>OW443299.2:6939789-8189789 GCA_937001585.2 Brachylomia viminalis | reverse complement strand
TGAACCCTATTATTCAAGTATGAAGTAAGAAGATCCAGTGCGGTGTTCCGGATCCCGTAGTGGCGGAGTTTCCTGATTAGCGTTTCATGAAGAACGCAATCGAACGCCTTGGACAAATCACAAAAAATGCCCAAGGCATCGCATTTATCTTCCCATGCATTATAGATATGTCCTAAAAGTTCAACACCATCAACATTTAACATTCAACATTCATTAACATCAATAGTTGAACGACCCCTTGTAAAACCGAACTGTTTACTATGTAATAATTTATGTTTATTAAAAAATCTTTGCAATTGGGCTAAAATTAATTTCTCAAAAATTTTACTAAAGGTAGGTAGTACTGAAATAGGTCTATAATTTGTGGGGTCTGTAGTACTACCTGATTTAAACATATTGACCTTCTACTGATGAACACTTTTTTTAAATGAATTAATCTCGAAAATCTAATTTGTCTGTCTACATTTCTTTTTCATTTCTCCTTTCGCAGCTCTGCTGGCAGAAATTTCTTAAGAAATAAGCAGTAAGTACCTTTGTACTCGAATACTAATATGTCGTATCTGTACCTATTTTACTGTGTGTACATACATATTAAATTAAATAAATAAGATACCCCGACCAAAAGGGGTTAGGTTAGGTTAACACTGTTACCAACCGCGCAAGAGCCAAGCGAGCGAAGCAGGGCCACGGTAACGGCCGGCAAGCGCTAAATCCAATTTAGTCGCAGTTACTTGGCCATTGCGTATTTTTAGGACCCACCCCAAATTAAGAATGATTCGAAGTTCACTAAAAGAGGCGCCATTTATAATATTAGAGGGTTCAATAAATATTTTTATATAAGCAGAATGTGATATTTGAGCTTCGATTAAATACATGCCATTAATTCGACGACACGGTTGGCGCAGTGGTTAAGCGATTGACTGCTGCGTTACGTGTCGCGGGTTCGATCCCCGAACGGAACAAATATTTGTATGACCTGCAAGTAGTTGTTCCGGGTCTGGCTGTTTGTGTATGTGAGTTTAAATGTTTGTAAACGCACCCACGATACAGGAGAAATTCCTAGTGTGGGGCAACGTTTTTTAAAAAAGAAAGAAAGAAGAAAATTAATTATGTCACAATCCGGCAACAAGAATTAAAAACATTTACAAAATTCCTGCTACAGCCTGACAAAAACAAAGTCTAAAGTCTTTAGCATATCATAGCCCGCAAGTTGCCGGAACATTTCTGACTTCCCAAACATCTGTTGCATAAAAAAAGGAGAGCAGTAATCTGTTTCAGCTTTGTCGCTTCTTGCTCCATACTGCACGTGGTCAGGGATATCGCAAAAAACTTTGTGTGAGCATTTTTGGAAAATCGCTGTATAATTTAGTGGATACGGGGACGTTTTTTGATGAAATAGCTCTTTGGTGTCGTAAAATCATGAACGAATTTAAAATATGAAAGGTTTATGAAGAACGACAAGAAGTTGAATAGATGCTATTGCAACTGCAGAAGGATAGAAGGCACCTATTAGCTTGAAAATGTAGGGGTACGAGGAACAGAGTGTAAAGTTCACTCATACAAAGAAAAGGGAGGATCCTCCGCTCAGACGGGTGTCGTGTCTGGTGGGCAGCGGCCCGATGATTGATGTCGGGACGTTGTATATATGCTAGTTGCGCGGTAAACTCTGCTTGCGTGATGCAGGATTTTGCGTGACGTCAGTGTGACGTAGTGCGCATGTGGCGATGTAGATACCGCTACAATAATAACGGTTGTCACTACAGATGCAATGTTGTAGAAAAGGCAAAATAGACGTAGATTACCTGAAACACTTTCTAAAGATAGATGTCATGATGAGATATCCCGAGATCAACTGTAGAGTTCATCGGTGTAGATAATAAGGTCAGCAAGCTGAATTGACATCGGGTTAGCCGTTTCTGCCAAAAGAAGGATCGATTTGGAGTGAATGAATCCTTGACCGATAGACTGTTAACATATAAAAGTATCAGCAAGGGTACATGCGAAAGGTGACAACGCTAATGCTTTGGCTCGATTTGGAAGAGATCTACTCCCCGAAGTAGACACCTTATAATCATCATCAGCCTGTGAAGTTCCCACTGCTGGGACACAGTTTGCCTCTCTGTAAGAGGGAGTGGGCGATGTTTTCACGATGTTTTCCTTCACAGAAAATGATGAAATTATTTACACAAAGTAAAGAGCCTGTCTGGGTTCGAACCTGCGACCTACAAGTCGTAAGTCGCGGCTGTTACCACTGGGCCACCACGGCTCTTTACGCCTTATAAGCTCAGTTAAGAAATTTATAGCATTTTCCACCCTGATCAATAAAATTGCAATGAAGTCAGTCTATTAACAGAACAGCTGCAGTCAACGCATACGTTAATGTGTTAAAAGAGAAGGGAATAATTAATATTGACAGCAAACTTAATTGAAGTGCCGGAAACGTTTGATTTCCGTAAATAAATACACATTTCAGGAACTTAAATCATGTTTTTTTCAGTGCAATTGTAGTCACAATACCTATTGTAATAATGTATTTTTTTGCATCGAAACAAAAAAAAGCACTTAGTTGACACTGAAGTCAGCTATTAAATAATGACTTGGACAATAATAGAGCAATTATAAACTTAGTAAGATATTTTATCAACAGTCTATTCATACTTATTATTAATACTGGTACAGTTAAATTACTTATTAATAGCGTTCGACCATTTATTACTGTTTGAAGGTGTGGCGATAGAAATTACGTTCATTTTATGACCTTTCGGTCTGTGGTTGTTAGAACTGGTATAGGCTCTAACTATTCTAAATGAAGTGTTTAATATCTATTGAGTATTTTCCTTAACTAATGGGTTGTCCTTGTTTGGCACAAACATTGTGAGTTGTAGACAAACACTATGTCTGAGTTTGTTTCGACATCTCACAGGCAGTCGGATGGGAAATATCGACCACAGCTGGCTTGTAAAATCTAAAAAAACGAACTCGTAAAAGTGACTTAATTTATCTAATTTCAGAATAAATAGGTATACATTTTACATAATTACCCATTCCAAGGGGGTGTGCTATTTAATAATGAATACTTTTATGTTAATGAATAACATTTTTCACAAAAGTATTTAGTAACAGAACAACTGTTATTAATTTTATTCTTTTTATTTGGTTTTGTATTTTTAATTCATCACTGCATTAGCTCACGCAATTATGTAATTTAACGTATTTTGACACGTTATTTGCATTTAATGAGAATAAAATACAGCTATTTACATTCAATCTGAGGCATCATTGGCTACTTAATATAATTAAGTACCAGTAAGCCGGCTTTGTGACAAATCGTATTTTATTTTTATTTATGAGTAGTGGTGTCAACCACGTTATCATTTTTAATGCTCGTTGAAGCAAGTTTCATTGGTGATAAATTGAAAATACAGGAAGTCTCTTTATTCAATTTTATCTCAACCGTACAAAACACCCAAACTCTATTAACTGATGACATGAGACAACTTTTTTAACCGACTTCAAAACAGAAGGTTCTGTCGACCCATATCTACCTATGTATATATTTTTTTTAAACGTTGCCCCACACTTGGAATTTCTCCTGTATCGTGGGTGCGTTTACAAACATTTAAACTCACATAAACAAACAGCCAGTTTAAAAAACCAAGAAAAGCTGAAAAGATATACGCCCTAAATTGCTTCCTGGATAATATGTCATTAGGCACCATAAAACCACAAAATCTTCATTAATTTATACTACACACATAATTATCTATACACTGTACAAGAATGATAACTCTACAAACCGGATCTTATCGAAATTAAATCCTCGTACCTGAAATCGATCAAACGATAATCCGCTCAGCGAAATACAGACGGATTCATTTCGGGCCATTTCGAGTATAATCGATTTTAATTTCTCGAACGATGCTGTAGAAATTTCTCAAACGACGCCGTAGACCGTGTTGGTTTTGCAGAACGATCAGCGTTATTATACTATATATTATAACAAGCATATGCTCGATGGGATTTCCTATCGACAATAATGACAAAATTCCATACAATTTTTTTATTCCCAATTTAACCCCTTTAAGGGCCGATTATTCAAAAATCCTTTCTTAGTGCTCACTCTCGTTGAATAAGGAACTCGTGTGCAAAATGTATCACTTCTATACCCAGAGGTTTAGGCTCTGCCTTGTTTGTCAGTAAACGAATGAATGAATGAATTAAAGATTTTTATTAACTAGTTGCTGTAGGTTTTGCAGAACAATCAGCGTTATTATGTTATGTATTATTGGTAACCTTGGTAACGCAGAGAAGAGACAATCACTGCATAACTAGTGGACGCACCCAGGTCGCACAATGTGAATTATAGCAGGAGTAGACGGAGGAAGGCCGACTCGTCACGCCTTGGGTTAAGGACAGTAGGGCTTGAGAAGGTCAGTAGCACACTGGCAGATACACTACTCTGTTATTAGGTGCTTAATATAGGCAACGAATGTATTGAACAATCCTTTTTTTTTTGAGGGTGAGAAATCATCAAATAACTTCTCCCGCTCTGGGCGGAGCGGGAGGGCGTGTCAGACTCTTACTGACTAAAACCCACCCGTGTTTCTTCAGTTGCCTGTGCTGGGGGCCACGGTAACCCTTTCGGACTTTCCCGCAACCCTGGCAGGATTGAAGGATCCTTGTCTTGCAAATAAGACAAAGAACGATGATATAAAAAAAGCTTAATAAAATAAGATTGTTGCTCAGATACCACTGACGTAAAAAAACCTGAATTTATTTCGGTTTGATTTTATGATTGTACTTCATCAAGAATCATTCAGTTGTAATATCCAGCTAATTTCCGTACGGAAACCCGATTCCGGTAAATATAAAATTATCAAAAAGTTTCCGACACGCAATAGATTCCTATTACGCGTAATTGATAATCAAAATGTGTTTTAACAAATCATTATAATAATGTGATAGGTACTGTATCTCTTCATTTGAATAATTTTGGTTACGTTCAATCAATTATAAAACAACTCGAACATGTAATTAAATTTGGCGAACTGTGGTCAAGGGAAAAGCAAATATTTTAATAATTAATTCATTCATGTTTACTCTAATTATTATACACTAAGCGTACTTACTTAATTTAATCATTCTGGTAAATATAGGCTAAATAATTTTGGAGCGCTTATCTCGCGTCCGCAAATAAATTTTGTATTTATTAGATTTTGAGTGATTTGCACCACTTTTTGCCGAAGTCATTTAGCTAGAGTAAACCATAACTATCGAATATATTAATATCGATAACCATTTAGAAGTTATTAACCGCAATCACAAGAATAATCTTTATTATCTGTCTTTATAAATAACGTTGGGCAACTGTTCGACAATTTCCTGTGCGCAATCATTTTCGATTCATACGATATATTATTTGGTCGAATATTTGTTTCGGACTAATAACTTGCTTCTAAGCTTAATAATTATGTTGTCAGTGGTCATTGACGTAGGTTTAATTTAAATTACTTTATCGTATCATGGACAAATATTTATTTGAAAGTGAATACTAGCACAGTGAGTAGTTAGAATAGTAGGTACCTTTTTTCGTTAACAGTTAAAATATTTAAGTTTAGCTAGATAAGTACCTACCGAAAATTTACCCAAATATTTTTCGACATTGAAAATACAAATATGCCACGTTTCCCGAAAGAAAATTATAATAAAATACTTAAAAAATGGTGGATTGATGAGAAAATATTATTTCAAATGATAATCTAGTCAAATATTGAAATAATGATTACGCAATACATAGTATAGCAACAAAATCGCCTCAGATACACCCAGACCTAATGTGAGTAATCATCGAAGCGTTTATAATAAGAAGTAATAGGCAGGTCTCGGTGGGAGGCATTCTATAAGAAAATGAGAGGAGCCATTGGTTCGAAAATACGTTCAATGACAAGCTTTTATGACACTCCTTTGTTAAGTTATTATGAATAATGAGCATGTTACATAAAAGGCTAAATGTTTACTGTAGTACATTTGATTTCTGTAATGGTCCCCATTTATTACAGAGAGCATAATTCGTGGGATATATGATGATTTACTGTTCTTGTCTGTTCATAGTGAGTACTGAATATTCTATTGTATTTTAATGAGTGACTGGTGACCTTTAATACGTCTAACAACTGACTTTAAATACAAATTACTATACGAACGCAGAAAAACCAAAATACGTTAATACGTACTTAATATGTAAAGGCCGTGGCATTTTCTTCAATGAAGGAAAATCTGCTTTATTATGTACGATTGTATGTTTATGCAGGGTGTCCCGTAAATAATGGGTCAAACGTAACGGGTAGGTAGCTTACCTCATTTCCAACAATTTCCAACAATTTTTTTTTTTCGATTTGAAAAAAAAAATCAATTGAACATTTTTTTTCTAAGGCAAATAAAATTATATTTGAAAAAGAAAATATTAACAATAAGCTATTCAGAAGTTTTTGACAAAAATCATACCTAAAAATGTTATTAGTTGCAGCGACAGCATTAAAAACACTGAATGCTGTTAGAGAAAATGGTAAAATTCGAAAAAAAAAATATCTTGGTTACCTTACCGATTTTTTTTAACTGTTCAAATTAGTTGTTTGAAATGAGGTAAGCTACCTACCCATTACGTTTGATCCATTATTTACGGGACACCCTGTATAATGGATACGCAAATAAAAATTTGAAGTCAGCGTACCACCTGAAGCGTAGGTCCTCGGTGTATGAAACTTCGAGTGTTGGTATGTTGCGCACTAATCATATCTTCAAAGAAAACAAAAACAAAATTGTGACTGACCGGTTGGCGCAGTTGGTAGCTACCCTGCCTTCTGAGCCGCTGGTCCCGGGTTCGATCCCCGGACAAGTCAAACATTTGTGTGCATGAACATGTCTGTTTGACCTGTGTCTGGGTGTGTATATGTATATAAGTATGTATATCAGTCATCAGATTACCGTAGTACAGGCTCTGCCTAGTTCGGGACCTGAAGACCTTGTCTGGATGTTGTCTCATATTATTATATTATATTGTGTTCCTACTATTACTACTATATTCATTATTGCTGTATTTGCGAAGAAGAACATGGTGGAAAATCGTAAAATAATTACCTAAGACTTTAAAAAAAAAATTAAACTGAGAGAATAAAACAGAAAAATGACGCCGATAAAATCAGACATCAATAGGTTTTCCATATGAGATGCCAGACATAACCTATACCCCTTCTCGCTTCTAAGGACACTAGAAATGCTAGGAATTTATGATTAAGGTGAAGTCCTCACGATTCAGTCCTCTGCCCGAAGGCGGCGGCCATGCTAGTGGTATATATGTCAGAAACATTGACATATGCGCGTTTTACTGCAATAACAGCTAAATATTTAACAAAGGTTATGTTGAATGATTCAAATACGGCATTATCTTGGGAAAAGTTATAGCTCTAGCAATAGTTCGAAACGCTCCTTGTTTGTTAAGTTTAAATATTTGAATACCACGGATAAAGATTCTTTATTAGTTAATACTTCAACATGGGGCGCATTCCAATCCATATTAATATTATAAATGCGAATTAACTCTGTCTGTCTGTTTGTTACCCTTTCACGCATTAACGGCTGAACGGATTTTGACGAAATTTGGCACACGGATAGACGATCTCTTTCGACGAAATCTTTGTTTGATTTGCTTCCAGTTTAGGGAAACAATACAATAAATGCCTGTCTGAGAATCCTTAGGTCGCTACCAGGCGTTGGTCATCAACCATTGATAACCTTCTCACAGCAAATTAATTTGGTTATCAAAAAACTCAAACTCAGAGCATTTATTTCAATTAAACCATTTACATGCACTTTTGAATTGTCAAGTGGTCGGTCAGTCAGAAATATGAAGCTAGTTGCCCATTCCAAAGCGTAGTAGGTACCTATGGAAAACATTGATGGAACTAATCCTGGCAATAATCAACTCAGCCTATCGCAGCCCACTGCTGGAAATAGGCCACTCTCAGACTGCGCCACGAGACCTTGTCCTCCACCTTTGGTATCCAGTCTGTACCAGCCAATTTCTTGAGGTCGTCAGTCCATCCAGCTGGGGGGTGCCACGCTACGCTTGCCGATACGCGGTCTCCACTATAGGACTCGTCTGCTCCACCAGCCATCGGTCCTTCTGTCCTAGCATAATAACAGCGAAATATAGGTCTAGGTCACACAGCTCTTCCATTTCTTTTGCACCTTGATCGTGATGGTGTGGTAAGAGAATCTTTATTACTCAAAATAAATTTAATAAGAAACATTGTACTGGCAGTAAAATAATGATATAAGCGAGGAGAAGTCGACAGTATTAGGTTACAGCAAACATACACATTCAGTACAAAAACCAACAAAAAACATTTTAAAGTGTCAAACTGAATATGGCTCAGCAATAACAAAAGACGACATTAAACTGCAGTAAATAACAAGACATTGAACGTAAGATATTAATGTTAGTAGTTTAAAATACTAATAACTCAACGATAAATCTCAAACTACGTATTGTGCCCATCACAAGCTGCAAAATCACAGTACCTACCTGCATACCTCGTAAACTCCATAGAGTTGTATAACATTATAGACTGTAGCGGTATCTACAATTATGCAAACGAATGCGATGTTAATTTGCGGTCATCGCGTATGTTAACAACACAGGTGAATAATTTCATATGCTTGTTGACGGATGAATGACAGGGAGATAGTTGGGAAGATTTTTGGCTCTTTTTGAGGTTTATTTTACATAGATTATAAAATATATCAACAGACACAAATAAAAAAAAGCAAAATAGACGGAAATAATCGTTTGCCGCCATCTTGAAGTTTATATGATGTCAAGAGAATGTGCTGTCAGTAGTGTTCCGTGTTTTCTAAAGTAAATAATCGCCATCATTATGCCAAAATTGATTAAAAGTGCTGGCAGGGATATAATCTTGAAGGTCAAACAAGCGCGCAGACTTATCTTACACGCACTCTAACAACCCACTCGGTTCAAATTTGGAATACAGTTCCCGACCGTGATTACTACATAACATGGACTTTTAGAAAATTTACAGGTGTAGAGAGAATAGTTCAGCCATCCGTTCTGTCACTCATACTTGTAACAGTCTCTTTCAAAAGCTCAATGTGTTATCTTATCATCGCCCGGGTTTACTGTTGTAATGTCAGCAAAAACAGTTATGTTTCGGAAAAATTGTGATAAATGGAATTTTATAATCGTCAACGTGTTTCAACGTCCATCGATGAATATAACGAGTATAACGACTTTCTTGTTTTGCTCTAGCCCTTCACCACCCAAAGACACTATCGCAACTACACACATCAAAAGTGTCTAGGGATCAAGCACGTTTTCGCTAGTTACTTACTAAAAATCTGTTTTTTTTTTCATTTAATTTTTTGTAACTCCTATAAGATACTTTTGACTAAATTTCGTCATTAGAATAAGGAATAGTTTTTAAGTTTCGGTCAAAAGATGAAAATATTTTATCAAGTGTTTTTCTATATAATACTGCAACGGGTTTGAGGCCAAACCGTAAAATTTCTCTCATATTTCTGAGTAGAATCAATACAAAATAAAGTTATTATGGTGCAGACGTCATTTGAGCCGATAAAAAATGATCAGAGCCGTGGGAAAGTTTGAAGCTGGTTCTCGGCAACGTGCTTTGAAAACCACCCTGGGCACCACGCAGTGTTATAAGTCGACTTTGGACACGTTACCGCATCACTTGCAGCAACAGCAGCTTGCATATAAGTAGATTTTGAAACGTTTGGATTATATGAGGTACCCAACTCGCCAATCTTCTTTCAGCAATCCCGGGAAAGGCAAACACGTCGTATTTGTCTTTTGCAAAGTACGAAAAAAATATAAAAAAAAAATGTATGGCAGCTAAAGCTGAACAACAGGACAACTTCAAAAGGCTAAATACTTTTCTTTCAGTGTAAATTCAACCCAAGACATTTTTCTTTGATGATTATGATTACATGCCTGTAGACCATTATACCGCCCAGACATATTGTAATATGATTGACCTCTGCAATTCAATATCGATATCAGTGTTTGGTTTTCTACATGTGTCATCAGATGACACATGTGGATCAAGCTTTCTTTAATTGTGAGATTTGTTCAAGATAATGCAGAACCAGTTTAACGATTCTTTGGCTTGGCGAAACACTGGTCACAAAGCAGAAGATATGTTGCTCGCCGTTATCCTTCAAAACACTGAATATCGATATTGACAATAAAATTGCAGAGGTCAATCATATGATAATGTTAACAATATGTCAGGGCAGTATAATGGCCAAGATCAAAGAAAAATTTCAGTATGCAACATAAGTAGCTTGCGCCGCACATTCGTTAAACTTGATGCGAAAACATTTTATTTAATCAATCTAAATAAACATTTTAAGTAAATTTCAATAGGGCAATTTTTTTTTAATACCTTGATCACTAGACACTTTTAATGTCTGTAAGTAACGTATTGTCGCGTAGGTGCCTATAACTATCCTTAAATTGTTATTAGCTAATCCCGATAAAAGCAAATGAACTCCTATACACATTGCTACAGCATAAACAAGTCATGAATGATTTGATTCGATGGAACAACGCGTCGCGTACGTGTCGGTCCGCCATACAGTTTCGTACCCCTATACGTTACTGTAATGTGATCAAATTTGTCACCCCCCATAAATCCTGTCGCCACTATCTCTTGATGTAAAGTGGGACGAATGAGGATGTTAATTTTGTAATAATGGGGGGACCTTGAATTTATGAATAGACAAAGCGTGATTGTCCAAGAAGTTGCGCATCTTAAATTATATCTTATCACTCGTCATCATCAATACCTACTCAGTGAGAGTATTTTACTTTGTTAATTAGTGAATGATAAGGAGTAGGTAGGTATGAACTAGTTAGCTAATTTAAGCCACAACGGAATGCGACAGCATTCTATACAAAAAATTTCAGTATATAAAGTAATCAAACAATGAATGAAAGTGTGTAATTATTCGACTGTACCTAATTACCTTCGTTTCTTGAACAGAAAACTTAATTTAGAAAACATCACTAAACATTATTTAGGTAATACAACGTCACGAATAAGTTATATATTTAGGAAAGTAAGAGATTAGCATTATTTTCAAAGAAATCTGCGTCCATCTCTGGATTTGAATATAAGTTACTTGAGTTATTTTGACGCTCTCACAAGCAGTATTTGAAGAACGAAGAATTCCCACGTACATTCAAATGCGTAAGTATAGAAAAAACACGATCTATCACACAAAGCCTAAAAATAAATTCTCTAGGTAACACCGCTTTAGGCGCGTCGTCTAACCTCTAGGAAATGTGGGAAAGTGATAAATTTGTCAGGTAAGCCTGCGTGTTCAGAATACGGGAGGGTACAAATAGCACGAAATATTCCACGAGATTGAATCGCGGTTCTAGGGGAAATTACGCAGTATGTTGTTGGGCATCCGAGGGACGGCCGCCGGCCGTGTGACAAACTATTTATGATTATTATTCGTGCTTACATTTCTCTTGTTTTGTCGACCGATGTCTTGCTTTGTTTTGGTACTAAAAATGGTAACACATAAGGGCGTATTTGTATTTTATGGCAGTAAACGCCACCTGACTTCCCGAATTCAATATTTATGCACTGCCCATAGTAAAAATCTTCGTTCCACCAACAACCGTCTTCTACGATGTCCTTCTCACCGATCTGGTTTCATTAATTCTTCTTTCTTTGTCCAGGCGGTTTTTCTTTGGAATGCGCTCCCTCTGAAAATCAGGACAGCAACCAGTCGGTTATCTTTTTAAGTGAAGGCACGTGAACATATCCGTCAGAAGTTGGCCGAAACATCCCAGCACTGAGTTGCTGGATTCGTTTTCTCCTCTACCGATCGTTATTTCTCCTGACCAAGGTTTATTTTGTTTATAGTATGTATCTATAGATTAGTATTTATTCTTGTATTTTATAGTCATTTCCGAGCTATCTATCCCGTATGTTGCACCTGCCATGGTATATCTCTGCATCACCCTAAGGCTGACTGGTAGAAAATGCCTCAGGCATCAAGTCCGCCTTTGTACAGTATTTTTTTTTGACTTGTGCATAAAGTTTTAATAAATAAACGATCATTGCAATGCTTTATGTTTATTTGCCCAGTGGTTAAGTGCGGTAGGAACCAAATTTTTAGGTAATTGACATTAGTGCACCGCGGCAAGAAATAAAGTTCAAAACATCGATGCGTTTGATGTTAGTTGAATCGAATGACCACAAAATTTTACAGTTTTTATTAAATTAAAAAATAAATGCGGGGCTCAGTGGAATAATATTAAGGTATTCCTTTAGTTGATTCAATCCTCTTTATTATTAGTACATGAAAGATTATAGTTTTCGCTCAAAATTTTGAGAATTATGCGACGAAAAATACTTTTTGAGCTATGTTGTACGATTTTTTATCATGATACAATTTAATGTTTATGAAATATTTTTGAATAAGTCTTTTCTTTGAACAATTGATAATACACTAAATTTTTTGCTGGCTTTTAATATATAATAATAAATAATAATAATAATATGAGACAACATCCACACCAAGTCTTCAGGTCCCGGACTTGGCAGAGCCTGTACTACGGTAACCTGATGACTGATATACATATTTATATACCTAAACACACCCAGACACAGGTCAAACAGACATGTTCATGCACACAAATGTTTGACTTGTCCGGGGATCGAACCCGGGACCAGCGGCTCAGAAGGCAGGGTCGCTACCAACTGCGCCAACCGGTCAGTCATATACCAATACGCCTAACTGTGTGCCACAAAACTGAGCGTTTTATGGTGTCCTACGTTTGGGCTGGCTTAAGGCCTCGCCTCTTATGCACGAGGTTGTTACAAATCCGGGCAAGTACTAATGTACATTCTAAGTGTATCATGGGCATCACTGACATCGGGAAAGGAAAACATCGAGAACAAAACTGGGCTTATACTTGATATAAGTCTGAAACCGCCGATCTGCCTTGAGCAAGGGTGGTGATCATTGCGCATGCCTTTTCTGTTTGACGAAAGGCCTTTACCCTGCAGAGGCAATAATGAGATGGTATTATTGTTATATAATAAGTTTATTTGCGACTTATTAAAGTTACTTTTGTGATTTTAACATCTTCCCAATCGCCCTAAGGTCGATATTAGCTCAACTGACTAGATCACCCTTTCTTACACTCTGTATAAGGTCAAATAAATTGGTTAGAAATAGGGATGTCCTCCTAGTTATAGTAAGCGCGTTATCAACTGAGTCGTCGGGCCATAAATCATTTCCCTAAGTTTATCTCGCTTGCACTTACGGGACTTATGGCGCCGGTTAGTGACGGACGAAACAATAAAAGAAATATATCGATAAGTAACGTTTAGTATCGTATCTTGTTCATACAAGCGTACAGATAAGAAGTGACTCATCGACACCACGTGAGCAGGTAGCCATATACCGATAACGGTCCCGGCGCGCTGCACATTCCTAACACTATTGACATTTATGGGCTCACGACTCAGTTGATAACGCGCTGACTATAGTTATAACGATGTCCTCCTATTTGATCGCGATAAGTCCCATAGTCAGCCCCTTGTTCTTTCTATCACCAAAACGACACTGTACATAACCAAGGGGTCGCTACCCTACCATATGATGAAATGTTTATGATTATTGATACTACTTCCACTTAAGTTTTATTCCACATTTACCATGCATGTCTAAGCTTAGTTTTTGTAGGTTTTTGTGTGGGGGGTTATGATTTCACATTTTTTACGACAATTGGCATTAGCAACCAAAGTGTATGGTAGTCTAGGTATTCGTTTGTCAATTAATTGCTAGTCAATTATCTTTGCTGTATATACTCAGTGTTGAATGTACATGGTTAATTTGTTTAACAAAAAGTTCGTGGGACAAGAGTCCTGTATAAAACATGGAACTATTTTATACATTTGATTTTCACGAGGATAGATAGATAGATAGATGATGATAATTATGTACCTCCTGGAGTCTGGGGCAGTTAAATCCTACATACGAATACTTATCTTAAAACAAAGACTGTAGTTTCAATGCAAAGCTTAAAAATTTGGCAAGCCCCAAGATATCGACATTTGAAATAGCTGAAAAAACAATCAAATACCGAGTTAATTATAGTTCCTGTAGATACGAAACTGAATTTCTAATTACTATATAATACGTGTCACCTATCTATGTGTGTGTTTAAATCTGTCCAGAGAAGCACACGTTGAAGATTTCCATAAAGTGCTTTCAGTTTAATGTTGTCCAGGAGTACCTAGTTAATAGTTAGACGAGTGACTTACAACAGGGAAACATTGTTGGGGAAGACGGACAACCAAATGCGATAAAGCTCTGTACATCTCTCCAAAGAACTTTTCTAACTGGTTGTCGAAACGTCTACAATGCAGACTTTTTTGGAATGTTCTAGACCTAGGTCCTTGAATAATAGTCTTGTGCGCGTTTGTGTTTATGGAAGTAGGTATACGGATAATTTGCTGGCACCCTATAATTAGTAGAACGTAAAGGGTAGATACCAAAACGGCACACTTCCCTGCAAATGTTCAACGAAATTGCTATGTAAAATACAGTTTATCTATTGATCTAGCGTACCTAATTACACAGTTCAGTTTTAAAGCCGCAAATAAATTACAAAAAAAAAGTAATTTTACATTTAAAGCGCTTTCTTGTTAGTTGCGAAATAATCAGCGCTTTTCATCCTTAATGGGCATGTGTCACGAAGGGCAGAAGACAAGTTTGCACTGGACGTTCCTAGATAATGTTGTAAGTTTGCTGTTGACACCCATCAACTAGGGCTTAATACACTGAATAAACAACTCCAATGGGGAATATTTGGAAGCTGACACTTGAGTTTGTGTTGTTTTGATTTTGCATTTATAATTAAGTCGTTTTATCTCTAATATGTATTTATCCTAGTGTTAGATATATAATGGTTAATTTTATAACTTTAGATTCAATAATGCATGAAATCATTTATGTCATTCACCACCCACAGTGTTGTAGATAAACCTGATTAAATAGAGATTTTAAGACTTCCAAATGTACAGTTGTCTAGCTATCTTAGGTCATAAACCTCAAATTTTTTCTGGAAGCCACACTACCTTACGAAACCAGTCATATCCGAGGAGAATGCCAGTTGTAAAAATAACTCGACTATTTCTATCAGTTCTAAAATGTAGTGTATGCGAAGTGACATTCGATGAATTCCCGCACTATTTTCCCTGATGTTCCTGTCAAAATGCTTGACGCTTGTCGGGTTCAGTATAAAATACGTTGTTGACAATTTGTTATCATACTTACATGGTGGAGGACTACGTTTATGAATTAAAATTGACGCAGATTATTGACAACGGCTCATACTGATTTCTCTAAGGATATAAAAACTGCCAAAGTTGAAGTTAAAATATTAGTCACCTAAACTAAGTTGTGAAATGAACACATTTTTTCCAGTCTAAACATTTCTGTATATCAATTCTTGCATACTTATAAACCTGGTTTATAGCAATATTTGACCAACTGTTTAATTATGTACTCAACAATATCAATATAGACTTCTCGAAGACAACCTTTTGATTTCAAAGCTCGAAGAGAACTAACTTAAAAACTAGGCGATGCTCCAAACATTATATTTCCATTCCGTTTCGTTATATAACCAGTACTTTTTCGGTAACTGTCAAATAAGATACTTATAAAGTTCATGACTAAACTGATACAAAAATCAATCGAGGAAAATCACATACTTTCAATTTTATATTTAGTATTTAAAATCACTACAAATCTTATGAATAGTTGGGAATCATGACATTCGGCCATCCGCCATTGTGTTGCCTCCTGGCACGCAACAATCATGACAGTAGGTCCACATGAATGTTTACAAGAAAATTTGCATTTACACTCGCATAAAAGGAGCAAAACATTTCCTATTCAATTCAATACGATTGTAAGTAAATCTTAAGGGGAGTACATGACCTAAACGCAAGTTTTATAATGCCCAAAAGTATAATGATCCACTGCAGTAAACAAAATTAGAAAATATATGATATTCTTCAGGATATAATATGCTAGTTAGATAGTGTATTGAAAACATAATACAACAAATTTGGTAAATTCCTCTAAAAATTTATTTTAACGATTAAATACCATACTAATATACATCCAATCGTTCAGTTTTCAGATGGTTCTTTATGCAACGTATTAACGTGATAGTGTTTTCGTTTTTTTGTCCAATCAATAGATTTTTTGTAAATAGAGAATTGCTTCATATTTTGCAATAAATTACCAGCTTTGTGTCATCTCGCGTCTCTTTTTGTTCTATGCAGTCCGACAGTGACCGCGCTTTAGCTGTTGTAAGCCCCTTAAGGCATTAATATTCGGTATAATATAATTCCGAAGGGTACAACTGTCATCATGTCCAACTAATCCGATTGGCTACAAGCACTCACCTGCTTATTCAATTGGTAGCAATTAATTACTCAACGGCGTTGATAGCATAGACTGCGATTATAATGGATTCTGGGTCCGTTATCTGGCTTACACTACTGTCAATGAGGCTGAATATAGCCATGTCAGTTCCCGCCACCTCGGTTTTCATGCAAAAGTTAGTTAATAATTAAATTCATGAAACTGGAACGTTTGTCTCTTAGGGTGAGCTGTCCGGAATAAAATGGACATGTTAAATGGCTGTGTATATGAAAATAGATTTCGGACAATTCAATATAATGAACTAGTTTCTTAGTATTAGGGCCTACTGATAAAGTCGATGTTGTCGGGAACATTGCTACGTTTAGATTAATAAGTGCCATAGGTAAAAATGTTAAGTGTTACTAAGTTCAAAATGTTAGTGGAAGTAGACGAACAATGAACAACACACAACACTAAAACGGCAACTGTTTACCTACAATTGCAGAGTGTCAATCTAGTTGGTAAGAGATGTACGGTATAGATGGTAGGTAACCCTCGATGAGATCACAAGTACAGTTTCACGAAAACTAATTCCCGTTTGCAAAAGACATCATATTTCTTAGATTTAAAATTCCATTCAAAGCCCCGCAAAATATGGCAGCGGTCGAGCAAAAGGAGGCACAATGTAACTTTTGCAAGTGGATAGCGTTTATCGAATGCACTTGGCACAGCATTTTGCTGACCGCGGCGCGGCATGCATAAGCAAGTAGTAGTCCCTGTCTGTGGTAAACAAGTTCACTGAGACAGAATAAATGTTCCAATGTTGATACATTGCCGACGAACGCAAGTGGAATTGAAATTTATTTGTCCCATAAAAGTGCATTTTTCTAGTTCGTGGGGCGCTGAAATGGACAATTGGAGCGGGTTTATGGTGCGTTGTGGTTTTGAAAAGGATTCTGGATGTAGATTACTTTGTAATTTGAAATTTCTGATATAAAAAGCCGTGTGTAGGTAAAGGTTACTCAATATTGTCATTTGGAATATATAGTATTGAATGTGACAAAGCTACCTACCAAAAAGATCCGGAATTTGGATTGTACTTCAAAATAAATAAAAATGTACAAACAAAATATTTCCTTAATGTATGTATCGTCACCGTCTTACCATTCTTTACATTGAGTCTATAGAAATCTGATAACAAAAACATTATTCTTGGACAAAATGACAAAATTAGTATTCCCGCTTTCGGTCTAGACAAAAAAGACCGACGGGTTGGGTTTCCCCTCGTTACTCGACATGCAATCGGAAAGCGTTCTGAAGTTTGAACAAAAACGACGTTTGACCGTTCCATGGCAAGTAAAAACATTTTGTTGTAAGTAGGTACGTATTAATTTTACAGTAAGCCGTTTTTAATAAATAATTATTGTAGAGATGATTATAAGTTAAGTGATCCTAACCTAGGGAGTTTTATTTTATTTTATGAAGTGAAGTATGAGCGTAGTATTTTTTTTTCCAAAGTTTCTATTTTAGGTTAAAATAGTTATTATTATCTAGGTACTTGTGTTCGTACAAAAACATTTGGAATGGTCTATAAGGATCAGTGGAGTGGCGGGGAAGAGCAGTTTATCGGTTGCAAGCCGCTGCTGCGTCGGCCTGTGGTGACCCTTAGAGTATTGTCCGTAACAGGATTTTAAAAATTGTGCTTTGAAAATCCGAATTCGGCGAAATGTACAACAACATAGGCTACCTGTGACTAACTTTACGTGGAAAACATAGCAGTATCTAGTCAAAAAATTCTAGTAATTTAGTGGTCGTAGCTTCACGGTGGTTGTGGTGTTCCGGTGCTTGTTACTCGATTCTGCAGGTTGCATGACATTTTATGTTCACCAACAATATAGAAATATGCTACTTCCGATAGCTCCATTGTGTGTAAGCAATATACTTTTAACAAAAGACTTTCCGAGACTTTGTTCGAAATACATGCAATCGAAAGTAGGTTAGATATGGTAATTTTGTATGTCCTTTATTGAGCGGTCTTCCCTATAGTTATCCTAGTATTTTATTTATTTATTTAACCATTTATGTACACACTTATATAAACAGACAAGAAGAAAATAACAGGAAAATAGGTACACAGGCGATGCTTACTTCTAATGAAACCTCTTCCAGAATACCTGCGATAGGATAGTAGATTTAGAGATGTAGACAGCGTGTGTAAAAGAGAAAATAAAATACATAAAACCAAAAACAATTCACTTATTAAAATTTAACAAATAATATGAGAATATACATACATACATACAAACATACATACATACTTCTAAAATAAATAACACTAGAATATTAATATATACGCAACTATGACGAAGTGGTAAGATAGTGTTCTTTCACTCTTCTTTTAAAAACTGCAACAGTTTGGCAGTTCCTAGTGTCAGTTTCTCAATGTTGTTTTTTTTAATGTTGTTTCTTCGTTTTTCTTCTAAAATATAATACAAATATAGAACGGCAATACATATACAACATGTAACATAATTAACGCAAGACCTCATACAACCCAATTAGAGTATCCAATTTTTTTTAAAGCTAACTATTATTATTAACAAAATTGTGTTGACCCTAGCATTACTTTATGCATTTGAAAGCGAGTCTTATTGCGTTGAGATAAGATTTAATTTCCTTTGGCTCAATCGGCGGTCAGTATTGCAAAATACATAAAATTTAAAAAAAATACCTATATTAATAGTTTCTGAAATCAATTCAGTACTCAATTATGAGCAAACTACTTTCAGGACTTGCGTTTATTATGTTACACCTTGTATAAAAGATAATAGCTAATTTACCTATTAACACCAATTCGCACTAAGCGTTTCCAAATGTCTTTTGTCATGCGCACAGCAAAAGAGTGGAACTCTCTACCTGCGTCTGTGTTTCCGAACGCTTACAACCCTAATCTCTTCAAAGTGAGAGTGCACAGGCTTCTTCTGAGTAAGCTCACTCCATCGTCGAGTCTGTCTCTGTCACCACTGACCTAGACTAGAGTCAAGAGCAAACCCATCTAAAATAAAAAAATAAAAATTTCACGAGTTTTGTTTAAGTCCCATTCATAAAGTGTTGAGTCATAGCAAAATTGACCCATTTTCCGATTTTTCATAATACCTAAAGAAACTTAAAGAATCCCAAACTGAAACAATAACTTAATTATGCGCATGCTCACCTGTTTATATCTATGTAAATGCTTGAAAACTCAGGTGTAAAATGTTAGTTTTCAGCCATAAAACATTTTCGGGTTTCAACACCATCAGTCCTGAGAGCCACGTAAAATATTTATAGAGTTTTAGAACTTTTAATGCTTTATATTTTTGTTCAACACTTTTGTGTCAGCAAGTGAGTGTAGAAAGAAGTAAATTCTTCAGCAGTTTAGTAAGTGCAATAGGTAACTTGACAGTGGAAAATGACATCGTTATACAAAACTTTTGTAAATGCAATTCAAAAATCTGTTTTTTTATGTAGATATGTCTGACCTTAAAAGCCAAGGACTAAGTATGTGACTAGTTGTTATGTAGCGGTATCTACATCGCCACATGCGAGCTGCGCGTCATACTGACGTCAACGCAAATCCTGCATCGCGCAAGCAGAGTTTACCGCACGACTAGCGTATATACAACTTCCCGACATCAATCGTTGGGCAGTTGCCCACCAGACACGACACCCGTCTGGTCGGAGGATAATCCCTTTTCTATAGAGGTATGAGTGAACTTTACATCCTGTTCCTCGTGCCTCTGTATGTATATAGAACAGAAGAAGAAACCATCTGCAAATACCACGTTTATCTTATGGGAGCCACACACTAACTAAAGCGGTACTCTCGTGGAGGATGCCATAAAAGAACAAAACCTATATATAATACAAAAGAATACAAGTACGGTGCCTTATTTTCATTCGCTTTTCAATATCGAAACACGAGCCTCAGACCGCAACAAAATACCTTCGCCGTATCTGCATAAAATTGTGCATAAATTTTCGACAGTATCATATCATGCAGCTATCTTACGTCGGCACGATGGCACATAAAAAGTAAAGGTAAGCTTGAACAAAAGCCTTATCGTTTGAATGCACCCTTACAGCGCTTTTACCTTCGGCTTACATTTTAACTAAAGCGCTTTAGTGCTATCGAGCGAATGCACAGAATCCAGCCATTAAATCGCCAACAATTGGAGTCGGCCAGTGCTGAAACGATTTTCAACCACTTACGTTGCGCCGGACATTTTCGGCCGGCCACTAACATTTTTCATGCAGACTTGGGATCTGGCACAATTCACAATCTAAGGAAGGTACCTACAGTAAGTAACTGTGAATAATTTATTTCCGAGAGTGGGTCGAGATAGGAGATTCGTAAGTAGATAAATGTCTGTACGTTGAAATATTAGGATTAATGTAGCTTTCGGAGAAAAATGGTGTAGTTTAGGATACGTTCATGATGAGGACTATTCGAAGTAGGCTTTGGTGTTAAGGTACATATTAGAATAACAAATATAGGCTCATTTAGATATAATCACTCAGACTGAAATAAAGTAAGCTGAGAAAAACAGCTTTGGTGGTTTGAGGTATGAGTTTTAAAATTGAGGGTGACTCGCCATAATCACATGCGACTAATGTATATAAACGCAAGGGTTTAAAAAATACAAAATTTAGGAATCTAGACGTGGCAGGAAGTAGAAAAAACCTTTTTTGTACACCCTTTACGTCTCCGTCTCAAGCAAAATAATTACCGCTTTTTACTTAGACCACTTGTCATAAATGCTAGCGTTGATAACGACTTTGTTCGCCAGACGTGACGTTGTTACAACAACCAACTGAGATGATAGTTATACAGCTAAAGACACGAACTAGATAAACTTATTACACAGAACGTCACCTTTGATATTACACGAATTTGTACCGTTTTCATTTGTGACGCTATTCCGCTAGTGGCGCTTACGACAGTCTTGTTTTATGGGAATTAGATTATACTTAATCTTAGTTATGCTAATCTTGCATGTTCTTGGCTTAAAATGTAATAAAGGTCTATTTTAAATTGATTAAGTTTCTGTCTGATTGCAGTTGCTTTGAAGAAGACAGTTCAGACTACAAGGTTTGACAAGCTGTAAATGTAGCTATTGGATTTTTATTGGAGAGGCCTATGTTTGATAGTTTACAAACGATGCAGCAATGTACTTAAACGGTGTATCAGTGTTTAAAAATATATCTGTTTATGCTTTGGTATGTTCATGGCGTAGTGCACAGTGACTTGACAGGGGTTGTCACTGTATTAGTCAAAGCTTTTAGCCAAAAACGTCATACCGTTTTTGTCTGCACAGGGGAATTCCTGCCACTACATGCGCACAAAAAGGTTTTCACATAATTTTAATCATTAAAACTTTTTGTTGTTGACAAAAATATAATCTCATAAACTCATAGCTTTTCATATATAAGAAATAAAACTCAAAACGTCATTTTGACGATTCAAGAAACGTCATTTCGTTAACCCCATAATTTTAATCAAATAAATAAAGTAAAAATATAATGTAGCAAAATTCTGAGTATGTAGATGTGCCTCATGTAGAGTCCAATTTTCAACTCCCAGGGGGTAGTATCAAGACAAATAACCATGTTGGCCAAAAGACCGGTGGACGATGCGTTCGCGCAAAAGTTAATATGCTGCGCGACAATGGTACTACTGTTGTTGTACTTCATGAAATTTTTGAAAAATATGAGACGGCAACGTCCTTGTGAGGAGGGCCCTACTCCTGCACCTCGTTGTACAGGACTTTGCACAAAAGCACGGAAGGCAAGTCCGGTCTGTCCGAAAGTTTCTCATGTCGACACAGGAAGGAATGAAGGACATAAGCCAAAGAAGAGGCGACACCGCTGCCCGACAGATCAGTGGATCGCTAGAAGAACGCCTTCCTACAGTACCGACAGCTTCGACAATCAGAGTGACATTTGAAGTTACCACGCGACGAGAAATTACAAAAAGATTTGTAAAACTAATGGAACGTTTATTATCAGCTTGTTTGTGAACCATGTCCAAGCTAATGTTCTTATGTGTATGCGAACTTTATCAAATAAATTGTATACTTACATGATAGTACTGAATTTTATGAATAACTGGCTGACCCGACAGACCTTGTCCCTTTGCAAACAACATGGTCTTGAGTTCATACAGAAATTCCATGAAAAAAAGACGTTGTTCCGTTTTTCCCGAATTTGCATATTTTCAGATTTAAAACTGTTGCAAATTTCCTTTTAATGAAAACCTGTTAACACAAAAAATATCCAAATTGGTCCAGTCTTTGAAGTGATGCGTTTACCAACGAACAGTTTTTTTTTTGTGTTGTACATAATAAAGAGTATTCAATTCTATTGATAATAAGACAAATTTTTTTAGGTTTAGCCTTTAGGGTTATAAGTTGGTTATTTGGTTAAACTATAAAAAAGGTTGTCGTACCAGTTGGCATCACCATTTTATAACTCCACACAACATGGTAACGTTTCCTATTCCACTGTTTCTATGTGATTTATCTCGAATCCCGTCAGTCGTGACTGCGCCGTGACGGGACGGTAATAACTTTGATTACGGTTCAGCAACGGTCTTATTTGTCAAAATTACCGGGATTCTGCCGTGACCGGTCTCGCCCTACACGTGTTATTTTGATGTCGTTTACGTCATTATGTTATAGACTGGGAGGCCGATTGGTGTCTCAGATATTTCTCCTCAGATCATACAGATTTTTCTGTTCAACAAAAGTTTTAAATAGAAAAGGGATTAGAGTTTAATAATATAAGCTGCAGCGCATACATTATTAATTTCATTAAGTAAATGATTTTCACTGAAAATATTTACATTGATTTCAAGAAATGCAAAGACTTCGTCACATCGACAAACTAAGCTAATTTCCATAATTACAAAAGCATATACTTTCTTCTATAGTAGAATTGGAGTACTTTACATATTCTTAGTTCCCTTTCACAAAACTACCTCACCCACTAACTTGAAACATACCAGCAACTACTAAGCGATAAAAAATTTGCACTTACATGGGAAACAAAAACAGCGAGATTGCAAAGAAACCATTAAAATTGCATCCACAAAGTAAGATTGAAGTCAGACGAAGAAAGCTGGCTGGCCTCAATTTTGCGGCGTGTTACTTAAGACTAATTAACGTAGGCTAAATAATGGGGACGTGAGCATACCTCGCCTAGTTATAAAATGACTGAGGTTTGATAATTTCCTTTTAAGTTGGCATGTGTGTGTTTGTGCACAGTATACTTTATATTGTATAGGTATTGTTAGTGTGTGAGTTGAGCTACTTTTGTACCTATTTAACGCTTGCCAGTGGGTGGAAGTTTTGTCGTGTGTGTTGAGAAATAGGTGGCCTGATTATGTACTGTGATATTCATAGGTATTCCCGCTTACTTATAATTGTTTGGTTCAGAAAAAAACTGAAGACATTGCTATACAACATTATACTGAAGTGTATCGCGAGCAGACTGGGCTGTTTGTGTGTGAATCGCTGCCGCAAGCTTTCCACGTCGGTGTTGAGCTTGTAGCTGGGATGTTCATAACTTTAAGGCAGTGTTTGCTTAAGTGTGTAGGTTAAGTTTACTAACATAGTTGTTAAGAAGTATTGTTACTAACATATTGAGTCCTTTGTTACTTGTCGGTTAAATATATAAATTATTACACTAAATATAATTTTGGCTAACACTGCAATACAAGAATAAAAAAGAAAGGAAAGAGCAGAGCTCATTGGGCAATAAAAAATCGTCCGTATCGCTGTCAGTGGGAAAAGTGCCGAAAAGGCTATGTAGTCTAAGGCTACCCCATATTTTAGGTATGATGAGATTAATCTAATCATTAGGTACCTACGTTAGGTTTTACTTTCTCCCTAGCCGCCGCAGGAGACGCCCTGGGCGTCGGGAATCGCAGGCCGATTCCCGGCCACCGTAGGCGCGGGCTTGCGAACGGCGAGCAATGGGCAGCTCGCCGTTCGATAAGGACCAGGCCCGGGTCGACGGCGCGTTGTGTTCCACGCGCGCCTCAAAGAGATGTCAGCACCAATGACGGGGTTTGCTAGGACCGATGCCTGCTAGGGTTGCGGAAAAGTCCAAGAGGGTTACCGTGGCCCCTGGCACAGGCAACTGAAGAAACACGGGTGGGTTTTAGTCAGTAAGAGTCTGACACGCCCTCCTGCTCTGCCCAGAGCGGGAGAAGTTATTTGATGATTTCCCACCCCCAAAAAAAAAAAAAAAAAGGTTTTAGTTCCTGAATGTGAAGAAGATCTCTGTGAACTATAATATTATACTATGAAAGGTTCTTTTTCTACACAAAACTAACTACTTCTACGTACTAAGCAAAGTGCTTTACTGCTCTGAAAAATTCTGATTGACACTAACAGCTTAGATTTATTTTTTCTGATTCCCTAGCTCTCGGTCTATAGGAGGGCTTGCAAGACGCGCTAATCGTCTGCTAGATAGTTGTGAATCACGTTCTCAACTCACGTCCTCAAAGACTACTCGTCTGTTGTGACATGTTATATTATCATGTTTCTTAATACCTAGAGTTGAGAAATCAAACAAGACATGTTTTAAATAATAAATTGGTTCTGTTATTACTGTGGCACTTTACGTTTCATCAATAAACTTTAAAAAAGATTCAATATAGTAGCCTAATACATACAGTAGCGGCATCCAGGGCTGATTTTTCAATAGTCGAATATAATTTATCTGAAGAATGAATTTTGCGGTTTGGCAGCTTTTGTAAATTATCATCAAGGGCTGATTTTTCAATAGTCAGATAACATTTATTTGACGCATGAATAATGCGGTTAGGCAACTTTTGTATCAAGGGCTGATTTTTCAATAGTCTATTAGCATTTGTCTGAGGAATGAATATTGCGGTTTGACAGCTTTTGTATAAGAAATGTGTCAAACTGACATATTTAATATTATTTATTCTTTAAATAAAAGTTATTTGACTATTGAAAAATCAGCCCTCGCTACTACATAATAGAATATAAATTTTAACTGCCCTAATTTTGCATTAACTTTTAACGTCTACTGTTAATACAAATAAGTAACATAACATCACGCCTGTATTCCCCGATGGGTAAGGCAGAGGTGTAGGTACTATTTTTTTTTAGTACTCTAGTAAAAGGTACTTTTGCACGTCAATATTTACATTAAAATAGAATTGATTCTAGTCATCCATTTCAGAAGGTAATTTAGTATGTAGAAGAATGGGAAAGAAACTACACCGTTACAATATTTTGTATACATTAATTATATAATTATATGTGAAGACGATGCACCTACAATAAAATTACTATACCACAATAGGTAGGTAAACAGAATTACAAGAATTACAAATGTAGCAATGACAAATAAGTTAATTATGTGATAGATACACGGTGCTTACATATTTAAAAACTTTGTAAAAGTATACGATTTTCCAAAAAAATTAAACAATAACAATTCATTATGTGAGTTTAAGTAATCACAGAATGTAAATCAATGTCATAAATATAATAAATTATACAATTAAATTAGCAACCAGTTTGATTTTGTCTAGACTCTAGATTATTACATCACTCATACTAATTCATTTAACTTAATCGTAACTATTCAGTTAGCTACATAGCAACGTCGAACATTCAATACAAAACACAAATATACAAGATAGATTCTCTCCAATGAAATTGCTAAAGAAAATCTAATAAGTGAGGAAAGCATTACAGGATGAAAGTCCCGGGAGGCAAAGTTGTACAGGTGGGGCATTAATCTAGTACTGTGCGAAGCCCGAGGGCTTAATGATTCTCATGATCAGATTTCCCCTTTCCATCAATATTGCGAACTTATAGGAAAGGAGTAGAGGAACAGGGTTTACGTTGGTTAGCTGGCAGTTTATTGGATACTGTAAAAGTACGTAAATATTTAGTTCACGTCGATAATGAAGGTAAGTTAAACTCAAACTCAACTCAAAAACTCAAAGCATTTATTTCAAATAAACCGATTACAGGCACTTTTGAATTATTGTCAAGGGGTCGGTCAGTCAGAAATATGAAGCTAGTTGCCCATTCCAAAGCGTAGTAGGTACCTATAGAGAAGAACGGGCAAGAAACTCCATGGACACTCTTTTAAATCAAAATATTGTTACAAAAAAGTGGTTACATCATTCATGTTGAAATCATACATGTGAGAACGTTGTAGAAAGATGTGAACGTTAAAAGCGTCCGTAATAAAAAGATAAAAACTATTCAGGAATCAAAATAAGCCGTGGCAGCTAAGAAATGACCAGTGCCTACTGACGGCCCCCGTTCACGAACATGACTTAGGTAATCAATTAGGTATTATCGTATATAATATTACCGCGAATAATTATATTCAATAGATGCACTTACACACGTAGATAGAGTATGGAGTATGTAAGGGTCGTAGCAGTCATATTCGTAGATTTTGTCTGCCCCTATGGGAAGAAGGCGTGAGTTTATTTATGTATGTTCGGTCACCAAAAGTAATAGGTAACCAGGGTTGTCTCATATACAGGGTCAAATTAAATTAGCTAGCGAAACTCTGCAGACGTGATGGGTATAGATATCTAAAAACGATAAAATAAAAAAAGAAAGACTTGTTTTTTTTTTTTGGGGTCAACGACCGCTGGTAGTGTTGTTACTTAAAGTATGGGTTGAGAAAATGTATTATCGCGTTAAGATATCGATACCAATCGCGTCTGTGAAGTGAAGTGAAACTGCGATCGATGACCCAACAAAAAAAAAACATCAAATACATTTATTTTTTGTTTTATTATGTTTACATGTGTGGGTATTGACACATCGCGTCTGAAGAGTTTCGCTAGCTAATTTAATTTGATAAATGAAGTGTTTGTTTAAATTTTATTCGAAAACATCTAAACAACACAAAACAAAACAAAACTTCAACTATATTCGACGACCCTGGTTCCTTATCTCTTTTGGTGACTGACATACACATACACACGTCCTGGCTCACTAAACAATAATCATTGATCACACATGATACAGAAAAGTTCACCAGTCATTCGTTATTTTCGTGAAATGAAGACTTAACAATATCAAGTCTGTCTTCACGTCAATTTCACAGAATCAAAGGAACCTGAAATTATAGCATCCTTGCAACTTAATACTCAATACTCAATACTCAAACTTTATTTGCATTCCACAATGTGTACTTAGGTGGTAAATTAAAAATGAGATCATTATGGACCCTGTCGGGCACAGCAAAAGACAAAGAAATAGTAGGAGAGAGGAAGCTTTAAAAATAGAAAAAAAAAAAATTAAAATAATAATATATCTAAAATAAATCCAATAATACCATAATTCTTTATAAATACACATAGAAATTGTATACATTATTAAATTATATTTTATCGTTTAAATATTCATTTATGTTGTAATAGCATTTTTCTGTTAAAAATTGTTTTAGTTTTTTTATAAACATGTTTAATTTTTCTTCTTTTTTTATTATTTCAGGTAGTTTATTATATATTTTTATAGACATTACATAGGGGCTTGTTGAGTGTATTTTTAGTCGAGATTGCGGAATGTTTAATCTTGATTTATGTCGGAGTGTGAAACGTGATTGTATATCTTCGCGCTTTGTGTAAAACTCTTGATATCTATGAACAAATTTGCAGGTTTCTAATATGTATATACTGGGGAGTGTTAAGATATTATAATTTTGAAAGTGAGGTTTGCAGCTGTCGGTTTGATTAATATTTGCCAGAATTCTAACTAATTTTTTTTGAAGGATAAATAGTGAGGGTGCATCTGTGCTATTTCCCCAAAGGGTAACACCATAGCTTAGCCATGCATAAGCATATGCATAATAGGTTGTGAGCGCTGTTTGAAGATTGGTGGTTTTCTTTATTTCACGTAGAGCATATGAAAAACTAGAAATTTTTGATCTAAGTTTTTGTATGTGGGATTTCCAATTTATATGAGTATCCAAATTGAGACCAAGTAGCGTAAATTCTTTAACAGTTTCTATTTTTTGGTTATTAAAAGTAAAATCAGTATTTAATGGTGTTTTTTGGTGGGGATGAAAGGTTATAAGTTTAGTTTTGGAATAATTTATTTCGAGGTTGTGTGCGTTCATCCAAGTGATGGTTTTAGTGAGGATTGAATTTAGTTCTTCGTTTAGATTTAAATTGTTTTTACATGAGACTAATAGAGAAATGTCATCCGCAAATAAAACACATGGCCCTTCTATGATTTTGGGTAAGTCGTTGATATAGATTAGAAACAAGAGACATCCTATTACGCTTCCTTGGGGTATTGAAGCACTAATTGATTTGCTGATAGATCGAACTTTTTCTATATCTTTTGACGTGTGATTAAAATATTCAATTTCTACTGTTTGCTCTCTGTTTTCCAAGTAAGATACAAGCCAATCATGGGCTTTTCCACGGATGCCTATTCCGTATAGCTTGTTAAGCAATATATTAAATTGGACTTTGTCGTAGGCTTTGGTCATATCTAGTAATAAACCGACGGCATATTTATTTTTATTAATTATATTAAGTGCTTCTTGAATAAATTTGTAAACTGCCAAAGTTGTTGAGCGGTTTTTGCGAAAACCGTTTTGGCATTCGTCAAATATTTTATATTTCTCGCAATATTTGTATATTCGGTCACACATGGCTTTTTCAAAGATCTTTGAAGCTGCAGGTAGGAGAGCTATTGGGCGGTAATTGTTTGGATCTGATTTTGAATTTTTTTTGTGGATCGGTTTAATTAGTGACTTTTTTAATAGATCGGGGAAGGCACCTTGTTCAAAAGATTGGTTCAGAAGGATGTGGAACGGGAGCGTCAGTTCGCCTGCGCATTGCCTTAATAAGATTGGTGGGATTTCATCTATCCCATGGCTGCTTTTGTTCTTTAACTGTTTTATTAAACGGTTTACTTCCCAGGGGTCTACAGGGCTAAGGAACATGCTATTTTCTGCGGGGTTTATCACGGACGTGCTGTAAGACTCTTGGTTGCCAGGTAGTCTGACGCCGCTCTCACCTATTGATGCAAAGAAGTTATTAAAAATATCGGCTGCTTGTTTAGGTTCGGATGTTGTTTTGTTGTTTATTTGCAATTGTATGTTACTTTTTTCGTTCTTTGATTTCTTGTTCGCTCTTTCATTTATGATACTCCACATTGTTTTGACTTTATTATTAGATTTTTTTATTTTATTTATGTATTCAGTCTTTTTTGCTGTCGTAACCAATTTTTTTAATATTTTTTCATAGTTTTTATAATATTGTCTAATTATTGGATTTTTTGTTTTTAGTGTTAGTATTTTTAACAATCTTTTATTATTGCTGGAGATTCTAATGCCTTTTGTCAGCCAGTATTTTTTAAATTTGGTTTTAAGTTTAATTTTACGCAAAGGAATAGATTGATTTAATATTGTTATTATTGTATCGTTGAATATTTTGTAGTTTTCATTTATATCTTTGTCTGGTAGCAGCAGATCGTTCCAGTTCTGTTTACTTACTAAAGATTTGAATTTCAGTATATTTTTAGGGTTGAATATTCTTTTTTTGGTGTACCAAATTGTTTGTTTTAATTGTTGCGGTATATGTAAGTGTATAATGGTTGCGCTATGGTCTGAAAATCCTAATTCCTCCACGGTGGTAAGCATTTTTTTATTGGTAAAATTAGTAAATATTAGGTCTAAGCAGGTTGAGGTGGCTTGTGTGATTCTTGTTGGAGATTTTATATGCTGTGAGAAGTTGAATTCCGACATCTGTTCAAGGAAATTATTCGTTTTTAAGGTTTTATCGAAAATATTGATATTGAAATCTCCTCCTATAATTAATTCTTTCTTCCTATAATTACTTCCCGCCCCACTAGATACCTACGTCTGCATTTGCGGTTGCTGGAAGCCATTCACGTTAATTACAGAAAATAGTTGCTTTGTATTCAAATAATTGCAGATAGATAGTCTCTGTCATACTTGAAATAATTGAAATATCGCCAGTCGAGTAAAAGCCTAGCAAGTTGACTTTACCAATAGAATACACCGTCTATCTAACTTTATATAGTCAATCAACGCGAGGGCAAGGCAATGGTAGTGACGAAGAGGTAACTAGAAGAACTAAGCCATAATATGAAGTTGAAAATAAAGGTCGACTTAATTAAGTACTCAAGCGAAGGAAATAAGCGACGCGTGCGTGTCACTTGACGCAAGTCGTATCGGCTTTTTTTTGTATTTTTTTTTTGAGGGTGGGAAATCATCAAATAACTTCTCCCGCTCTGGGCAGAGCGTGGGCGTGGGCGTGTCAGACTCTTACTGACTAAAACCCACCCGTGTTCCTTCAGTTGCCTGTGCCAGGGGCCACGGTATCCCACTCGGACTTTCCCGCAACCCTGGCAGGCATCGGCCCTAGCGGACCCCGTCATTGATGCTGACATCTCTTTGAGGCGCGCGTGGAACACAACGCGCCATCGACCTGGGCCTGGCCCTTATCGAACGGCTAGCCGAAGTCGTATCGCCTAAGGCGGTGAACGTGGCCTTAGCGCGCGCTGCATATATCCATGGAGTATGGCCATTGCCTAGATTTCAAAGCTTGCTTCAAACCAACGCGTTCTGCGGTTGAAAAACCAACAAAATACCATGCGCGATTACTCATTAATACGAATACATAAAATCCATCCACTCGGAAAGAAGAAGCTGAGCATCCTTCGGAAGCATACTTCAGCTTTTTTGTAATAAGAACTGGGCCTAACTCCAATTTGAGTAATCTGCCAGTACTTAATGCTTTTGCGTATTCCCAATCCCATCAGAGATTCATTTTACTTTGATCAGCCCTCCTAGTAAAACCTCCGAAATTTCGGGCATGACTCAATCAAAAGAGTCAGCTTGATTAATTCCCAAGCTCTACTAAACGAAGTCCTGTTCAGTGATTATGAGATCCTGTTATTGTGATCACCCTTTTATCATGTCAAAGGTACTATGTGTATACAAGTACAGTATCAAATATTATACCGCTGTAGAAGCAGGTTATCACAGACGGCTAGTCTAAGCATTATAATACAGCTCAAAATTACTTGCAACCAAAATGCTTAAATTGAACCTAACGTACCAGTAACAGTGAGTTCAGCTAATTGTTAGTTACCTATGCATATTCTAGTTTCAATTCGTAACATGTGGCATTTCCCACAAACAGTTGGTTGGTATGTAATTAACGATATATCTAAAATTCTGCTAGGAATACGATAACTGGTGGATGAGTGGTTGTCAATGACTAGAATTCTAGACTCTATAATTAGGTTTTTGTTCGATTGATTGAGTAGGTAATAGGTTCCTTCAAGGCGAGTTAAAAGTGTCTTAAAATAGTTTCTGCTATTCTGTATTAAAGAAGTATGTTTGTGTTTTCTATTTATGAAGAGGAAGTAATGGACGACAAATTTCATATTAGTGTTTGAAAGCCTATGTTTTTTAATAAATAAATTATAACAGTTTGTTAGTTACAGTAATGCAGAAATAACACATCATACTCGTGACACAGATTTATCGATTGGCGAACCCTTCATACTCAAACTGACACTTTAATAACTCCCTAGGGAAAAGTGTAAGTGCTCATTTTGAAAGGAAACCTTTCATCTTGAATGTATTTAGGTAGCCCTATTTGTATCTACATACGATGAGAAGAATTTTCTCTACAAATTCTTCGCAAAGAATGTTGAAAAAACCAATATTTTAAACCACAAGTTGCTACGTACCACTCATCATGTCACCACTGATACACAGATAATTAATCACTCGAAAAAGTAACCCTACAATACATTTACTGGAGCAGTGTCCGGACCGGACTCCGGACAGTGTCACTAGCACGGTGCGGTTGAGTCGCAACTCCGCACCGCAACTCTGACCGCAATTTCTTGCGTTTGACGTCTGACACGGGACGATGCAACTTGCAACCGCGTAGGTATAGTTCGTAACGAGCTCGATGCTATGGTTATTCTAGGAACGTTTATTTACGGTTTGGTTTTTACATTTAGAACTTGGTACAGAAAAAGTCCCAGCGGGGTCCCAGCAGTGGGAACATTATAGGCTGATGAAGATGACAGAAAAAGGCGTGAGTGGTAGGTGGGGTGATAAGGAGGAAAAAGACGTGTTGCACCGACCCCGAGTAACATGAGACAAGGGCAGACAGATGATGATGACAGTAGGTACCCGCCTGTAAATGAGGCACATCGAAATTTAGAAAAAGTACGGCTTTGTGGGTCGAGCATGTGACAATCACTACATATTATAAAACAAAGTCCCTCCGCTGAGTCTGACTGTCTGTCTGTCGGTGTGATAGTACGCACAAATACGCGCATTGACATGGAGTTGCGGACACCAGCCCGTATTACCAGTCTGTCTGAACGCGATAAACTCAAAAACTATCGAACGGATTTTCATATAGTTTTCACCAATGGACGAAATGATTCATGAGGAACGTCAATGTGTATAATTTATTAATGTTTTGTGTAAATTGGCTGAAATATGACGATGATTGTTGAAGATATCGGAAAAAATCATGGCGACTATAATATAATAATGACGTGCGCCGCGTAGGGTCGCGCCCGTCTGGCAACGCTCCCGTTTGACCACGCCACATATTTTTACCTATAGCGGTGTATCGCGTGAACCAGGTACTCAGTATGCTAAGACAAATTTTTAAGGAATGCTAATTGTTTGAAATTAAATTAGTACCTATTTAAGATTTTTATAGTGTTCCTTTTTTTGTGTATTATCTCACTCTCCACTATCTTTGGAACCGAACCTTATTCATCGCACACACTTCTATTGCAGTTTAAAAAAAAACAGATGATTTTTATATGACTCAAAATACAACATGAGTGTTTAGTTGTACTTATACTACCACTGAATCATTGACCACTGCACTTTAGTTTTCTATTACGACACCTCCAACGAATAGAACCCTTGTTTTTTCTTATAGTATAACAACTATGCCCCGCATGAAACCAAAATTCTCCAACCAAGAGAAATTTGGTTTCATGCGGGGCATAGTTGAGTTAGTCATGACGGGGTCCGCTAGGGCCGATGCCTGCCAGGGTTGCGGGAATGTCCGAAAGGGTTACCGTGGCCCCTGACACAGGCAACTGAAGGAACACGGGTGGGTTTTAGTCAGTAAAAGTCTGACACGCCCTCCCGCTCCGCCCACAGCGGGAGAAGTTATTTGATGATGTCCCACCATAAAAAAGGGGTGTAGAATCATGTGCTGAACTCATGGTTACAGTTTGCGCGTCAATGCCACCCTGTAGGTATTATACTGCGGTTATGCCTATTTACGTTCGGGTAAATTTAAAACTTATTAGTTTTAAACCATTTCGGATGTCCTTCAACTTCATTTGACATGAGAATGACAAGGGTAGACAGCTAACTAGTACTTAGCTGGCTACTTGTCTAGCATTTTATGAAAGCCTTTTATTCATGTCAAGTTTCATGAGTAAGTGGGTTAGCCACACAGGAATTCAATTCACAATTTTGAGAAATGGAGAATCGTCAGACTATATAATATATTTTCTACGATGAAGCGTTATTTCTTCAAGCGGGCATTTTTGATAGCTCCATCCCAGAAAATTAGGACAACGCGTGGCTCTCATTTCGAAACGATTTCTAAGCTTTACGTAACAGGCTAATGTAATGACGGAGGAAGGTCGAGCCACTAACACTCTTACCCTAGACTCATCCTAGACCAAGCTTTATCTAAGCCGAGATAAAGTTAGGCTTAGTTCGAATGTAACGGTCGAGAAAACCGCAAGGCGTCTATCTAATTAGTGGTTCTAGCACAAACTAGATCGGAGGTATGAATAATGTTATTGGCAGCTTCAGCGAAACTTATAAGACAATGGTTTTCTGCCTCTTAGCTTTACATCGAATATTATCTTTGCATTTGAATACATGGAAGTAGGAACCTATGCTATAGTTTTAGATTGAATGCATCAGAAGTGGTCAGTTTTACGGTTCGACACTTACAAAAAAACAAAAGACCGTTATTAACATCGCGTTTGTGTTTTCTGTTCATGTTTTACTTGACATCGAAAGGATTTTGCCATAACTAATACTTTCTGTAATTTCCACCAAAAACTTATAAGTAAAAATTCTAATGAACTATCGCCACTAAACCACCACTACATTTTCTACCAAAATAGTAGTTTCCTTTAATCCATCAAGGTAATTCCTACAATAAAAAATGTACGTTCTTTGTCGCCTAACCAGCATTCAAAGTCCACGCAACGCTATCAGAGAAAGAAGCTCAAAATTGCTCAACGGCACGAGCAATAACCGTTTCTAGCTAAGATATGCAAATGAGGTTAAATTGCATGTGGCGGACGCACGAATACGGCTCGTTTTACGAAGTGCTACACCATTTCAGAGCCATTTAACCCGTTGTAATTTACCATTTTAAAATATTCGTCGAAATATGGTTCGGTGTTGAAGGACATTTTGAAATTTATTTCAAAGAAAATTGTTCCTAAATTTCTTAAACATTACAGTGATTATGATGAGGTTGTTGTTAGGGTTAGCATTTATGCCAAAATGCTGTTCTTGGATTTGCTTTTACAGGAGGTAAATCATTGTAAAGTTCAAACTGGAAAGCAATCAATTGTTTTGAAAATCTGTGTCATGTCATTATTATAACATCTTGACACACATAAAACAGAAAATACTTTTCTATTTAAAATTCGTAGACGAAATTAGGACGTTCCATATAACTAGTTGGAAACTTTTCTGCAGTCCGATGCATACTGGCAAGTTATAATTAAAGCTAATGTAGAAATAAACGGACGTGGAAATCTCTTTGACGTCACAAAGAAACTAGTGGGAGTTTCTGTAAAGTTTATTTCTGTCTTTCTTTCAAAAAGATAGGTACGTGGTTCTCATACCATCAGTTATATAGGTATAGTAGCAGAAAAGTTAGTAAGTAATATTTTATGTTGTTTGTTACTAACAGTACTATAAGAAGCTGTTACGTACCTAACAGTGTTTATTAAAACACAAGTGCGATTTTTTAAATCGAGTATTACGCGTATTGACAATATATTTATTTGAAAATAGCTGACCCGGCAGACATTGCCCTGTCCCTACAATACAAAAATCGCATAAATTGACGAATTTGAAAATTTTCCCGAATTTAAAAATTAACCGGGATGTTTTTCCAATTTTTTACTCCATAAAAACCTAATTCTGACTGTAACGAACCTTTTAAAACAAACTTTAGTGATGAGCTTACCATCGAGCAGAATTACATTTTTATTTATATAGATGACTAAAAGTACATGATATCACATGTGCTAGTGAAGCTCGCTAATGATATCAACCCAATAATGATGACTTTAATCCAGTTTGACGCTCTTGACTTAACTCCACACACACCAACTTATTTCAAAAACAAATTAATATCGGCTTGATCAAAGCAAACACCCTGTTGACTTGCATGATATACAAGGGAAGTAGACTCCACAGTGCATCTCAAAGCTTAATACTAAAATAGAGCTGAAAGCCGACTGGCTCTAATTGAATAAAGGCATGCCTCCACCAAGAATAGCTCAATCTGTTTCCATTAAAGGGGAGCAATAACGTGGCTGGTGGAGAATCCATCAATATTGCTCGCTCGAAATCTACTGACTGCTCTAACTATGGTATCCTCTATTACTGGACAACTTCGAAGTTTGTACAAAGGAAACGCTATTTTTCTTACAGTTTCTGTTGTTAAAACCTTGTTTTTATGTGATAAAGAGTTAGTGGGGCGCGGGCGCCAAAAATAATATATCGGTTCGTTGTTCGGAAAGTGGGTTTTGTTCATTTCGGGTTAGTTCAAGATGTTTGTTATAGTGTAAGAGGTGATTGAAAGACTCAAGTAGGAATGTAATGAACCAGACACATTGAAACATTTTTACATATTAAAGTTCAGTATCAAAGTGGTAAAAAAAGAACTCGTATAGTGCGACTTTGTCTGTTTGTCTGTCTGTCACAGCTACTTATTTATGTGTTTATCTTTATGTTCCTTGCTATATAATTGCTAGCAGATCTTAATTGTTCAATTATAGGCTAAACATTGAACATGTAATTCCAAGACATGTTGATTTGGTGATTTCGGTGAGACATTTACAAATCTGGCTTAATTGTGGTTTATGCTCAGTGAATGGTGACAAACCCAATGACAGAATAGGTAATTCCACATATTTAACAGGTGAGAAATTCGCCAATTTGGCTACATAATTTGCTTTGGAATTGTGTGTAAATTACATTTAGTACATTCATGAAGTACTTTCTTAATCAATGTACTGTGTGTGGTTGGTCTTGTGATGAAATTAGATACACGGCTGAAGTGGAAGGTGTGTGTCAATAAAATCGACATCTTGACAAAATCTTTATGTTTTACTAGTGTAGCAGTATCTACATCGCCACGTGCGAGCTGCGCGTCATTCTGACGTCACACGAATCCTGCATCGCGCAAACAGAGTTACTACAACACGCGCGCGCGCGCTACGCGCGACTAGTATAAAAACAACTTCCCGACATCAATCGTTGGGCCCCTGGCTGGAGGCTTTGAGTTAGCTCGAAGGCACCACAGGATTGACCGGTTAAGCAGTCACGGCCTCTCAAGGCCAACTGCGAGATGCCATACATAAAAAAAAAAAAAAAAAAAAAAAAACAATCGTTGGGCAGTTGCCCACCAGACACGACACCCGTCTGGTCGGAGGATCCTCCCTTTTCTATGGAGGTATGAGTGAACTTTACACCCTGTGCCCCGTACCTCTATATTGGTGACCCCGACGACGTGATGAACAACATTAACAACAAGAATCAACAACAACGACAACAATCAACCAACAAACAATCAACCAACAATCAACCAACAAACAACCAACAAACAATCAACAACCAACAAAACAACAGCAACAACCCGTCCTTGCTTCGCACGGTTTTTACGACTTAACAAAACATAGAGATTTCTTTATTATGTGTAAGTTAAATATTAATGTAGTATACCTACACATAAACCATCCGGATTACATTCTCTAAATGATGGTGAAAATCGCAAAACCACATCAAAATCCATTGTGTAACTTAGAAGAATAACGCAGTCACATAGACAGACACGATTAGCGACTTTATAATATCGGTAGCCGAAACATATTTTTTTTTTACTATATTTGTTTCTGAGAAAATTCTCTTTGGAATTCCTGGCACGGTTTTCACAAAAAAAGTGTGACAAAATGAGTATGCTCCATTATTCCACTGCTATAAAAAAAATCCGTCACTTATGATAATCTTGTTAACAGTCTCACAACATGCAATTTTGATTCCAAAGATATATTGACTGCACTAAAACTACGGTTTCCTAGAAAAGCGGTGACCGCACTTAACGGCCGTTGTGACGGCTGTCATGAAAATTATGAGAGAGGCATAGTATATTATTATACCATGGAGAGAGGCAAAGATTTAAATGGTTGAATACGGGCCTACCACGTCAAAAGATAGTCGCGTTTCAGTTTCGTTTTGACACCTGACACACAATGACGCAGTGACTTGACTTGACTGCCATGGAAACGCTATATAATAATTTGTGAGTTCACTTTTCTCAGTATGGACACGTTTTCGCGTGACTAAGTACGGTGAGGGCAAATCTAGTGGTTTAAATCTTTGGGCAGCGGGGTTTGACATTACGGTGTCAAAAACGCTTTCAACACACCAACTTTTTTTCATAAATAACCTTTCAGTGACGTCATTCACGGTAAGTTGCGGACGCTATATGGGCGGCCACCGGTTTTCTAGGAAAGTACATGCATGTGCGTGTGTATGTGTGTGTGTGTGTATGTGTGTAGTGTGTGTGTATAAGTGTGTGTAATGTATGTATGTGTCTGTGTGTGTATGTAGTTAAGGAACTAAATAGGTCTGCGTTACATCCAAGATAATAATGCTTGGAAACATGCTGGTCCATCTCCATAGGACAATCTAGGGTCTAGACAACATCAAACTTGTTGTTACTTTAATTGTGTAGTTTTTTTTTTTGTATGACATCGATTTACATTCTTTGATTACTTTAACTCAAACACTGAATTATAACTTGTTAAATAATTTGGAAAATCGTATACTTCTACAATGTTTGTAAATATGTGAGCACCATGTATCTATCACATAATTAACTTATTTGTAATTGCTACATTTTTTAATTCCTTTTTAATAATTGTGGTACGGTAATTTTATTATAGGTGCTTCGTCTTCACATAAAATTATATAATTAATGTATACAAAATATTGTTACACTTTTTAAAACAGTAACGATGGAGTTTCTTGCCCATTCTTCTCCATACGAAACTACCTTTTGGAAGGGGCGACTAGAATCACTATCACTATTTCTTTTTTTTATTTCTGTTGTGGAATTCACTTCCGCCTGATATTAAGGACTGCCAAACTGTTGCAGTTTTTAAAAGAAGAGTGAAAGAACACTATCTTTCCACTTCGTCATAGTTGCGTATATATTAATATTCTAGTGTTATTAATTTTAGAAGTATTTTTGTATGTATGTATGTATATTGTTATATTTTAATAAGTGAATTGTTTTTGATTTTATGTATTTTATTTTCTCTTTTACTCTTACACACGCTGTCTACATCTCTAAATCTACTATCCTATCGCAGGTATGCTGGAAGAGATTTCATTAGAAATAAGCATCACCTTTGTACCTATTTTTCTGTTATTTTCTTCTTGCCTGTTTATATAAGTGTGTACATAAATGGTTAAATAAATAAATGTTGATGTTGAAAAGTGCCTTTTATGTGCATATTTGAAATAAATGCTTTGACTTTGACTTTGATCACACCGGCTCTTCAACCATCATGTCACAGCCTAATTAGACCGGTTAATTAAGTGCCATCCAATATGTGGGAATCTGATTTGTGTTTGACGCTGGAACACGGTTATAATTAAGTAGGTATCTAATTATGATTAGCTGTGATTTAACGGGCTGGGGAAAACAGCTGATTGACAGAATTCAATTTCGTAGAAAGAATTTCATGAATATAAAAACAAGGTGCCAATATACAAAAAATAAAACATACATAAAGAAATTAAGTGACACTATGACGTACTTCGAATCAATATTACGAATATACTAAGTGCGGTGTGCGTCATAAGGTTGCTCCAAATGGGAGTCCAGCTCAGCATATACCTGACGCTAATATTCTGCTGGATTTCTGCAGTCACGTAAGGATGTCGAGCAGACGATATAGATTGGAGTTGTGACAAAGTGTTATGTGGAATGTGACAAAGTATTTACCCGCTACTACCAGAGTAAGTACCCGCAACTTGAATTATGTATTCCATAGTAAAGGTTATGTGTTGAATGTGTTTTGATTACTTGATTATTTATTATAAAAATATAACTATGTACAATGTATAAATGAATATTCTTATTATAATTATGGTGGCGTAGGGGCGAATAAAATAAAGCCAATAAAGCTAACCCAAGCACTCAACTAAAAAAATAATCACGAAAATCAAATACAAATCTACAAAGCAGTAAACATATGGGCAAAATGAATAAATATTACTGAAACTAACCAAAAGCTCAGTCAAACAGAATTTGATTGAAACATATAAAAAGAATAGCCAATCAAATTCGTCTAGACATAGTTCTACGAATACCTATAAGTCTCGAATTCTCATTGATTAGTTTTTGTTTGTCTGTCTTTACAGGTTTGTTTGCAAGGAAAGTTTATTTGCGAAGCCAAGCAATAGGTTAATCAGAGACCTAAAGTTTACTCGTCTAAATAATAAACCGTCAAACATTATGCGCTCCAGTTAATTCTGTCGCCAACGTAACTCTATATTATAAGGGGGTGCAAATATAAGTTGACCTCCTCTGCCCCCTGGAGGGTCGTTGAAGATAGGAGAGTGCGGAAGCAATCAGATGAAGTGGCGGGGATCAAGTTCAATGGTTCGAATTCACAGCGGTGTTTAGGTTACTAATACGCTTGGCAAACATGCTTCGTGATCCGCTTACACATAGTGAGAGTGTGGTCGTAGAGATGTGTAATTATTGAATACAGCATTTCTTTTGCTTTACCGCCAGTTTTTTTTTCCAAAAACGAAACTAAAATTAGAGAATTGACATCACTTACTGACGGACAGCTCGATAAAAGGTTGTTGACAGATGAGAACTAATGTCTATAGACCTCAGACCTCAGAACAATAACTATTGTTCTGAGCCTCAGACTAAGGAAAAGAAAGGACTCGGCATAACGAACAGTATACAGCATATCTCACTGCGGCCGGTCGCCATGTTTTGTCACAGCCAACAAGTACATCAGTTGTCATAGCAACTTGTTTCTTTCAGTGTTTTGAAGAAAATTTTGTTATTATAATGCGCGCAGCTCTACCGCAAGCCGCCATCTTTGTGCCAGACTCACATTTTAGGTATGCACATTTTTTCGTAGGTATGTCATGTCTATTCTTCTTTTCCTTAGTCTGAGCTATAGACTAACCATAAAAAAAATGCCAAAGATGTGAACAACAATGGCCGCTCGAAATGTAGTTTTATTTATTTATTTCAGATGGGTTTGCTCTTGACTCTAGTCTAGCTCAGTGGTGACAGAGACAGAGTCGACGATGGAGCGAGCTTACCCAGAAGAAGTCTGTTCACTCTCACTTTGAAGATTAGGGTTGTATGCGTTCGAAAACACAGAAGCAGGTAGAAAGTTCCACTCTTTTGCTGTGCGCATTACAAAAGACATTTGGAAACGCTTAGTGTGAATTGGTGCAATAGCAACTAGGTAAGGATGGTAACTTGCAGTGCATCTAGATGACCGATGGAAGAAGGGGGCCGGTGGAATCAAAATCAAAAGTCATTTATTCAAATTAGGCTGAGAATCAGCACTTTTTGAACGTCAAAATCACATAAGACAGTCCCCCCAAAACGCCCACCATTCACCACTTCCTAGTGCTTTAGCTGGGAAGAAGAAGTGGCGGAACAAACTCCCCAGCAGCACTGCTGTCTGTTCAGTTAGAAGAACTGGATTCTATATAGTAATAAGTAATTAACATTACGAAACACAAAAATATTAAAATTATTTGCCATATTATGTCAGCTAGCACACGCCAATATTTAAAACTATACTCAAGCAGAAATAAATAATAAAAACAAAAACGCAAACAGAACTTAATACATAATCAAAATCTAAATCCGAATGAGGCCGTTGAGTTTTTGGGCACACATACCGAAGTACAATCTGTAGAAGATCGATACGCAGGCAACCTTGCGGCTATGAGAAAAGCTTTGAAGCTTAGCATCCACCAGTTTTACGTCGCCAATGAGCCTCTAAGCTCTGCGTTCCACCGAGTCAAGCGCGGCAAGTTGGTACTTTGCTGAGCCATCCCAAAGGTGGCTACAATACTCAATGCAGGATCGGACTTGCGCTTCGTGAAGGGTCAAAAGTTGTCGAGGCGTAAAGTATCGCTTCTTTCTATTTAGTATGCCCAGTTTCTTGGCCGCTGTTTGAGTTTTGTACTCGATGGTGGCGCCAAAGTTGAGACCTGATGTCAACTTCATGCTTAGGAGCTCGAGCCGGTCCTTTACTTGAACAGATGTACCCCGAAAAGAAGGAGTTTGGTCGAAACGCCTCCTTTGGGCGGTAAAAAGACACGCCTGTGTTTTGGTGGCGTTAAAAGAGACTAGATTGTCATCACCCTACTGGAAGATAAGGCTTAAGGTCAAATCAGTACGCTCTATCATGGCCTCTCTCAAGGAACGAACTTCGGCTCCGCTGGTTTTTGCGCTGGACCAGTATCTCTCTGAAACAGTACTGTCATCTGCGTATCCAACAGTACCAGACTGAAGTAGATCATTGATGTGCAGCAGGAAAAGAGTTGCAGAGAGACAGACCCCTGAGAAACTCCGGCATCAATTGCCATAATGTTAGAGGAGCTACTGTCACGGACTACTCTGATCGACCGTTCACTTAGGACGTCTGATATCCAGCTACAAAAATCAGCTGGGATGCCATAAGCAGGAAGCTTGCTATGAAGACCAGCGTGCCAGACCCTGTCGAAGGCCTGGTGATGTGGTTGTATTAATTTTAAGTTCAGGGGTAATCGATGTTACAATTATTATTATTTCCAGGTCCAAAATACAGCAACTGTTTAACATTGGTACATTGGGGTTTAAGACAGTGACAATTCGGCTAAGATTGGCTTTGATCGACTTTGTAAAGAGTTTTTTCTCGTTCTTACATTTCACTGACAATCTGATAATCGATACGATCGGATACAGTGACGATTTTAATGACATATTTCCATCAAATTTCACGTTATCAACTGACAGCACTAAACCACAGAACATGTATTTTCACTCTTAATATGACTCTGAATGGCTTATTACACGAATTATATTATATTCCCTGGTTTACTACCTACCTACAAGCTACATATTGAAATAAAGAATGACAGATAACTAGTGTGGCAGTGTTGGTGATATTTATCTAATCGCGTCTACATCGAGTGGCACCTCGAGAGAAAATGGACTCGTGTCTATACTTTATTTACTCGAATCTCGAGTAGCGAGTTAAATAAAATCAGCCGCATCACTATCTGACACTGTCAGAAAGACAAGTGTCCAGTGCCAAGAACAACATTAATATGTTTTTTTCAGTATGTTTTGAATTGCATGAATTTAATATTTCTGTTTTCCTGTGAATAATTGAAGGATTATTGAATAATGAATATGGAATAACGAAAGGATGTTTTCTTATTTATTCAGTCAGATTTCAACGCAATAGATGCGAAGACATTGTCTGAGATTGCTGCAGATGTGCGATAACTTGTGAACGCATGGATTTTTCGCTTGTTTCAGTCAAACCATCTATGTAGATCACGGAGCAGAAACGCTCCGTGATGTAGATGCAGTTTGAGAAAAGTGAGTATTGATGATGCAAGAAAGTATTGAAACTGTTTATTCATTTTGGAGATTTGGATACAGGAATATTTACATTCCACGTCGATCTGCAGAACAAACGCGTACGGTGCCAGTTAACTCTGCGGAAAAGAACATTATTTTGCGGTGGATTCCAGCATACCAAAGAGAACAATAATAATATTAGTTATATTACGCTTATTTCTAACACAAATCATTAGGTGCATTATTTAGTACTTACAACATCAATTTCTAACACTAGAGCTGCTCTAGCTAGATACTGTTTCAGCTGTTTGGTGGGCAGACGTTGGTACTGTTGGCTGATGTGCACACGTAATGTTGAGCGTGGGGATATAAATATTTTGATCTTGGACACGGCATCAAGATGAGAGAGAGGTGGAGCGACCTGCATCTTTTTTAGATGAAATACTATATTTTTTAAGTCGTCTGACGTTAAAATTGATATACTTACGGTAATAAAAATACTTTGTAACATTCCTACTACTCTATTAAACAATAGCTCTTTTAGTGAGTTTTTAGGATAAGGTCGTATTTCTCATTATTCCCGTTAGACGAAGTATAATTATTACTACCTCTGTAATCTGGAGATCGCGTTTCATTAATAGAGGCCACAATTTTTGGTGGGCCTAATCACCGAACAAAAAAAATAACGATCTCCTTTCGACGAGACAAAACGGATGTTAGTCGTTTGACGTTTTGTAAGAATTAAAAAACCGTCTCAGAATTTCACTATTATTGGTGAAGAGTATATTCAGGTAATAGTTTTCCGGTGATCCACAGGATGAAAAATTATTGTTATAATATGCGTGTGATAATAGGTTCGTTACTAATCAGCGACGTGGAGATGTCGCGTTCTATTCCTAGGCACGTTCAATGTTATCGCTTTTGGTTCCTGGGCACCACCTCTGGGTACACCTACTATGTATAGGTGTCGCCTAGTGTTGGTAAAAACGGGTAAAGTTAGTTAGTTAAAATTGGTATATGCCCTGAACTATGCCGTATTTTTTAGTCTTTGTGTTCTGATTTGTCAACTATAAACTATACTTTTATGGAAGTTTTGGGTCAACTATAACTGAAAGTTCTTATATACACTGGGCCGCAAAGAAAGCGGGTCGGTTATAAAAATACAAAAAATTAAAATAAAATAAAATTAAAATTAAAATAAACAGAGAGATTTGCGAGTTTTGCGAGATTTTTTTTAAATATTTGAGCACTCCATTTTAAAATTAAAGTTTTTTCATTACAAATATAGGAAGAAGTAAAAGCTTTTTATTTATTTTTGGTAATTGTATTAAAAACCACAAATAAAAAATAAACACGATTTTTAAAAGTTTAACAACTTTGAAACCGTTTGTTTTACTTTTCTTTCTGCTTATAAATATGGCATTTCTTTCACCAAATTCAATTAAAAACATGACCCTAACTTTGAAGAGTATACAAGAATTCTGACAATGCTCGAAGCCGGGCGCAGTCAGCGTTATACTGCGAGAACTGTTGGTGTGTCGCTATCAACCGTTCAAAGAGTGCTCCAGCGATTTCAACAGACTGGATCCAATATTCGCAGATCAGGAACAGGCCGAACAAGGTGCATGACAGCGCGCGAGTATCGATATATGATGGCAAAAATGTTGAGAACCGATTTCAAACGGCTGTTGAAGTCTAAAATCATCTTCTACGTGCTGGAGGCAGCAATCTGAGCACGTGTACACTGAGGCAGCGTCTTGCTCAAGCAAACTTGAAGCCATTCTGAGGTACGCTGAAGAACACATGAATTGAACTCTGAATAACTCAAGAGTGACGGTTTTTGGACGACTCGAGGTTCATGCTACACGCACAATGATGGGAGGCATAGAGTCTACACAAGACCAGGAGAGCGCTATAATCAAGCGTGCATTGAAGAGAAAGTGCCATACGGCGGAGGCTCCATTACACGTGTGACGAGTGAAGAATTTGATGCCACATAAATAGAAGTTTAGTTGTAATAATATTCGAAAGACACGGCCGGACAGAGATCAGGTGCAGGACCAACGGCTTATGGCTCTCGCAAGCAGGCGCAATGCTACAGCGCGACGCGACTCTTATAGAACAATTTCAATGAAAACTTAATGGAAATTGTTCTACAAGAGTTGCGTCGCGCATGTCTGTGGGAGTCTTTAACGTGCTTTCTGAGATATAGGGGTATGTCCGTGCTCGTGTGGGTGGTGCACCTGTGTCTGCGCACACACTTGTGCACTATAATATCTCCCGCGTAGATAGCTAGTCTCCGCTGAAGTTGGCTGCCATGGCTGAAATTCTGTCAGGAGGGACAATTACATACATACATAACATCACACCCGCGGGGCGAGCACGGCCTACTGTGATAGGCTTGAGTCACACATTTTTATCACAGTTTGGGAGGAAAAATTGTGATAAAATGCGGGAGTCAAGCCTATCACAGAGACCGTGCTCGCCCCGCTGTAATCCCCGAAGAGTAAGGCAGAGGTGTAACTATAGTACCACATTTCGCCAGTTATGTTTAGTGGCCATGTAATAGGGGGCGAGCCTATTGCCATCAACAGAACAAAAGAACAAGTGAGAGTGAACAGGCTTCTTCTGGGTAAGCTCACTCCACTGTCGACTCTATCTTTGTCAGCACTGACCTAGACCATAGTCAAGAGCAAACCCATCTTATATAAAAACATAAAAAAAACCCGGGCTAAAATTCAGATTCTGGGTTGCTACTGTGAAATTCCTAATGGAATAACCCAATAACACTTTGCGCGACCTGGGAATCGAACCCAAGCCCAAAAACACACACAGCGAACATTCAAGCAACGTATGGAGCTAAGGAAACCGTTGGCTCCGACGTTAAATCCGTTGTCTTACGCCAACAGTATATTGCAGTAATAAATCTTTACGAAGATATAGAAGACAGGAAAATAATATAAATAAAATGTACTTGTTTTGACATCTTGCAAAAGCTGCCTCTTTGGGAGTCACAGCTGTCTCGTGATATTAAAATGTATGCTAACTTGACTGTCTAATGACCGCAAGATTTAAATCTAAAGACGGGATACTTTTGTTCCAACGTCCGACTTAAATAAGAAAAGTTCATTTTATTTTCTTTTGTTTTGTGTAAAGAATGGAAACGAACTTTGTTTAAAACAAAGGCCGATAGTTTTTTAATTATATGAAGCTAGTGATGGACGTTGCCTCGATTTGCAATTTATTTTCCAGATAGGAATGTTTTTATTGGTTCGTTTTTACAGGTAGGTAATATTTTTAGAAGCTTTTGTAAGGTTATAACAAAGTTACGGTAAGGTTACAATGTTCATTATATTAGACTTTTTTAACGGAGCTCTTTATGAGACTTTATTGCGTCCTAAGATGCTTTCTTAAGTATGTCTGCTACATGGTTTGGTTTTTAGGAAAATCTTTTAGAAGATGAGTGATTAATATAATTTCATATAGCACTATATAAAATTATGAAAATACCTACGTGTCTTTTAAGAAAATAATGTTTAAACCCAAAAAATAATAGCCTTTAGCCACAAATTTTTAATATACTTGAGACTCAATTCGTCGCTGTCTGAGACGTAACTTTCTACGTGTGTGAAGTGCTAAGAAGTAATAAGATATTAACTCAGACGGCAAAGCTTTACAACGGGTGGGGAGATTTCCTCGAATTCTGTACCTACTTGCAATCGTCCAAAGAAACTTAGACTTCTTAATACCTAATTACGTTACTAAACGTTTAACTGTGAAACATCCCGGTCCTTTAGACAGATTGCTATCAGATTTCTTAGACAGATTCCTGAGAAATAATGTGCGTTCAACATCTTTCTTGGACGACGGGTTGGTGACTGCGGTACGGTATTGTTATAATGCACATATTATCAGTCATGGATAGATAAGAGAGAAGCAATTATTAAAACATTTTATTAGTCGTTCATTTTGTGTACCTAAATATTTGATATAAAAGTTGGCTCTAAAATGTGTGTTTATATTAAAGTGCTAAGCTATTTATAGATAATTTTATTGAAAAACCACACGATTTTGACAAATAGGCACTTTAGCTTTTTTATACACGGTGACATTTGAATCACAGTTTTGCTAGAACAAACGTTGTTTAGACCATGGTCTACAACCATTCTATAGCATCCATAAGGAAAAAAACGTCATTGGTTTTAAAAAAAAACACAAAAAAGGCTATGCTAAAAATATCGGGATTATCGTTACGCCCTACAACACAGACACTGCGGCTGCAACGCGCGGCGCTCGCGTCTTGAATGCAATATCGCTACTTTGTTGAGTACTTTGATGTTACGGTTAATGTTTCAAACATTATTACACGTTTGAGCAACATAAGACCAATTTGAGAACTCCTAGATTAGATCGTTTTAATAACATATTTGATGCTGTAGAATGGTAGTAGACCATGGTCTAAACAACGTTTGTTCTAGCAAAACTGTGATTCAAATGTCACCATGTATAAATAATATGTTTTAATATAATGCACAAACGAATTCCATTAGATATAACTGCAAGATTGGAGGAACGTAACAAAATGATTCGCCACGCTAACAATGGTATCTACCTCGCTCTGCAATACTTGTAAAAGAATTCCTGAATATGTCTCGAGATACTTTTAAGATAATTTTCTGCAGCAGGTATTCAAGCCAGGTCTTTTATTCACAATACTAAAGCAGAAACTAAAGTATTTCACGTTAAGCAATTTTCACTGTAATGCATATATTTATGCTGCCTTTAATAGGTACTTTATGAGAAGCAAAATAAATTACATTATTGGTCAGAATTCTGTTAATGCAAGGATTTATAAACGTGTTATTCTATAAGCGCCTAAGGTTTCAACTATGCCACAAGCTTCAATTCTCATAATAAACAGTAATCCAAGCAGTGTATTTAGAAACTTTCCCTATCTCTTTCAGAAAAGATAAACATAGAAACATGCACATGTTTCGGGCTACAAACAAGTCACAGAGCAGAAAATACGAGTACATCGTTGGTATACGTTTTTACTCTATTTTCAACCAACACTGCTCGTTGATTTGTAAAGAGGGGACCGGCGAGCGAAACAATGGGATAGAAAAAACGACGTATCGGGGATTAGACCAGCCAGCATATTTTGTAGATGTCAAGGACTTTATGGCCTAGTACAGAATTTTCCAATCCGAATGTAGCCACTCTCAAAACTTTCGAACATATCTGCAACTCTACTGCACGGGGCAGCACACAAATCACAACTATTGTAGGTACTCGCTCATGTTTGTTTGCCGCTAAAATGCTGCGTCGCCATTTTAAAAGCAAAGCTATCGGATAACTCTGAGCTGAAAATAGGATAAGTTTTCACGAATTGTTTTAAAATTGTTTGGTTACAACAATAGAGGTGTAAATTGTTTTCGTTTGATGCCTTTGTTGTGGTTTCTGCGTGTGGCTGTGAGCCTTTATAAAATCGAGAGATTTACGTCGCTCTTCCCCGAATTATGGTTAGAAAAGCGCTCAACTACTTGCGGTGTAGTTTACATTGGTCTCTTGCTGTTAATGCACTGTAGTCACTAACACCTGAACCTACATGTTGGCTGAACAATAGGTACCTACCTATTTTTTGTGAAAAGGCTTCTAAACAGCAATGGCAATGGGTATGAATGATGTTGGTTATATATTGTTAACGTAACCACACACATAAAAGCACCACAATCAGATAAAACTGTTAAAATTAATTCGAAATTATAGAGCAAACCATTACACACCAATTTTCATTTCCAACATCAAAATTTCTCCGCAAAGCAAGCTCGTAAGATGTGAAAGACAAATAAGGCCAAATAAACCATATCCTTGGCAGTGTGTGCCTTCTTTTAAAGCAAATTAAATGTGAATGAATGAAAATGCCACATTTATGACTCGTAAGAGGCGGTGCAGGATTGCGAGACACGCTTTAATGAGTTATATGAAAGAGAAAAGTTGCGAATTTGTGTATTCAAAAATGTTTTATTTGAAAGTAGGTAGGTATTTTTTTCAGTTATGAGCGGGCCTAGCTTGCCAAACGTCTTTAAAGCAAAAGAACTACATTGCATAGTGACTAAAATGCAGGCAGCCTAACTTGCAGTTCGTCTATAAAACAAAACAACTACATTCCATAGTGACTAAAATGCAGACAGCGTAACTTGCAGTGCGTCTTTAAAACAAAACAACTACATTCCCTAGTGACTAAAATGCAGACAATGTAACTTGCAGTACGTCTTTAAAGTAAAACGACTACATTCCATACAGTCAAACGGGGTGAATAGGCATGCAGGGGTGAATAGAAACGAAACTTTAAAGGGGATTTTAACCTTGAAATAATATAGTTTATTCCAAAAAGGACTCTTAATGTGTTTATTGTAATATAATTAACGATTAAGTGCTCTTGTTGGGGTCAAACTAAATTATTTCAAGGTTAAAATCCCCTTTAAAGTTTCGTTTCTATTCACCCCTGCATGCCTATTCACCCCGTTTGACGGTAGTGACTAAAACAGACAGCATAACTTGCAGTGTGTCTTTAAAACAAAATAACTACATTCCATAGTGACTAAAATGCAGACAGCGTAACTTGCAGTGCGTCTTTAAAACAAAACAACTACATTCCATAGTGACTAAAATGCAGACAGCGTAACTTGCAGTGCGTCTTTAAAACAAAACAACTACATTCCCTAGTGACTAAAATGCAGACAACGTAACTTGCAGTGCGTCTTTAAAACAAAACAACTACATTCCCTAGTGACTAAAATGCAGACAATGTAACTTGCAGTACGTCTTTAAAGTAAAACGACTACATTCCATAGTGACTAAAATGCAGACAGCATGACTTGCAGTGCGTCTTTAAAACAAAATAACTACATTCCATAGTGACTAAAATGCAGACAGCGTAACTTGCAGTGCGTCTTTAAAACAAAACAACTGAAATGCAGACAGCGTAACTTGCAGTGCGTCTTTAAAACAAAACAACTGTATTGCATAGTGACTAAAATGCAGACAGCCTAACTTGCAGTGCGTCTTTAAAACAAAACAACTACATTCCATAGTGACTAAAATGCAGACAGCATAACTTGCAGTGCGTCTTTAAAACAAAACAACTACATTCCATAGTGACTAAAATTCAGACAGCCTAACTTGCAGTGCCTCTTCAAAACAAAACAACTACGTTCCATAGTGACTTAAATGCAGACAGCCTAACTTGCAGCACGTCTTTAAAGCAAAACAACTACATTCCGTAGTGGCTAAAATGCAGACAGCGTAACTTGCAGTGCGTCTTTAAAACAAAACAACTACATTCCATAGTGACTAAAATTCAGACAGCCTAACTTGCAGTGCCTCTTCAAAACAAAACAACTACGTTCCATAGTGACTTAAATGCAGACAGCATGACTTGCAGTGCGTCTTTAAAACAAAATAACTACATTCCATAGTGACTAAAATGCAGACAACGTAACTTGCAGTGCGTCTTTAAAACAAAACAACTACATTCCATAGTGACTAAAATGCAGACAGCATAACTTGCAGTGCGTCTTTAAAACAAAACAACTACATTCCATAGTGACTAAAATGCAGACAACGTAACTTGCTGTGCGTCTTTAAAACAAAACAACTACATTCCATAGTGACTAAAATGCAGACAGCGTAACTTGCAGTGCGTCTTCAAAACAAAACAACTACATTCCATAGTGACTAAAATGCAGACAGCGTAACTTGCAGTGCGTCTTTAAAACAAAACAACTACATTCCATAGTGACTAAAATGCAGACAGCCTAACTTGCAGTTCGTCTTTAAAACAAAACAACTACATTCCATAGTGACTAAAATGCAGACAGCATAACTTGCAGTGCGTCTTTAAAACAAAATAACTGCATTCCATAGTGACTAAAATGCAGACAACGTAACTTGCAGTGCGTCTTTAAAACAAAACAACTACATTCCATAGTGACTAAAATGCAGACAGCATAACTTGCAGTGCGTCTTTAAAACAAAACAACTACATTCCATAGTGACTAAAATGCAGACAACGTAACTTGCTGTGCGTCTTTAAAACAAAACAACTACATTCCATAGTGACTAAAATGCAGACAGCGTAACTTGCAGTGCGTCTTCAAAACAAAACAACTACATTCCATAGTGACTAAAATGCAGACAGCGTAACTTGCAGTGCGTCTTTAAAACAAAACAACTACATTCCATAGTGACTAAAATGCAGACAGCCTAACTTGCAGTTCGTCTTTAAAACAAAACAACTACATTCCATAGTGACTAAAATGCATACAGCGTAACTTGCAGTGCGTCTTTAAAACAAAACAACTACATTCCATAGTGACTAAAATGCAGGCAGCGTAACTTGCAGTGCGTCTTTAAAACAAAACAACTACATTCCATAGTAACTAAAATGCAGACAGCCTAACTTGCAGTACGTCTTTAAAGTAAAACGACTGCATTGCATAATGACTAAAATCATTGGCATGCTGCAATAATATAGACAACCAAGCGTTAGTTATATGTTGTGGCGGCAGAAGAAGAAAATTTGCTGAAAAGTCGTCCTTTCTTTGAATCTGTAAATTTTAGTTTATTAGCTTGCTTCCAAACAGCTTTGCTGGAATGGTAGTAACGGCCACTCATTTTAATGTTTAGAAAAATTGATTGTGAAGCATTAATGGCTGCCAATTCAAAATCGCATTTCATTTGGTGAAATGTAACATTAAAGTATTCCTTTAACAACCAAAAAAAGTCTAGCATAAGTTTCCTGACTCTTGGCTAGCAACGCGTAGATTATTGGGACAATATTCGTCATTTTTTCACCACTGGCCACATTCTTAAGTATAGTATATGGCTGGTAAAATGGCTTTGGCGTTCCATCAGCAAATAGCTGTACAGATGTACTTGCTATCTTTTGAAGCATTTTCTTGCCATATGGTGTGGCAAAAATCAAAATTTTGTCATTGTAATCACCATTGCCACACACCAGGAAATCATGCATTTGCTATTAATTCAGGTGCTTTTACGTCATTTAAAGTTTTGAATTCCGTTTTAGTGGTTTTCAGATATTTTTTTCTCGCTCTTAATAATGTGTCTTTTTAGATTTGAAAATCGGTGGCTTACCCTCAACATCTGAAGATATATAATGTGTTTCAGAACAAACTGTTTCATAAACTTGTTGTACTGGCTCAAAGGTTTTAGAGACTTCTCCTTACATTCCTCTACTATTAGCGATACTTTATTCTTTGTTTAATTTCAAAAACAAGTATAAGTACTCTTTGATAAAACCATCTCCGACTCTTCATCCAATTTAAGCGATGCGATGAATAGAAAACAGTGCAATCTTGGTGCAATCACTGTTTTCTATTAGAACACCTCCACAACGTTTTTGCATCATCATTCTTCTTATTTAATATTTATAACCCCACCATAGTAACGCTTTACCGCTTTTTTTAGTTTTGTACAAAAACAGGTTTCTGTATTCCTAAATTAGTTCTAAATCGATTGAAAAAAATAGACACTGTGGTAGCTTGACCTGCTGCTGTGTGTACAATTAAGCATACTTTATTATTTTCAGATTAAATTTTCAATATTACAAAAAAAAAAACTCCACAATAACAAAGGCACGATAGTAGTCAGACTCTAAGTAGTTTATTTCTGGTCTCGTTGATTTATATTCGATGGGTCTTGATTTGGCACAAATAAACGTACAGCGCGTTTACAAACTCTTGTATGATTGGAAAACACTAAAACTATTTGCAAAACAGCTATAAATCAATCGTTAAAATTTCGACCCGAACTACGAAACATTCACTCAACTTATTAGGCAAACAAGGAAACATGCTCTGATAGCTAGCTGGTGGTGTACGGATACTAGCAAATCCGTCAGTATTGTACCTACCTCCATTGGCTCAGTATGTTGATTTACCGGACAGATACCAGTCCCTTTCATTACTTAAATGGAACAAATACGACCTGACTACTGGCTACCACCAGCGAAGGCGAAATTCTATCAGAAAATGTAATTCTGGTATCGTTCCAGATTTGGGTTATAATTTTCTGAGTAAATTGCTCCAAAGTTAATTGAGATTCGGTGTTAGAAAGGTTAAAGGAACTGTTCTATTTCTGGTGTATTGAACAGCAATATCGAGTGGGGATTCAATAGGCGAATAATGCCTATTGAAAGTTTTGCGGTACGTACGTAACCATATTCAAGCCGTATAATTAAGTTTGCTCTAACGATCTTACGATTGGGTTTCCGAGATAAGCGAGATAAGCTTCCGAATTAGATTTGTCATAAAAACACTTCTTGATTGACTTTGCAGATACTGAACTAAAAGTCAGAAACCACGGACATCGAGCCCGATATGATCCAGAAACCAGTTCAGTAATCAAGATCAATATTTGAAAAGAACTGCAACACAGTGGCGAACTAGCTATGTACTTTGTGTCCTTCAAGTTTTATAGCCGATATAAAATTTTCCAATTCGAATGTTGGCACCCCTTGCCCGCATTACTTTGTGGGGTTGGTCACAAATCAAGTTTGCCGCCCAAACCCGCCATCTTGGTTTTTCTAGACCGTTTACCCGTGAGAGATTGAACGTTGAGTTGTGCACTCATGCACCGAACTGCAATACAGCCGATCTCACTGGCCTATTACATGCCCCATCTGTCACAGATTTTTATTTAGCAGTTTTCTTTTTATTTTATTCAGTTAGGGACATACGATCGCACGCTTTATAGGAGTTGTTTGATTGATTTTCTGTTTTTAGATTCGTGGATTTTGTTTCGTTTGGTGATTTGGAAATTGAATACTTCAGTCAATCTCTTTTGTAATTTATTATTATATAAATCCTATCAGACATACGCCTATAGCCAATTGAATAATAGAATAGAGTACTCTTTATTATGTACTCCATAAAAAATACAGATCTAAATGTAGACATTTTACATAGGGTGACACAATGGGCGGTCTTATCGCTAAAAGCGATCTTATACAGACAACCTTTGAATGGATTAAAGGGAGAAGGAGAGACAATACCGCAGGTAGTTAGTGGTGTACCATTTACTTATACAATAAATACATACATACATAAAACATACACTTATCTACATTATATACAGGGTGTGGCGTAAATAATGGATAACCCTCAAACTGTCGATTGGCCAGATTATCATCTATTATTTACCCCACTTATATCGTCTACATACGCGTACATTTTTATTTAGATATAGGGGCCCAAATTTGCATAATTCCATGGAATTTTTTTTAAAATTTAAGAATAAGTATTTTTTGCAATGTTATTTTAGATTTTATTAAAAAATCTTCATACTGGTCTGGTAATACAAATATTCAGGAGTGACATAAAACAAACAGAACGAGAACAAGTCACCAATTGTAGAAATCTATTTTTAGATTTTTTTTTATTTAAAATATCAAAGATAATTATCAATAATTTGGTCATCCATGGGCATATGGCGATATAAGTGGGTTAAATGATAGATAATAATCTGGCCGATTGACAGTTTCAGGGTTATCCATTATTTACGTCTTAGCCCTGTTTGAAGGAAACCATTATGATGTAATGATGATGTTTAAGGAGAGAGGGAGTGTTTTTGAAGATCACGTAATTTTGGTTTCATTATAAAACTTCTACTACTTCTGTCAGCATCATCCGGGTCTTTTGTAGTCCAATTCTAGACGTGAGCCTCTCCCAAAATGATGTACCAATAGTTGGAAACAACAGTCTTTATTTTCTCACATTGATGATTCACTGTCTTTATTTACGTTATAAACAGAACTAATATACTTACAACATCGCCGGCACAGTTGGCGCAGAGGTTAAGCGATTCCCGCACAGTTTGTGTATGTGAGTTTAAATGTTTGTAAACGCACTCACGATCCAGGAGAAATTCCTAGTGTGGGGCAACTTTAAAAAGAAAAAAACATAGTTACTCCTCAGTTCTTGAGAACATAATAATAGTTCAACAAACGTTTACCTTTACACTGACGTCGAACATAAAGCAAATGTATCAAAACTCGGAACTACGTAGGTAATCAGAAGGCCAATTCCCGTAATTAAAAACGTTCAAATTCAAGTCGCAATCTCATCTCAGCGAAAGTCTAATGTCAAAAATGTAGGTAAACGCTATACAATTTTTGACAGATCTCATCTCAGCGAAAGTCTAATGTCAAAAATGTAGGTAAACGCTATACATTTTTTGACAGATTGACACTGAGATTAGAATGCGAACGTTCTTAAAAATACGGGAATTGCCCCTCTGGTGTCTGCAAGTTTGAGGCGGTCACTCTATCACACCGAAGTAAATATTCCATTAATGGTCACCAGGGGTCGGCTGTAGGAGCAAGGAAATGCACTCCAAACTAACTGGCTGTGACGGTCTAATCTGATCCCTGTCATCTTATGACGTAACGTCGTTAGTGACGCAATACGGAGCATCCTCAAGGGGGTGATAACTGTTTGCCATGTTTGATCTGTTTAATGTTGGGAACAGTTTCCCAAGATGGGGTTTAAGGTTTATGTTGGAAAGTTTTGACGGTCACGTGTTTAGGTAAAATTGTTTGTTACGACGGTAAAGCTAGAACTCATCACATAAACTCTGTTTCGTAATATAAAAATGCACTGAACAATTCATTCATTCAATTTGCGAGCAAAAAATGCACGTTACAGCGTTATGAAATCCGAAATGAAACCCAGTTTAATTTAAACAAGTATCGTTATTAAATCCTTGTCTCAAGGTGCTGGAGTGAAATAAGAGCGAGATTGTTTCATCACGGGTGAACATTTATAAAGTATACGTGAAGTGAAGAGGTAATGCAATGAAATTTGCGAGAACTAGCTCGCTGTTCGTGTGAATTAATATGAAACGGAGTTACGTACCTCGAATAAATACCTCGCGAGTGTTATGTAAAGAGGTGCTGATTGTTTTTTTTTACGAATATGAGCTGTAACCTGGCCTGGTTACTGTTTCGTGGAATTGATAATAATTTTGATTTAACACGTTTTACACAAAAAATGAGTAGTTTATGTTGCTGGCGCTATGTTTTGCGGGTGTGAATAGGTACCTACATCTATTAACATTTTTTGGAAAAATCTTAAGGCTTAACAAAAGATCCATTTCAGTACGTATACGAAAAAACTCTTCTACGACCCTAAAGCCATGAAAATAAAAATAAATAATGAGAATGAAGTATCATAATATCTCTTTAAGCAATTGTAACTCAGACGCCACAATTCACGTAATAAGAAGACGACTCATATCCCTCTGTCGCCCTTTTGATTGTTAGAAGTATAAAATAAACAAGGTCTAATTCGGGCAGGAATGTTCAAGACGATATGTCTTGAACATTTAATGAATGAAACTCAAAGAACAATGTTACGTTGATTTGCGAGTCAAAGTTGTTAGGGTGCAAATTGCCTAGGGGTTAGCTTTCTATAGGATTGTGTGGCGGAGCAATGTGATATATGTAGGCTGTTTTACCCACGACTTTTCTGTTCGTAATGATAACTTAAACGATAGAGTAACGATGTGATGACTGAGATCATATTAAAACTTAAAAGCTTATTTTATAATAATGGTTCTTAACTTTACTTTGTAAGTATAAAATCTTTGGTATTAAAAGAGGAACTTTACATAAATAGTAGTATTTTTATCCATGTATGAGCATAGCATAATCGGCCTACAGCGTTCCCACTGCTGGGACACAGGCTTCCTCCATGTGAGAGGGACTGGGCCATGTATATTGAAAGTATATAATAAGCATCACTCTAAATCATGATTCAAAAAATACTCAGCCCACGATAACCAAACAAACGCTTTCGGTTATTTGGACCACGCCACCCAGTTTATAACAAGCCAATCCTGACTGTTCTCATTCATGAAAAACCATGATAAAAACTCACTAATAACTATCTTAAATTGCAACACACACCTGTAAACCTAGAGGATAGTGTTCTGACCACGTTCGCCTTGTCGAACAACCAGACATGCAGTTTATAGAGTGGCAAGCATTAACCAGATTACCTGCGAGTAGAGAAGCGTGATACATTGAATCGTTGCTATGGACCTGAAAGGATAGTGTGGGATTAATATTAGACAATGGATATGGCTGGGTCTTTTATGAGATTAAACCGAATGCTGATAGTTATGTGAACTATTGTAAAATAAATAGAGGCTTTAAGAGCTGATTAAAACTCTTCCGATCAATCGAGGGGGTCTTAGTTTTGTGTACCTTTTGACGTCCTAGTAATACGTTCTTCCAAGACAGTGGGCAGTGCCGTCCTCTTTTCCGATAATTACTACAAATGATTGAAATTCTAATTCCAAGAGTATTGACAACAGAATCGATCTCTAATGCATATTTTATTTAGACGAAGGAAGCTGATTAGGTTTTCCATATGAAACATCAATCACAAATAGCCAATGAATAAACGTAGGTGTAAACAAACCGTGCACACAAAAAGCGCTTTTTAGAAAACATTGATTGCATGCTTTACATCCACGTCGGTAAACAAAGAGGCTATGAAAGCCGAGCTTCCATGCAAAGGCAAGAAACGTATGAGTATCGCTAAAAGCCAGATCCATCAGCGAAGCGCTTTCTGTGGTCGCTTTTGCGCTGAATATTAAACACAAAAAATATATCAAAGATATTTCCGGAAAATTGCTGGTATTATATTTGATTTGATGCACGTTATATGGATTTGTTTATTACATAATAGAGCGAGAAATGGTTTGTATGTTCACATAGTTTTGTGAAATTTCATTTTCTAATGTATGGTGATGTCCATGGAGAAGAAAGTTATGTTTTAATACATTTTTACGCTTGCAGTTTTTTGCAATTGTTATTATTTAATGCAATGATTGAAATCACAACTTTATATTATTAAATTCAGTCTCACAATTTGCATAGAGAATTAGACTAAGTATTTGTGGATCATTCAAGAATCCCTTAAGGCGGAGATTTCTTGAAAAAGGTCAAAAAGGTGCTTTTTTTTAAGCAGTGTATCTCTTAAACCGTAAATAATTTTATCAAGAATGAAAAAACATGATATCTTCAAGTATTTTTAATAAAGTGATGGAACTCAAAACATAATTAAATATAAAATAACGCATCAAAAAAATCTTCAAACACACCTCTTATATGACTTTAAAAGCAGTTTATCCTTTCGCCAATTATATATTAAGCCGCCCATTGTATATTAAGTAGTGTTCAGTTTAATTTTTGTTGTTATGTTTTTTGTGGTGTACAATAAAGAATATATAAATAAATATAATTATAATTCAAAATATACCATAAAATGTCTAATGCCAAACTGCATGCAGTGATGTATTAAATTTTTTAGTCCAATCAATAGGTTCTTTGTAAATAGAGAATTACTTCATAGTTTGCAATAAATTACCAGCTTTGTGTCATCGTGCATCTCTTTCTTTTCTATGCAGTCCGAAAGTGACCGCGCTTTAGCTGTGTTCAGCCCCTTAAGTAACTTAGTATGCTAAAATCGTCGCATTTTAGGACAGGCGATGCTCTTTTATGCAGACAGAGGTAGGTATGAGGTTCTTTCGAGAAGGCAGGCTCAAAGAGGTGGCACGCAGATTGCGCGCCTTTAATGGGAGGACGTGCGGTTGTGGGATCGGCCGCACTTGGTGATGGGGCCCGCTAGTCATGGCGGGCTGATACCAGTCGGGGGTGGGGCGAATGTAAAAGTATCCCCTGGGCCCCCGACTCGTGGTACTAGAAGGAACAGTGGGGTTTTAGTCGGTAGGAGTCCGACATTACACTCCGTTCTTCCCAGGTGGAGGGTATCCATGATAATTTACCCACGGAAAAAAACAAAAACAAAATGTATGAGGTTCCTTCAACCTACTCGTCATGTCCTTCACAGACATCCTTTCTAACATTTCTACTAACAAAATCTAGTACACAAATGTTAACATTTGCATCGCAGCCTCTTCCTTACATTTGTCGTGAGGTTAAGTGACTGTCGTGCCGACTGTACTGGCCACACCATTTCCGCAGTCGCCCTAGCCGCCGGAACTGTAGTCTCCACTAGCTGTTGTTGCTGACCGTCCGGAACTACTGCCTGCACGGTACATAATGTGAAGATTTAGATTATGTATGCAATTTTCTGCATAAGAAGAATCCAATTTGAGTTTATCTAAAAAGTGGATGTGACAACGTGGTGCTTTTTATACAGAGTGGCGATTGGGTTATCACATTAAATAGATCAGCGGTTATTACAAGTGGTGATTAGTCTGTAAAAATAATGAAATAATCCATTTGACTAAAAGTAGAAAAGTGATTTTCAAACAATATAAATTCGTAAAAATTGGCACGAAAAAATAACCACCATTGATAATAAGGCACTGGACACGCGCGGGGCGATGATTTCAACAATTCAACATAAATAATTATTAACAAATTAAGTGTAATGTTGTTGAATACAAAAACGAAAAAAAAGGTCTCACGGCTAGAATGTTAATTGTTATTGTGTTTAAAGAATTTTTTTCTCATAAAAGACAACAGTCACATGAGAAATGCAATACAATAGTGCTTATTATTAGTATTTTCGTCGTTCGTTATTTTTGATTTTTTTGTTTAAGCAGGTACTTCTATAATGGATCCAGTAGTTCTTAGGCTGCTATTAGAGTATCATTGATATTTTTCGACTACATGTCGAGCTAGTTGAACTTTAAATACATTATAGGATCTTACGTTTTTTTATGGTCGAAGGCAGTTTATTATAAATATCTGCGCCTGCATACTATAGGTAAACATTGATCTGCCGAGCTTCGTTATTAATTATTTCAATTGTGTATGTTTAAAATACGTAATGTACAATTCATGGTTTTAATTAGTATGATAAGCTAGTCGCCACTCAGTATACCGGTCTTGAGGTGTTTAAAAGCCTGACAAAATGCATCATCGTTCTCCTTCTCTTATCCCAATCTATTTGGTGTCTGCGCAGCATGTTTTGTTTTTCCATACCTACACTTCTCTTTAGAAGCCTGCCAATTGAATGACACAAAATGCAATACACATCAATATCTTCTCGTTTTGAAATTGCTATGCCTACATTATATGATAAGTTAAAAACATGATCAAAGTGACCGATAGGAATTTTTGTATATAAAAAAAAATTGCTTAGGTACCTACACCGAACACACGTCAGTGGTACCACACCTTGAGCTGGCCTAGTGTAGTACGGAGTTTCAATAGTAGCGACATCTGCGCAACCTGTTATCATGGATTCAGTACATGATTCTGGATACCAAAGCGTTGAAATTTTTCGTCGGCTATTATGTAAAAAAAAAAATTGCTGATCCCTACATTTTCTGAAGGTATTGCGCTTTTCTATGAAACAGCAGATTTTTGTTCAGTTTGCCCGCCGCTGTCCCTGCCAGCCAGTATGGGGCCAGCTTATACTGTTTTTTTTACCACTACCGTGTGGTTGACTGTACCTACATAACCAAAGGCGAACATTAATAAAAGTAACATTTATTAACAATTTAGTTGTCAATCTATATCAAATGTCAGATCACATACCACATAATAACATTAGATAAACGTGACTTCCTTTACAATATCAAGTTACATTAAAATTCAATCGATAAAAAATTGGATTTTGATATCAAGTCGGTATGCCACTATTGTTATCTATAACGAGTTATAAAAAACAATGCTAGCATTAGCGGTGTAGACAAGAGATTTTCGCAATTGGCAATTGGGCTCACTGCATTGGTTCTCGCTTTGACAATACCGACAGGGTGATTTCTAAAAATAGACTACTACGGTATGGTTTTTTGTTTTCATACACACATCAAAAATATCTAGCGATCGAACACGTTTTTGCCAGTTACTAAAAATCTAAATTTTTATTACATTTTTGTGTCTCATGTGGACACTTTTAGGCAATTTCGTCATTTGAAAAGGGAAATTGTTTTTGAATTTCGCTCTGAAGATGAAAATCTTCAGTCAAATCTTATTTTTTCCTATATAATCCTGCAACGTGTTTGAGGCCAAATCAGTAAAATTTCTGCCATACTTCTGAGAAGAATCAATACAAAAGAACGTTATTATGGAGAGAAGAAATGATCAGGGCCGTGGGAGTGTAGGAAGCTGGTCCTCGGCAACATGCTGTGGCAATCTCTCTCAGCACTATAAGTGGACACGTTACCACACCACATCACCACATGCAGAAAAGATCGTTACATACAAATTACCGTTCGACGAAATCGTACAATGACCGCGATGATGTTGGTAACGAGGCTTCATAGCTTTTCAGAGATGTTAACACTTTAAGAGGAGCAACGTCATAATACGTAAAATTTGATAAACGCTATTTGACACAACGTTTAATCACGTAAAATATATCTTTCTTTAAAGAACGTGTTTAAACGGTTGCGGCTTATACCAATTCCTTCAAGCTATGAGCTGGTATGAGGCCAGATACTAGACTTACACGGTATTGGAGGATCTCTGGACCCCAAGAACGTTTAAAATAATGCCAGGCAGTCTATGCATACAGTGGTGGAACAATATTGTTAGGGCTGGGTATTTGGATCGGCGGAAGAACTGAACTGACTTGGATCAGATGCAATCTCAATGCACAGATTTACGCTAATACGATTGTTTTAGATGTTGTCATTCCTTTGCGGACCCAATTTGGTGCTTCATTTCTGCTTATGCACGGTAATGCACGTCCACACACTGCCAGAGTAGTTGCAGACATTCTTGCCGCAGCTAACATCAACGTCCTACCATAGCCTGCTCAATCCCGAGGCTTGAATCCCATTGAGCACGCATGGGATATGCGTCAAAGAAGAGCTCTGCCAAATATGGATGCCGTACACACACCATAAAATCTTTCTCTCCTGTTACAACGGACGTGGGCGGCCATCCCGCAACGTGATTTAGATGAACTCATATTGAGTATGCCACATCGCTGCGATTGTGTTATTCGCGTTAACGGCGGAAATAAAACCTGCTTTTTGTTTATTTTACGTAATAAAAACCTTTAAAAACTTATGTTTTTTTTCTTTTAACCCGCACTGGGCCCGCGTGGTGGATTACGGCCCACCCCCTCTCACAGAGAGGAGGCCTGTGTCCCAGCAGTGGGAACATTATAATGTAAAAAGTAAATCATTGATCTACACATACGAAAACATTTTTGTTAATCAATCTAAATTTACATTTATATTTATTTTTAATAAGGCAATAAAATTTATTTTTTGATTATCTGATCCCTATTCACTTTTGTTGTGGATTTTTTTTTTCAATTTTTGTGATAGTTATTTTTCATATACTTAGTTTTCACTTTTTCTGCATTCCGGAAAAGCAGGGAGGAGGCAAAACTTTCGACCAGAGTCTTGCCTTTGTATGCAAGATATAAAATTATGGTTTAATTTCACACATCATTGAATAATAACTTTAATAACCTTTTGATCGTTACAGTTTCCTTGATTCTGCAAAAAATGTCTTACGCACAAGCGACAGCGATTTTGTTTTCCTAGATTTTGCTGTTATACAACATATAAAAGAATTGCTTTGAATTTAAAAAAATACTCAGGGCTTGTGTCAGCAAACTTTATTTAGAGCAACTTGCAACGATAAATATCTAAATACGGTCATTAACCCTTCGAAAGAAATAGAGGTGAAGATAGGTTAAAGGTACTTACTTAAAGGACCTACCATGATAATACAAACTTTCTAAATTATTACAGGCAACACCGTACGTACTCCATCTGATATATTTACTTAAACTAAAACTAACCACAACACTACCACATCAACGAACGGCCGACCTTTCATGACGTCATAAAAATGGCGCCATTTAATTCGTGAACGATTGTTATCTACGTCGCGTCAGTTTCGTCTATTATTCAGAAGTAGGTACCTAGTTGTGTATTTAGTATTTTACGAGTATCTATGGTACCTAGCAACTAAGTTAGGTCGCTTACAGACAATCGACATTTTGCCGGCGACTTCGCTATTCTCAGCCAACGTCGAGACATCGACTTACTAATCGAATGCTGGTAGTGACAGTGTCGCACGTACGTCTGAATTTTCAACAACTCTCCGTCCGTCTGTCCCCGTCCTAAGGCTTAGTATAAAGTGAGACAGTTATAATTAATAGCCAACCCTAGTTGCTGTCATGTTGTTATGAACACGAGCACGCGAGGGAATTACCAAGAAAACCTGGGGTTTGAAAACTATCGGTACCGTAATATATCTTACAAACTATACGTGTTGCTTGTAAGAAAGAAAATTCAAGGGGCTCGTCTTCTGTATATTGAAGGTCGTGTTTTAGAGAGTAGTTACAAAATAGATGAACAGTTAACACAACATAAAAAACCAATCTTGCATATTGAAAACATTCACCTTGAATCGATATCGTGCAATAGTGTTAATGCAGGTTAATAAAATAAAGTAAACTCATTAGGCACTGAAAATACAAAAGCGAAATAAGCTTTTATCATCAATTTATCTTTGCCTAATTTGCGAATGTTTTCACAAACAGCGCAATGTTACTTTTGGGTATCATTTAAGCTATTACCAATTTAATTAGTTTTGTGTTTCTTAAATAATAGGGTTTGTCCTCCAAATAGTAGATCTGTCACCAAAATGTAGTCACCAAACAATGCAAAATCAGTTCCACAATAAATCACCTAAAATCCTGAGATATCAACCTGAGAACAATTTTTGTTTATCTGAGAACGAAAATATTTCGTGGCGATAGATCTATTTATTAGGTGATACAACTTGATGACAAATATAAATTTTGGTGATAGAAAATATAGTTCCCGTTACTTTTTAACAAATCTAACATAAATCCTTGGACGGATTCATCGCTTATGAAAAAGCGCGATAAACTTTTTCGCTCGCTCGAAGTCCCCAAAAGCTTAGTTTGGAACTGTAATTAATTTTTAATCCAGTATCCTTACTTTGCGGCTTCACATAATAAATTAATTTTCACCAGCGTTCGGATGATAATCAGTTAATTCAGCGTTCCTCTTTTGCAACAAAAAGGATTTCAAAGCGGGAATTGTTCTAATTAATTATTTGGGCTCAGGAATATGGGATGATACGCCAAAGAAATGTTCCCACGTTCGCGTGGTTACCGCACGATGAAATGTCGGTTTATTGTGTCGCGTTACACATCATATTCAATTATTTCATTTGAGGGTAACTACGTAGGATATATAGCTTCAGGTATTTAATGTCAAGAAGGTGTGAAACAATTGACGTCATTGTTATAGTACCTATGTATGTTTGGGTAAAGCTCACTTTGTCTGCTACATTCCTACACATTGTTCACTGTGACTGTGTGATCAAATTTAGGGCAGGAGGCTTTTGTGTATAATCCTGATCATATATGTCTCATTAAGCTCAAGCAGGTCTTCAATTGACGGCATTCCTCAATACTTTGTCCATTAGTACGAACTATCAAGATTACACGTGTGGGACATTAACTGATGTCGTGTAAATTGTTAGTACCAATATCTACACGTGTCGGTATAAATATGCATGCAATTTGAATGGTCAGTTTTTTGTCCTGCTATCCACATTTCACGTTATCGTTGGCGATTGATTGGAAGATTGGAAGGTATGACGCTTTGACGACTGTAAAGGTTGACAATCGGTATCGGTTTTTTCAATGAAACAAACGAAATGGCAGTGTTCATATTTTTTTTTCTATTTTTCAAAAAAAAAAATGGTTGAAACTGATATTACAAGGCATCATATTCAATCATAAAAAATATGTTTATGATTGAATAACGTTTAAACCGTTTTTAAGCCGTCAGGGTAAGATATAATAGTAGATTATGCAGCAAGGGGATAAAGCAGTGTATATGTATAATGTCGCGGGTGCCGTATTGAATCCCGAGCGTAACGAAGGATTCTAGTGTTCACAAGAATCCTGAGTGCAGCGAGGGATTGTAGCTCGCCCAAGACGAAGGCACGTTTATCCTCGAGAAGGATACGCTACTTTTCACACCATCTACGAGAGACTAAAAAGCAATAGTAGGTACTCGAAACGATGGGCACGCCACAATTGCGGCGATAAGTCCCCTCTTTGAGGAGTGGCTAGAGAGGCGCCACGGCGTCCTCACCTTCCGCCTGACGCAGGTCCTCACCGGACACGGTTGTTTCGGGAGGTTCCTGTTCCGGATAAGGCGGGAGGAAACGCCCGGGTGTCACAATTGTGTGGATCGCCCGGAGGACACGGTGGAGCATACGGTGGAGGTCTGCCCGGCTTGGGCGGAGCACCGCCGTGTCCTCGTGGAGGCGATTGGCGGTGGCGATCTCTCGCGTCCGGCCTTGGTCCAGGCCATGGTACGGAGCGAGAGGGCTTGGGAAGCCGTCACCTCCTTCTGCGAAGCAGTAATGTTCGCGAAGGAGGAGGCAGAACGCGTGAGGGAGAGGCAAAATTTGCGCCCTCACGCCCCTAGCCGCCGCAGGAGACGCCCTGGGCGTCGGGAATCGCAGGGCGATTCCCGGCCACCGTAGGCGCGGGCTTGCGAACGGCGAGCAATGGGCAGCTCGCCGTTCGATAAGGACCAGGTCCGGGTCGACGGCGCGTTGTGTTCCACGCGCGCCTCAAAGAGATGTCAGCACCAATGACGGGGTTTGCTAGGACCGATGCCTGCTAGGGCTGCGGAAAAGTCCAAGAGGGTTACCGTGGCCCCGGCACAGGCAACTGAAGGAACACGGGTGGGTTTTAGTCAGTAAGAGTCTGACACGCCCTCCTGCTCTGCCCAGAGCGGGAGAAGTTATTTGATGATTTCCCACCCACAAAAAAAAAAAAAAAAAAAACAGTACTCGAAACGAAGAATTTATTAAAATTACAACTACAGTTAATAGACCTATTTAAAAGAATTAAAAGTTAAAGTTTGATAACAGAGCTATGTTATCCGGTTTATATGCGTATTGTTGTTGAGTAAAGTTTCAGAAACTTGGGTCTGCTGAGGATCATTTTAGATCTAGAAAATTGGTGAAGGTGTGCTTGGGGCAGAGGGTTAGATGAATAGTGTTTTGATGTGGAAGGTTGTGGTGACAAAAGTGTCCAAGGATCAGTTATTGATGGTGTTTTTAGTTTGATGTTGTCACCAATGCTGCAGATTATTTTATCCGTAATCTGTATAGAATTTTCAATGTAACCCTCCGCAACTACATCAGGTTTCCATTCACCGTGTCTTTTAATGTGGGTCATGTCTGCTCCTGAATCTGCCAATAGAGTAGCGGATGTTCTCTTGAAACAATGCCCCGTGTAGATCTCGGCATTTGTCAATTTCAGGTATTTCGTAATTTCATTCGGCATGGTGCTGATCTAGTTTTTATAATAGTATATATAATTGTTATAGTAGAGACATAAACCTAACGAAGGTTTAGTTAGAACTTGAACTTGGTTAGAGCGTAGAAATCTCGACATTTTGGCTTGTCGAAACATTACGGAGCGCTTCAGTAGATCGCACACAAGCGATCGATGCATAAGTGGGTTGCTAGTAAGTGTGTTACTAAAAATTCAATAGTTAGGTAGGTACTTACTTTTGTGCCAAGAAACCTGTGTTAGGGGCTTCATTTAAAACCGTTTCCACATTTTGAGCTGTGAAAACTTTCGATTTCTTAGCACCATGTCCTTCCGGTTTCCTTTTTAAAAATGCTAGTAATTAGGTGTATGTATTAATTTGAATATTATGTTTGATGCTTATCGCTGACCTGAGCATCGAATAAATGCACCATGGGCTACTTCACTTCTTTGTAATGCAGGTAGTAGAATAAAAGCACTGATTCAGATAAAGACTTGACCTCTCTTACATTTTTCCATTTGTAAAAATTGTCGTAGGCTTTCATGTACGATTCCCTGGACTTTTCCGGGAGTACATTTTTGGCAATACCAATGGCTTCGGATTTAATGTACTCCGGCGTTAAATGAATATCGAAACTACATTTTTTTTTTAATTTGTAGTTTAACAGCAAAGCGATTTGCAGCAATTTGCGCCTTTTTTTATTTGTATTCTACTCTCGGTGGCCAGTTCGATTTTCGAACATTTTTTTTAGTCTCAATGGTAAATGCATGGGATTAGTATGTACTATGGAAAACGTTTATATGCGATTTTTACTTGAAGTCCCAATGCTCCAAATTCAAACCACATTAATGACCAGTGGGTCATAATGAAATTCAGTACAATTTTAATGCCTGGCTAGACCCCAGGGCTTTAACGACTTACTTTAGATTAGGATTGCATGACATATAGTTTGACATTGTTGAGCAGGTTGTGTGAAAAATAATTTAAGTTTTTTCTCAAACGTGACATACAGCCGTAATATTAACGAAATATTTTGTCGTGACCACTTATGGTTTGAAATTATGCCACGTCTCTAGCCGATTGTATTTCCTCGTTTGATTTCACTGCTTAATTCTACTGCTAAATGAACATATATGGATAAATCCCTTATTTTAATTTTTATCGTTATATCCTAACTTAATAATATAAATGCGAAAGTAAGTTTGTTTGTTTGTTACCTTTTCACGCTTAAACCACTTAACCGATCATCCCGAAGTTTTGCATATACGTTGTCAGGTGTACAGAAACGGACATAGGGTACCTTTCATTTCGAAAAAAAGGACTGAACGTTCTTATGATAATAGATAGCGCCACGTGTAGTGTGTTAAGAGTTTATTTGTATTTTTATTTAAGTACCTAATACATTAGTGAGTCGATAGACCAGTTTTTCATCCTCATAACTATAATATTATAGATGCGAAAGTAAGTTTGTTTGCTTGAAGCGAAGCTGCGGGCAAAAGCTAGTTATCTATATTAACGTTTGGGTAAAATATGGAATCCCATTCCTTTTCCGAACCAAAGTAATTAAATACCTCATTTCTACACCAACAGAAGAGTTTCATCCGCAAACCGTATTAATTACGGATATTACGAAACGGTCAACGGTCAGCAAATTTCACGATGATGGATTGAAAATGGCGCACATGGCAACCAGGTCCCACATGAATAAATTAACGCGCTTATTAATGTCAGAGGGATTATAGGAGAAACTGACTGTTGACTTATTGCACAGTTGACTTATGATTTTAATATGTTCACCACGTTGCGTGCTTTAGTCGCGTGTCAAACGAACGTGTTATTAGTGATCAATTGTAAGGCTTGCCACTTCTGTATTTTCATTGCTCTGTAGTTATGAGCTGTTTTTTGTTTTTCAATTTGCTAATTATATTTTTTTTATTATGTATTCCGGTCACGCGGTTTGTAGTAACAAGCACGGTTGCCCCTGTTATCAGGAGTTAGTTATTATAATTTTATTCGAGCCTATATCGTTGTCACGCTACAAATCGTCATCAGTCTGGCGTTGGTCTGTAAGCACCTTTTTGTCGTAATAGTACATTACTGCAGCGGCCAGCAAAACAGGCATTGATGGACGAACGTGTAAATGTGGGCCGAGGCGAAGCCGAGGCACACAAACGTAAGTCCATCAATGCCTAGTTGTGGCCAACGCTAGTATAGTACTTTTCTCAAATAATGCGCGGAAATTAAAATACAATTACTTTTCAAAATCAATGACGAAGAACGAACAACAATAATTTTTCCCGCGTTAAAGTGTCCATTTGTTTTTTTATTTTCAATAAAAAGCTTTTTATTTGCAAGCCAATTTGAAATTTAAATAAAACCTTTGATACGTTACCTCCTTCGGCATGTTTCGGAGTAAAAGATCGTTCCCTTTTTAAATAACGCGATAGATATGAGTTTACTATGTAATTTATTTGGCCGCTAAACCACGACAGATATGGATTTTCATACAACTTTTGCCGGCCGCTGTTCGCATGTATTTGGCCAGTACAGCAATTTCGATTTATCTCGAAGAAGGTTGTCAAAATAATGCTCAAATTTCCAAGCATGTTTGAGAAAAAGTTCTTTTACTTCGTCGCTTCGTTTAGAACTTTGAAACTCCAATTTTTAAGTGTAATTTCCAAGCTAGAATGATCTCGTAGCTTAGGACACAAAGTGCATGCTTTAAAAGGGCTTTATGTGAAAATCGTTTCTAGTGGACGAAGCGCTTTACGCTGATGGCTAAGTTGAATGGTAACTCAGCCATCTGCTAACTTTGTATATCACCGACAAAGAGCACAGAATCAAACAGGATCACTACAGCGCTTAAGTACTTAGCTACGAATTTCAATCCCTGCAAAAGTCTACAGGATTATGTGGGAGTTCAATGTTTGCAAACAGTCAACGAGAGCAATATCTCTCAAACGATTTGCATCAACAAAACTAAATCAGTTTTCACAATAATCGCATTGAATTTTAAATGATTAATTTAGGCGTGTTGCTTGTCTCGAGTAGAGTAACCAGCTTATGAATAAACTTATAGCTTGTTGGCAATGTTTGACACTGATCGCTAAGATAGCTTTTTGTGTTTGCCCTGCCCTAGGTAATTAATCGTTAGAATTTATCGTTTTGTACCGAACCATTTCGAGTCCACGTGTTGTTGGCGAATATTTTGCATATTTTAGGCTAGTCTAGTTTATAGGTACTTCCGAATTAGCGTACGTAATAGTAAATCGATTGCGAAACTGTTTTAACGACTCTAAACTGCCTACGGAAAATTGTAGCAAGCTGTTGCAAGAATTGATAGCTAGTTACAAATTTAATGAATTCGCTTGTATTAAATTGTCTATCCTTAGGGCTGTGTCAACGATAAACATCTAATTTAGTGGATCTAGAGCGCCATCATTAATAACTTTGATATGTCACTAGACCTAAGCGGGCAGTGTACTCGACGTATGGTTATAATATGATACTCGGTCGTTTGTTTGAGCATATTTCCGACAATTTAGCCTATTACTGTCCATGGTTGGTTAGAATAGAACAGAATAGAATACTCTTTATTAGGTACACCATAAAATTACAGATATAAATGTAGAAATTTTACATAGGATGACATAATGGAGAGAGGTGGAGTTAGAGTCTCTCCCAAGGTGTACTGTACTCGTATTACCCAAATGAGCTTTGTTTGCTTAAATGGACTTTAATTACAGGTAACCAGACTGAATTTGTATTAGGTTCACTGTGAACCGCCCACTAGGGTACCAACGCATTTTCTTTTTTTTTCGTAACGACGGACGCGGGTATTTACTTAGGTGCGAATAACCAATTATGTACAGCACAGGAAAAACTAACAAACAAAAGCTGGTTCAGAAGAACAATGGCGATGAGTACCTACCTTATAAAAGCTTCATAGGGTACATTAACTACCCCACTAATCGAATGCATTATCGTCACAAAGCTTATTTACCGATATCGTTGCTACCATCAACATCCTATTACCTCCACAATGTCCGCTTGAATTTTTTTTCCACAATCACGTCGTTAACTCGATTAGAATATTTATGCTGTTGTATTTGACATGGCAATTAACGAGTGGTACGGGAGCTCAGGTACTTAAAAACATTGTTTGAAATTGGAAGTACAGAAGCGCGAAGTACTACATTTTGGACAGTAAAAAATGTAGTGTGTTCTTTATAGCACACTATATTTTATTCTTTTGTAAACTGCCATAAGGAACACGTTACTTTTTTGGAATATTTTGCTGGTCTGAAGTCTGATTCGGGACCCAAGGTCGAACTTTTTCTAAACTGGCTTAACAAAACTAGTTTAAATTATTTTATTCATAATTTGGCCTAGGTAGGTTAGCATTATTTTTGAGGACATTCAGCAACTCTATTTTAAAAATCTTTAAACTAAAAACATTTCCATACTTTGTTTTGCTCAAAACAAATGATAAATTGTTGCAAGCACGAGCTCCCAAACAAAAGGCTGTACCTAATAACGTGCAATGCGTTGACGTGAACTGTACTGAGCTGGTTTTAATTAAACTAATATGTGCTGCAATACACGACTCCAATATTTTACTCATCATTGCTTTGTTGGGATGTGATCGCGTGGAAGAAGTGTATATGAAGATATCAGGATTTTACAATTAAATGGAATTGTATTCATTGGATCGAATTTTATGGAGTGTTTTGGTGTTTGGTAACGAACTATGTTTTCATTACACGTTTTTTTTACATAATGATGATTTATTGCAAAATGTGTTAATGTTTGCTCGAAAAGTTCGTTCGTGTTGTGCATTTGATGGGTTTTGAAATGAATCAATTACTGCAAGAAAGAAGAAAATGCATATGTAAAGTCCAAAGAGTTTAGTAACACATAATGATTAATCAGTTGAAGGTCATTGAACGAGACACAATAGAAGTTTTATTGTTATTGTTATTTAAGGGCATTTGGAGTCCATCAAATGGGTAAAAACTGAGATAGCTTATTTACACAATTTCATTGGTCTGAGAAAAATCCATAGAACTATGTGTACATGGATCGCAAGCTAGACGCCGCCGGTAGCCAGACCAATAAAAACAAAAGAGAACAGGAAAAAAAGATCCATATCACCGTATCGTAGCTTTTCAATCTGAATCACAGTTACAAAGACAAGATAATCTGAGCCAGTGTGTCAGCGGCTTTGTGAGACAAATTTATGAAAATTCATGGAAATGTGAATGTGATGGAATGTATTGATACATTGCCGTGATGACATTTAATTTTAAGCTTACAGTTTGTCGTTTCTGACTTCTTATTGATTTAGCTAGAAGGATCTAAGTGCTGTTCGGGTCGTATTGAAACCCAAGCGTTTAGCACACCCTGAACAGTGAACAGGCAGACGCCGCCCCACCACGCTATCCTGCTGACTGGCTGATCTTCTCACCACGACACAACTTTTCAAATATGTTGTTGTTTTTCAAACCGAAATGACGTCAGAATGCATTAATCCAAAGACATTGAACTTGAACACTATGCCGATTAAAGCTTTTGTTTTAAACAAAACACAACAGGTTGATCGACAAGATTAACTCAAGCATGTAACACTATAATCGCACAAAGGCATAATGCATTAGCTTCATCAATTAAGACCACTCTGCATTAGGATCTCACTGTCTCTACCAGAACAAATAAATATACCAGGTGCCCATATAACATAGAAGTTACAACGAACATAGCGCCTCATAGTTTTCAATCAATTGTTAACAACTCGCAGGGGTTACAAAGTACATTAATAGCCTTCGAAATGGCCCCATACGTGATCATTGAGGAGATTTACAAGCATTCGACGAACGATTATGGCCAACATAAAAGGTCATAAAAGTTCATTTTATTTTAATGTGTATTGTGCGAATGCAATTGGGAGTGCTTTATATTTAGATTTTCCTAAAGAATTTTGTATTAATGTGTGATGGAATTTATTATTGTTTTCTGTGTCAAGTGGAATGCAGTTTTCGATTTATACTCAATATCATTTTGCTGTCAATATTGACTACTGAACATGGATTTATCGATCCACATAAATTATTTTTCGTTTACAATATAGGTTCTGCTGTAATTGCTTAGAAGTAGGTAGATAAATTGTAAATTTCCTTTTGACTGTTTTTCCCTAATTAACTTTTAGTTTGTCCTAATCGGTCTTAGTAGAAAGAAATTAGGATGACGTTGCTGTAACTCCTACCCCACCTCAGTGCCCTGTAAAACTGCCATATAAATTATGTACTACTATAGAACTGGGTTAACTACCTTAGCAGCTTTTTAAAGCATTACAAGAACACAGGTACACACGTCATTGTATTAACAATTCAAGTAAAAAACGAACAGTAATCCAAGTAATTTATGCAGCATAACAATGTGCGTAGTGCATTTACTTCAGTAAAAAGTTCGCGTGTGCATTGAGGCTCAAGACTTTTTAAGCTGCCTTGCGTTTCTTAATGTTGCACTGACATACAACTTTAATAAGCTTGTAGAACGGAGTATATTTATTTAGTGTTTAATATTAACGGATAAATGGGGTTGTTAACATAAAAGATGAAAATAAAATGGGTGAAAGCGTCCTCCAGTAACGCATTATTTTTGCTGTATTTGTTTGAGGTATTTCTCCCTACGTTTGGGCACTATCATGTATGTAACTAACTTTCGTCATAATGATGGCGGTTATTTATTTTGAAAAACATGGAACACAGCACATTCTCTTGACACCTGATATAAATGTCGAGATGGCGGCAAACGATTATTTCCGATATCGGCCCCGCGCAGACTTCTTTTGCGCGCACTCTAGTCGCCCGCCTGGTCGACACTTCACATGACCAGAGAACTGGATCATTATTTGGCAAAATAAATAGCATTGATATTAACGTGGCAACGCTGCCAGGCTTCTGGGAACGTTTCCGGAAAACAGCGATGCGGACGAGTACTTGTTAAATAATAATTTTACTGTATCTGAAATAATATTGTAAATACCGTAAGACATGATAATATGAAAATAGCTGAAATAGACTAGCCTCGCGGTATTTAAATTAGTAAATTGACGGATTTTCCTTACAGCATATTATGCTGCAGTACTTAGCCGTCCTGCAAGAGATGTCAAATGAGGACGCCATTGCAGCCTCGAGTCGAGCGTTATCCCCAGGAAAACAGTTTCATCGACAAATTCTAGTTTCTCGTTATTCAATACTATGTCACAATCACTACTTTTAACATTCGGTAAAGCAAATCTTATGCATTTCGTTTTTTTCCCATTTAATACTAAATTATTAGCAGTGAACCAATTATGTACCTGCAGTAGGGCATTATTTACTTCGTCAAGATTTTATGCACGTCTGTCGATGGGTAGACTATGACCTGGATTAGGACATACATACTTTTTTATTCCCATATACCCACGGGATCGAGACATAAGCGGGTGAAATAGCGAGGTGCAGATACTATCAAATGAAAAGGTAACTTCTATTATAATTGGTAGTACGATACCCATTTTAACCTGTATTCCGTTCTGTATTCTGAATGTTTCATACAGCTCTCAGTCACGGTTACTTTTAGCCGTCTACTGATATGGTTTGTAATGGAATTTTATATACCTACACAGCAAAAACGGATGAATACATTTTCGTATAAATTAACAACACGCAAGTAATGACGGCTTGACCTACGAAACCTTGCAGACTTTGTTAAACATTGCTTATAATAGACCTATGAAGTTGCCGTTTTACGATCAGCCATTTGAAACGTAATTTATGTATTACAAAATAATTTTATTTAAAAAACATGGTATTCTATTTTCAAATTTTGTCATTTGTTTGTTGATTAGTGTTTCGTTTTCATTACATTTGTATCTTTTTCATCAATATGGACACGATAAAAATACGAGTAATTATGGAATACGAGTTCACAAACGGCTCGAGCCGTTCGCCGCTACTTGTTATTACGTGTACGGACTGAACGCTACAAATGAACCACGACTTGTTATTGGTTTGAACGCTTCTGACATGGAAATCTTGATCTAAAAATGAACCCCATGGTCGCCCGAAAACTAAAGTCAACAACGACGAATTAAAGGCGATAGTGGAAGCTGACGATACTCAATCTATGGCTGAGTTAGCAGCAGCTTTCAACGTTAGCATTAAAATAATATTAGTCCATTTGCGTCAAATTGGCAAGATCAAAAAACTTGATAAGTGGGTGCCGCACGAACTGCACTATCGCCAGAGCGTCGAAGGCGATGAGGTATGCCTTGCGTTACTTAACAGACAGAATGGAAGGGATTTTGAATCGCATTATCACTTCCGATGAAAAATGGATTCTTATTGATAATCGTAAGCGGTCATAATGTTGGTTAGACCCTGGTTCAGTGCCTAGGCCCCAAACGAAAACTTACCCCTTTAAAAGTCATGGTCACTGTTTGCCTGTCTAGTGCCGGTATTTATTGTAAGGACTTAACCCACAATTCACTTAATATCTCGAAATCTATTGCAAAATATATCACTATTTTGATAGACAAATAAAATATAAACTATCTTCTTAATAATAACGGGCAAAAAATAAAAATAAATCTAACTTTTTGTTAGAGAAATTACAGCTGAAACTTCAAACACCCATAACTCAAAAGTGAGATATAGTGGGGATTGAGTCCTTTCTGCTTAACTACGTCCAAATGTGCTGTTCATCAAAAAATGTTTTTCTGTAATATCTCAAGTGTTTTGAGTCGTTTCTGATGTACAAAAATAAATATTTTATGTCAGTAAACCTATATCACAGAAACGACCCAACCTGTTTGAGTCGTTTCAGTTATTTGATAAAATGATATTTACATTCAATACTAACTCATAGTAAGGATCCAAACTGTTTGAGTTTATTCTGGTTTATCGACCTTAAGAACATACTCATAGAAACATAATTACTCAGAAACAATTCAAGCGGACTGAGTTCGTTCAGCAAATACATTTTGTATGCTCTTCATACTGTGGGTTGAGTCGAGGTAGTGTGAAAAACTCGTTTCCATGTACATTTAAAAAATAGGGTTTTCACTACATGATAGATTCGACACTCAGGAGTACGATGGCATACTTAACTCAATTTTGGTCAAAGTGTGGATTGAGTCCTTTCTGCTTAACTACGTCCAATTCATCACAGCTTCTTACCAAATGGCACCAGCATTACTGCGGATATGTACTGTGAGGAACTGGGCACAATGATGGAGAAGCTAGCAAATCTCCGGCCAGTCTTGGTTAATCGCTCGTCTCCGCTGCTCCTACATGACAACGCTGGACCTCATACGGCACAACAGATGGTCTCTAAGCTACAAGAGCTAGGGTTGAAATTTTGCCACCATACTCACCAGACCTTGCGCCGACAGATTCCTACTTTTTCCAGAATTTTGACAACTTCTTGCAGAGAAAAATTCAATACCCGAGAGGCAGTACAAAATGCCTTTGTAGAGTTTGTTGGCTTCCGTACACCAGACTTCTTCAAGAAGGGCATTGAAAAAATACCACTGCGCTAGCAGAGATGCATCGATAGCATGGGTGCATATTTTGATTGATAGAAATAAGAAATGTTTATAATTATAAACTTGACAAACTTTCTGTATACTAAACGGCAATTTCATAGGCCTACCTAATACTTGAATAACTTGACTTTCGTTAAATGGGTTCTTATTCTAGGATTTGAAAGTGCATTTGACGTGAAAAAAAAGTAGGGCTTCTTTTGTAGCAAGCTACTACTGTAATTAAAAAAATCTTTTTAAGATCCTATTATATTTATTTGACAAAAATTATCACGCAATACAGACTTTTTACAAAAACAAACCGCCAGTGGTTTCGGAAGGCACGGGATGCTGTTAGTCTGTTCGACTGGAGAATTGTTGGGATCAAGCGCAGCCGCATTCTTGCCAGGAGGAAGCTAGGTGACCCCACACAAACAATCAGCACCGATAAAAGCATATCTCGGAGAATTGGATCTGTCAATCAAACAACCTGATAGTCTCTAGTTTTTGTTTTGTGGTATTTTATGTTTATGTTCATGTTAATTACTTCTACTTGGGAGGGTATACATCGCAACTGTTTATTTCGGGTTCTTGATCACAGTTCGGCAGGTGTGTATAGTGAGGTACCATTCATACTTTTTTATATTATATTTGTTCTATATACCAATACACTTAAAGCACTTATTACAACAAATTATAAGTAGTATGTGTATATAAGTATGTATATCAGTCATCAGGTTACCGTAGTACAGGCTCTGCCTAGTTCGGGACCTGAAGACCTTGTGTGGTTGTTGTCTCATATTATTATTATTAATTTATATCCAAAAATTATATACAATCAATTTATTTTTAATGATTCTAATCTATTCTAATTACAATTACAGTACATTATCACTCCATTATTGAAGCTCATTACTCATTAGATTACAGCCTACTCCATGATTAACTGACAACATCAAACTGATGTCGACATTGAGAGATGAAGCTAGAGGCAGATTCTGTAAATCTAAACTCGGGTCAAAAAGAATATTATCTGGATCTGAGGCACCAAGCAGTCACGGCACTAGTTAGCGAAAAGACGGCGCATATTTCGCCAATTTAAAATCGGATGTGCTTCCGGACCATAAGCAAAGATTGCTGCCAAGTCACTTCAACAACCAAGATGACATCAATACGGCGTTTTTGGACGTCCCATGTAATGTTCGTCATAACCGCTCACATTAAACTTGTCCTACTTTGAGTCTCACAGATATGGCCCGGCTTCCTTCACACTCACAACAACCAATTCTGAATCAATCCTGATGATAATCAAGAGGTTAGGGTCAAATGCACAGGGTGTCGACGGTAGTCTCGATATGATATCTCTCACGTTTCTAACTACTTTGCAAGTCATTACAGATATCATTAACCAGTCCATAGCCATGCGTACATTCCCCGAACTCTGACATACAATACTCGGTTAACATGAAGGACTTGAGACCAGTTAGTCTTCTACAATACAATACCTCGCCATTCTTCGCGACCTTCAGTCGGGTTTCAGATAGGGTAGCGGTACTGCAACAGCTTGGGCTGATGTAGTATCCTAAAGCACGTGACTTTTCCCGGGCTGTTGATACAATAATTATTACTACTCTACTGCTGTAAAAGTTACCTTTCTATGGCATCGACAGTGATGCGGTGGAGCTGCCTTACTAGCAGGTCTCAATATGTAGAGATGCATAGGGAGGACGGGCAACTGGTGTTATCCCCCCTCCAAGTGTTAAGAGGTGTCCCTCAGGGATCGAATCCTGGGCCGTTATTGTACATTATGTAGAGTTCGGATGTCATATAATCCTTTGTTAACTGCAAATATAACATGTGGCATGGCAGTGCAGAAAATAAACAAGGACTTTTGACGAGGAAACTCTCTGGTTCTGAACCCTCTCAAATATAAATTGATGGTGCTGGGTTCAAAAGAAAAAAAGTAAGGGCAATACTGTCTGCCAACCCTGAGATAGTAACCATGGGAGAGAATATTGAGAGAGAGGAGCAAACATGCAATCTAGGGTTAATTATGGATCCGAAACTGCGCTTTGAGGTCAATGTGACGAATCTTCTCCAAAATTGTTTTTATTTATTTAACACTTTAAGCACACAAATGTACAGAGGCGAACTTAATGCCATAGGCGTTTTCTACCAGTCAACCTTTGGGTGATGCAGAGACAAACAGTGGCAGGTGCAATTTATAATGATATTTTAGGATTACATAATTTTAAATATATAGACACGTATAATCTTATTTAGTCTGTAAATACATATAATACATATACCTAATTATATATAAATATAAGGACAAACAAATGTAGGTACATAAATACACGAATATGCTAAAAACAAATAGGACAAACAATGAGCAAACATTACCGCTGTTTTTATATGCTGAAGGTCTTATATGGAATACGGAAATACCTAAGCATACCAGTACGGAAACTATTTGTTGCCAGTCTCATCCTATTCAAGTTAAATAACTGTGACACAGTCTATGGACCATGCCTGCTTCCAATGCAATCCAATGTATCCAGAATGCCTGCAGGGTTCGTTTTAGTGTTAATCTCCCGCGAAGAATTAATATTACTCCTTACACTAACGAACTAAAGTTATTAAAGATGGCTGCCAGGAGGAAGCTTCAACAGCCCACTTGTTGTTTGGTATCGCAACAACTCAAAATGCACACTATCTCTATGAAAAGCTAACTTGGAAACAAAACCGTGTAAGTATAGTCTTCGCTTCATGGTAAGCCCACTGTCGGTGCCAATGAACAGAACTACAGCGTTTTTGGATTTAAGCGCGGCATTCGACACTATTGACAATAAACTACTCATTACAAAAATGGAGCACTATGGCGTAACAGGTAAAGACAACTCTTTCCATCTTATATTAAAATAGAAAAAGGTTTATCGAACTTGATTCTACAAAACCAAACGGATATAAAAGCAACTACAGATCAGCTATGTTAAACATTACAGCCGGTGTGCCTCAACAAACAATTTTAAGCCCTTTATTATACATATTATTCATGACCTAATAAATTTCATAGATAAACTTTTACCAGACACACAACTTGTAGTCTTTGCGGATGACACAAATGCTATAGTTGTAGCTAACGATATCCAAAACCTTACTGTTAAGGTGAATGCACCTCTAAAGGCGTTTCATTCTTGGTTTATTGCGATGACAAATACGACTAATCCCAAAATTTTGTTATTTAAAACTACTGCGCGTAACAAAGACAATATGGACATTAAACTACACAAAGTTTAAATTGAGTTTGTCAGGGAAGTCGAGTTCTTAGGAATTGATGAATTGTTAAATTGGAAGAAATAGCATCTATATCATCTGCTTGCTATGCCTTAAAAACTCTTATAGATGAAGTGAGCATAAAACATTTAAAAAGTGTATACTATGCTCTGATTGAGTCCAAACAAGGTATAGCATACAGTTTTGGGGAAACAGCTACCATTACAACTGGTATAGGGTTATTCTCCAAAAAAGAGCGATCCGAACCATTGTCCGTATTCCTCAACGAGACACCTATCGGCCGTATTTTAAAGAACCTAATATTCTCACAGAACCTAGCGTTTACGTCATAGTATTGTTAAACACCTTAAAAAAGTATTATGACTACGAAACAGACGAGGACAGGCTGGTAAGGGAAACACGCGTAGAAATGAATTTGGAAACAAAGTCATTCCGGCTTTTGGAATAGTTAAAGCATAGTCCACAGTATCAGGCAGTTTAAATATTAAATAAATTACCGCTTGAGTTAAAAAGTTTATTGCACACAAGCTCATTCCAGGCAAGACTGAAGGCGTTCCTGTTGTAAAGAAGTCTCTACTCATTAGATGATTTGTAATAGTCTTATTGCTCTTCAAACTGATAGGTAATTATTTGTTTGTGGTATTATAATGTGTTCCGCTTTTTCGTTTATATTGCTATTGATTTATTGCCATACCTAATGGTTTATTATTTTATGTTTAATTTTTTTTCTTGAAACTAAATATTTTTTCTAAATTGAATTGAATTGCATGTATTTATATAATATATATTTGTACATCTAATACTGTTGTTAATGTTAATGTTTCATACTGGATTATATTCAAACGCAATGTGAATTGTTACTGAATAAATTAATTGAATTGAAATCATAGATATCCGTGATTGAAATTAATTGAATTCAGGGGGTGTTTCTATTCACAGCCACACACTGTTGGTATGATCCCCGCTACCAATGCGGCGCCTGAAAACAATACAATCCTTTAAATTCCAACACAACAAGTAACTCATACATGAACACCTTAACCATGTACTGTATTGGTTCACTGTGGGCTGCTTAGAATCCGCTCTTCTGTCAATGGGGCTGTATTAATGTCTAAATTTCGCTACAGCATTCATCCCTTACACTAAGGAACGCCACCTTGTTTCTGTAATTTACGGATAAACCAAATTAATCAACTGGCACACAACGGACCAATTTCACAAACACTGTTTACAAAAACCATTTTTTTTATTTTTTTATTATTTAAGTTGGGTTTGCTCTTGACTCTAGTCTAGGTCAGTGGTGACAGAGACAGAGTCAACGGTGGAGTGAGCTTACCCAGAAGACGCCAGCCGGTCGATTCTGTAACAATCTCACCGTGAAGCTTTTATAAAAATAAAACTCTAAATAATAATATTTAGACACTTAAATAATACTTAAGTAATGCTTGGTCAACCCCTAGCATCACTGAGTCTACACTGACAGCTCACTCCACGCTCACTTCACCTAAGTTTTCACGGTGAGATGGTTACAGAATCGCAATGCTGTTCACTCTCACTTTGAAGAGATTAGGGTTGTATGCGTTCGGAAACACAGATATCTACACAATCACCCAATACATCCTTTGTTTTTAATATAATTCCATCATAACATTCATTACACAATGCGCCATGTTAATTAATACGCTATCAGTCAAAGTCAAAACGTCAAACATAGCTTTATGACAGCTGTGTGCACAGATTACTAGTTGGTGGCGCGTGAGTCGGTGCCCAGAATGTAACCATTTTATAGATATTATGTTTATGTAAACATTTTGAGAGAGAGAGACAGGTATTGTGAAATTATTTTATTTGTTATTTGTATATCTTCGTATACTGCAGTGGTTGACGTCATCACGTCAATGCCCGCGCCGGCGGCGGCGGTCGCTGAAAACCAGCGCTGGGGCTCTGTCTCGCATAGGGTCGTATGCTGAGTGATGGTCGTTTTGCGTGGATGTGACGCATATTTCTTGTTCTTATTTGTGTTTATGTTCTCTCTATGCTTCAGTTTATCGCAAATAAACGTATTTTTTTTTCTTTCTTTTTTCAAACTTTTCAGAGCCCTTCATTAACGTCAGAAAATATACAATCTTTAATAATTTAAGATAAACTAAAATGCTGTCTCTACAATACCATTTTAATTAGAAAACACGTATGACACTAATGATATGTCTCATTTCAGTTTTCTCGCTAACGCAAATATTTCTTTTACTTTCTTTTTCACAGTAGTTTTTTGCACCATCATATCACGAACGTTACGCAACCGTGCATTCACAAAGATGTTTTCCACTAGCTTTGTAGACGCGGCCGTGTTTTCTTTTTAAAGTCGTTTAATAAAAGGGCCAGATGTGTGGATATAATCTCGAGACCGTCTTGAGCGTCTCCCGTTTAGGTTAGAAATGTGAGAAATTTCCCGTTGAAGTGCACTCCCGTCTGCGGGATGCTACGAACGTTCTTTGCACATGTTCTTTGCACGAAACTCTTTTAAAACTCTGAATTATTACACCGTCTCTTGTGGCGCGACTTAGCACTACGGCAACAACCTACTTGTCCCGATATTTCGTGCAAATTGTTTATGTTAGAACTGTTTGATCTAAAATTTAGAACAAACCGGTCTGTATTTTGTGCTACGAGGTAAATGTGATAATCCAATTCACCTTTTCATTGTTAGTCTAAGGAATTGTAATTCGGAGCGGGCAAAATGTCAAGTAGCCCTTCATTTTAAGCCTTAAACCATAACATAGGAACATTTATAATTAGTTAAGCGAAAATAAAAGGCTTGATGAGGGAGGCTGGTTCTCGAAAAATTGTAATGAAACGAAATAAACTTAAAATTTTAAGATCCACTTAAAAAGTTTCGAATTTCACTCCCAAGAGTAAACGCAGGTCAAATAAGAGATGAAAATAATACTTTATAGGGCTTGTGAAGTAACAGTGGTAATAGAAGAAACTGGAACAGTTATTACTAATTCGTAATGAGACGCAGTGAGGCAACGTTATGCTTTGTGCCTTACTTTGGTGTGTTGATACCCCTGGCTGGGGACCGTCAACATGAGGAAGTCCCACTTGTAAACATTTCCTGTACTACAGACCACAAGTTGTTTTAATCATCCGTTTCCTGTTTTGTATGGGTAGCGACGTTAAAGAATCAAGATTATTTAATTTTCGCAGCCACGTTGATATTAGTCTCCTTTTATCGACAAATAAATTCTACCAATTAAATTCTCAATTCTTTATTGCGTACCATAATGTATATTATACATAGTTAGTAGGAAATAATTAAATTAGTCACAATTATGGACCCTGTCGGGCACAGCATAGATCAAGTAGGAGAGAGTAGGAAGAACGCTGGGTTATCATCAAACTTAGATGAACTGCTGTTGTCTCTAGTTGAGATGCAAAGAAAAGGTATACCTACCCTACAAAGACTAAATTTTTTTAGACAATGTTTAGTCTAGATACATTTTCTAAACACAAAAGTTTTCATTTTAATCTACAAATTTCGTTCAAGAAAGTCGTAAATCAGTGTGACAGTTCTACTAACAACGAATTTGTAAATGCCAGACTTAAAAAAAGTTGGAATAGGACTTGAATTTTTTGCTTGTTTGTTCGCTTAGGTACTTTTAAATAACTACCACAAAGAAAGTAAAAAAAAAAACGAAATGGCTAGTTACGAGAAATCTACGCCTTTTCGTGGTTTGTAATATTAAGGATACTCCCAAAAAAGATCATAGTGTTATAATGTTTTTCTAGAAGCAGGCTTTTTGGTACAAAAATAAATTATGTTTTCGATAAAGTTTAAAATATTCTCAATCGTTAGTCAGTATAGATGACTTTATAATGGACGAAAACGCCTTCAGATCGATATAACCTATTGTATCTTACATACTACCTAAACCTGACATTAACATTCCTCTTACACAAAACAAACAGTCGAACAAAAAATCCGAATGTCCATAAAAACTGAATCATATTTGATTAGGTCAGTTGCGCTTGCGCAGGGCGGTTTAATGCGACGTGGCGGGTCCAATCGGCCTGACAGTCACGAGTCAAGCTCAAGGCTGACACCTCACCTTAACCCTGGTGCGTACAATGCTTTCGTTATAATTATGTATATAAGAGTATAGAGCGGCTGGATGAGGTAAATTACATAGTCAAATTAATGTCCATTATTTTTAGACATTCACACGTATATCTACGTAGGTACAGTCACGAGCAAAAAATACGTTAAATTCGAAATACTTAGTTTTACTCGTGAAATAAAAATTATAACTTTGAGAAAGGCCTACTTGATAATGGTATGGTTTTGATAATACTATGTTCATAATAACACCATAAAATATATATCAATACTTTAAGAAAAAAATGCTTTTCAATCTTGCGTAAGTGTATGCTTATAACCGTACATAGGTACATTTGACCACTATTTTTTAAGTCCCATGCATCGATAGAGATGCTAAAAAGAAATTTCTGATTGAAAACATGACCTAGAAATTCAAACTCAAAGCATTTATTTCAATTAAACCATTTACAGGCACTTTTGAATTGTCAAGTGGTCGGTCAGTCAGAAATATGAAGCTAGTTGCCCATTCCAAAGCGTAGTAGGTACCAATGGAGAAGAACGGGCAAGAAACTCCATGGACACTCTTTTAAATTATATTGTTACATAAATATTAGTTACATCAATAATCTTGTATATAGGTATATTTATATGTGAGAACGATGTAAATAAGACGTACACATTGAGTGTCCAGTGTACAGCTAATATAAATTCAAACAAAACAATCCATAATAAAATAATTAAAATAAGCCTTGGTGGCTAAGAGATGACCAGTCCCAACTGACAGCGCCCGTTCACGAACATGACGCATGGATCGATGAAATCGATCACAGGACCCCACGAGCCGTCGCTACGCTTGCAGTTGTGACCACAGGACAAGTTGATCAACGATTCAGTCCTCCCGTACAGCCAGGTGAGATCTACCAGCCGTTTAATTCACCTTCGTTTTCACGGTGAGCCTTTTAAAGAATACATCGGCAGGAATATCTCAACTCCACCTTGGATTTCGAATGATATCATCATAAAGGGCATTTGATTAAGGTCGACGTTGATTTTAAATTGTCAACTGTCACAGTTTATTTTTACAATGACAATTTTAGTTTATCATGTTCTAAGACTTATCCAGTAAGAAGGTACCTAGGTATCTGTGACTAATAAATCGAAATACAATAACTAGATTACAATTGGATTATTTAAATCTAATTTATAGTGGGCAGAGATTTATTTTGAATACACAAATAATGTAGCTTTACATTTTATCCTTGCGCCGAATCAGTTTATCGATACATTTGATCTCGATTATCGAGCCATTCGATATAAATATGAAATCAATCGTTAGGACCGAAGATTAACATTGAAATAATCTGAAACGAATAATTGAAATTGATTTTAGTCGAATTTATTTGATTATAATTGCTAGGATTATTTATATTCCGTTATTAGAAGAGTTTGTCGAAGCGCTAATTTGATATCCGGATATCCTTGCATTCTGAAGGTTCTATTATTATTTAAATATTATGGAGATATGATTACAACTGTTGAATCATCATCATTTTTATTTTGTCGTTAACAAATGTAAGTAAAGTTTGTTCCTCAACTTTTTTGTTGCTTTATATTTTGTTTCAATATTATTGCTTATTATTTTGTTATTTAATTGATTTATATGTTTGATATTTGATTGAACTGACGATTTTATTATCCTTTGTTTTGTTTTTTTTTTGTCCCGCTAATAGTTTGACCGGTATTGCCAAACTGCCGACCGGTATTATCTGCCATGTCGGACAATTCCGGTCAACACAATTTATTTTTAAGAGTTGATTGTGTCATTTTTGGAATTAATACTGATCTCAATGGTTGTGATTATGTTAGAATAATACCAAAAGATAAGTTTCATAAGACTTTCTTAATTATATGGTGATTTTTTACTCAGTTGTTGTTATTTTTGCTTAAGTGACCGGCAATAGCCTTCCTTACCCTAAGTAAAGTTTGTTCCTCAACTTTTTTGTTGCTTTATATTTTGTTTCGATATTATTGCTTATTATTTTGTTATTTAATTGATTTATTTGATTGAACTGACGATTTTATTTTCCTTTGTTTGATCTCACGCTAATTGCGATGTATGGTATGTCAAAGTCAAAGCATTTATTGCAAATAGGCACATAAAAGGCACTTTTGAACGTCAACATTTACATTTAAATAGAATTGATTTTAGTCGCCCCTTCCAAAAGGTAGTTTCGCATGGAGAAGAATGGGCAAGAAACTTCACCGTTACTCTTTTAAAATTGACTGTGTTACAATATTTTGTATACAATAATTATATAATTATATGTGAAGACGATGCACCTATAATAAAAATTACCCTAACACAATAGGTAAAAAGAATTTAATAAAATGTAGCAATGATAAACAAGTTAATTAAGTGATTGATACATGGTGTTCACATATTTACAAACATTGTAAAAGTATACGATTTCCCAAATTATGTAAACAAGTAATATGTCAGTGTGTGAGTTAAAGTAATCACAGAAAGTAAATCAATGTCATAAAAATAATAAACTATACAATTAAAGTAGCAACAAGTTTAATTTCGTCTAGACCCTAGATTGTCCTATGGAGCTGGACCAGCGTGTTTCCAAGCATTCTTATCTTGGATATAATCCTCTAATTTGTAATATGCTTGTTTACACCGTGAACTTTTTATATGAGCTTTAAATTTTCTTTTATTTAATTGCAATATATAATAATATGTGTTTTATTTTGATTGATGTTAGGTTAATTTTAGTTTCTGTTTACCTATTAAGCAATATTTATCGCTATGTACTGTCCTAAACTTTGAAAATGTCGCTATTCCGACCCTCAAGATGAGGGAATTGCTTAGGCATTTGCCTTTTGGGGGTTACCGTGGCATTTGTGCTGGTACAACCTGATTATTATTAAATCAATTTGAAACCTAAGTACACACAGCAGCAGGTCAAGTTACTACAAACTGTCAAATTTTCTCATTCGACATTTTAAGGTTTAAAATTATTTAAAGAAATTTGGCAGTTTCGTATAACCTAATGCGCTGGCGACTGTACTTGTCGCTTTATTTTATGCTAAAATGGAAATTAGACGAAACAATATTATAAAAAAACTATTAAGTATATGAATCCTCAAGAACGGAGTCGTAGGCTTTATCTTTATCTTATCTTTCTAAAGCTGCTCCTAGAAAATAAAATGTCAAAAGATTACTAATAAAGAACTACTAAGTCAGTATGGCAGATTGTTCGCTCGTCGCCTGCTTATAAACTTTTAAACAGTATAGAGTTTATAGCGAAACTTACGCTAAGACGAGTCTTGCAACTTACCCATAAGTTACTTCATAATACCTACCTACTTAAATACCTACTTTAATTAAATTATTTTGAATAGTAGATTATGCACCAAGGGGATAAAGCAGTGTCTTATGTCGCGGGCACCGTATTGAATCAAATCCAATTAAAAGTAAAGGTAATGTTGAAAAACAAAGCTATGTTTTTATTTGGTACATTTTTATTGCTGTGGAGGTAGAGTTGATTTGCGTATTGCTTTTGAGTAAAGTTTCAGAAACTTGGGTCTGCTGAGGATAATTTTGGATTGTGAAAGCTGGTGAAGCTGGTGCTTGAGGCAGCGGGCTAGATGAATAGTAGCCCTCCACTACCACGTCAGATTTCCATCCATCGTGTCTTTTAATCTGGGTCATATCCGCCAATAGAGTAGCCGATGTTCTCCTCAAACAATGGTCGGTGTAGAGTTCGACATTATTTTGTTACTTTCAGGTATTTCGCGATTTCTTTTGTCATTGCGCCGATCTTATATATTTGCCAATGATTTGCCTGGTGTACTTGCCGTTATTATAAGCTCTCTCTCTCTATAAAAATCTGTTAGTGTTTATATTAGAGGGGCGTAGAGCTTGGTACTTTTCGAAAATGACCGTTCTTTCTTTGATTTTGTATCTGGCAATTTACCAACAACAAATCTGAATGTTTTTTGATATCTTCGATTTTAATGTTTAAGAGTTCATTTCCACGACAAGCGCCAGTCCCTCAAAAAATCAAGGCCTCCTGTAACAAAAATAGACAGGTTGGTTATTAACTAGGAAGGCAAATTACATAATTTAATATGATATTAATTATTATGTATGACAAGTTATACACTTTCTTAGATTTGATTGATAAATATAATTGTAATAATATACACATAAATATAACAAAGGTTTACAATAATATTTAACTTGGATAGAGCGCAAAAATCTCGACATTTTGGCTTGACGAAACATTACGCAACGCTTCAGTAGATCGCACACAAGCGATTGATGCACGAGCGGGTCGTCAGTAAGTATTTACTTAAACTTACTAACGCTCATGCATCGATCGGTTGTTCGTAGCTATTTTAATTACTAAAAATTCAATCATTGGGTAGGTAGGGATTTACTTTTGTGGCAAGAAACCTGTGGTTCATTTAGAAACGTTTCCATTTTTGAGCTGTGAAATCTTTTGATTTCTTAGCACGATGCCCTTCAGATTTCCTTTTAAAAAATGCTAGTGGTTTACCTATGTATTCTTTGAATATTAAGTTTAAAGCTTACTGTTGACCTGACCACCGAAAAGATGCACCATAGGCTACTTTACTTATGAATGCTGGAAGTGGACTAAAAGCACTGACTCAGATACAGACTTGACGCCTTTCATAGTTTTTCATTTGTAAAAATCTTCGTAGGCTTTCATGTACAATACCTTCGACTTTTCTGGACTCTGTACTGCGGAATCAAATCGCTATCGCCACTCGAAATTTTTGTGAGAATTTGTAGTTTAATTTGTTGTTTATCAGCAGAGCGATTTGCAGAACTCGCACCTTTTTAAATTGGTGTTCTATTTTTTAAATTTGTATTCTACTCTCGGTGGCCAGTTTTATTTCCGAACGTTTTTTTTTTTAGTGCAGGTCTCAATGGTAAACGCTTGCGATTAGTATGTACTATGGAAAATGTTTGTATGCGCTCCATGTTGTAGGTTCCAATGTTCCAAATTATAATGACCGGCGGGTCATAATTAAATTCAGTACAGTATTAATGCCCGGCTAGGCTTTAATGACTAACTTTAGGTTGGGTTTGCATGATATATCTCGTAATTTGAAGTTTTCGAGCAGGTGCTAGGTGGTGTGAAAAATTATTTAAGTTTTTTCTTAAAGCTCGCTAATATTTGCTACGTGGACAGAGAAAACTGTCTACGATTTGCTAATATTACTACTGTATGTCACGACATACAGTCGTAATATTAGCGAAATATGTTATCGTGACCACTTTGGTTTTAAATTATGTGCACGTGTTTAGGCGATTGTACTTCCTTCTTTGATTTCACTGCTTAATTCCACTGCTAAACGCATATATATGGATAGATCCCTTATATTAGTGTGAATGTGAGGACTATTTGGGTAATTGTTCCAGTTTTAATCATCTTCTGGCAGTTTGAATAGTTTATGCGGCCTACCCATATGTCCTTTCTTTGGTATTGTTCGTCGAATCGTTGATCTCCTTAAGTTCTGAGTTGAGCTGCACGATTGCTGACAATTGCGTGCACTGACTGGACAGGTCTACTCAAACTCTGTGGTTCTGGTGGCCTTCACATGATCTGACCAAGATTTTGTCTGGACTTTAAAAGAGACTGTGACCTCTGAGTTTGTTTCGGCCTTTCTTCTCAGAGTAGTCAGATAGGAAAAGCAGACCTCATCTAGTTTAAAATGTTATGTTTGACATGTAAATTTTGAAACCTGACACTTGAGATACATCAAGACGTGATACTGCTTTTACACTTCAGTTCTTTAGATGTTTGTTTATTCCCATACTACTACTATCACGACTTCGCCTGCATGGATGTCGGAAAATATCCCACGGGAACGTATTACCAGAATTAAAAGTATCCTATGTCTTATTCCAGGTTCCTTGCTGGTTCTGTGTGCCAAATTTCATGTAAAAAACCGTTCAGCCGTTTTTGCGCCAATCCGGAACATACATCTAAACAAATGGACAAACATTGTAAACACTATATTTTCGGCATGCTACTTGTTCCAATTACTCCATAAGTTCGTAGGAATTACTTTTTTTTTTCAAAAATATTTAATGTAGTTATCTAAAGTTCATTACTATTTTATTATATGTATAGACGCTCTACAGCTATAATGAGGTAATACTTCACCGGAAAAGCCAATTTCACACACAATAAATCAATAAAATCGACTAAAAGTGCGAAGACATAGACAAGACAAAACATTTTGTTTTCAAGGAAATATTAACTATTCAGTGTTAAAACGCTTGTAGGTCACAAAATCTTTTGTTAAACATCAGCATTAACAATAGCACGCTAAGTAAATAAAATAATCTGTATAAAACATTTGATTACATCATATAAACAAACTTGTGTACAAGGTCTTTATTTAACGAAGTAACAGTGTGTTCGTGACTCTGGTCGCGCGGGAAAATCACGATGAACTTATATTAGATGGGTACATTTTGGTCTATGATTGTGAGGAATTGACAAGCGATTATGTAATTCACATTTATTAAAGTGAACACGATATTTACAAAATTTAAATTAAATAAAAATGACAAAAAAGAACTCTACAGAAATAAAAACCGCTTATGCATCATACAGCCTATAATATTCCCACTTCCGGTACACTTGCCTCCTCTCTGTGAGAGGGAGCGGGCCATAATCAACCACGCGGGACGAGTGCGGATTGGCGGTTGTCACATGCTTTTGAATTTTTGGTTCTAGGACATGCTGGTTTCCTCACGATGTTTTCCTTCGCCGTTTCGAGAGCAGAGGTATAATTTACACAAAGTAAAGTGCCTGCTTTGGTTCGAACCCACGACCTACAACACGTAAGTCGCGGCCGTTACCACTGGGGCATCACTGCTCTTACACTGTATCATTCAGAGTGATTAGTACTTAATTTACGTAACGTTTATAACGATACGTAATTTTGTGCATTCCTTGGAATGACTGGTATTTAGTATTTTGCTTAATTCTGGGAAATCTGCTCCGCTTTGGACGTTAAACAGATATTTTTCTGACAGGTCATGAAGACATGAATCGTTCGAAGTAACGTGACAAAAAAACCTGAAATATTTAGATATAGAACGGCGAAGTTCGACGAAGAAAAGGCTAGCTCACGGTCCACCAATGATTCGCGATCTCTCGAAACTGGATTTACATCTTATCTATTTTTGGAAACATAATTTACATCCGACTACAATTAAATACCATCTTTCCTCATACTAATACAGTTTTTCTTTGTTTACCATGAGGCAGGAGCGCAGAAATAGCTTCCACGTTCTGCGCATGTCATCTATTTGGACCCTAGAGTAAATACCCCATCTGGTTCAAAAATAATTACCGCTGGGGTTAGTATTATCAGCGTTGGTCCAGGAAAAGTTTTCCCCTTGCAGTTCACTATATAAAGACGAACCCCTCACTTGTAAGGTACATCATAAGATGCGATCAAAAGATTAGTCTTGAATGGGATGAGTTGAAAAATCGATAAGCATTGACGTCGTCTGCGAACACCAATAAGGCTTCTTAACATTGAGTTCATCCCCCTAAGGTTTCATTAAGTAAGTCAGACTCAGTTTTTTTTTTTTGAGCGAAATATTCTGTTTTTGTTTATTAATAAAACACAATACAAAATAATGTAGGTATAGCTATAGTTCCGTCAAATTATTGATTAATTACCTAACTAATAAAATAAGGTCCATCGCTATTCATTGCAATCGACGTCTACTCAGTTCATCGGCCGTATCCAAATCAGTCTTGTCTAGCTAGGGTAACTTGGCTATTGGTTTAAATTTATGCATTGTGCTGCGAATGCGCATTCTAGTGGATTATTTCTTAGGGTTAGGGATGCATAATTAGCTCGCCGTTCGATAAGGACCAGGCCCGGGTCGATGGCGCGTTGTGTTCCACGCGCGCCTCAAAGAGATGTCAGCATCAATGACGGGGTTCGCTAGGGTCGATGCCTGCCAGGGTTGCGGGAAAGTCCGAGAGGGATACCGTGACCCCTGGCACAGGCAACTGAAGGAACACGGGTGGGTTTTAGTCAGTAAGAGTCTGACACGCCCTCCTGCTCTGCCCAGAGCGGGAGAAGTTATTTGATGATTTCCCACCCTCAAAAAAAAATATAAAGCACCAATGACGGGGTCCGCTAGGGCCGATGCCTGCTAGGGTTGCGCGAAAGTCCGAGAGGGATACCGTGGCCCTTGGCACAGGCAATGAAGGAACACGGGTGGGTTTTAGTCAGTAAGAGTCTGACACGCCCTCCTGCTCTGCCCAGAGCGGGAGAAGAATGATGATTTCCCACCCTCAAAAAAAAAAAGGGATGCATAATTATTAGTAAGTACCATTTATTGGTTTTCTTAAGCTACCAATAAAATACTATTTCATGCAATATTAGCATTTGATTTCATGAACACTATCAATAACATTTGCTTATCTAATGTGCAGTGAGATTGAAATTGATCAATATAAATAAATTAATAAATAGATTTGTGATTAAAAGAAATGCGGGAATCCTCTGATCTTCTCTCAATCTTTCTAATCAAGCTTTGTAAGTACATTATTTATGCAAGCTCGGTAATACCTGCGGATTAATATTTTTTTTATGTTATTTCATAATAATTATTCAAATAATTAGTTGTATAAGTAGTTGCTATGTATTCTGGGTGCTTACTGTTTATTTTATTTTATTTTGTCATAGTACCAATCATTGAACCTGACTTGGTCCTTGGTACGTCCTTTTCGAGTAACCACTGAAAATCAGCGGTGTGCTGTGAGTTGTGAGTCCCTCATAGCACAGCATTATGCTGAGCGGGCCTTCTTGTCACAGTAATGACGTGCAGCTGTCGACTATTTCTGTTTTGTGCTCGTGGTTATAGATCTTTTTTGTTTTTATTTTTCTTAATTATATAGACATAGATATTATTATAAATATTTTTTGTATGCACGACTAATAAACCTATTTTTCTTTCTTTCTTCTTACATAAGCTGAAATCTCACTTCTTTTTGTTGCTATATCATAGTTTAATTTTAGTTTTGAAACTCTTTTTTTCTTGAGATAAAATTAATTTATAGCAATGAAACTTTGCAAACTAACTTTTACTTTTTACGATGATTGAGATTGCAAATGGAGTGACTCTGGAACAGTAAAGAGTGAAATGTAACGTAAACCAATCCATAAAAGTAGTTTCATTTCGTTGAACTTCACCCCTTTTACTTTGGGGAATAATAAAATAATGTTCCCCGTAATGTCATAACATTTTAAGAAAGGGGCTTCAGAGCAAAACTGTCATAAAAACTTCCATAGTCATCTTTTGTTTACGTCCACGAGGGAGAGACTATTAGGCTGTAGATTTTACAAACAAAGATTTACACCCAAACAGGATCACCGACAATGCAAAACAATTGTGTACTTCCTACGTCTTTATCGGAGGTGTGAACCGTGATGTAGCAATCAATGCGGTGGTGACAGACACTTTTAGGTATATTCTATTCCATATTGCTGTGTCATCGTGTGCAGGAAGATGAAGACTTAAAATCAAGCGTAAAATGTCTTCTTGTCCAAGGTTGACCATTGTGTGGTGATAATGACAATAGCCTGTAGGCGTGGTTCATATTTAGGGTTGACTTAATTGCTACTGGTTTATAATTTATTCAGTGTGAATGTCAACATACTTGATGTGGTGATTGTGGGATGACATAATATCATTGTCATGGTTTTTATTTGTCTGTTTTATGATACGAAAGGTGTTGGAGGCTGTCAAGGTATTCATTTGTGAATAAGATTTTATTATGATGATCGTTGTTTGAGAAACATGAAAAAAAAAGAAGTTTTATGAGTTCAATTCCTGCTTTGTGTTAGAAATATTACCTATTAAATCGCTGCAAGTTGCGTGTAAGTATAGGTAGGTATTCTCTATAAGTATCTATGCATCTGAATCGTTTAGTAGTTTAAAACCTCTTTTACGCTTATTTTTTCTGTTTACTTTATTAAGTCAATCAGCTGGTACTTAAACCAACAATATGTATATTAATATAACATATTTCCAAAAACAAATCAGAACCAATAAATTAATCAAACCGATCGAACTTCGAAATGAAACCAAATATTTTTCTTTAAAATCACGCTGCCGAAAGCAAAGTAAAACTTCGATGAAACTTCAAACTTGCAAACACAAATAATTTAAAATTAAATTAAGACATGTTAGGTACGAAATTAATTCTAATTATACACTCTTAATAAAGTTGGAGGCGTCCCAAAAACCAGACGAAAATTAATTAACTTGTATTTTGTAACAATTAACGAAGTTCCATCGGATCCGTTTTCTAAACATAAAGGATAGTACATACTAGAGCATTTTCATGTAATCTATCGTTCTTTCGACTGGTGCTATATAATTAAAAGCTCCATTCAAAAGAGCACTTCCGAGTTATGTAACGTTTTTTCGAATACAGTGTGTTTGACAAAATCATTCCTTACTGTTTTTCATTCCCCTCGGCGTCAAATATTTTGCCAACGCTCGTCTATGCTCTATAAAATACATATTCTACCTATAACGTTCCCACTGCTGGGACACAGGCCTCTTCTTTTTGAGAGGGAGAGGGTCTTAGTTCACTATGCGAGCCCAGTGCGGGTTGGTGGATGTCACATGTCTTCGAATTTTTGGTTCTAGGACATGCCGGTGTCCTCACGATGTTTTTGTTCACCGTTTTGAGAGCAGTGGTCATGAAATTAAATACACAAAGTAAAAGGCTTGTCTGAGTCCGAAGTCACGACCCAGCTCGTAAGTCGGGGCCGATACAACTGGGCAACTGGAATACTTCACCAATTGGCCCGTAATTTGTAAAAGTAAATTGTAACTAATAACGTCGGGCTCCATGACCAGATTGTCATGTTGTTTGGATGACACATTAGAACGACTCGATGTTCTGTTACAAGTAAATTCTCAGTAGGCCAATTCTCGTACTTAAAAAACGATCAAATTCAAGTCGCAATCTCATCTCAGCGTCAATAAATGTCAAAAACCTGTCAAAAATGTATGTAAATTGATTGTAATTTTGACAGATTGAGACTGAGATTAGAACGCGAACGGTCTTAAAAATACGGGAATTGCCCCTCAGATGTGTACCCACCTTAATAAACAGCATTCGCGAACGAAACAAAAGGCTTGGCCACATACTAACAGCCTTACATAATTGTTCTGGGAACTAAATAGTTAATTTCTTCTATTTATCTTTTCTAGCTAAATAAGAAGTATTTCGTGAACGAGAACGCTTTGTCGAACACGCCTAATTGTTTACTTAATTCGCTAAGGGAATGTTTGGTAGGTAATTTATTTTGTTTTACCTACATTGAGATATTAGATCGCGAATTAAAGGTTTAATTAACATAAGGCATTAAGAAATCCATAATTTGAAGTAGTCTGGAATTAGTTTTAGTATTATTATTATTATCAGCCGTCTGTGTCCCACTGCACGGCAAAGCCCTCCCTTCCCTCCTTCCTCTTACCCCTGTCTACTGTTGTTTGTTACCAATCCTTATGAATAAAGTTGATTTCGTCCCGCCGCGGCCGTCTCCTCCTGGGCCTGCCACATTGCCGTTTGCTCCTGTTTGGGACCCACTGTGTTGTTACTTTAGTCCATAGCTACTCCGGCAGCGACAGATGTGGCCAGCCCAGTTCCATTTAAGCTTGGCAGCCGTGTGACATCAGCAATTTGAGTTTTGGAACGCAATATCGAATTGCATAAACGATCAATGAGTTTTACTCAGAGGATACTGCGTTCAATTGTCTTGGTATGTTGAAATAAAATACTTTGTAGTAGGTAGGTAGGTACCTATATTAGGTACTCTGCCGGTATGTCAATATTATATGGTGACTGTACGTGAGGGTGTGTGAAAATAACCTGCGTGTGATTCATTAATTAATTAATCATTCAAGGGTCAATCAATCAATGCCTATGTTAATGGTATTTTTTTTTTATATTTTCAAGTGATTTGGAATCCGGAAAGATTGGTGTTGTGGGTTTGTGATGTGATTCAGGAGAGATGTAGGTAAGTAATATATTATGTAGAAGGAATGAACTGAGTTGATTGATTGATTCTTACTCTTTTCAAAGGTCCTGGTAAGCATTACCGAATGATTTATAATTATAACATAAGAAAAGCAATAAACACGCAATGTAACTAAATCTAAAGAAAAAGTAAAGTAAAATTTATTTGCGGCTAGTTGTAAGTTTATTTATCACTGTATGCATCATTCAACTCATACACTACCTAACAACAATTAATCTTTAAATGATAAATGATTTTATTTCTGTAATTTTTTACAAACACTTTTACACGTCAATCATATATTTTTTTTAAACTAGATGAGGTCAGCGTTTCCTATCTGACAACTCTGAGAAGAAATGCTGAAACAAACTCAGAGGTCACAGTCTCTTTTAAAGTCCAGGCAGATTCTTGGTCAGATCATGTGAAGGCTATGTAGATCGGTGTCTGAAATGGACTTTTGAGGAAAGAACCATACAGATTGAGTGGACCTGTCCAGTCAGTGCACGCAATTGTCTGCAATCGTGCAGCTCAACTCGGAACTTAAGGAGCACAACGATCCGACGAACAATACCAAAAAAAAGGACATTTGGATAAGTAGGCCATATAAACTACTCAAACTGCCAGAACATGATTAAAACTGGAACACGGTTTACCAATTACAAGTACATCAAAGAACCAATTTTAAACGCAAAATTGAAGGAAACTTTATATACTTTATTACACGCAACATCGCCGATCAAGTCCTGATTATTATTACATTACACTATAATAGTTATTATCTAATGCCGACGTCATCTTCGGTGATGAGTTTAACATAATTTCTGGCAGCAAACGAAGCCACCGCCCACGTGCGCAGGACCTCGGTGTAATGAGCGCGCAGCCGTGAACCTACGGCCGTGGCATGCGCGCGCGGCGACAATTCTCTGGATATATTGTAATAACCGGATAATTGTCATGACCTGGTTTTGGATACTGTTTTGGTGAGGAATTTTCGTTATCTATATCTATAAAAATCAATGCCACTTTTCGTTGTAATTTTATAACTCAAGAACGGATGGACCGATTTTGATAATTATTTTTTTAGAATATTCCTTGAAGTACGAGGATGGTAAGGGGTACCGCTGACCCGGAACATAAAGGGCCAAGGAAGGAACACGGGTGGGTTTTAGTCAGTAAGAGTCTGACACTCCCTTCCGCTCCACCCAGAGCGGGAGGAGCCATTCGATGATTACCCATCCTCAAAAAAAAAAAAAAGTACGAGGATGGTTCATACGGAGTAAAATTTATTTTAAAAAAAAATGTTCGCGGGGCCAGCTAGTTGTTTATATTTTTATGAACTCTGTAAGTTATTTAAGTTTAACTGAAAGCAATGACTTTCGATACATGAAATACATGACCTGGTGATTGGTCGCACACATCGACTGATTTTGTGGCTGATTCCAATACAGTTAATTAATTTATCTGGGACTCGTTGAGCTGGATTGTCTCTGCGTTTTGAAGCTGGTCACCACTTTATTTTCATACTACCATTATTTTGTAGGTACTTACATTTGGTACCATGCTTGTCATTGTCACTATATCTCCGGCCCGACTCCCCATGCAAAATCCGCAGGTCATCTTGCTGACTATGGTTTTGTTATTGTTATTAGTAATTAATGTTTCTTTATTTTACTTCGAAGGTCCTAGTTTATCATTTGTGACTACAAGTTACAGCTATAAAACATAATGCAGCATTGCATATGTAAGCGGGCACGCCCTTTATGCCCGGAGGCTTTTTATTATGTATTAAGTTCTGTTTGCGTTTTTGTTTTTATTATTTTTTTCTGCTTGAGTTATAGTTTTAAATATTGGCGTGTGCTAGCTGACATATGGCAAATAATTTTAATATTTTTTTGTGTTTCGTAATGTTAATTACTTATTACTATATAGAATCCAGTTCTTCTAACTGAACAGACATCAGTGCTGCTGGGGAGTTTGTTCCGCCACTTCTTCTTCCCAGCTAAAGCACTAGGAAGTGGTGAAGGGCGGGTGTTTTGGGGGACTGTCTTATGTGATTTTGACGTTCAAAAAGTGCTGATTCTTAACCCAGTTTGAATAAATGACTTTTGATTTTGATTTTGAGAAACCTGACACGAAAAAAATCCAACTGATTTAATTGTTTTCCTAAATTTACATCGCTGAATGTACAGTCAGTAAACAAGTTTATCCTCAATCATTAGTAATTAAGAAACTATCTATAAAATATATAATAACTATAAAATATATAATATCTATAAAATATATAATATCTAATAAAGTATCTACCAGAAATAAAATCATTTAAGTTAGAATAACGACTTTGTACAACTGCACATCACTCTCACATCCCCTGCCAATTACGTCTGTTAATGTAACACCCCGTACAATATACTAAAGACTAATAAACAGCTTTAGTTTTAACCTTTACGTTATCTATGGATGGCATTTACAGTTGCCATCTTTTCCCATATTTTGTGAGCTTAAATGTTAGCACAGATCGTTAGTTCGATTGTTCGTGCATATTCTAAATTGGCTCGTATTGTATGCAACTTAGTTTAAGTATGGGAGTTTTAATACTGATTTATATTTGCTATAGAATAGATGAAAGGATATTATAGTCATTCGGGGTAAAACGACGCAGTGGGCAAAAGTACGCACTGGTTTTTTCTCTAAGGGTGTAAGGCTGCTGTAAGGGTGGTTTCTTGAGAATGTGTGCGCAAGGAGTGCCCTATTGTGTCATAAGCCACGGAGCGGTGGGTATCACGTTTGCGACACAAGGTGCAATAAATTGAAATCACCATAAAATTCCGTAGTTTATCACTACTGGGAAAAGTTTGTGTAATTGAAGCATTCGTACTTTTAAAGATAAGTTGTTTTTTTTTTTTTGTAAATGTACCTATTCAACGTTTTTCTCAATAATAACGTTTTAACCTAACCTAACTGGAATTTGAGCTACTAAGATAACATGTTGTAGCGCCCGAATGTGGTAAAAGTTCAGGGGCTAATAATACGCACGTCAGGGCTCTGCGAACAATGCAAGAAAAAGAAAAAAAAGTATTTTTTTTAATAATACCACTTGTCTTGATTAATTTGCAATTTTTAGTTTTTTTTTTAAATCTTTGCCCCTACTTAGAAATGTCTCCTGTATTGTGGGTGCGTTTACAAACATTTTAACTCACATACACAAATAGCCAGACCCGGAGCAACTACTTGTAAGTCATACAAATATTTGTTCCATGAGGGAATCGAACCCGCGACACGCAGCGCAGCAGTCAATCGCTTAACCACTGCGCCAACCACGCCAATTATAAATTATAAGTATTATTTTTTTTCAGAACGCGACATCATTCCAACCAAACATTCTTCAGGGAGACAATTGGTTTAGGTGGAGTAGACTATTGGTGCAAGAAAAATAATAGAAGAGGGTCGAAGTAAACGATAGGCAGTGGAAATGGTTTTTTTATTTTATTTATTATTTATTTATAACTTTTCGCACAAAAGGTACAAAGGCGGACTTAATGCCTTAGGCATTCTCTACCAGTCAATCAAGGGTGGTGAAGAGATTGGATGGCAGGTGCTTTAATTGAAAGGACCCAAATGCACCCAAATGTGTACTTTTGAAAGTAAGAAAGAAAATGAGTTTATTTGCGGTAAACATGACGCAAAAAATAACACCACGAATTACTCTACCTTTTGAGGATTATTTGCGATGGCTATGTCGATACTTAATTAAGCTGTTTTAGAATAGCCAATTCATAAGTTAAGTTTTCCTCCTACAACCAACCAAAATATGAATCATATCCAAATCTAAGCTGATCACGATATTAATAATTGATACAATTAAAATCGAACATGATGCAATTCTTTTCGGTCAGATAAAAATCTCTGCAGGCAAATTATTCGTCAAAAAATTTTTGATTGACGTATTTATAGGGAGTGTCATAAGTGCTGTAACAGCCTTTACATGAGTTCTTAAGTAGGAAAACAATAGAACAATGGGCAGTATAATTAGACATGTTTGTTTATTTCCTTTAGTCTGCTTCCGTAATGCATATTAAATCAATGAAATATGTTCTAATGATAGGTTATTGGTAGTGCTCGTACCGGCATAATTTCAAACTATGTCCGTTTTGAATGTATCGTGTATTATGCCCTTGTTGCTTGAGCTATACACCTGCGTGCAAAGACATTGATCCACTCCGTTCTCTTTGATTTGAAACGAGTTAATTCATCAAGTTTAATTAACAATAACCTAATATGTGTGTCCTAAAATCTTCTCCTGAATGCATGTAGTTTACGTCCGTGTAAAAATGTACAAAATAGATTCATTATTTTCCGAGAAAATCGCGAACCTAAAAGCATATTATGGGTCGAATAAACATCCTAATTTTTTTTTTTCGGTAAAAAAATGAATTTAAATTATCATTAGTCGAACAGTAATAAACTAAACTAAGCTTTTGTCAACTTCACTGACGAAGTTTTTTCAAACATTGGGTATTGAGTGAAAAACCGGATTTCTGAAAAATTTTGTGGATCGTGTCAAGAATATTGCTTTTATCAAAGTATAGGGTATGTGTAAATACTTTTTCTCAAACATGCTTGGAAATTTGAGCATTATTTTGACAACCTTCTTCGAGATAAATCGAAATTGCTGTACTGGCCAAATACATGCGAGCAGCGGCCGGCAAAAGTTGTATGTAAATCCATATCCGTCGTGGTTTAGCGGCCAAATAAATTACATAGTAAACTCATATCTATCGTGTAATTTAAAAATGGAACGATATTTTACTCCGAAACATGGCAACTAAGGAGTAACTTATCAAATGTGTTATTTAAATTTCGAAGTGGCTTGCAAATAGACAATGCTGCTTATTGAAAAGAAAAACAAATGAACACTTTAACGCGGGATAAATTATTGTTGTTCGTTGTTCGTCATTGATTTTGAAATGTAATAGTAATTACCTTAATTTTCGCGCATTATTTGAGAAAAGTACTGTACAAGCCTTGGCTACAACTAGGCATGATAGACTTACGTATGTGTGCCTCGGCTTCGCCTCGGCCCACATTTACACGTTCGTCCATCAATGCCTCTTTTGATACCCTCTGCAGTAATGTACTATATTTTACCTACATTTATCCAATATAATATGTATAATAATAAAAATATACATTTAAATTTTTGAGATGTTGTCTCTCAGTCATAGAGCATGGGGTGGGCCATATTTTTGCACGCAAGTGTCGTAATGAATATAGTACTTATGTGATTTCAAAGTGGTATTGTTTCCCACGAATACTGCCTCGTTGGTCTAGTGGCCGCAAGCGCTACTGCTGAGCATGAGGTCCTGGGTTCTATTCCCGGGTCGGCCGGAGTTTAGTGGAGTTTTTCCATCGGGAATTTCTTAGTAGCGGCTTGGAGTCTGGATTGGTGCTCGGTTGGTGCTAATAAGCTCGCCCTCTATTACATGGGACTTCAGACATAACTGGCTAGTCGTGGGTCTACTCTTGGTACACCTCTGCCTAACTTTTTGCGGATTAGAGGCATGACGTCATGTTATGTCATGTAATCATTCAAGTTATACTCAATTAATATGTGATTTCGAAGTGGTATTGTTTCCCACGAATTTAAATAGGCAAATCAATTATTGATAACATAGCTTTGTTTTGTAGTGTGGGCTGCATCTTAGGTTCTATAATTTTCTCATAAAATTTTACGAGATTGGATATATCTTCATGAGTAAATAAAAAATGGATAAGGTATCAGAATTCGATTTCTAGAAAGCGAAGAATTACTTGCTTACTAACTAACTAAAGAAGATCTTGTAACTTAGAAGAAGCCTATGTCCAGCACTCCCGCAGTAAACGACAAAAGACTGAGCTCATAGACTGATAGTCCTAATCGCGAACAGGAGTAAACAAAATATTTAAACAATGCATTGTACGCTTTTGTGTGCACGTTATTAAATACATTTTTTTACTGACAAATCATCGAATTTCAGTCGTTTTTCGAATACGTGCCTACATATATTTACGAGTACATAGTTTCGTTGTATAACATAACATATAGGTACATAATGTTAGTTGGAAAAACGCGCCAACATGATGTTACAGTATTTCGGTTTTTTGTTTACTGGTGAAAAACTATCATGGTTTCATAGCTTTTCTTTGGCCTATTTACGAAATAGATAGGTATGTTTATGTACCTTTGTCGGTAGAGCACTGGTATATAAACAATAAATATGCAAGTAGGTAATTACATTCATTATGACCATATCCTGTTGTAATAATAATGACCAGTTTTGACAAATGATCTGCTGATCTTTTATGTTATTCGCACTTGTAAAAACACATTATTAGTTTTTTTTTTTTTATGAGTGTGATTGATCATTTACCAATGCATAATGATCTCTTAATCCAGTTTAAATTACTTTTGTTATTTAATTTTAGTATTGATGTAATAGACTTCCTATCCTTGGCCTGTTATATTCTAAACTGAAACACACTTCTATAAATTACACGATTGAATACAACGTGTAACATAATGAACATAATGACTGACCAGTTGGCGCAGTTGGTAGCAACCCTGCCTTCTGAGACGCTGGTTCCGGGTTCGATCCCCAGACAAGTCAAACATTTGTGTGCATGAACATGTCTGTTTGACCTGTGTCTGGGTGTGTATAAGTATATAAGTATGTATATCAGTCATTTTTTTTTTTTTTTTTTTTTTTGAGGATGGGAAATCATCAAATGACTCCTCCCGCTCTGGGTGGAGCGGAAGGGAGTGTCAGACTCTTACTGACTAAAACCCACCCGTGTTCCTTCCTTGGCCCTTTATGTTCCGGGTCAGCGGTACCCCTTTTGGATGATCCCGCTTTCCCGGCAGGCTTGGGCCCTAGTGGGGGCCCACTATGATGCTGACATCTCTTTGAGGCGCGCGTGGAACACGTACGCGCCGTCCAGCACGGGCCTGGTCCTGATCGGACGGTGAGCTACCCATTACTCACCGCCCGCAGGCCCGCGCCTACGGTGGCCGGGAGTCGTCACGCGGCTCCCGACGCCCGGAGCGTCCACCGCGGCGGCTTGGACGGGAGACTCTCTCCCTCTCCCGTCCCGCCACCTCCTTCGCTAGCATGACTGCTTCGCAGAACGAGGCGACTGCCTCCCACTCCCCCTCGCCCCGGACCATGGCTTGAACCAAGGCCGGGCGTGAGAGATCGCCGCCGCTGCCGATCGCCTCTACGAGGACACGGCGGTGCTCCGCCCATGCAGGGCAGGCCCCCACCGTATGCTCCACCGTGTCCTCGGGGCGATCATCGCAGTGGCGACACCCGGGCGTTTCCTCCCGCCTGATGATGTGCAGGAACCTCCCGAAACTTCCGTGTCCGGTGAGGACCTGCGTCAGGCGGTAGGTGAGGACGCCGTGACGCCTCTCTAGCCACTCCTCAAAGAGGGGTCTTACCGCCGCTATCGTGGCGTGCCCTGCGCTGGGTTGCGACAGTCGCTCTTTCCATGCCGCCATGAGATCGCGCCGGAGGTCCGTCCGCTCCGCCGCGATTTGCCGCGGAAGCGGGGTTTCCCCCCGGCGTAGTGCCTCCGCGCGCCACTCATACAGGCGCGCGAGGACTATCGCCTCCAGATCCCACGGCGGCAGTCCGGCAAGGAGGCTTGCCGCCTCGCCCGAGATCGTGCGGTAGCCCCGGATCAGCCTTACGGCTACCACCTTTTGGGGCGCGTTCAGATAGTGGGCGGCTCTCCGCCGCAGTGAACGCGCCCACACCGGGGCCCCATATGTAGCCATGGACCGCACGACCCCCGCGTAAAGCCTCCGGCAGGAAGCGTTTGGACCCCTCAGGTTGGGCAGGAGCCGCTTGAGGGCGGCCCCAGTCCGTTCCAGTTTGGGGGCCAAACGTCGGAAGTGCTCCACGAAGTTCCACCGGCTATCGAGCACGAGTCCTAAGTATTTCATCGTGGACTCGACGCCGATGTGAACCCCTCCTGCCGTTAGTTGGGATCCCGATGGTGGCCTGTTCCGGGGCCCATGGAAAGACATGGCCTCGGACTTGTGCAAAGCCACCTCGAGACCCAACTGCCGGATCCTCTATGTATATCAGTCATCAGGTTACCGTAGTACAGGCTCTGCCTAGTTCGGGACCTGAAGACCTTGTGTGGATGTTGTCCTATATTATATTATTATTATTATTAATGCAGCATTGCATATGTAAGAGGGCACGCCCTTTATGCCTGGAGGCTTTTTATTATGTATTAAGTAAGTTCTGTTTGCGTTTTTGTTTTTATTATTTTTTTCTGCTTGAGTATAGTTTTAAATATTGGCGTGTGCTAGCTGACATAAATGGCAAATAATTTTAATATTTTTGTGTTTTTTAATGTTAATTACTTATTACTATATAGAATCCAGTTCTTCTAACTGAACAGACAGCAGTGCTGCTGGCTGCTTGGGAGTTTGTTCCGCCACTTCTTCTTCCCAGCTAAAGCACTAGGAAGTGGTGAAGGGCGGGCGTTTTGAGGGGACTGTCTTATGTGATTTTGACGTTCAAAAAGTGCTGATACTCAGCCCAGTTTGAATAAATGACTTTTGATTTTGATTTTAACGCAAGACCTCATACACCCCAATTAGAGTATTGAGTTAAAAGCATTATACAATGACGAAAACAATTTTTTTTAAGCGAACTATTATTAAGAAAATCGTGTTGACCGTAGCATTACTTTATGCATTTAAACTTGAGTCTTATTGCCTTGAAATAAGATTTAATTTTCTTTGACTCAATCGGCGAGAAGTATTGCAAAATACATAATTTAAAAAAAAATACCTATATTAATAGTTACTGAAATGGGAACAGTAGTCAATTATGAGCTAACTACTTTCAGGACTTGCGTTTATTCTGTTACAAATTGTAGAGATTTACACTTAAAGATTTTATAAATAGGTACTTGCTTTTATTCTACAACTTCCTCCAACACCAATTCCTGACCAACAATCCCCAATCCATTCAACGCAAAATCAAACACAGCAGACGGTCTGCAATTGACTTATGTGTGCCAATATATTAGGTGCAAGCAACATACGGGTCGCCGATTAACATAGTATACCTACGTGACGATGCATCTGTGCCATAATATATGGCAAAACACTTGCCGACATAGCACGGAACTTAATGGTATTATAGACATAACTCAGTCCTTCATGTCAAACGCACACTGACTGCATTCGTGGTGGATTTGCATGCGGTGTAAACTTAGCCTAAGTGATCGGAGTAGCCTTTTACTGTTGCCATTGCATATGGTGAAGACAGATAGTTGAAAGGCGAAGACATTCTAGTGTATATGCTAAATAGATATCATTTAGAGTCTTTAGAGTTATCTACATATTAGGTTGAATTGTACCATGGCCTAGCAGATAAGTACCTCGAATTCAAATTATATCAAACTTATAGGTAATTGATTTAACAAAAAAATTATAAATATATATATATATTTTTTATTTTTTTAAAAAAACGTCGTCCCACACTTGGAATTTCTCCTGTATCGTGGGAGCGTTTACAAACATTTAAACTCACATACACAAACAGCCAGACCCGGAACAACTACTTGCAGGTCATACAAATATTTGTACTGTGCGGGGATCGAACCCGCGACACGTAACGCAACAGTCAATCGCTTAACCACTGCGCCAACCGTGCCGTCATAGGTGCCGAATTAGGTCATTCTTAAATGTTATTAGTTAATCTATTAACACTGAACAGCCCTCTAAACTGTTCGAGAAGCCAGAATTTATTAAAATATGATTAATTTACTCATATTTTACTACAACTTAATGACGTGTCAAATATTTTGATATAGTCCAAACTAATATTAAAGTGAGAACTAATAAAAATACAATGTGTTAATATATATAACATATCTATACAAAGTCCAACGGGATGAGTTTTCGCGAATACATGAATTGCGGGACAGGCAAATATAACATCGTACGATGTTTGACAGTACACATTAAAAAAAAACAGCTTCGTAGGCGGACTTCCATTGGCAGAAATCCTTTTTAATTTCGTCAGTCCGTACTGACCGTCCGCATGTCAGTCCTCCGTCCCCCAGGCTTACAGGTCTTTCGATTCACTAACGATTTCGATATTGTACAAAACAATATTTTGGTATCGTAGTTTGAAAGGCTAAATAAAGGCAGACTTGATACATGAAACTGAAAAAAAAGACCTTGCATTCAAAACAATATTTTTAAGTGTGTCATGTATCAATTGTTGATTAACTCTAAAATATAGGTACATCAAACATTTTCTGTTTTGTTTACAGTTACGGGTGGCAGGATTCGAGTCGAGGGAAAAAGGATGTGTTTTCTTGATATTTTCCAACTGAAGAATTTGTAATCGAAAGAAAATTTTAATTGACATCATTCTCCTACCCTTATCCCAATTTATTTAGGGTAATAATAATAATAATAAGCTGGCAACACCAACGTCAACACGTCACGAAATTTTTCAGTTATTTTTATTTTAGACGCAGTTTTTATATTGGTTTTTATATTTTATGAGAAACCATACAACAAGCCTGAAAAACACAATAAATACTCCCCACATAATTCAAGAAAAGCAAAATTAACCAGAATCCTATACTTAAACTTTCGTCAAAAACTATGTACCGAATCTGAAGTGACATCTGTCATGCCACCTCCGAAAATGCCTTATATACTACTTGCATGAAAACTGAAAAATGTTGACGAGATCAGCTTCAAGACGAGCACGCCTACCACCTCCGGACTCTTCGCTCGGCTCCGCCTCGCCGCCGCCGGTACCCAGCCCCACCGTGAGCGCTGTGACGACACCGGCCGCGGTAGTTGCGTCGAGCTCGAGCGACGAGTATTTTTCTCCGCTGACGTCGCCAACACCTGTACGTCGGCAGGGGAGAGGCCGGCCACCGAGGAGCTTGGGACTTAGGGGCCATCCGGCCCCGAACCGGGTCCCCGCTGCCGGTGGTTGTGTGCAGCGCATGAGATGGACTCAATCTATGAACGAGAACGTCATGCGCGCATATTACAGGTCTACAGAGGGGGGAACTAACCTCACTGCGTACCGTGATAGGATGCTGTCTCTGTTTCAGGAACTAGAGCCAACCGTCAACGTCTCGGCCCAACGACTATCGGATCAGGTGCGGGTCATCCAACGTAATCATAGATTGGACGATGCTGCACTTGATAGGCTGCGCTCAGAGCTGTGCAACCATATCGTCTCGGCTCCGGCACAGACCGCGGTACAAGCTTCAACCATTGATGCTGTCCCGCCGCGGTCCAATCATGGTGTTGAAGAAGACGATGATAGGGTTACCACAGTAAGTAGCCAGTACAACGCCCGATCGAGGAGCGCACTGGAGGATGCGTTTCGCGAGTATAGATCCACTTCGATCGAACTTAGACCCCGATTACCACGCCTACCTATGCACAAAAAAAATAGGGCGCTGGTATGTGCCCTCGACTCGCAGCTGAAGAATGTGTTCGAGAGCAGCAAGGATCTCGTTGATACACACTCGATTCTGTATTGTGCGGCTGTTGCGGCATGTCGTTTAGCTAATGTCAAGTTTCCAAACTATGACGGAGCTACTCGACCAAAACCAGCTGTACCAGCCTGGCAGTGCAGGATCGAGCGTCGTATCGATGGGACCAGGGTACTTATCGGCAAACTATACTGCTTCAGGGAGGGCAATACACGACCACGAGTGATGCGCTTTGTAAGACGGGCATTCGCGGGGACTGGAATCAGCCCTCGAGAATACATGTCCCATGTCACAGAGCGCATCGACTTCCTGAAGCAGAAAGTTTGTGCATGGGCGAGCCGTATTCGGCGGTATAAGCGACGGGTTGATCGATGCACGCAAAATCGCATGTTCCAGAGTGATGAGAGGTGGGTGTACAGAGCTTGGGAGCGACTTGAACAAAATGTGACAGACGTGTGCCGCCCGGATGACGCCGCCACGAGAACATTCTGGTGCAACATCTGGTCGGTACCCGTCTGTCACGCTGAGGCTGGCTGGATACGAGTGGTCGAGCGAATGTGTGAAACCATACCAGAAATGGGAGCAGTCCTAATTACGCCATTAGACGTTGCCAGAGCGGTCCGTCCGTTACCGAACTGGAAAACTCCGGGACCGGACGGATTGCACAACTTTTGGTTAAAATGGCTAATTAGTTCACACATTTGCCTGGCATCTCAGTTCCAGTCATCCTTAGAGTCTGGGTCGCTACCACAGTTTCTAACAACAGGCGTTACCCACCTGCTCCATAAATCAGGTAGTGCCACGGAACCCAAGAATTATAGACCAATTACGTGTTTATCGACGGTCTATAAACTTCTTACATCCATTCTGAGAGCGAAAATTAATACGCACATTGGCAATAATATGATTATGTCTGCCTCTCAAAATGGATGTAGAAACGGGTCCCGCGGTACTAAGGAGCTACTCCTCATCGACATGGCCATTAGCCAACAGGTTCGTCGATCCCGCAAGGATCTGTCAACATGCTGGATAGATTATAAGAAGGCCTACGACTCGGTGCCGCATACGTGGCTCATGAGGGTGCTGGAGTTGTACAAGATTGATGCAACTCTACGCACTTTCCTAGAGTCGTGTATGGGGCAATGGAGGACGGTTCTTCGCTATCCAGGATGTCGACAGATCCAGGGGAATGATGAGCCTGTATGGATTAAACGGGGAATATTTCAGGGCGACAGTTTGAGTCCACTTTGGTTCTGCTTAGCCCTGAATCCTCTAAGTACACTACTGGAGGATTCAGGTCTAGGTTATCGGTTGAGGAGAGGTGGTCAGGTCATATCTCACCTTCTCTACATGGATGATTTGAAACTCTTTGCCCCCAACAAATTGCGACTGATGGAGCTACTGAAGGTAACTGAAACTTTCAGTAGCGCCATCAGGATGGAATTTGGTGTGGACAAATGTGCGGTCATGCATGTAAAGCGAGGGGAGATTGTTGAATCCGTGGGAACCCAACTCACGGATTCCACAAACCTTAGAGCCCTCTCCGCATCCGAAACCTATAAGTATTTGGGTATGTCGGAAGCTTTAGGCATCAATGTTACTGACATGAAGCAATCGTTGAAGGAACGCTTCTTTGGCCGCCTGAAAAAAGTACTTAATAGTCTTCTTTCAGGCGGAAACAAGGTGCGTGCCTTCAACGGTTGGGTCATGCCGGTTTTGATGTACTCTTTCGGCATACTCAAATGGACTCAGACTGAACTCGACGCCCTGGATAGGAGGGTCCGTACACTACTGACCGCAAATCGGATGCATCACCCACGTTCTTCGGTGATGAGACTGTACATCCCGCGGAAGTGCGGTGGTCGAGGCTTTTTAAATGTGAAGACCCTCCACAACCGCGAGGTCTGCAGTCTCAGGGAATATTTTTTTAAAGCTGAAATGGGTATGCACCGTGATGTGGTAGCAGTAGACAAGGGACTCACCCCGCTCTCCATGGCTAAAGAGAACTGGCGCAAACCTGTAGTACTTACTACCGATGACCGCAGGGAGGTATGGCAAAGCAAGGAGCTTCACGGGCGCTTCTACCGGGCTCTTCACCAACCCGGTGTAGACTTCTTAGCGTCCGTATCCTGGCTACGTTTTGGTAACCTTTTCGGGGAAACTGAAGGTTTCGTCTGTGCAATTATGGACGAAGTTATCTTGACGAATAACTACCGGAGACATATTATGAAAGACGGGACGGTTGACGTGTGTCGGGCATGCCACCGTCCAGGTGAATCCATCAGACATATTATCTCTGGTTGTTCTCGTCTGGCTAACGGCGAGTACTTGCACAGGCATAACCAAGTAGCCAGGATTATTCACCAGCAACTTGCTTTAAAATATAAACTTGTGGATACCGAGGTACCGTATTACAAGTATGCGCCCGACCCAGTTCTCGAAAATGACCAAGTCACGTTGTACTGGGATCGATCTATCATTACTGACAGGACTATTGTCGCCAATAAGCCTGATATAGTGGTGATAGATCGATTAGCGCGCCGCACAATGATTATCGATGTTACCATTCCACATGACGAGAACCTCGTGAAAGCTGAGAAAGAGAAACAAATTAAATATCTCGACTTAGCACACGAGGTTGTTGACATGTGGAATGTGAGCTCGGCTGTCATTGTGCCGATTGTCGTATCGGCCAATGGCCTGATGGCCGAAAGCCTCGATCAACATCTTTCGAGGCTCTCGTTAGGCGGTTGGATCAAGGGCCTGATTCAGAAGGCAGTACTCCTTGATACGGCTCGTATCGTGAGAAGGTTCCTGTCTCTGGAGCCCTAACCACCGGTAGCTTGGACCCTGTTCCTGATACCGGCGGACCACTATTTTTATATTTTTAAATGTTTTTTTTAATGTTTTTTATAAAAATATTTAAAAATGTATTTATATGTATGAAAATAAATAAACGGAATAATAATAAAAGTGTTTATTTCTCACCGCAAGCCAAAAAAATACAAACAATATTTTACACACAAGAAATAGCTAACGAATTTTGGTTCTGGATCGCTGGCGCCTGTGGTAGGTACCTGTATTACAGGTCACCAGGTCCCTACCTGTTCATGATTACATATTTGATAGCTTAATATCTGTTATCACAACAAGTAACATAAGTTTCAAACAATTAGTGAGCTTGTTATTAGAGTAAAAATAAATAAAACGAATTAAAAAGTAAAAGTATGTTGGGAGGATTTTATGAGTGTGAGTGTGTGTGTGTGTGCGTATGTGTGTCCGAAGGTTTGTGTATGTGTGTGTTTGTATGTGGGTGTTATAGAGAGTGTTAGTGGATGAGTCTGATTTGTAGTTCTGATTTCTAGTTTTTTTTCTGAGTCTTTGACTACTACGTCAAAGAGAGCTTCTGTGGCAGTATATGTTTGACTTTGGAGCCAGGCTTGTAGAGCGATTTTAAAATTATGTTTGTTCAATGAGCAGGGAAAAAATTCGGTTTAATTCATTGTAAAGATAGGGTCCAAGGAAAATAAAGGATCTATGACTAAAATAAGTTTTAAGTGGAATAACTAAGGCAACTATATTAATATGCTTACGGCGATTTGTTGGCGCAACATGTCTTTTTCATTCACACCCCTCTATCATTCGTTATCTCAGTAGTCACCGATTATTTTTGAATAATTTATTTTATACCTACCTATGCGAGTGAAGACTAGGTGTTAAGCTTTTTTATTCTCATATTTTTTTTTAAATGTTGTCCAACACTAGGAATTTCTCCTTTATCGTGGGTGCGTTTACAAACATTTAATTAAACTCACATACACAAATAGCCAGACTCGGAGCAACTATTTGCAGGTCATACAAATATTTGTTCCGTGCGGGCATCGAACCCGCGACACGATCGCAGCAGTCAATCGCTTAACCACTGCACCAACCGTGCCGTCAAACTGTTACATATTGAGTTTAAAACAATAACCTAAAAGACAATAAAATAATTCTATTTATTCAATAAAGGTTATAAAGATCTCTTAAAACAGAAGTATACAAAATAGAGATTAAGGTCTTGTCGGTGCTGCCAACAACCATAATTTTTATGAACACCAACATTTTACTACAGCGAGCTTATTAACGGCTTCACCTATAAACGATCTTAAGCGCAACCATAAGAATGTTTCCACCGTCTCATTGACTTAAAGATAAAGCATTCACATTGATTGATGGAGTAACTAAAAGTCCAAACTTCATTAAAAAATAAACGTACAGCATAATTATCAGAACAGGCTTTAAATATTGAATGTATGTTTTGATAAATGGTTGCTTACGTTTGATATTAATTTTAGTATCGATTGAATAATTAACAATTGCTTAATTTTCTGCCTCAGGCGTGTTTGGGGTACTTACTACAATATATTTTTGTGTCGACTTGCCAAGGTAAAAGGTAATCAGTTCATAATAGACGCCCACATACATTTCGCCGACAACTCCGCAAAGGGGCGAAACTCATACAAACGGTAAAATGTTTGTTAAGTACTTATACAAAATACTTATTTTGGCAAGTTCTATGTCATCACAAAAGGACGAAGCTCTAAGACCAATATAATAGATTGACTGAACGCATCTCAAAATCACATCTAGCGAAATTTTAACTCGATATTCGCCTTTTCGTCTCTACCCGCTTCATTTGTATACGAGTACATCGTTGTTTCACCGCCGCGCGCCGGCTAAACGGCTGCGCGATTTATCTGAGTATTTTTGTCACACTGACGCTGGTAACAGGTCCATTTCTGTCAGAAGATCGCTAGTGAAATTCTTAAAGGAACCTATAAGGCCATTAAATGATTCACAAATAAAGATTTCGAAGACTAAATTTCACGATTTGCTGAGCCTATGTTCTGGTGACTACCAAACTATTCCATTATTAGTTTCCGTTCCATGGATATAAAAATTACTATAACAATTTGCCATAATATGAGTAAGGTAATACAGATTATAACAAACTTCATTGTTATTAATTTATCTAAATTTTTTATCAAATACATATTACACAAATGTTTGACTTGTCCGGGGATCGAACCCGGAACCAGCGGCTCAGAAGGCAGGGTTGCTACCAACTACGCCAACTGGTCAGTCAAATTACCAGTATTAGTTCCTGTCCTCCGTCCACACCACCAAAAAGTTAACCGAGAAAATTTTTGCCCCTCCCTGGTTGACTCTTAAGTGCCGTGCTTGACCGATGCGGTGAATCTTTTCAAGATTTTGGATAAAAGGAACAAGTATAATAGGGCGATAGTTATTTGCTTCTTTTCGATCACCTTTTTTTAATAAAGTCTTACATAGAATGCTTTAAATGCTCTGGAAATATTCCTTGTGATAATGAATTTTCTATATTATGGTTAGGAACAGCTATGACATGAGCACTTGCTTTAATAATTCGTGATGTTATACCATAAAAGTACCTAATTGATTCATCAATTCCTTTAATGAGAGTCAAACCTGGCCAAGGTAAAACTCAAAAGCAGATCTATAACTCAACACAAATCGAGATGAACATAACAACAAATATGGCAATAAATATTTATCATTTAATTAACTTAAAACACCATGCAGCTAATTTAAATTATCAACAATGTCAATTATCTAATGCCTGAGCTTAGTCGCAGCTAAATTAAGTAATGTTTACACCGACGCTTACAGATTGAGTACAGTCAACTAACACTACGAAAACTTGCCCCTTACTGCTACGTCATAAAGGCGCTTTCAATGACAAATTGTTACCAATGATGCGTGTTAACTGTACCTAAGGAATCTTTACTGCGTTCTACACATTTTATTAGGTTGTCTATAGTAATTTATAGTAACCATGACCTGGGTTTACCTTGAGGTATTCAGGTAAATCTCTTGGTATTACCTTAACGCTTAAAACAACATAGCATGCTCTAAAAGGTTTTGATTGTATTCAAAAAGGGCGTTAAATGACTTATTTTGCCTAACCGTTATCATTGAAGGTTTTATTTATAAGAGAAGCTATTCGGATTAGAATTTATGAATAAACATCGTTTGGTTTCTTGGCGTCACGAAGGTGAGATAAATTAAAAAAATATAATATATTTGTGTGATGACTCCGAAGTTATTTGGTTTAGTATCTGAGTAATATATTGATTTGATGACTAGGTGATTTAAGTAATTGATATAATACTATTCAGTTTATAAACACCTATAATATGGTACTCTAATTATTGATTTTTAAGGTTGTTAATTTATACAATTCTCTTATAAATTATTAGATGCGGTAGGTAGGTACCTACTATGGTATGAGTACTAATTCCACACTCCACTTAATTTAGCTTAGCTCTAATAGAGTTATGTATAGTTGTATATGACAGACTGTCAGGAGCCATTTTGATTTCACATTACCATTACCGTCGCGGCAGGCCAAGGCGAAGATGGCGGTCACGAGCTTGACTCCTACCGGACGAACTGGCTACCAAAGGACAACTCGTTTGATTAGAAAAGAATAATAGGGCATCAAAAAATTCGTCCGTATCGCTGTCAACAGGAAAAGTGCCCAAAAGGCTGGCAGTATTGCCACGTTTTATGGCGATGCTGATTCTTTGGCAAAAAAATAGGCCAGCCCTCTGGTCACGTGAAGAGTTGACTAACCGCTTGGCGATGTCTCGAAAAACCAACTGGGCACTCGGACCCTATGGCCCTAGTGTTTCTACCCCAAACGGGTCGAACATAGGTACATAACCTACCATTGAAATTAATACGATTGGAATATTTTCGCCGTTTGAGGTTTTCCGCACCTGCAGCAGCCGCCCCATCGTATTCAATAAAATATTGCAAAACGTTCTTAAAACTATTAATTAATTATAAAAAAAGAATTGTAGCCACAACTCTATTTTTTAAATTTTTGCCTCAAAAGGCACCATACCTACTTTTATTTCATGGAACTCGTCAAATAACCAATGACTTGAGTAGTTACTCGAGTCATTGGTTATTTGACGAGTTCGACATACTTGCAGTAATCAAATTATTGCAAGTAGGTAGGTATACACCAATGACTAAAGACTAAGAGTATACACAAGCGGGATTGACAGCTAAGCTCTTATAGCTACTAGTTATCAATAAATCAAATCCCTTCAAAGCCAACACCAGAGCATTACGTACGTCATTGAGGCGTATGGGGTTGTCAATGCGACGTACAATCGACGTGTCGCTTCCTGCTCGATCTGATATGCGTCACTGACAGGCAGACAATGCAACCCACGTTTCGTACAACATACCTAAACGTACCTACATACCTATATGTCGATGTTATCAATTAGCTTATCAAACGTCGGGTTGTGAAATGTTCCCGAGAGCTATGGAAAATGACATGACTTTTAATAAACCTTTTGAAAAATGACATGTGTGTAGTACCACCTTCGATAAAAATTTGATGAATTGCATCTTTCAAACTATGCTTACAATCGGGAAGAACACGAATTGTTGCATTTGTTTCTGGCTTATTGTATTTATTTGCGTACACTTAATTGGTGGGAAAATAAATTTACGAATAATAGGATCAAAACACAGAAAGGGGCGAAATGCAAGTTTTTCCAAATATTTACATTTTTTTTAGTTTTAACACTTCATTAACTTTAACGGTATTGTATACGAGTACGGTTTCCATTTTATTATTAAACTATTTTCAAGCGTCAAACACATTTACATGCTCCAATACTCGTTTGCACAATGTTCTTACACTACACAAATAAGTATCAGAAGCAAAGATTTGCATTATGCACTATGACATATTGACATAAACTTAAGCCTTTATTATTTCAAACATGAAAGTAGTTAAACCTTTTGTCACATAATAAAAAAGAAGTCATTTATTCAAACTAGGTTGATAATCAGCACTTTTTGAACGTCAAATTTACATAAAACAGTCTCCCAAAACGCCCGCCCTTCACCACTTTCTAGTGCTCTAACTGGGAAGAAGTCGGGCAACAAACTCCACAGCAACACAGCTGTCTATTCAGTTAGAACTTTAGAAGAACTTGATTTTATACCTAATGAATGCATGCCATGAAACCATAACAAGTAATGCCTTAATATATAATTATATTTGGCATATTTACCTTCCAAGAACATCGGAAGTGGCTACTTAGGTATTCATAGGCAGGAAATAAACCAATAAAGACAAATATTTTATTTTAATGAGGTCTCTAGTATCTACCATAGTAACTACAAAGGTGTGGCTGTACCTACTAAAATATTAATATTAAACTTTTTGTGACCATAATAATTGTTATCATTAATCAGTTATAAATTAACTTTTTGCTAATTAAAATAATATTGTATGCTAATCAAACCATTAACGCATAATGTCGCGTGAATATGATCGATAAACTGTTGATTTAAGATAAAGTTACTAAGATTGAACAAGCATTAATCCAGGGTTGCCTTACTTGGTAGGTGTACGACCGTCCTACGTGAAGTAAGTAAGAAGACCCAATATCTCCTCTTATACAGGGTGGTCCAAATAGTGACGTCAATAAAAAACAATTAGATACTTCTTATCTAAGGGTATCCGAAACTACCACGTTTGACGGCACGGTTGGCGTAGTGGTTAAGCGATTGACTGCTGCGTTACGTGTCGCGGGTTTGATCCCCGCACGGAACAAATATTTGTATGACCTGCAAGTAGTTGTTCCGGGTCTGGCTGTTTGTGTATGTGAGTTTAAATGTTTGTAAACGCACCCACGATACAGGAGAAATTCCTAGTGTGGGGCAACGTTCTTTAAAAAAAAAAAAAAAAACGTATGTTCCGCGATTTTTGATAGTTTAGGAGACATGAATATTTTTTTTTAATTTTTGACGAAATTCATCGGTCCCCGATGAATTTCGTCAAAAATTAAAAAAAATAAAAATCTTAAAAAAAACACTTTTATTTGATAAGCTCTTTTTATGTATTTTTTTTTTTGCAATAGAACTATCATAAAATACCGTTTCATGTATAAAAAAAATATCTTCCCAACATTAGTGCAAGATATAATTTTTTTATCGAAAGTGACAAATTTACATTATTACACGATTTAAAAAATTACTAGTAGAACCTGAAACATTTGTTAACATTTTATATGTATATGTTCAGGAAAGAGATATACAAAAAAGTGAAAACAAAATCAATGAAGGAATGAATTGATGTTTTCCGCAAAGGGTTAGACACACGGTACACACAGACATGAGGTACACGTACCTATAGTATTTACAGGTGGTGTAGGTACCTGTGGTAGGTAATATTTTTTGTATGAAGAAGCTTATTATGAAAATAGATTAACAGAAAACTTTGAGCCGCTTTCATGGCAACCCTTGCTTTTGTTATTTCCCATTAACCAGCTTTACATAATAGGTCATTTAAATTAACTTATATAATGACAATCGTAAAAAACCTTTAACGCATGCAAAACTTCCAGATCGAACTTGATTAAATAAGTTTTTAGATGCATACTAGAAGGCTATTTCGATGATGTAGTTTTTCTAAACTTGAAATTATGTCACATAATACTAACCTACCTTTTTTTTTACAAACTTACGATTATGCAAACATATACATAGATATAATACTCTATAGGATGTACATAATAACATTACACATATACATAAATGAAGAAATTTTACGAGGTGTGTCACAATGCAGTCTTTTCGCTAAAAGCGATTTTTTAAAGACTGACTTTGGGTGGATTAAGGGAGAGGGAGAGGCAATACTGCAGGTAGATAGTCTGTGGTGTAGGTACCATTTATATATATAATACATAAATAAATCATATACTTATCTATATAAATATATATACAATAATAATCATGAAACAAGTGCAAATAACATAATTATAATGCTTATGGAGAATAATGTTTTTATCTTAATTTTTAAAGTGGACAACGATAGAGCACGCTTCTCGACCCGAGCAAGGCATTTCATAGCCTTACTACTTGTAGTATAGAAAAAAAAACATAGAAACTGGTGGAAATATAATTATAATGTATGTATAATCATAAACATGATTATTGAATGATATACATTTCATTAACAAGCTATTATAATTTTATGCGGACGTAAAATATTAAAGAACATGTCATTTTAATTGGTTGCGTTTAAATTAATATTGAAAGTGATTAATGTCCTATTCGGATAGTAATATGTCACAACATTATTAGAAATTAAAGACTATTAGCATAAATCATAATTCGAAACGCCTTGCAGTTTAATGAGTTGTCAATTGATAGCAGCATTAGTTATTATTGAATTTGTACGCGCCTAAATTGAACCAAACTATATACTAGGGTTATGCCGTGTTTGCGTTGAATGGTTTTTTTCTTTTTTTGGTTGCCTACGTTATGTTCTCCTGTTGGGCCAAGGCCTCTATGTTTTTCTTCTAAACCTCTCTATTTTGAGCGATCTCTGGCCCCGCAAACATGACCAGATCGTTACACCACCTTCGCCGTGGTATACTTCGACGGCGATCTCCTCCCTCAGGAGTCCAGTAAGTTACGACCTTTGCCCATTTCTCCGGGTGCTTTTGTTGGTCGTGGCCAGCCCACTTTCACTTCAGCCTGGTTAGGTTATTACTTATTGATTGGGTTATTACAAAAATTATTTAAACTTTTGGTGTTTTAGACCATTGCATTTATTAAAAATTCTGTTCGTTCATGATGCAGTTCTTTGTTTGCAACGGATCATTATAACAATATCGTGATGATCTTACACGTTTAAAAACTGTAACATAAATCAAACGTGTTGGATGTATCTACGATGGAAACTTTACCAGTGTTATTACAAAAAGCGGTTTAACTGAAAACCCCGGTTTAAAGCTCTATAAACTACGGTTTAAACCAAAATGATATTACAAAACGTGGTTTTTCGAAAAACCGTGGACCATATCATGGTCTAACGCTAAACCTCGGCGGCCCCTAGTTTAAACGATCAAACTATGGTCTAAATCGTATCTGTCAAAATTTCTCTTGTATTTTATAGCATCTTTTTCATTGTGTTGTGTTGTTTTTACCCGAAAATAGATCTTAACATGGTCGATTTAATTGATATTGAGGATATTGAAGCCGCTGAGTTGTTGGGAACGCCACACCGACACAACATAAATCGTGTTCGAATCAATCAAATAAATTAAAATTAAATTTGAATCAATGAAACACTGATTTCAAGTTAATCGAAGTAATTTATGTTTATTTACTTTTTCCTCGGTACTCCAATTCTCAGATCGTTTTTTCTTTTGTTGGTCCATCACAATATGATATTAAAATTACCTACTATAGAAGGTAATACTATACAAAGAGGCAATTGTTCTATTAGAAACTTCGATAACTTAAAAATTCCAAAGCTAAATGAACTTTGTTCAACTTGCGATGGTTTTGTTTAATGATATGGTTTCATATAATGCGCGAAAATTTTACGTTTCGTTACACTTACCTAGATGTATTATTAATACTTAATACGACAGTAAGTCATGTGCTTAAACCTAAACAAAACTGCAATCGACGAAATAACTAATATTCCATGCAAATTAACACTCTCAATATTTTTAACACTCCTAAACATCATAATAATCATTAGCGTATTAACAAAAAGTTTTCATTTCTGAGCATACGGAACGTTGCAATAGAATGATAACATGGTGAACGAATAATATTTGTATTACTCTGTGGTTGTTACATTAGACAATGGTTCAAATGACGGCACTAAGAAGACCACGGTTTTTTGAAGTTTTGTAATACGGACAAATTTAGACCATGGTTCTGCAGATAAGCCTGGACTTCGTAGCACAGGTTTAAATCAAGGTTTATTTAGTTTTTTGTAATAAGACTGTACAGGTTTTGAAAATGTAAGTTTAAAGCAATTTTCTCAGAAAATTTTATCTAAAAGCCATAACTTCAGCAATAGTTAATGAAACTGTATTAAAACACTAACTATCATAACAATACTGCTACTGTATCTCGGGAAGATGTTTCCCAAAACCACAAAATCATTCCTTATTTACGCATGAGCTTTTATACCATGTGTGGCAACGTCGCTATTTAGTGTCATATTTCGTGGTTTTAAATTTTTATCATTTAATCGGACCTATATTTAAAAAATCTGTTTAATTAACTTTTTAGAATTATTACATGAAAGTGTTTAAAAAGTAAGTAACCGTAAATGCTTACAGTTATTTTACTATGAAAACAACGCCCTGCAAGTTTCCAACGTATTATTTGCATATACCTAAATAGGACTGTAAACGCAATGATTTCTTACACTTTTACACACTTTCGACGAAATTCTAAAAAGTTAGTTAAACATATTTTTTAAATATAGCTCAGATTAAATGACAAAAAATGAAAACCACGAAATATGACACTACATTGCGACGTTGCCACTCATAATGAATAAACGCTCATAATCCTCAGTAGACAATTTAAATCACATAATCATACATGTTAATCCGAAGTAAAGCGGGTAGCTACAATAAATAGTGTATAAAACACACGATAGTTTTAATAATGCTAACGTAGAGTGACAAGGCTGTGTACGCTCAGTGGCGCGTATGATACACGATCAAACATCCGCGTACTACGCCACTGGGCAGGTTAAACACGAATGAAAATGAAATTGTTTCTTGTGTTTTATTTATTTTATTACATATGTACACACAGTAAAACAGATACAGATACGACATTTTAGTATTGAGTACAAAGGTACCTACTGCTTATTTCTTAATAGATATAAATATATATTATTATATTAAATATTACTTTTTAATTACTAGGTTTATTTAGAAAGAAAGAAAGAAAAATATTTTATTTGGGACACGCACACGAAATACAAATAATAATAAAACAAAAAAAGAACATTAAATCTAACAAAATCATGAAAACAATAAAAAAAAAGAATAAAGAGAAGACGTGTGCGAGGCCAAAAAGGCTCCTATCTCAACATGATGCTGCGATATTTGAAAAACAAACAAATACCGCAGCGCTGGTATTCTGATAGGGCCCGTGGTGATGCCACGGACACACCTACGGACATAAAATAAATCCCACTAAAGGACATAATTTCTTATAAAAATACTAATAAATAGAATAAACAATAACATATAATAAGAATACTAAAGTAAATGAAAACCATATTTCTCAAGATATAGTCGAATATTACGATCGACCCACACCCGATATATTAATGTCATAATGTTTTTTTTAAGGCTTTGCTTACAAATGGTTGACATTGGGATGGGTTTGTTTACAATCGGTTAAAAAAGCTTACGTGTGGTTAAGGAGGTTTAATTTTGTTAGAGTTTATAATTTATGCTACTCAAACAAATACAAATAGAAAGTCTTATGGAACTTACATACAGGAAAGTAAATAAATCTTTAGGTGTAATCTCACCATATGCATGTTTTCTTAATTATACTTTAAACTAAATAGAAAGTCTTATGGAACTTACATACAGGAAAGTAAATAAATCTTTAGGTGTAATCTCACCATATGCATGTTTTCTTAATTATGTTGTACAATCTTTACAATAGTTTATTTTTAAATATAGGTTTGCTCTTGACTCTAGTCTAGATTAGTAGTGAAAGAGACAGAGTCGACGATGGAGTGAGTTTACCCAAAATAAAGAAGCCTGTTCACTCTCACTTTGAAGAGATTAGGGTTGTATGCATTCGGAAACACAGACGCAGGTAGGGAGTTCCAGTCTTTTGCTGTGCGCATAACAAAAGACATTTGGAAACGCTTAGTGCGAATTGGTGGAATAGCAACTAAGTAAGGATGATAAGTGGCAGTGCATCTAGATGACCGATGGAAGAAGGGGGCCGGTGGTATGAGGTCGTGGAGTTCTTGGGCACACTCAACGAAGTACAATCTGTAGAAGACCGACAAGCAGGCGACCTTGCGGCGATGAGCCAAGCTGTGCAGCTTGGCATCCACCAGTTTTACGTCGCCAATGAGCCTCTTAGCTCTGCATTTCACTGAGTCAAGCGCGGCAAGTTGGTACTTTGCTGAGCCATCCCAAAGGTGGCTGCAATACTCCATGCAGGATCGGACTTGCACTTTGTAAAGGGTCAAAAGCTGTCCAGGCGTAAAGTATCGCTTCACTGTATTTGGGATGCCCAGTTTCTTGGCCGCTGTTTGGACTTAGTACTCAATGGTGGCACCGAAGTGTCTCAACTTCAGTGCCACCACTGATGTCAACTCCATGCCTAGGAGCTCGAGCCGATCAGTAACAGGAACAGATGTACCCCGAAAAGAAGGAGCTTTGTCGAAACGACTCCTTTTAGCAGTAAAAAGAAACGCCTGGGTTTTGGTGGCGTTAAAAGAGACCAGATTGTCATCACCCCACTGGGAGACAAGGCTTAAGGTCAAATCAGTACCCGCTACCATGGCCTCTCTCAAGGAACGAACCTCGGCCCCGCTGGTTTTTGCGCTGGCGGCTGGACAAGTATCTCTCTGAAACAGTACTGTCATCCGCGTATCCAACAATACCAGACTGAAGTAGGTCATTGATGTGCAGCAGGAAAAGAGTTGCAGAGAGAACAGACCCCTGAGGAACTCCGGCATCAATAGCCATAAGGTCAGAGGAGCAACCGTCAACGACTACTCTGATCGACCGTTCTCTAAGGAAGTCTGACGTTAATTGACGTTTACCCTTTTTTTTAAATCTCGATTTGCTGTTAAGATTCCCGATTCCCAAGGCTACAACACCTGAGTTCTTATATCACCTATAAATCGCTGTAAATCACACCGATACTACTTCCAAAGGGAATTTCTAAACCCTTGTAATAATTGAATAAACTTTAGAGGGCCCATAGAGCTTTTCAACAACTCTAACGCAAATTAATTGGCAAACAATTCGAGTTAAATTTAGGCGAAGTTGAATATTTAAACTAAAAATAACATTATTGTTACCAAAATGAATGAAGCCTACAATTACAACGAATTCCTATTACCATAAATAAGTAAACAAATTGTTTAATTTATACCAGTTTGACTCACTGTTTATATTTTTGTAATTGTAAATATAAAGTACAGCTAAATTGCTAAATGACACTAGTGCTCTTTTAAACTTATAACTAAAGGAGGCGTATATGCTTTTCGTACCTACCACAGGATAATTTCCAACGAAATCAAGGGAAAAGAACTTTTTTAAAAACTAAATCCTAGAAGGGATGATCCAACATGATCGATGATGATTATTATGGATTCAGTAAATTATTATAAAATTTATCACCCGTCATTAAAAAAAAAATGGCTGTTCCATACATTTTGACTGCGTAGGTATTGGCACTTTTCTATGAAACAGATAACCGACGAACAATTTCTACATTATGAGATCTAGAATCATTGTGATGAATTCTTGGTTTCTACAGTTTGCGCGTCAATATCGCTGCCACCCTATGTTCACTGAACTTCTTACTGAGTAATTTTAGTAACATTTTATTAATTTAATTTACGGAGAAAAGAGTAGGTATTTACTATTTAATTAAAGTATAAAAAGCAAATAAAACATTTTATTTTAAAGCAAATTATACACATTTGCACACCTACATCCAGCACACTCCCACCCCACATCTCGATACACATGCTAGCCCTATCCTATTCTAAAGCAGAATATGCTTTAGCATTAACTCAACTCAACTCAAAGCATTTATTTCAAATAAACCAATTACAGGCACTTTTAAATTGTCAAGGGGTCGGTCAGTCAGAAAGATGAAGCTAGTTGCCCATTCCAAAGCGTAGTAGGTACCTATGGAGAAGAACGGGCAAGAAACTCCATGGAAACTCTTTTAAATCAAAATATTGTTAGAAAAAAGTGGTTACATCATTCATGTTGTAATTATACATGTGAGAACGATGTAGAAAGACGTGCACGTTAACAGCGTCCATAATAAAAAGATAAAAAACAATTATGGAATTAAAATAAGCCGCGGCAGCTAAGAAATGACCAGTGCCTACTGACGACGCCCGTTCACGAACATGACGTATAGATCAGCCGGTCGATTCTGCAACAATCTGTAGTAATAAGTAATCTGTAAAATCTGTAAAAATGAAGTGAGCTATCATTACACCTGATGCTAGGGAGTGACACTATCGACAACTCACTTCAAGCTCACTTCACTTAAGTTATCACGGTGAGATTGTTACAGAATAGCTCGGCAGCACTATTCAGCTCAACCATTTTGAAGGGAACTCAACACACACCAACCAATACACAACACACCAAAACAATCCAATAAATAAATCAATAATAATAATAATAATAATATCCATCCAATACACACGCCACCACCAGCGACACATTTGAGTGAGCATGACATACTCTCAGCCGCCAGGGCACATTCAAGTCAATGAAAGACGAACCCAGTAAGCTTTATAGTGGGTACATAGTGCTCACACATGTGTTAAGCAATTATTTTAGTATTTCTTTTTCTGTTTGCATAGTTTTCTTTTATTTTTTTTATTTACTTACTACAATTTTCTGTTAATAATTTTAGTCTAAGCCTTCACATGCATGTGTTTAACATGTGAAACCTCGACCCCTATCATATAGGATGACCTAGTTCAGGGGTCGAGACCGCATTGATGTAAAGTGACTGAATATTTGGAAATAAATTGTTATTACAATTACTATATTTATAAATTGTGCTTCGTTATCAGAAAACTTATACAAACGTTTTGGTTAAGCGATGTATTAAATGCGTTGGTATTGGTAAATAGACTTTTATAATGTAAACAAAGGCAATAACGGTATTTGAAAAAAAAATACAAAGGTAGTTAAAACAACAATAGGAAACAGTAATATAGAATGTGATTTCAACAATGCAAATTAAAATAATTCCTACTGAGCTAGCCCCTTTTTTAATTGCCACCTAAAACAGCAGTATCATTGTTTTCATAGTTAAACGCAGTTATTTAACTAACGCACCACAGTTGACAGAAAAACTTTTAGGAAAAAAACCGACAAAAAGTTTTCCTTCAAAGTGTTCCGGTAACCTATATTAGCCGGTTAATTATTACTTTGTTCTAATTAAAATTATAACAAAAAGCGTTCAATCATAAGAGATAACATCGGGGTGTCAGCAGTAAGGTTTTGACATGCTTGGCTACTGATCATTATCGTCTGATGGGCGAGATAATTAATGGGACTTGCGTTTTTTTTTCCATATAGTGCTGTTTAGGGCTTGAACAGACAATCGATTTGCCAGTTTGGTAATTTAATGAGCTTTTCCCCACAATTTGCATATGCTCTGAAATAATCGGATGCGTCAAAAAATTTGCAATCTGTTTTATTTACTTTGAATAAGGTACCTGTATTATTTATTTGTGAATACGTTTAGGTCTATTGCATAGGGACCGAAACATATTCATAAATAACATTAAGTAGGTAATGTGAAAAACATGTTTTTGTAAGTAAGTCTAGCTAGTGATAAGGTACCAATTATGTTGTTTTTGAGTAGTTCGTAACAACACGAAAATATGATGTTTTTTTTTCCACCATGTAGATACTTAATTAAAAGACCTCGACACCAGGCTGCAGGAAGTCCAGGGAAGCTATGCTATCCTTAAGTGACAGGCTAACCAGGCGCTTATTACGCCTGCACAGGAACGGCCTGCGCCTGATGGCGGTGACCATCACGGGACACTGCTCGCTAAGAAAACTCTTCCACACAATAGGCATAACGGACAGTCCTCAGTACAGGGCGTGTATGGAGGCTGAGGGCTGAGGAGACCGTTGCTTAAGACCCAGACCCAGTCTTTGAAAGAAGATGCTCTTTGAATGTACAGGCGTCACCCAGATTAAAACAGAAACCCTCGGGTCACCCAGATCTTTTGCAGATGTTCTAAGCAGACCAGGAGACGTAATAAACTTCTTGAGGGAGTGGACTGGTTGGAATAACCATCGACGGCCGCTATGACCCACGCACAATTGTCCACCTGAAGAACTAAGTGCGGAAACCAAACCGTCTAACATAGAAAAAGTAAAATTGCTTTGCTTTTTTATAATAATCTAACTTCACAAACCATTTCTACGGAACGACTTTATTAACAAAAACAAAATACAGTAATGCTAAGAAAATTTTAAGCGTCTTTTAAAATCTCAAGCTATTTGGGTCAAGATAAGTGTACCTATTTGATTTCCTTTTTAACTTTTTCACAGACGAGACCGGCTTGATACTTGCAAAACACGAAATAAGTAGGTTAACCGTTCTTTAAATAAAGCTCAGCTTCAAAATTTAAAAGGCTTTGTCTGTACAATGCTGTTTTCTTTAAAAAGACAGGGACTAGCTCTGGTTTTCATTTTCATTTAAGATTTTAAGAGGGCATTTGACATCGTCTTCTATATGAGAAAATCATGGCTGTGGGTGATGCCTCTCAGTGAGGTTATGTGCTCTGTGGTATAATATTATGACTGTTAAGCTTTAGGGGCCGATCACACGTACCTACCACAACCACACCACGACGAAAATACGTGGTCGGGCGATAATTTGTATGATAGTAAATAGTTTATTCACACGGACCACATTTGGCCGTCATAATCAACCGTGTGGGCGATATCGACCACATCCAGTCCACGTCGCAGCCACGACGCTACCACCAGCGAGGGCGCGCTCTGGGGGCCGGCCATATCGCAAACACAACGATCTGTCTGTCTGCAAACACTAGCCATAACGTAACCACATCGGAACTACTAGCGACAACGCAACCACAACGCAACTACAAAAAGTTGCAACGACACTATTCACACATAACCATTTCTTGCCCACATTTCATCAATGCGATGTGGTCTGGTTGTGGTACGTGTGGACGGGTCCTACTAAAGGCTGTATTCTTAAGCTGTCTAGCTGTACATTGATCATCGTTTTATAATTTGTAGTAGAATGATCGGTTGGCTCCAGAAAACCAGAAACCTAAACTTAAAATGCGATTTAATGAACACCTCACAATAGAATTTGAAAATCATCCAATCCGTATGGATTGAATGTTTTTTTTTTATCAGATGTAAATCTGATCATTACGATCAGATGTATGAACGCAAACGAGACAACAAGAATAAGTAAGGACCGTAGGTGGTTCTGGAGTTTCTGCCTACCACATGGAAAAACTATGTGTTATTTTTCACACAGCCAAATGAAGTCATCCATTTGCGATGGTCCTTCCTACTCAATACTCTCAATCCATAAAATATGATCCGTCATTTACCACTATTATTACATTTTAAATTCCCGGCACAAATGTCAACGTATCATGCCGATATTTTTGCGGCTTTTAAAAAATTTGGTCGCACTAGTATTTTTTGCGCCAATGCATTTTTAAAAAGCTTTGACTCGGGACTTTTGAACCAATCCAATCAATATATTCGAAATCGTGTTATTTTTATTGTGTTTCATGTCATACATTTTAAGTTAATCTTGTAAACCCTTTGACGATAAATTTTGTTGTAGGTATTATTTATTAGGTTTAGGTTTAAATAAACTTTATTCTTAATGAAAACATAACATGTTACTTACTTACTTTAGAACAATACTAACCATATTTTAAATTTACAAAAAGTTCAATATCACCAGATTCAGACTAATCAATATAACCGAGACCCACCCAACGCATTTATTTCTCCAGAAATCTAACTTACTGGCTGAGCTGAGTTTTAAAAGCATTATTTTAATGCATTTCTTATTCATGAGGCTATTTTATTTGAAAGTTGTGCTCCTTCAAATGTAAGCATTTTTTCCGGATACCAACCTGAACAAAACTGAAATAATACTGCAATCTTATGGAACAAATAGACGTCAACAAAAGGAAGACAAAAAGCGAAAAATTATAGCACATACGAGTACATAGCCGAAAATGTCTAGGAAGCTAAATATTGGGCCTTCAGCGTTTGACTAACATTATTTATTTATGATGGGTTTGCTCCTGACTCTAGTCTAGGTCAGTGGTGACAGAGACGGAGTCGACGGTGGAGTGCGCTTACCCAGAAGAAGCCTGTTCACTCTTACTTTGAAGAGATTAGGGTTGTATGCGTTCGGAAACATAGACGCAGGTGGAGAGTTCCATTCTTTTGCTGTGCGCATTACAGTTAAATAATAATTGATAATTACTAAACACGTAAAAATATACTAGTACCAAGAAGTGTAAGCTAATTTAACATTCACATCCAAAAGAGACTTCATCACATCAAAGGCGACATTAAAGTCATATAGCCAAAAACTCATCTAGATATGTTAGTTTCTTTAAACGTGGTACTAATTAGAAACTTGGTCCTCAACAGAAACTGCAATGCATTGCATTTAGTAGCCATGTTTCTACAGTCAAACTTTAACACAGTACTGAAATAATTTTCAACAACACTTTCTTTTCCGGAGTCTTGGAGTGGGGACTGTATTAATTAGGTTAAAACTTGGTAATTTGTGTGCTGTATACAACGTGTAACATAATTAACGCAAGACCTTATACACCCCAATTAGAGTATTGAGTTAAAAGCATAATACAACGACAATTTTTTTTTTGAAGTTAACTGTTATTAAGAAAATCGAGTTGACCCTAGCATTATTTTATGCATTTAAAATTGAGCCTTATTGCCTTGAAATAAGATTTCATTTTCTTTAGCTCACTCGGCGGTCAGTATTGCAAAATACATAATAAAAAATAAAAAACCTATATTAATAGTTACTGAAATGGATTCAGTAGTCAATTACGAGCAAATTACTTTCAGGACTGGCGTTTATTCTGTTACACTTGTATACATGACGTCATCAAGGGACATCGACGCGCAGCCAGTTACTATAGATTCTGTACACGATTCTGGAGTGTACGACTAAACGCCGACAGACACTACGATGACAGACTGAACACCGACAAGACGACAGGACCCTTCGCCGACAGGTCTGTGGTCTTGTGTTTGATTTATTGGTGATTATGTGATTTTTCTTTTGTGAGCAACTTGGAAGTAGCGCTCACCGCCGCGCCGGCCGCACTGCCGCGGCACCGCTCGCTTTGCTCGCTCGGCTCGCGCGGTCACAGTTCTAACCTAACCTATTTCGCATAATCGATTTCCAAAGTAAGTATCTGATTATGTATGTATATTATATTATACCCTGTCGGCGAAGTGTCCTGTTGGCGAAGAGTCCCGTCGAAGTAAAGTCTTGTCGGTGTTCAGTCTGTCAGCGTAGTAGCTGTCGTCATTTAGACGTACACATCGATTCTGGGCCCCTGCGTTGAAATTTTTAGTCAGTTATTTAAAAAATAATCTGAAGTCCACACATTTTAACCGCGTATGTTTTTTTTTTTTTGTTAAACGTTGTCGCTCAATTGGAATTTCTCCTGTATTGTGGGTGCGTTTACAAACATTTAAACTCAGATACACAAAGAGCCTGACCCGGAACAACTAGTAGTACCTACCTAGGTCATATAAATATCTGTTTCGTGAGTGAGGTGAGTGGACGAGATCTCCCTCTCCTTTTCCGCAGCCTCCTTCTGCGAGACGACTATCTCGCAGAAGGAAACCACTGCGTCCCAGGACTCGTCGCTGCCGACCATCGACTCGACTACGGCCGGCAGCGACAAGTCATTGCCTACTTCTGAGATGAGGGCACGGCGCGGCCCGTCCCAAGCGGCACACTCTGCCAGCGTATGCCGCGCCGTGTCCTCCCGGCAGTCGACGCAGTGGTGACACCGGGCGTCCGGCTCCCTGTTTATGCGACACAGGTACTTCCCGAAGCAACTATGCCCCGAGAGCACCTGCGTCGCCTGAAACGACAGGGAGCCGTGCCTCCTCCCGAACCAGCGCTCGAGCACCGGCCGGACCGCCTCGATGGTGACGAGGCCGGCGGTAGGCCGAGAAAGCCTGTCCCGCCATTCCGCCACCAGGACCTCGCCAACCATGCGCGCGCGTCGATGTCGGTGCCACCCTGTATATGTGTAAGTTTAAGTAAATTAATATTGCCTTGATGTTAAGTAACTTAATAGTCAATTTGGCTTGTAGTTGTAGTAGTGAAAGTGCAACTTAAAACCAATAATTTGAGTCTCAAAAACTGTAGTACTTATAGACAAAATATTAGAATAATCTTACTCAAAAAGTTGATAAAATGGTTACGTCGACTTGACTTTGGATCGGACACAGAAATAATCATTCTAAACCTCTTTCCAAAGATACGGCAGACCTATTCTACTTGCGATTATATATAAACAAACAATTACCTCAATATACAAAGGTATAACAAGCCAAGGTCCCATGCAAAAGAGCAAATCTCAAATCGTTTATTGCAAGCACGGTAGGTACCATTATTTATTATGTCTCCTACCACAAACACATGCAACAAACAAGAGTACACTGTCCTACAGTTCACGAACGCTCTAGCACGGATTCACAAAACAATTATATTACGCTCACCACGTATTCACGACAATGGCAAAGGTTTTGCAACATCAAGAGCAGGGGATTCGTGAGTGCGCCTGTAAATAACGATAGAGCCATGAAACTCGATGACGCTATTAGACGACAGTAAAAAACTATATGGGCGACGCACGCAATGACGGGTTTGTTGCGGTTTTATATGAGTTTGAAAGTACTGGCTTCTGAAGGGTAGGTTGATGGGTACCACGTTAATTGATCGATCTGCATGGTTGAGCCACGCTGCTCGCGGAAATGGCAGAGACAGAGATGGAGTGATGAGGTAAAGGGTCTGCCTCATGTAATTTATATAGATGCCGAAAAATTCAATGGTTTTCAGTCGGAGAAATTGCGTAACACACTAACAGTAGGATTGGTGTTCATTTTGACAGTGCAACAACATTCATTGCGTTATTTACGTTGATGAGCAGACAAAGTTTTCCAACATATCAAGCAATGAATTAGCAATATCCTATAGAGGCACGAGGAACAGGGTGTAAAGCTAACTCATACCTCCATAGAAAAGGGAGGATCCTCCGACCAGATGGGTGTCGTGTCTGGTGGGCAACTGCCCAATGATTTATATCGGGAAGTTGTATATTTATGCTAGTCGCGCGGTAAACTCTGCTTGCGCGATGCAGGATTTACGTGACGTCAGTATGACGATGATAGTGTGTTACGCAATTAGGGTGCTGTGTATCCTAAAGACCGTACACCAAACATTTCGCTAAACCTCAATAACAGCCGCCAATTTCATAGTTCAACACAAAATTGTGCAACAAATTAACCTTAGCTTATCATCTTACACCACAAGCCAACAACGCGTGATATTTGAACAATTTCAGTATTTGCCGTTAGCACCATAATTTACTTAGAATAATGCATCGCACGGAATTTCATATTGCAAGGTATTTGTATAGTTTAAGCCTACCTACTTGTATGGGAAGAAACAATTTATACATTTAGCTAAAGGTTATTTTGATCCTTTGTTTTAATTCCGGTAATTTGGTAGAGATTTCTTTTTATATTTTTTTTAATATGAGACGACATCCACACATGGTTTTCAGGTCCCGAACTAGGTAGAACCTGTACTACGGTAACCTGATGACTGATATACATACTCATATACATATACACACCCAGTAACAGGTCAAACAGACATGTTCAATTGTTCATGCACACAAATGTTTGACTTGTCCGGGGATCGAACCCGGGACCAGCGGCTCAGAAGGCAGGATCACTACTAACTGCACCAACCGATCAGTCAAATATACCCGAAAATAATTATTTAGGGACTCGATTTTGTGATTTTCTGCAGCGAGTAAATACTGTTTTCTTATCAACAAGTATTGTTTTTTTTTTTATCCTAACGTTTAGAATTTTACTACTTATCAATTTTATTATACCTAACGAAAAAACATACTACTACATAATTCAGAAAAAGTTTCACCCAAACATCTTACAGCTGAACGACGAAAAAAAGTAATTGAAGCGAAATTCCTGCACAAGTTACGTGAATGGTCAGGGATTAATAAAACAAATGTTCCTTCAGTTCTCTTCATCATGCTCTTAATAGACAAACTTGAGATGTTTTTGTTAGCAAAGTTGTTACAAAAGTAGAACGTAAGTTTTCCGTATTCAGAACCCAAACTGTACTGAAACAATACAGTTATTCTTTCGATGTTAGCTGCGATAAAATGAACATGAATTTTCGATTTTAGTTTTACAATCCATTGCGTTTTATAGCCGTCGTTTCTATATCATTAGTTAATGTAACGAAAATATATTGCAATAAAACTAGAAATCTTTGGTTATCATATTTCCTGTTTTTGGCCCCTTGTTTAATATAATATTTTATGTTGGTACTTCCTACGTATAATAGTTTTTGAACTTAATTGTTAATCCGATGAATAGCTAGCTACCTACAGCTTTATTTCAATGCTTTGTAACTGGTTATGAAAATCAGCATAAACCATTTCAGTCCAACGTGTTTGATCAAAACACTCATAGTACAACAAATACTTCTGAGAATCTGGAGTCAATCAGTCCATCAATGTTTTTGTCTCGACAAACCCAACATATAATAATGGTAGTATTCCCAGAATTTCGTGAGTATTCTTTTATTGAGTTGCGCATAGGTGAGCGCTGCTTTCCGACTATAGTTTGTTTGCTGAACTCGCAAACACTGTGTTACTAGGAACGCATGGCTGCGCTGTATTGGCCGTATTGAAAATTCGAACTGGCCTGTTTGGATGTGAAGCTTGTTTATATTTGGATCAACTTTTGTTGCCGTTTTGTGTTTTCTATTCACTTTAAAATAACTTCGTGGGTGATCAAAACTCCGAGGTTACGCAGCCTTTGTCAGGCTGTTTTTTTACATTTCGAGGTGTCTGCATGCCTGAAAGAGCACGTTAAATTGAATCGGGTAGCCTCTCCAAACCGTGTAACGTGGCAAAACCTTCTGTATCGGATACGACATTAATATGACTTAAAATAATTTCAGGCTATGCTTAGCACTTTCCGAATATGCATCTGTTCAAACCGTTACAAGCACTCATAAAAATCAACAACCGCCCTTGCGGTTATTATTCAATCTATTTATTATTTTTGTTATTGTGAAACTTAATGAATACTAATAGAAACATTTCTCAGAAGCAATCATAAATCATATATATGCCAATAAAAATCGGTATCAATCAATACATTTTAATAATATAGACGTAGGCAAGCAATTTATTGTGTAACCGTGACGAATTTGGACGTTCACAATTTTATTGTTACAATTTAATCATTTAATAATTATTGGCGTTACGTGTGCGATATTAAGTCAAGTGTACACTAGGCCGCATAAGTTGGGCAACATAAGCACTGAAATCATCATTCTTCTTTATTCTTTAGTCTTTATTACAACGTATTTGGGGCCACCGCAACATGTCTTTTCCTTCAAAATAAAAAGTCGTTTATTCAAACTAGGCTGAGAACCATGACTTTTTGAACGTCAAAATTACACAAGACAGTCCACAAAAACCCCGTCCTTCACCACTTCCTAGTGCTTTATCTGGGAAGAAGAAGTGGCGCAATAAACTCCCCAGCAGCACAGCTGTCTGTTCAGTTAGAAGAACTGGATTCTATACAGTAGTAAGTAATTAACATTTTGAAACACAAAACATTAAATTAAGTTATTTGCCATATGTCAGCTAGCACAATATACCTACCAACAAAAACATTAAAGCAGAAATAACATCAAGCAGAAATAAAAATAAAAACGTAAACAGAACTTATTACTTAATAAAAGCCTGCAGGCATAAAGGGCGTGCCCGCTTACATTTGCAATATGAAAGTCACAATTAGTAATAAACTAGGACCTTCGAAGTATAATAAAGAAACAGTTAATTACTAATAACATTAATAAAACTATAGTCAGCATGATGACTTGTCACCACAAGCAGCACCCGTTCACGGGCATAACGCAAAGATCAGCCATTACCCCTCGCCATATTTGAGGGAAGGAGGCAACCCAACCCCTGACGCTACCGCAAGCAGAGACATCTAACGGAGCATGACGAACTTGCTGCCGGTTGCTCAAAAGAATAATAAGTATTAATTGTCGAGGTCGCTAGCTAACCACATATTGCAATACAATTCATTAAAAAAAACCCCCATACTTCTCTATTAGTCGTCATCTCGGTAGTCAGGGTGACTACTTACTTTCTATTCATATCACCTTTCACACAGTCCATCCATCGTTTCTTTGGTCTTCCCCTACTCTTATATTTTTCATAAAGGCAATTTTTTCCCTGATTTCGAACACTGTTAAAGGCTCTTGCAAACAGGTGCGACACGCGACGTCAATCGCTCGCGACACAAAGGCAGCTCTTGTCACGCGACAGTCGCTGCCTTTGTTACTCGTCGCGCATCGCGTCTGTTTGAAGGAGCCGTTATGAGGAAGATCTTTCCTGACAGTAGATTATATAGGTAGGTATATGAATAGTTAATGAAGTTTTTGTTTATGTTATATTCTTCTTAAAACTTCTAGGTACATAACGTAATAGGTAAAATAAAGAATAATAATATATTCAATATAAAATATTTAGTCAATTTATATTCAATAAAGAAAAATATTGTTATTTTGAAAAATCCGCCTGTAATTGGTACCCAGTCTTCATAACACAACTTTTCATAATAATTTTGACTTCCTTCATAATCGTTATGAAGCAAAACATGACACTGCAAAACATTACAGTTTTACGCAACCCGTTGTCACCCATGTTACCCATTTGGTTGCAAGTGGACACACTGCTTTACAAATAAATAGTTTTATGTAATAACATGTGCGTGTGCGCTTTTAAATTTACTAGTTGCGTAGCCATTAATAATTATAATTATTAACAGTCGGAATTGATCAGAGTCTGGTACTGCTATAAATGTTAATACTTATTGTGTTTGACGATGAAATCAATTTCAGGGACAATTTTGAACAAAATCCGGTATTTAAATGCGTATACCTACGCAAATTAAGCCTACGCATAGGTAAAATAGTTCTTAATTATTAATGTTAAAAATTGTTGAATGTGATTCGTAATGCTTATTATAAAATTTAACTCGTATTCATGTTAGGTACCTTTCAGGTTTAAAGTATAAAGTACAGGGACTATTTCAATTCGTCATTATTTACTTACAACCTAACAATAACTAATCCTATTACCTATTTTTTTATATATAGTAAACAGCATGCCCCGCCATTTATAAATTTTTCTACATTGTAAAATATGTAAATGGCTTAAGGGCCATGCTGTTTACATATTCATTATACACAGGGTTATTGGTAAAACACCATCAACCTCTTAAGGGGTCATTGTATTCATCATTATGAACAACTTTTACTATGGGAACAAATATGAAATCGCAAAAAAAACAGCTGGTCCCTACACCCTTATGAGGTTGATGGTGTTTTACTAATAACCACCACCAATACACAACCAATACCCATACCAGCACACAATAGGCTACCTATTAGGTACTTAAACTTACTTCGAAAAGCATTATTTTGTAGCCTGAGAACACTGGTGCGATAAATGTGAGGTCGAATGAGACGTGAACCAACTCAATGAGGTCATAGTTCACTGTATAGATTACGGAAAGTAGTTCAACTTAAGCTTGGTATTATCGTAGAACAAAATACTTCTTACTAAATAAGAATGTATTCGAGTACCGCGTACGATAATATTTACATCTTTAAACAAATATGTTTAAAAAAAAGGAGGGAAATAATCATAAGCCATCAAAAAATTCGTCCGCATCGCTGTCAATAAGAAAAGTGCCTAAACGGCTGGCAGCATTGCCACGTTGTATGACACGGCCTGGCAGAAAATAGGCCAGCCCTCTGGTGACATGAAGAGTCGACCAACCGCTTGGAGATGTCTCGAAAAACCAAGTGGGCACTCGGACTCCATGGCCCTGGTGTTTCAACCCCAAACGGCTCGAATATACATATATATATATATATATATATATATATACCATTGAAATGAATAAGATTGGAAAATAAAAATGTTGTTTTTTTTCTGGATAGTGCTAGTTTATATAAGGTTGTGTAATTGATGGAATGGGAAATAGATGAAACTCGATGAAAAAATAAACCGACCTTTGATACAGAAATTGATGACTTTACTCTAATATGCATTTCACGACATCCAGGCACTTGAAATAATGAATCAATTCGTTTTTGTTTCATTCGAAGAAAAGGCACACCACGGATATTTTATGAGACACACATATGAGATTAACGGCTTATACTTAATTAATTGCTGCAAAATACAAAGCACAAAGACACATCAATTGCTTTAAATTCCTATTTCTTGTACATACAATCGTCTTATGAAAACGTTGATCACTATTGAACTATCTCATTAAGCTCGTCAGTGTTATCGATTATTGATGTATAGGTGGTTTAAACTTCAGTTTTTACGTCACTTTCTGCATTTTATAACGCGATCCTTTTTCTAAGCACTCCGGCCATAATCCGCTCGGCCAATAGGGTCGAGTAGAAGCTTCTAGAACATTCAAGAATCTTCTTAAAAATCAGACGATGCGCGCCTTTTCCTAGATATTCGATTTGTGGAACTTCTATTTTGGTCTCTATTACAACGAATTTATAACCGTGGCGAGATAAACTATTATGACAATGGCAAGAGGTCCTAGACAAAGTGATATTCTATCAACGCCATATGTACGTCAGTCCGATACTTTTTTGACAATCCTTCTTAACTTGATGTCAATTCCTTTGAAAAGTGATGTAGAAATACAAAACGCTTTGAAAGCAATTGCCACTTGTCTAAGCTCGCTGGTTCTAAGTATGGTAAAGGTTTTCGTACGTCGGCTGTACACACATAACCTTCTGACTCCAAAACTACATCATAACGTTCTTATTTCCTTGCATATGAGTGATTGTTGGGTAGAACTTCATTAATCATGATTGAAGTGTCCGCCTCACAATCCAGCCCTGATTTAGATCAAATAACATTTTTATATTATTACGGAAGGAGATAAGAATCTAATATTTAATATATTGGACGTAAAAATTACAGCTCTTGTTAACAATGTAGTGTCAGATTATGATTAAATTATAGTAACAGCGACATGGTCTTGCGCTTGAGTTGTTTTATTTGTCTTGCCTAATTTGACCTTAATTATTATGTTTTACTTTCAAAGGCATTTAGGTAATATTCTAATGTAGAACAGATGACTATCTATTCTGAGATATCTGAGGTAACCTCTTGTTTTTGTGACCTTTTTGCTTTACGCTACCTTTTTCCCTCTCTTCACATAGATGTATAAAAGATAGTCATGACAGCACAGTTTTTTTGCAAAGGCGAAATCCATATTAATGTTTGTGTACCTTATATAAAACATTGGTTAGGCAGGGGCCACAGTCTTTCCATAGCCCTAGATAACCGATCCATTTAAGGTACCCAAATCCATAGTCCAATATCTTTGTTTCCATATCCTTCAATGGTGCTACACCAACCGGGGGTTGTCCTTGGGTGCACTAGCATTCAGAAGTAGTCGAGTCGATGGTCGGCAGCGACGAGTCCTGGGACGCGGTGGTTTCCTTCTGTGAGACAGTCGTCTCGCAGAAGGAGGCTGCGGAAAGGGAGAGGGAGATCTCGTCCACTCACCCGGCCCGCAGAAGGCGCACCGGGCGTCGGCGGAGGGCGGACAACGCCCTCTTCCAGCCCCCCTAAATGGGTCCAGGGGTGACGGACTCGGGGACGTCTGTCGCCCCCCACACACAAGGACCCGAGGTGGCGGCGCGTAGTGCTCCACGCGCGCTCCTCTTAGATGTCGGCCCGGTCGGGGGTTGCGGAAGGATCGTACGTTCCCGTGACCCCCGGCGTAGGTGTGAGATGGAACACCGGGGTGGTTTTTAGTCAGTTAGAGTCTGACAGACCCCGCCGTCCGCCCCAGGGCGGCGGACATCCATGAGGATTTTCCACCCTGGAAACAAAAAAAAAAAAAATATGTGTGCACTAGCATAGTCCGAATAGGGATATTCGTCAGTTCATGCTTCTTTTAATTAAACAAGTCTAACGGGCCTCTCCCAAGAAATGAGAGAAGAGAGATATCTATATTATGTATATCTCGTCAAGAGACGTAATAATAATAATACAGACCCATTTTTGTAGATCATACTCCATCACATAAATATTCCATTATTAAAATAGTGTTGTATGAAAGGATTATTACCTTGTAGTTTGTAACACTAAATAAAAACTGTTCAACTATGTCATGAACGATGTTTTGAAAACGTATGAAAAGCTGAAATAAAAGTTTGGGATCCATTCAGAACATGTTACTGAGGCCTTAATACATAGAAGTTAGAATGTTTATTTCACAGAACAAAAGTTGCAGCGTAACGTTTTTGTCAAAGGACGGGATAACGAAACAAATATAATGGCTTGAGAGGTAGTCACCTCACAGATTTAGAAACAATACAAAATGTACCCTTTGACTTTGTACATTATTTAATGAGATTTTAGCAAAAAAATGGATACCTACTGTAATGTAAAAAGATAGGTACGGTCAACCGTCCATCAGTTGAAATACGAGAACGCGGACTAAAGGACTAAGGCCTTGCACGCACTACCATTTTATTTTTTTCGACACATTTTAAAATCGCGAAACCGCCCTCGGACGTGGGGTGCGACAACTTCATTATAATGCTGCAATCTCCTATGACAATCGCGTCGCGAGCAGTCGCGCCAAAATGTGATAGTAACAATTTTAAAATTGCGGCGACATTTTTCTATTGTACACTGCGCTACAAACCAATACGTTGCATTTCTGCGACAAAATAATTGCGCGATAAAAAGTCGTAGTGCGCGCTCGCCTTAAGGATATATAGAGGCACGAGGAACAGGGTGTGAAGTTCACTCATACCCATAGTAAAGGGAGGATCCTCTGACCAGACGGGTGTTGTGTCTAGTGGGCAACTGCCCGACAATTGATGTCGGGGCGTTGTATATGCTAGTAAACTCTGCTTGCGCGATGCAGGATTTTGCGTGACGTCAGTGTGATGCGTAGTTCGCATGTGGCTATGTAGATACCGCAACAGATACTTGAAGAGGTTTTCACAGCAGTGTCACTCTATCCGTTTGTTCTTTTGAATGCATCATTTCCGGTTCAAGGGTTGCCCTCTTGCCTGGTACCTATATTGCTTTTTACAAGCTTTTGTTCAACTTGCCTTGTTCATTCATAGCCAGAGTTATTAAAGTATGTGTGTCGTCGACTCAATTCATCGTTTACTAGAAAATGTTTTATAGCCTTACGATTTTTTTGAACAGTTTTCGTTTTCGAAGTATTTAATTGTTGTCAGCATTTTGAATCAAAACTATATTTTTTTTTGGAATTGAACGGCGGTCAGAACTTGTGATGTAGTTTTAAAAATCTATTTGAACCCAATTTAAACTCGATATTATGTTGTAATTAGGCTGCATTTACATTCCCGGATGGAAGAATATGCAATTGAAATTGTACCTAAGTGTATTTACCCGTCGATTCTCACGTTAATGTCTCAGAGATAATTATCTTAAAAGCATTATACTAATATTCCGTGGGACACATTCAATGAGATCGGACGATTACTTTGAGATAAAGCATTGCGCCTAATAATTGAATTATATAGTATTCAATATCATGTGGTTAGAACGTACGGCATACATAAATATGTAGAATTGAATAGAATACTCTTTAGTATATAGGTACACCAAAATTTAACAGATATAAATGTAGACATTTTACATAGGGTGACACAATGGGCAGTCTTATCGCTAAAATCGATATTTTAAAGACAACCTTTGGATGGATTAAAGGGAGAAGGAGAGACAATACTGCCGGTAGTCAGTGGTGTACCAATTACAGAATATACAATAAATACATATACACATAAAACATTTACATATATGTACTTACCTAGGTATAATTTTATAAGTATTTAGCGACCCGCACGTGTTTAATACGGTTTTTACGACTTGATAAAACATCGAGATTTCTTTATAAAATGTCAGTTTAATATTAATGTTATTAAGTTTAATAGGAATATTTAAACAACCTGAACTAATATTTACATAATTTAAAAAGCCAAAATATTAATATATAAGTACTCGTACAAGTAAAAAAAATAAAAATCCGGATACAAATCGGACCGTGAACCCATCTTCCCAAAGACAGTGGGATAAACCGCACTGCAGGTTGGTACGGAATAATCTTATCAATATGTCCACCAACCACTGCTGAGCGTGCTTGCCTGCTGACTGTGGGTGAGTGGGAGTCGGGCCTCTCTGACTGGGAGTTGGGGCTTCAGGCGCTACCGTCCACCGTCTCGCTACGTGTAAGCGTCTGGGCGCTCCTTGCGTGGCTCCACATCGCTGCCAATAAGGTGAAGGTGTCGACTGCCTTGGACACCTATCCTGCAGTAAGTGCGCAGGCCGGATATCATGGCACGACAATGACATCATCCGTCGTGCTCTTGTCACCACCGGAGTGCCAGCTGTTTTAGAACCCCAAAGCTTGGCACGCGACGATGGGAAGCGACCAGACGGACCATAATGCCTTGGAAGGTAGGTAGGCCTTTGGGTTAGGATGCAACATGTGTCGATACCTTAGCGCCATCCCATCTTCCTAGCACGGCGGGCTGTGCTGGGGCGGCTGCTGCACGTGCGAAAAACCTTAAAAGGCGCAAATACTCCCATCTTTTTGGGACTTATCTGTTTGAGCCGTTTGGGGTTGAAACACTAGGGCTATGGAGTCCGAGTACCCACTTAGTTTTTCGAGAAATTGCCAAACGGTTGGCCTATTTTTTGGCCAAGGAATCAGCATTGCCATACAACGTGGCAATGCTGCCAGCCTTTTGAGCACGTTTCCTGTTGACAGCGACGCGGACGAATTTTTTTATGCCCATTGAATATTAATGTATTATACAAGTAGGTAAACCTACCAGAAAAAAACCCCTTAAGGATGGTGAAAACCGCGCCACAACCCGTTGCATAGAATAGAAGAACAACGCAGTCGCACAGACGGACACCAAAAGCGACTGTAATTTATTATATACTGGGATAATTTTGATATGTCGGCAATCCATTAAGGGGATGTAGGGGAGGTCATTTGCAACCAAATGAACCCTTATGACCCTTATGCAAATGTCCAAAAATTTCCAGTAATTTGACTTTTTTTTTAAAGATATTTGGGCCTGCAGTCTCGACATAGTTAGCAATCGTTTTCGGTTGCTAAGTCCTAACAATCCAGATGTAACGATATTTGGTAGTCTCCCCACTCAAATTTATCGGTTGTTACCGGTATTTTAGGTAGGTACTGGTAGGTAACAACTGATATATTTGAGTGTCGAGACTACCAAATATTTGCATCAACATTTATATCTGGATTGTTAGGACTTAGCAACCGGAAACGATTGCTAACTATGTCGAGACTGCAGGGCCTGGTATCTTATTGTATATCGTTGGATAGCTGAGAAGTTGTAAATATTTTTGGAACGTTCTGTCGATAACGTATATTATCCATGTTTTTTGCGGAAATCAACAATTTTTGTCAAGTAACCAAAACTTATTAACATTTTAATCACAATGATGAAAATTGTGGGCACTGCTTTAAAAAAAACATTAAAGATTATTATCATTTTATGGTTCATTATTATGTATTTAAGTAGAAGCAGATGATAATAATTAAAAAACAAAACAAGTTGCATATCGCCAAAAAAAAAAGTTAAATTACTCGGAAATTGTTGACATTGACATAGGGGTCATTTGGTTGCAAATGACCTCCCCTACATCCCCTTAATGGATTGCCGACATATTAACAATAACCCTGTTTATAGGTCGCTTCACCGACAGCGACCCAGACTACTTTTCTTTCCTTACGTGAACTCCCTGAGGACTGGCAAAACCAAATTTGCTATAATAATCTTAATTTATAATAAGTATAGATATAGAAATTAGTGTTTATGTTATATTGTTGTAGGGGCTGAATTTGCACAGTACGTGCAGTTCGTATGCAGTTTTTTTAATAAGCTAAGAAAAAGGAGAAAACTCATCGACATAGTTGCCTATTCTTTGTCAAAAACTAGATTATTATTTAAAATAATTATAAATAAATAGTAATGGTCGTTTAGTCATCATAGTTTATTTCCTGGTGATAACGGAAACCAATTAATATGATTATTAATTGCTAGCTGTCATCCTATTAACATAAAAATTTACTACCAATTATCGTAACTCAAATTGAGCAGCACTGCCAAAATTAAATTTAATAACTGTTAATTTTGCTAACGGAAGCAAATTCCAAAAAACCTTTTAATTATAGTTTAATTAAGACTCTAAACATTCAGAAATGGCATGAATAAAGGATTTTTTATCACAAATTTGCAAAGACTGCCTACATTTTGTTTTATATCGCTCATCGAGTATTAAGTAATTGCGGCAAGGTATTTTATAACAGCAGTAACTCCATGGTACCTACTATAGTCTCTATCTTATTCGTTTGCAAGCAGGCACAGAAGAGACTTCATCATCATTATGTTCCCACTGCTGGGACACAGGCCTCCACTCCGTGAGAGGGAGTGGGCCGTAATCCACCAAGCGGGCCCAGTGCAGGTCGGAAGAAATCAAAATCAAAATTAAAAGTCATTTATTCAAACTGGGCTGAGAATCAGCACTTTATGAACGTCAAAATCACATAAGACAGTCCCCCCAAAACGCCCGCCCTTCATCACTTCCTAGTGCTTTAGCTGGGAAGAAGAAGTGGCGGAACAAACTCCCCAGCAGCACTGCTGTCTGTTCAGTTAGAAGAACTGGATTTTATATAGTAATAAGTAATTAACATTACGAAACACAAAAACATTAAAATTATTCGCCATATGTCAGCTAGCACACGCAAATATTTAAAACTATACTCAAGCAGAAATAAATAACAAAAAGATGTCTCATGTCTTCGAATGTTCGGTTCTAGGTCATGCCGGTTTCCTCACGATGGTTTCCTTCACCCTTTTTGAGAGCAGTGCAGGTGATGAAAATGAATGAATGAGTGAAGAAGAGACTTATTCCAATTCAATTTAGTAAAATTTGTGCATAGAAGGAGGCTGTTAACGTAACCTTTTATTGTTCAGTCACCTTTTATCATACCCACGGAAAGAAATAATTATTTAATAAAACAGAATTATGCGAAAGGTGACAAGTGACAATCCGACAATTTTACAAGCTGTTCTCATACATTTTCTGCTTACTAAACAGCACCTATCGTCAAAATGATGTCTTGTTTTGACAAATATGTCGCATTGTAAGTTAAATTAAATAGAGCCTGTTTGGTCTGCCGTAAGCCCAGAGCCGTAAGATAATATACACCAGATTAGACTATTTATTAGAGTATTGATGCAACTGACTGACTGGATTGACCGGTTGGTGCAGTCGGTAGCGACCCTGCCTTCTGAGCCGCTGGTCCCGGGTTCGATCCCCGGACAAATCAAACATTTGTGTGCATGAACATGTCTGTTTGACCTGTGTCTGGGTGTGTATATGTATATAAGTATGTATAGCAGTCGTCAGGTTACCGTAGTACAGGCTCTACCTAATTCGGGACCTAAAGACCTTATGTGGATGTTGACAAAAAAAAACTTCCAAAAATTACTCCCAGATGGCGCCTCACGTTCCAGTTAACTCACTGAACCAGGAGGATGCAGCAGGAGATACGTTAATATTATTCGGCGTGATCTAATCTCGGGCTATAAATCGATGGCCGTTCAACATAATTGATTATGATGGTGCACGGACTGGATTGCTCGACATTGGTTAACACCTAATCTAGGTAACTATTGCGACGGCGTGGGAAGCTAGTGTGTTAGGAGAGATAACTAGAAAATGCTTTAATAACTAGAGCTACTGTTCATAAATAAATAGGTGTCATTAAAAATCACTAAAGTAATTTATGACTTCAATCCAGTGCATTTAATTGTGTTCACTTAATCAAATCATGGATTCGTCACAAGCGCTAAATCATCCGGTTAAACAAAATTCATGTAGAGAAAAGTCGTTAATAGTCTGAAGTTTACTTTGTTCAATAATTTGCATCGATAGCTTGTATCAGTGTCTTTCCGCTTCTTGATAATATCTAATTATTGGAAATATACCTAGATAATTACATCAAACTCATCTTTCATCGAATAGCATAACAAAATATGTCAGCATTTAGTTTTGAGCTGTGTTATTTCTTTTTTGAATAATTCATTGTTTTGCGAATTTTGAACAATGAAATAAAATGTCATCGTAACTAAACATTATTTGCAAATCTCGGACTCTGAATTCATCGAATCATTTAATTTAATACCTACCTAAACCTTCATTGATTACAATAACTAAGTTCTAATAATTTTGTAAGCCACAAAGATTTTAGTATTACCACACAAGAAATCAGTAAGGCATTCTAATCGATTTATGCCCACGTCAACAAAATTACGTTACCCTTTGTGTACGGAGTTATATTATTCAACCACTAATTATGAAAATTGACGGATTTCACAATACGACCCCTTGTACCGGCATGAATGCCCGCACACATGCTGACTATCAACGTGTTTACTCCCATTTTCTATTATGAATAAAGCGCCGCAAACCTGCGTGATAGTATTATCGTATTTGCCATCATCGATAAACCCTTTTACCTAAATAGCACATTGAGTATTCAACTCCGTCCCTACAGAACGTCAACGGATCGTTTTCTCCTACGGACGGTTAAATGTTCGAGATCAGGTAGCCTTATGAGTTCGGTATAAGGGACTCAGATGTTCTTTGAAAGTTATAACGTCATAATAGATCTCAGGTATCAGCTGTGCGCTTCAAAGGGTAGTCTGAGATAACGAGGTACGGTACCTATTCATTTGGTAGCTCGCACAATCTAAAGGATTCTATGTAATAATCGGTGGCTGCTTCAGCGCATTTAGTTATCCTATTTTGTATTCTGAATCGGAGAATTTATTGAATACCTGTGGTATTCAAGAAGTTCTGAAATATGAAAAATTAAAGTTCCTTTTAAAATATATAGAAATTAAATATATTTTAATAAATATAAACATTACAATGTTCCTAGATTTGAGTATAATCCTGTAAAATATTTTAATCGTAATTTTGCTATTAAAGGTCGTATTCGTGACAAGGAGAACCATGTTATATCTATAAATTACGTATAAGACGCAAAGATCACTAAAATATGACAGTACAGACAGTTGATTATGAAAATATTTTCTTTCTACTCCATTGTATTTGTTCATTTTCGACGCAAAAGTATAGCGTATAGTAAAACAAAATGTTTATTTAAGGTTCATTCATGGCATTTTGATAAAATAGTTGCCTACAAAGTTCCTACGTAAACTAAATTTCTACCAATTTAGAAAATAACTTTTACTATACCAACGCAACGCGACGATTTCCGATGCAAGCAATCTGCAAGCGTTCCCAGTTTCACATTCACATTTGCCGTTTTCAGATAACAACAACATTGTTTCAACTGCAGTGAAATCAAATTGTTTTCTGATCTCTACGAAATGCGCAATTATCTGGGGAGCCAACACAACACCTAACATATGCACAATTTGCTTACCTCACTATGCAGAAATAGCATTTCTGTGAGCTGAACGTGAACACTAAAATGCTACTATTTACTGTTAGAACAAAGATTATGAATATTTTAATATGAGATGCGACATGATGTTGATGCGATAGGCTGAGGAATGATGTGATAAGACTGATAAGGCAACGGTGCGGTTTAAAGAAGATGTTGTGTCAAAAATTAAAAAGAGTATGCTTAGATGATTTGGTCATGTTGAGAGGATGAATGAAATCCGACTAAGAAAAGGTTGATATGAGTGGAAACGCCGGTAGGAGGACGATGACGAGTGACCTTATTGTTCCTCTGAAAGGTCAAGTGCTTAGTATTCACAACCAGCGTGCGTTAATGACCAGATGTACGAACGTAAATGGAGCAAAAAGCTAGCGGCGTTCTGTAGTGTCTGCCTACCCCCATGAGAAGGACGCATGAGTATATCTATGTATGAGATGCAAAATTTTACCCGCGTAAGTTGAGTAGGTATACGAATAATAATAACGTTGTAAGTGACAGTAACTACGGTTGTGTAGGTAAATTTATGTCTTGTAAATATGGTCTTTTTACGATATTATCGCTGAAGCTTCTTTTGAGAGGGGAGTAATATTACAGGGTTATTATAACGTAAAGTATGTTGATGTCACTTGAAGTTTACGAAGATATTGGTGCTTAAAACCTTGCCTACAAAACAAGGGCAAGAGGAAAATAATTAACCTGTAAAGACAATCCTTTGTATTTAATAGTAAAGTTGCAACATAATACTTTTGTGTTAGACTAATTGAAGACATTTGTAATTCTGCTGTCCGCTGTCCAGTCTATAACAATTTAGTTTAGTCTACGTGTTTGGTGCTGACCATTCACAGACTGTGTTCCCAAGGGAGTCGTGAATATGTAATGTGATAAAACGATGCATAGTTAAGGGAAATTGAAGTGGTACATCGCAGACTCGGAATATTCGCCTCTAAGTACAGTCGTTTCCAACAATCCAGCATTGATTGCATCGATAAGAAACTTTGTGACTGCGGGAAGGTGGAAGCTGTAATTCGTAGATTATTGAAGGCGTGAATGCTTTTGCAGTTGGTAATGTAAGTTGCGGAGAAGTTTGGCAAGATTTATTATTTTAAAAACAAAGATAAGTAAAATAATACTTAGAAGTCAAAATATACGAGCCATAATTTTGCATTACTGCGTAATTGTTGCTTTTCTTACAGGGTAGTATAGTAATAAACCTATTTATTTCAATTATCTCTCCACTTTAAAATAAATAATGTACTAGTTTTCCTTATTAATCTTTTACCTAACTTAAAGGAAAAGTCTCTTTCCGAGAACGTAAAGGTAATTAAAAATGCTATGTTTTGAATAATAATAATATCGTTTATTTATAAAAATGAATGTTATATTATTCCTATTAAGTATTTAGTCACTTGTAACAGGAATGATGTTTAATATTCAGTCACAAAACTAATCTATGGTGTACCCATAATTACTGTATGATGCTGAACGCACTAACTACATAGGGGCAAGTTGAACGATATTGTTTGCTAGTAAGTAGTCTGAGTTATTTCATATCGTAGCTAAATGTCAAAGTTTGGCATTCGTGTCACCCCCTGTTATTAATGGTGCAGTATGAAGGTGTAGGTCGCTTGTTTCGATTTGTTTCCTTTTTATGTTGCTACCTATTTAAATGACAGTGTCAATAGACATGGGATTGAATGGGTGGCATTTGAACGTGCTAATTCCATAAATAACTATATGTATATTGCCGATTTGTAGCATTATTTATTTATTTCATTATAGGCATGCAATCAAAATCAAAATCAAAAGTCATTTATTCAAATTAGGCTGAGAATCAGCACTTTTTGAACGTCAAAATCACATAAGACAGTCCCCCCAAAACGCCCACCCTTCACCACTTCCTAGTGCTTTAGCTGGGAAGAAGAAGTGGCGGAACAAACTCCCCAGCAGCACTGCTGTCTGTTCAGTTAGAAGAACTGGATTCTATACTTATAGTAATAAATAAATTAACATTACGAAACACAAAAATATTAAAATTATTTGCCATAATGTCAGCTAGCACACGCCAATATTTAAAACTATACTCAAGCAGAAATAAATAATAAAAACAAAAACGCAAACAGAACTTAATACATAATATAAAAATAATAGAGACAGTATCAAGACATGCACCCTATAAGGGCACTGCAAATTTTCTATGTTAAAATAATATTGATTATAACATTCGCTGCTAATAATTAGCTGTTGTCATTAGGTTAGAAAATGGAAAAGCATATTTTTTTTAAATGGGTACAAATATCTGTGGATCACAGTAACGTAGAAATTATTCGTCGGTTATAAAAAAAAATGCTGTTCTTTATATTATTATGTTGACTGCATAGGTATTGCACTTTTCTATGAAACAACATATTGTTTGCTAATTATTAAAGTAGTATAGGTACATCTTACATAAGCTACGTAGGTAGCAGGCATATTAATTAACAGACAGTTCCTGTGGATGATATATGTGATATTAGAATAAAACATCTAGTAGCTGGCTGGGCGCCATTTTAATAACTCCGCTTTTCCCGGAATATAATGCTCATATAAATTCCTTCTTCGAAGTGCAGTAAAAACTCATAACATTTATTTCAATATTATGAATAAACTGGCTACAATAATTATAAAATTATTATACTTAATAGGATATTGAAAACTAAGAAAATATCATATTCATGCATAATTTAAAGTGCATTGTATTCCCTATCACTTAGGACGATTTTGTTTGATATATCATTAGGATCTGGCAAAACCCCGTCTTAAAATATTTTGTGGAATAATCCCTTGTCGTAATGGCTCAGGGTTAAGGCCTCGCCTCTCATGCTCCAGAGTACAAATCCAGACAAGTACCAATGTGACTCAATCATCAATTCATATGTACCTGACTGACCGGTTGGTGCAGTTGGTAGCGACCCTGCCTTCTAAGCCGCTGGTCCCAGGTTCGATCCCAGGACAAGTCAAATATTTGTGTGCAAGAACATGTTTGTTTGACCTGTGTCTGGGTGTGTATACAGGGTGGCCGGAACATTGACGTCCAAAAATAAAATTTCGGTCCCTCGTATCGTGGGGTATTCGAATCACCCCCATGTATGTTCCGCGACTTTTCATTCTTTATGACTCAAATTTTCAACTTTAAATTAAAAATCTTAACAGGTGACTTCATAATTCCTAAGTAGGCTTCAAGAATGCGCCAGACTCTCAGTTTTCATAATCATAAAAAAAATGAAGTACTTAATAGGGCTACTTTGTTTAAAATCGGCCTTCAAAGACAGCGAGGTGGAAAAATTCTTAAAATTACCCATCTGAGTAATTATTTTTTTTTGGCTATTTTCTCGTTCCTAAGGTTAATTAATGATAAGAATACTGAAAACTAACCAACAAATAGTTTCAGAGTTGGGTAAGAAAAGTTTTACGTAAAAAGTGGTTTTGAATAAAACACAGATGATAATGTGAAAAAAGTACTTAATTTATTTTTAACATTTAGAAAAGGTTTTCAAAGTGGCCACCACCAGCAGCAATACACATTCTACACCTACGTAAGAAATTGTCTGGCAATCGTCTAAAAGCGTCTCTGTTCTCTCTCACAACACGTTCAGCTTCTGCAATCAACTGCCTCAGCTCTTGTTCACTTGAACAGTCTCGGGCGTATGCTATTTCCTTGTAATAGCCCCAAATAAAGAAATCGATGGGGTTGAGATCAGGTGAGCGTGGAGGCCACCTAATTGGTCCGCTGCGTCCGATCCATCTGTTGGGGTATATTTCATCTAAGTAATTTCGGACCTGGGTTGCATAGTGACACGGGGCGCCGTCATTTTGCAACACCATGGTTCGTCTGAGTTCCAGATTCACATCTGCCAGCAACAATGGAAGTTCATTTTCCAAAAAGTTTTTGTATGTTTCTCCATCAAGTCTGGACGGCAGTTCAAACGGACCAATTAGTTCGCCATTGAGAATACCAGACCACAAGTTAACGCTGAAGCGATGTTGAAATGTCGAAGCTCTCACTTCGAGTGGATTTTCATTCGCCCACGTGTGGTAATTATGAATATTGAATATTCCGGATCGCTCAAATCGTGACTCATCTGACCATAAAACTTTATTGAAAAATCCAGGATCCTCTTGCTCTTTTCGTAACATGGTTTGGCAAAAATCAACGCGCAATTGGTGATCTGTAGGCAGTAAAGCTTGGACTCGTCGGATGTGGAACGCGTGGTATTCTTCATCGTGAAGAATGTCTTGGATAGAAGTCCTTGGGATGTTCAGAGCACGAGCCATACTTCTCGTACTCGTAGACGGATTTCGCTGAACTTCTTCCAGCACCATTTCTCTGCGATCCGGGTTAGCTCTAGGGAATCCTTCATGACTGCCGCGTCGACCAGGAATGCGGCCTGCCATCAAAGTGTTGTGCGTGTTAATAAAAACACGATGGTCGGGATATCGCTCAGGTTGCGGCCCACCACGACGTTGAAGTTGTTCGCGATACAGTCGCGCTGCTTCATGGCCGTTTCCTTGTGCAACTCCATAAAAATAATGCATTTCTGCATATTCACTTAACGTGTAACTCATTTTTTACACTTCCACGTAAAAAAAGTCCAAATCAGAATGCAAAACACAGTCCAATAAACGAGCAAAGTAGTCAAACAAGTAGGCAGCGGAGTCCGTGGGCAAAGCGAGTGTGGTAAAGACAAAATGGCGACACGCGTATAGCAGTAAACACAATGTGAGTACGACTGAGGTACTTGTTTTGCGTTGGCTTCGGTTGCGCGCCTTGCGTGAGAGAGATAGCAATAATTCGGTCTCTTTTCCTCTCGGTCCATTGTTATTGCAGGTAAAAGAGTTGCACCCTCGTTTACAACCCATAGTCCACGAGAACGGATCGCGCAAAATTCATTAAACTAACATTTAAAAAAATCTCCGTGTTTAAATCTTAGCTTTCCTGCAGTAATTTTTGGTTAGCAAACTAAATAACCTTAGGAGCGAGAAAATGGAAAAAAAAAATTATTAATCAGATAGCTAATTTTAAGAATTTTCCACTTCGCAAGTCATAATTTACCGAACGTAAATTTTTCACTTTAGATCAACATTTTCATAACTTTCACCACAGTTACGAAGCTGATTATTTTATGCATAAAAGTACTACTTATGAAAATTCAGTTGCAAAAAAAGAAACTCGATAAAACCCTCTACTTTTTTTTTTGAATTTTTTTAGGTTGGTCAGGTCGAAAATTTTCAAACATTCAGAAAAAAATTCATAACTCGAAAACTATGAAAAGTCGCGGAACATACATGGGGGTGATTCGAATACCCCACGATACGAGGGACCGAAATTTTATTTTTGGTCGTCAATGTTCCGGCCACCCTGTATGTATATCCTAAGTATGTATATCAGTCATCAGGTTACCGTAGTTCAGGGTCGACCTTGTTCGGGGCCTGAAGACCTTGTGTGGATGTTGTCTCAGATTATTATTATTACCTTCTGAGTTCATCTTGGACATTACTGACATCGGTCAAGGAAAACATAGTGTCGGAACCTGGACTTGTAGCTAATATAAGTCAGAAATCGACAACCTATATTGAGCAAGCGTGTTGGTCATTGCTCGTGCCTAATTCTCTGTATGTGAAGATGCCTTTGCCTTGGAGTGAGACAGTAATACGCTGATATTATTATTATTAATGCCTTGTCCAACAATTATTTCAAACATATGTATAGCGGCATGAGGAACAGAGTGTAACGTTCGTTCATACCTCTATAGAAAGAGGGAGGATACTCCGACCAGACGGGTGTCGTGTCTAGTGGGCAACTGCCCGATGATTTGTACGTAATCGTCTCTGCGCTGGTGTTGGGGCTTTTTGGCCCCTTGCCCGAGGATGCGGTTTCTCGGTCCCCAAATCTGGAGACCCGTCTTTGAATTTTCCTCCCTCTCCATCGGAAGGGGGTGAGAGTGCTTTTTTGCACACCTAGACGTTGAGGGGTTTACCTCCCGACGACGTTCTGTAGTGTGTATCTGGGTTGTTACTGTAGGAGCATCCGAAGTGGTTCACGACGCCCGTGCGACCAAGCCTCTACCAGGTGAGATCCCTAGTTCCCTAGGGAAGGCCCGGCAAGAGCCGATCAAGAAATGAGGGCGTCGGTTTACGTTGGCGCTCATATACAATGGAGGCTGTACCCGATAACTGATGTCGGGGTGTTGTATATATGCTAGTTGCACGTAAACTCTGCTTGCGCGATACAGAATTTTGCGTGACGTCGGCGTGACGCGTTGTTCGCATGTGGCGTTGTAGATGCCGCCACATATGTATTAGTTAAGTATCTACTCGAAAATTGTATTCGATAGAAATGGTTTTCTAACATGTTAATAAGCATTATAATTTTAGATTTATTCCCCAATTTATAGGGATCAAAAGATACTGCCGTCGCGTCGTTCAATGCCGATACCAAGTTAAGTCAAGGTATTAGCTGTTACCGAAATTAGGTGTAACTCTGAATTTAGTTACTAACTACGTATACTGTTGAGTGGGTTATAGCCTTTATTACATAATATTAACTATTATATTAACTCACCGTCATATAATCACACACTTACACTCACACGCACTCACATAGCAGCGTTTATTCTAGTCTTATTATTATTATTTTTCTTTTTTTTTATCGATTTGTTTGTTACGTTTTCTTTCATTTTGATTCTTAGATTTTAATTTAGTTTTTTTTTTTTGTAATTTGAAGCAAATCTATTTTACTTTTACCGAACATGTTTTTAAAATAAATGTTTAAAACCCTCCATATTGGTGCCCAAGATACAGGCTTGCCTGGTTCGGGCCCAATGTAAAATCTCTGTACTTAATCTTTTTCTAATAAAGTTTTTATTATTATTATATAGTACTCACTGTTGCCCACCACTTCGTCTGTGATCCAGGATGAAAAGTAGCTTATGTCCTCTAGGTCCCAGGTTACCTATCTATCAAATTTCATTTGCATAATAAAATTGAGTAACAAACATGCAAAATTTCACATTTATAATATTACTAGCTGTTGCCCGTGACTTCGTCTGCAATCACGGATGAAAAATATCCTATTTCCTTACCCAGGTCATTGTCTATCTCTGTGCCAAATTTCATCTAAATCCGTCCAGCCGTTTTGGCGTGAAAGCGTAACAAACAAACAAACTTACTTTCGCTTTTATAATATTAGTTATGGATATAATGTACTAGGATTAGTTGATAAGCTCGCCCCCTATTACATGGGACCAAAACATGACCGGCATAATGTGGGGGTACTATGAGGTACACCTCTGCCTTACTGTTTTGGGTAACAGTCGTGACGTTATGTTATGTAATTAGTTGATCCAAATTCAAAGTTTAATTTTAAACACAAACTACTGTAGGAAATTGACATTACGAGCTATTGCTCCTGACTACCTCGGTCTAGTGGTCAGAAGCGCCACTGCTTAGTGTGTGTCCTAGGTTGGAAAGTGGAATTGGGTTCTTTAATTTAGTGGGTAATTTGTCGTAAGAAGGCCGGAGTTTTTTTTTTTTTTTTTTTTAAAGATCTTTTTTGAAAGATGATGTATACTGGAGTGGTCCTTAATTCTAAACTCACCAAACTTTTACGTTTGCTGGTGAGTGTGAATGTGTGCTTGGTTAATAGCAATAAGCTATGCGGACTACTTTAAGGGATTTAAATCTGATTGGCGTAATGTGGGAGCTGTATAGGTACCTCTTATAATTTTTTTTTTTTTTGAGGGTGGGAAATCATCAAATAACTTCTCCCGCTCTGGACAGAGTGGGAGGGCGTGTCAGACTCTTACTGACTAAAACCCACCCGTGTTCCTTCAGTTGCCTGTGTCAGGGGCCACGGTATCCCTCTCGGACTTTTCCACAACCCTAGCAGGCATCGGTCCTAGCAGACCTGTATACCCCTGACTACCCCATCCTGAAATACACGCGTGCTTTGTTTGTATGTACAAGATTGATATAATAATGTTATACTATTATAATTACAGTCAGCCCTGTGGTTAAGATCTAATAGAAATGCGATTGTCGTGACAAACAAGAGGCTGTGAAGGCAAACATCACGAGGTTTCCTCATTCCTACATAATAATGCCATAGCGAGTTCAAAATCGACAAATGGTAATAAAATGATTGAGCTAATAATATCTTCCTACACTTAGTAAGATCAAGCCATTCGAAACATAAAAAAAAATGCGAAAACATAATCGGTTTGTATTCAATGGCTTTAGTCTCATAATGAAACTTTAAATATATTTTACATTCTTTTTTTATTTCACTTTATTTTATATTTCGACCATCGAGTTACTATATCAATCGTAAATAAATTAACAACTTAAAAACAAGTGTGAATTATCAATTACCACTTAAAAGGATTTTCTTCCAAAACCTCACCCAACGTTAAAATTCTTGGTTCTTTTTTACACCTCGAGTTAGCTTTAATCAAGCGTATTTCACTGTAGAATCAAACTCCAGTCATTGAACCAGATAATAATTTGTTTTACACAAATCTAAGGCATATTATCTGATCTCGAAGAAATCACTGAGGCGTGAAAACAATTTAATCATGGCAGGCAGGAAGACTACCCTTGTATTTATAGGCAGACAGGCTTTAACGATACCTTAGTACCTACCTATATATATTTCTACATTAATATTATAAAGGCATATTTGTGAGTTTGTATGTAATTTTCGGAACTGCTGACCCGATTCCGAAGATTCTTTCACTAATCAAACTAAAACTCAAAGCATTTATTTCAAATAAACCAATTACAGGCACTTTTGAATTGTCGGGGGGTCGGTCAGTCAGAAAGATGAAGCTAGTTGCCCATTCCAAAGCGTAGTAGGCACCTATGGAGGAGAACGGGCAAGAAACTCCATGGACACTCATTTAAATCAAAATATTGGTAAAAAAAGTTGTTACATCATTCATGATGAAATTATACATGTGAGAACGATGTATAAAGACATGCACGTTACAAGCGTCCGTAACAAAAAGATAAAAACAATTCAGGTATTAAAATAAGCCGTGGCAGCTAGCTAAGAGATGACCAGTGCATACTGACGGCGCTCGTTCACGAACATGACGTATGGATCAGCACCATTCAGCTCAAACATTTTGAAGGAAACTTAATGATCGAATACACACGCCACCACCAGCGACACATTTGAGTGAGCATGACAATAAAAATTTACAGTATTGCGATGTATTTTATGTTAAATGCTACGTAATATTTACAGGGGTAAAAAAAATAATAATAATAAAACATTTATTTCAGGCTACAATGACCCATAGACATATACCTTACAAACTAACATATATAAAGTTCTTAAATAAAACAAAACTTGTGTTAATAATAGCTTAAAACTATGTTAGTAGCACTTCACTAGCTTGTCCTTGGGCTATCCTGTGGTACTTGTCCGCGGAAGCGACGGAACACCACGTCCTGCGGCCAAAAGTCTTCTTCCATGACGACGGGCAGATAATAATTCGGTACGCGCACCACGAACGCCTTGAAGTTGACGTTGCGGTGCGACTCCAGTAACTGCACCCTCGGCATGTACCTCGTCTTCTGGCGCACGTACTCTACGATGTCTTCCGCCTTAGTAGAGTAGTGTAGGCGGGAGATGTACACCGGTGTGTTCGGCTTAGCGGCGCGCAAGCTGACTTCGGGCACCGTAGGAAATCTGTAAGTTCGTGTGTAGGGGTAAATTTTTGGAACTACTGATCCCTACCCCAAAATATGTTTCACAAATGGGAAGCTACATTGCCGACTGTCATAGGAAATATTTATTATGTTGAAACAAGAAATTTGACGTGGACGAAGTCTCGGGTAGAAGCTAGTATTAAATAATATGATTAGTAGGGCTTGCTCCGGGATTATTGTCCTTTAGACAGAAATCTGGGCTAAATAAGATTATAGAAATTCTGACGATACCGAGAATTGCTTATTAAGACCAAACTGTATATGTAATAACTTATGTAATTATTATCTCAAGACATTAATTTTACCAACCTGTAGATATGTACAGTCATGAGAATTTGTTGTTAAACAAATTTAGAGCCTACGTCAATTTGCCGTGTTTATACAAGGTGTTGTTTTGCATCCTCGTCAAATTCGAGGAGGTAACTATGCTAATGATTCTCGACACGAATCAATAATAAAATAAGTAGGTATTTATTTTTATTTTTTGTATTTTTCGGAAATCGGCATGTGTAGGGCCCGTGTGATACCGCCCTGTAACTGCGCTGTAACTGTAACGCATGCACACAGCGACATAGTCGTACGACACTGCCTACCGCATACGCAACGGGGCGATTTTGTTCTTTGAAAGTGGAGTATTCTGAAATACTGTCAAACTCAAATACCTAAAAAAACAAGTATTTATTAATTATTGAGCAGGATCGTAATTTTATTTGATTATTTATGTATTTTATAACAGCCTCCTAAATTTGACGAGGATGCAAAACAACACGTTGTATGTATAGAATCAAAATCATCAAAATCAAAATAATTTATTTCACATAAACCTACATGGGCACTTATGAGACGTAAGAAGCTAGGTGCATGGTTCCAAATGGTCGTTTCCTATGAAAAAGAGCCGGGAAGAAACTCCACTGTTACTCTTTTAAAAATACTTGCATTTTACAATTATAATTTGTTTTCAAGTTACAGTGTTTATAGGTATGAGAGGACAGTGCCTGGTACTTAACAAGATAGAAAATGGTCTATAAATCTACAGTTTACAAGTTAAGCGTACAACGTTCTCACATTCACAAAAAACAAAATAATCTATACATAAGATAAATAAAATAATAAAAAACAAAAGCCTATTTAAACCAAATGACATGATTGCCATTACAACTGTAACAAATGTGAATTAATATCCTGTCTACAAAAGTCATTGGTAAGTAGTTGAAATTAGAATTTGTTTGTTTTTTGTTTTTTTTATAATAACGTTGACCCACACTAGGAGTTTCTCCTGTATTGTGGGTGCCTTTACAAACATTTCAAACTCACAAACACAAACAGCCAGACCCGGAGCAACTACTTGTAGGTCATACAAATATTTGTTCCGTGCGGGAATCGAACCCGCGGCACGCAGCGCAGCAGTCAATCGCTTAACCACTGCGCCAACCAAGTCGTCAGTTGTAGATATTTAATATCAATTAATTATTCCGCAAAATTTCTAGTGTTAGTTTACCGGCTTTCATATCCTCGGTCTACGGCACTGAAAAATTAATCAGGAAAATCCTAACCCCCACACTGATTAATTTTGATGTGCCATGCTTCACCGAGGCTATGCATGCCTGGAGACTCGCTTGTCCGAATTCAGATCAACCCGATAATCCATCTTCCCAGAGAAAGTGGGATGAGCCGCTTTGCAGAGTAGTACAGAACAATTTACTTAACACGTCTGCTACTACTGCGGAGCGTGCGCGCCTGCTTGCTGTGGGTAAGTGGGAGTCGGGTCTTTGGCTTCATGCACTACCGTCGTCGAACATAGGCACTTTGTTAGACGACACTACTTTCCGCCTCGCTGCTTGCCTACGACTAGGAGCTCCTTCTTGTTCTCCCCATCGCTGTCACTGTGGCGAAGTTGTCAACAGCCTTGGACACCATGGCCTGTCTTGCAGCCGAAGTGCGGGCCGCTTAGCTCGGCACGCGAACATAAATGACATCATCCGACGAGCTCTTGTCACCGTCGGCGTTCCAGCTGTATTAGAACCTAATGGCTTGGCACGCGACGATGGCAAGAGACCGGACGGCATGTCTTTATTTCCTTGGAAGGTGGGTAGGCCTTTAGTGTGGGACGCAACTTGTGTCGATACTCTTGCGCCATCCCATCTTCCTGACTCGGCGTGCTGTGCAGGCGCTGCTGCTGCGGCTGCGGAAAACCTCAAACGGCGAAAGTATAATAACCTTATCGGCAATTATATTTTCGAGCCGTTTGGGGTTGAAACCCTCGGGCCGTGGGGTCCGAGTGCTCACGGTTTGTTCAACGAAATCTCCAAACGGCTTGTTGACACTTCCCGGGATCCAAGGGCTGGCCTTTACCTTGGCCAGAGGCTTAGCATTGCCATACAACGTGGCAATGCCGCCAGTCTCTTGGGTACTTTACCAGTCGACAGCGATGCAGAGGAATTTTTCGACGCCATATTTTAATTTGTTAATAGTTTTAGTTAGTTTAGGTTATTATATTTTATATTTTTGTTTGGTTAGTGTATACTGTCAGTGACCTACTGAATATCATACATTTTTAACTTTCACAGTGGGATTACAAAGCAAAATTAAAATATAATTTCTTCGAAAGTGTTTTTAATATACTTATTAATGAGAAGATTATGTGAAAATGTATGTAAATGATAAAAACAAACATCGTAATTTGGGATGCCGTTAATAAGGTACCAGGGAAGCAACATGTGCAGAAGGAATTATTGTCAAACTTCCTTGTGTTGTCAACGTAGTCTTAAATCTTATAATATGATTTTTTGATAACGACACGTTTGATGTGGGTTTCGACCTTTCCATCGTTAAGTTCTGTAACCGACTTTGGCTACTTGTTAAAAAGCGGATACTGTTTATAAGAAATGACTTGCTTGTTTTAGTTAATCTAAATTTGGATATCGCATTTTCATTTTTACTACGTGCATTTATATTATGGAAATCGCTTCATATTTTGAAAAGTCCTAAGTTTTTGCAAACATACAAAATACTTTCTAAGATATAATGAGAAGGCAGAGTTGTTATGTCAATTTCTTTTAATTTGTTTCTAAGAGACTCGCGAGGACCCATTATAGATCGCGCGGCCCTCTTTTGTAAAATGAAAATTTAATCTACGTTAGCTGCCGATCCCTACAGCAGAACGTCATAAGAGATAATACTGTGGAATTAAGCAAAGTATACTAACCTAGCTGTGGCTTTATCAGTCAACTGCCTTATTTTTCTTACTGCATATACAGCTGAATTTAATCTACCTGAAAGAGCTCTAATGTGGGCGCGCCATTGCAATTTAGAATCCAAAGTAATTCCTAGAAATACAGTTTCCGTAATAGCGTCTAGTTTTTTGCCATCAAGTTTTAAATTTAGACTCACTTGGGGTACTACATTTGGTAATGAGAATTTAAGACATTTAGTTTTGTTCGCATTAAGTAAGGATTTATTAGCTGCGAACTACTCCAAAAGAACAGCTAGACTATCGTTGACATGTAAGACATCTATATCTTTTCTATCTATTTAAAACATAAGAGAAGTGACATTAGCGAATAAAATTATATACGATAAGGTAGCCATCATGTAAGGAAGGTCATTAATATAAACTAGAAATAGGAAAGGGCCAAGAATTGAACCTTGAGGAACGCCTATCTTAAGTAAGGACCCCGAGGAAGTCACCCCGTTAACGTTTATTTTTTGCCTGTTTGATGTATAGGAAAGAACAAGATCAGCAGGTTGTCCACAAATTCTGTAGTGGTGTGATTTACAGATCAGTGTATTGTGGTCAACGCAGTCAATCGCTTTTGAGAGGTTACAGAAAATGGCACTTGCAGCCTAGGACTTCTCCCAGGATCCCAAAATGTGACTGATGAGCTTTAGTCGCGCGTCAGTCGTTGACCTAGCTTCCGTGAAACCAAACTGGCGACTATGTCAATTCCCATTTGAGTGAAAATGTGACAACATCTGGTCGAGAATTACTTTTTCATTAGATTTTACTCAATGCTGGTAGCACAGATATAGTTCTATAATTCACTACCTCTCACAACCACTAGCACTCTTACTACCTGATTTGAAAACTGGTAGGTACTACTTTACTATGTTTCATTAAATCAGGAAACGTACCACTGTTTATATATTTATTAAATATGCCTGTTAGGACAGGTGCAATTGTGTCAATGATATCTCTAAGAACCTCAACGGAAATCTGCCATAAGTCTTCAGTGTTTTTATATTAAGACTTTTTAATGCTTTTTTTAATTGTGACAATAGAAATGGGCTTGAATTTAAAACTTGGAATGTGCTTACTGAAGTTTTCTTTCAGAAGAGATTCAGCTGATACAGATGTTGAGGGGAGATATTTCATAACCACTATTGGTACGTTGGTTAAGAAATTTTCTAGTGTCTCAGCAACTTTTCACTTATCAGAGATGGTTACATTATCATACTTTAGAGACAATTCATTCTGATCTCGCAATTTTGTGTTTCCAGTTTCTTTGATAATTACCTGCCACACAGTTTTTATTTTATTATTAGAAATACGAGTTTTGTTACTTATTATTTTAGATTTAGCTTGAGTGCAGACACTTTTGAATATCTTAGAATATATTCTTACATAATCATGATGTGTTTTATCAGCAGTTATTGATATCTCGTGATACAAATTACATGAAATACATCTGCTTTAAAAAAAATATTATTTAGTATGGATTGTAACTTTTTTACAGTACATGCTTTATTGAATTATTGGCATACTGTACAAAATAGTGTACCCTAGTTTATGTTAGGGTGTTTTGAATCAAAACTAGCTGTTAAAAGATTGCTAAGAACAGTATTATTAAACATTTTCAATTATTTTAGTTAGAGGTCTTAATTCAACGGTTTTATCTAAGTGTAACTATATACGTCGACCAGTATGGTTAGACTTGACGCCACCAGTAATATAAGGACGAGTCTCTTATTTTACAATTTGTAAATACATTGTTTATGTATGAACCTGAGGTTGCTGTTATTCTAGTCGCATGATTAAATATACATTTTAAATTAAATGATTTTACAAAAAGATTAGCTAACATTTTTCCGATGAATTAACTAGCAGATCAATGGTTAGATCACCACAAACAAAAACTACTTTGTTATCTTTAAAAAGTTTACTAAGTATTTCTTCCATAATGATCGAAAATAATGACAAGTTTGAAGCTGATGTTCTATAAAGACATAAGATAGTATGGCCTTCAACGTCTGCACATACTACCTCACATAAGCGATCAACAGATGAAGCGGTGATATCCTTTCTTGCCTTATATGTAAAACAACTATTACACGATACCAAGGTACCACCCCTATTGAGGAATATTTACATTAAACAAAATCCTATCCGGTTTTAACCAGGTTTCAGAAAAACATAACATATCCACATGATACTTTATCTATTAACATTTCCACGTCAAGGATTTTGCCAGAGACGCAAAATAACCTTATTACGCTTCTTTAATGTCGACTCTAAAAGTTTAAAGAATCAATTTACAGTACTATCAGAAGTACTAGATAATACTGTTTTGTCACTTAGCCTAGTGTCAGTTAAACTGTCAATAAGTGCGTGTTTATTGTAAGCTAACAAAGCGGCTAATACATGTTGACTTTTCTTGGGAAGAAACATAATGTTCCCGAATTATACAGGGTTATTTGTAATACGACGGAAATACATTGAGGAGATCTAGGGGAAGTCATTTGCAACCAAATTACACCGTATGACCCATGTAAATGTCAACCATTTTCCAGTAATTTGACGGTTCTTTTTTTTTTGAAGATTTTTTTAATATGTTTGCTGAGACGTTTTACATATTTTTGGAATGTTCTATCGATAGAACACTAGAAAACTATTATACACGCAATTTAATGACACTTTTCCACTAAAGACTAAAATTATTTATACAAAGTTTTTATTTAGTGATTGGGCGACTCCAAGTATTCGTAAAAGCAGGGGGAAACTTTTTGAACTTTATGGCCTAAAGCAACACACGAATAATACAAGCTTTGAACAGTATGTTGCAAAATACTCAAAACGTTTAAAAGTACACTGCAAAATAGCTAAAGCTCTATTAGCAATAAAATAAAACCAGCTGATGATAAAATAGAATCTACCTGGCAAATAATAAATAATGAATCGGGTAGGGAAAAATATCGTAATACGGAAATTAATTTGAGCCTGCACATGGCCTCATCAGCTCATATATTTATGTAGAAAGAGCTCAGGTTTTTTTTTTTTTTGGTAATATTCCCCTCAAAACAACTGCAATTTTAAATTCCTCGCCCGCGCTTTCTGCTGCCTTACATACAACGAATGTAAAGGCATGCCCTTTGGAGTTTAGGTTTCAGCATACAAACCCCCTGGCTGTTATAAAAGCTTTCAAAGACCATAAAATTAAATCCACAGAAGATCTCAGGCGAATGTCTGTAAAAGTCTGTAGATCTATCATCGAAACCATTGCGCCCTATTTAGCATTCATATTTAACACCAGTGTAGACCAAGGAGTCTTTCCGGATCTCATGAAACTTAGTGAAATAATTATTTTGTTCAAATCCGGTGATAGTAAAGAACCCAACAATAATAGGCCTGTGTCAATACTGCCAGTTCTCAGTAAGATTTTTGAAAAGTTGATGCTCAATCAAATGTTACGTCACTTTAATAAAAACTCCATCCTTCATGAACAATAGTACGGTTTCACCAAAGGGCGTTGTGCCACTGACGATGGTGTCACCCTAATAAAGAACATTTTTAACGTCTGGGAAGAAGCACAAGATGCATTGGAATCTTTTGCGACCTCTCGAAGGCGATTGCGTAAACCATTAGACACTTCTGCTGAAACTAGAGCACTATGGGATTAGAAACACAGCAATTGATTCATTAAGATGATACCTGAAAGATAGAAAGGTTACAGTTCAAGTAAACGGCATAAACTCAACTGTTTGAAATGGCAATAGGCGTTCCTGCAGGTTCGATATCGGGTCCATTCCTCTTTTTAGTTTATTTATATTTGCAGATGAGACATCATTGATATTTAAGATAGACCGACGGTCACAAAATCTTGACCACGTGAATAGCTCTATTCATCAGTTCCATGATTGGTTTACGGTAAATAGTTTGGTGCTAAATGGTAAAAAAACCAAATGCATTAAATTTAAATTACCGAATGTTAGAAGTAGCGAATGTGACTTCATATTGAATGGAGAAAAACTGGAATTTATTAATCACACGGTTTTCCTGGGAATCATGCTAGACGAGAAATTACAATGGGGACCTCATATAACATCTCTTGCGGTGCGGCTAAGCTCGGCCGCTTATGCTGTTAGAAAGATAAGATAGTTAACAGATGTAGAAACCGCGCGTTTGGTCTATTTTAGCTACTTCCACAGCATTATGTCGTATGGCATTTTACTGTGGGGTCGGGCTGCTGACATTGAATCCATCTTTATTTTGCAAAAGAGAGCTGTCAGAGCCATTTATAATCTACGTCACCGCGAATCTCTCAGGGAACTATTTTAAAGGATTAATATTATGACGGTATCTTGCCAATTCATTTATGAAAATATTATGTAGGTATGTAAGAAAAAATCTTCATCTTTTTAATAAAATAAGTGATAGACATAATTTTAATACAAGAAATAAAGATAAAATAGATCAACCATTTTTCAGATTAGTTAAAGTACATACATCTTTTATGTTATTAAATGCTACAACAAAATACCTTGTCATATATTGCAATTAAATAAAAGAAAATTTAAAACTCATATAAAAAGTTCACTGTGTAAACAAGAATATTACAAATTAGAGGATTATATCTAAGAAATAAGAATGCTTGGAAACATGCTGGTCCTCTCGTGATGTTAACCTGACACAGGCTAAAGAATTCTGAAGAGACCTAAACAGGTGGAAATCTGAAGGTGCAAGGCCAGTACTATACGGCGGCTGCATTAACACCTCCCAGCCAAACTCTCTTAATTTTTGCTGAGTGGCTAAAGATGTGTGAGGTCTAGCGTTATCATGATGAAAAACCCTTCTGTTGATTAATTCCGGCCGCTTTCTCTCATGCAACTTCATGCTTTAATCTCATCAGTTGTTCGCAGTAAAGTTCAGAATCGATGGTCCTGCCTGGTGGTAACAGCTCATAATGAATAATGCCCTTCCAATCCCACCACACACACAGCATCACCTTGTTGCGAGTTAACCCGGGTTTCGCTACAGTCTGTGAAGCCTGACCGGCTTTTGACCACGACCTTTTTCGCACGTTCTTATCGTACGTGATCCACTTTTCATTACCAGTTATCAGCTTCTTCAAAAATGGTTCGGTTTCATTACGTCGTAATAAAGAATCACAAATGAGTACACGGTTCATTAGGTTTCTTTCAGAGAGCTCGTGAGGTACCCAAATATCGAGCTTTTTTGTGTACCCAGTTTTTTTCAAATGCGCCAAAACAGTTTTGTGGTCAATTCCCGGTTCTTCAGCTACGTCTTAACTACTGATATGCCGAACTTGCTCCACTTTTTCAAAAATGGCATCCATTTTATCTGTAATAGGGCGACCAGAGCGACGTGCATCTTTGACATCAAAATTTCCGGATTGAAAACGCTTAAACCAAATTTGTGCTACTCTCACAGACACTGCACTAGGTCCATAAACATCGCAATTTTTTTTCGCGGCTTGCGTTGCATTTTTACCTTTTAATTTGTAGTAAAATTTTAAAATGTATCGAATTTCTTCATTAGATTCACTCATCTTGACGGTACGAAAAACAAATGAAAATCACACATTTTCCTAATTTGAATTTGGATTTATGTTCTTTAAAATTTAAACTTTCAATGATACCAAAACCAGCCAGATACAAATAGTATAGCCAAAGAGATTTTATTACAAGTTCATACATACTCGTACTATAATGCGAAAAGACTTTTTCCCCAACCTAATACATAAAATAAGTACAGCCTCTTATTTCTCTTCCTGTCTTCTTCTTTATGCTTGTGTAACTTGAATAATGTGTCTTCACTGTATCATTATCATAGGTAATCTGTGGAAACGTCGTGGATTGTACATTAACCCACTTCCAATGTAATCTTAGATGTAATATATAATGTACAATTGTTTGTTTTCCCTAACAAAATAAATAAATAAATAAATTCTGTGATTACTTTAACTCACACACTGACATATTACTTGTTTACATAATTTGGGAAATCGTATACTTTTACAATGTTTGTAAATATGTGAACACCATGTATCTATCACTTAATTAACTTATTTATCATTGCTACATTTATTAAATTCTTTTTACCTATTGTGGTAGGGTAATTTTTATTATAGGTGCATCGTCTTCACATATAATTATATGAATAATGTATACAAAATATTGTAACACACTTTATAAGTGTAACGATGGAGTTTTTGGAACGAAATTCCTTATCGCGCGTTGTGAAAGGGGGCTAGACGGAAAAAATTCTTACGAAAAGTTGTCACGACACTTTTTGCCATAGTAAGCTATTGTAAGCTGTGCGGCGTGCGCATGTTTTTCTGTCTGTTTCTCTCTCTCTCTCTTATAGAAAGCAAGCCAGATATTGGAACGAATATATATATATATAAAAAATTAAAAAAAAACAATATAAAAAAATTATTATTACTTCAAAAAAAAAAAAAAAATTACAATTCCTTCACTAATTAATCGAAAGGAACTTCGTTCCATCCGGGTCTCCCTTGACACCTCTCAAGTTTTTGCCCATTCTTCTCCATACGAAACTACCTTTTGGAAGGGGCGACTAGAATCAATTCTATTTAAATGTAAATGTTGACGTTCAAAAGTGCCTTTTATGTGCTTATTTTTTTTTTTTTTTTTTTTTAAACGTTGCCCAACACTAGGAATTTCTCCTGTATCGTGGGTGCGTTTACAAACATTTAAACTCACATACACAAACAGCCAGACCCGGAACAACTACTTGCAGGTCATACAAATACTTGTTCCGTGCGGGAATCGAACCCGCGACACGCTGCGCAGCAGTAAATCCCTTAACCACTGCGCCAACCGTGTCGCCAATTTGAAATAAATGCTTTGACTTTAGAGTATATCCATGTTTTTTGCAGAAATCAACCTTTTTAGTCAAATAACCTGTCCAAAATGATGAAAATTATGTTCTCTGATTTAAAAAATATTAAAGATAGTTGTAATTTTATGGTTGATTTATTATGTTTTGAAATTGAAGCAGATAATAATTAAAAAAAACATGCATTATTTTCAAAATGTATACCTACCGCCAAAAAAGATAAAATATAAAATTATTCGGAAATGGTCGACATTTGCATAGGGGTCAGGGGGTCACTTAGTTGCAAATGACCTCCCCTACATCTCCTTAATGGATTGGCGACATATTACCAATAACGATGTATATGTTCCCAATAGTCAAACAATGAGCTGTAATGCGAATATGCGAACAATTTACGTTGGTAGTCACTTTGCTTCACAGTCCATTTCCCTGACTTTAATTTTTTTGTTGATGATGGATGTTGTTTCACGCCTGGCTTTTTACAATCTTGTTTATAGGGACATCCTGAATTACTATGTAGGTGTACAGAAATAGATGACATAATTACTTACAACTTCTCCTTTTAATTAATGATTTCATGTATCATATTATTGTTTCTCGGATCAATTATGGGTACTATTCGTACTACATAATTATATTGTACATATTATTATCTTGCACCTATGGTATAACATCAAGCATCTTCTATGAGGGACGACCCTGAAGTACCTCCTTTTACTTTTCCGAATTCATGCATCTTTTTCATACGAGCTTTCCAATAATAACGACTACTGCACCCTGACCATTTCATACGCCATCACCAATAAACTCTACCATTTTACAACCTAAAACTAATATTTAAGTTACCCGTTTTATCGTTCCAGGGACAGGTCCCGTGACCCTTAAGACAGCCTGAGCTAAGGATCTTCAGTCAGCATTTCACATCGTCAAATCGATCGCTAATATTTACGACTACCCGCACTTTTCATATTTCTCTCACTTTCACAGTCCTATTCATGCAAGCTTTGCGATTTCCTACTCCTAACTTTTTGGGACCAGTATTTGCTTTTAAGCGTTGCACATACATGTAGGATAATGTGGCTCTACCTGTATTCTTATTTTTGTCTAGAACTTATTTTGTTTTTACTTTTGTTGCTGTCGGGATCTGGGTTAATTCTAGCTCAGCTCTCAGCAGCTAATAAAGTCCACCCTTTAAAATAATTTTGGAGTATTTTAACTTTTCGGAGTAAAACGCGGATATACAATAATGTTCATACTAATTTAGGATTCACTTAGAACTAACTTTTTCAAACACAAGAATTTTATTCCAAGGCGGATATCAGATAAAAACCAGGTGAATCTCAAAAATAAACACTGTGCTCAGTTTTTCAAATAGCTCTGTGCTCTGTTGGTGTGAACTGTGGTGGTAAAACCTCCCAAAATCCGCAAGCTTTTTTTAATCAAAATCAGGACTAAATTAACTGCACCGTTCTTTATTATGGCAGGATATTCCTCGCTAGTAACGCACCACCAGTTCTTTCCCAAGGGCTATAAATTAATGATTATGTTCCAAATGTGGCCGCCCATATGGAATGATATCTACATAAATATAATCATTAGTACAGCTATTTTAGATAATATCGTGCTCAGTTGACAACTACCGGCATGGAATGATCACGACATTACACACAATAGGATTCCGTAATGTGATCTCATTTATTTCACGTCTAGTCTAATAACTCAACGGTCCTATATTCAAGGTTATTTTGAGCAAATAATCTTAGGAATTAATGTTTTATTATGTTTTTGTTGGGAGCTTTTTATGGGTCTAGATTTCCGGTTTGTTTTATTATATCAACTATGGTAACGTGTAATTTGTTAGCCAAAAACATGCGTTGGAACAAAAGAAATTCACAAGAAAAATTAAATAATATATAAAACCTCTTCAAACGTAGCATTAACGTTAAGTATATTTACCATTGACTTATAATAGATATTTACTGATTCAAAAAGACTTTAATGATTAGAGTATATTACATTTTTTTTCATCGAATGTAAAAATCGATTGTTCTATTCGATCGTATTTCTACTGTAGGTCAATTGTAAATAATGGAAGTGTGCATGACTAGGTCGATTTACTCCCAAGAGTAGCTAAAGTTTTCTAATAATAAAAAAAAAAATCAACAAGATTATTTTCTTTGCCTCTATTATTTCACCAGCATACTATGATAAAACTCAATTTATTTTACACGAATACAAATTATTCGGCATAAAGTCACTATATAAATAAAACCATTATGAAATTTAGCAATTCAAAGTTGCTGGGGGACCTTTGAGTAAAGATAAATTTAGTCAAAACTAAATAGAATATCAACAGCCCAAGGGGTTAGCCTCAATATTCTTGTAACAAGAATAATCAAAGATATGGTTTAGAGATCTACAGAAGGACTTGTGAAAGAATATAATAAAATAATTACTGGCGGTGGGTGCAATGGCTGGAACGCTTCCAGGGAATCCAGATATGACGCTTGATATAAATTAAAAGTAGCTGCGGCGCAATGGCTACACCGGCAGCGTGTGGTCGATTTTCGCCAAAATTACAGGCCTTGTCACGGCCGCCAAATGTTGGGGCTTCAGTGATCTTCAATGAAACTCCCGTATCGAGGTATGCTTGTTAGGTTAAATTAGCAAAAATATGCGGAGCGTACAAATTCTCGACGATGATGAAAACTTTTGGACTAAAATTATCATTAGTGACGGTAAGATAATACAAAAATCCGAACGGCGCCTGGCTCTTTAGAATAGCAAACGCGACACGACACACACTAAACGTCTTCCCAGTTCAAAAATCCAGGCGTAAACAGCTAGAAATTCCATTTTGTTCACTGTTAGCCTCACACAATTATAGCAACCCCTTATGTAAACTGGGCTGAGCTGAATAACAGTACAGACAACTGCTGGACAGGACTCAGTCGCTCTCTTGTAGCCAATAAATTTGAAACATATGTACAGTCAAACGCATATCAGCGGTAATACTTGCGTTTACAAAACTCGCCCTTACTGCTACGACCAAAGGCGCTGTCAACGTCAAATTGTTACCATTGATGTGTGATGGGTGACTGTACCACGATGTTATTCAAAATAGGTACTTAATGGTACTAAATTCCATTGATAACTATGTGATATCTAGTATCACCATAATAGGAAGACCGAAGCAAGTTGATATAAAACTGTAAAAACAACCTTTTTTTTAAAGATAACCCAATATTTTCGGTGTCCATCTTGGAATATTGTTTCATTTGAAAAAGGAATAAATTGACTAGACGACGTAAATCACTATTTTTAACGTGAATCGGGTGGAGAGGAAATGAAGCGAAGAATTGGGCCTCCCAAACATGTCCTCTTTGAATCACCCCTTTACAGTCCTTTGCGTTAGAAACTAAAAACACGGAAGCACTGAACCAAGTTTTGGTAAGATTTTCAGAACTAAAATATTTGAAAAAATATAACACAATATATTTTCTGAATGAACTTGAAGTGTGAAATAAATTTTCATGAAAGTTACGAAAGCCAATTAGAAATTTCCTTTTCCTGGAAACGCCTTTCACACGAAATTATTCTGCCTACACTTATTGTCCTATTTAATATTTTAATACGTGAAAACCTAGTTGCTCCTTTATTTATCACAAATCTCTTAAGCCACCTACAATTTCCCGCCTAGTTACAAATTAAAAACGTAACACCATAAAACAGGGACAAATTAAACGCGTCGTTAATGAAAAAGATATAAAAAAGTAGTTCAAATCTCATAAAAGCTTTCGTAATTTACGTTGCAAAGAGCGTTGCTATTATTAAATTGTCATTTGCATTGGCGAAGCGGCAAACCCTTTTTGCACTTGTGCAGTCGGCCGCACAAACACTAACGACTTGAATATTGCCGCAGAATCTTCCGAGGATTGTGGCATTTGCATGCTAACAAGCACTGCTTCGCTTTCTTTATTAATTGCTCCAGCTATATAGAGAGAGTGCTTAAAGTTGGTAATGCTGTGACACGTGGGAGTCGAAATAAGTAGGTTGAGTTATGAAGGGAGGTAATTTTGGAATAGTGTTCTACGTATTGGGTTAGTATTCATAAATTAGATCAAGGAGTGTTAGTGTAGCGGTATCTACATCGCCACATGAGAACTACGCATCACACTGACGTCACGCAAAATCCTGCATCGCGCAAGCAGAGTTTACCGCGCAACTAGCATATCAATCGTCGGGCAGTTGCCCACCAGACACTACACCCGTCTGGTTGGAGGATCGTCCCTTTTCTGTGGAGGTATGAGCGAACTTTACACCCTGTTCCTCATGCCTCTACAAGGTGTTGTTTTGCATCCTCGCCAAATTCGACGAGGTAACTATGCTAATGATTCTCGACACGAATCAATAATAAAATAAGTAGGTATTTATTTTTATTTTTTGTATTTTTCGGAAATCGGCATGTGTAGGGCCCGTGTGATACCGCCCTGTAACTGCGCTGTAACTGTAACGCATGCACACAGCGACATAGTCGTACGACACTGCCTACCGCATACGCAACGGGGCGATTTTGTTCTTTGAAAGTGGAGTATTCTGAAATACTGTCAAACTTAAATACCTAAAAAAACAAGTAGGTATGTATTAATTATTGAGCAGGATCGTAATTTTATTTGATTATTTATGTCTTTCATAACAGGTTCCTGAAATTTGACGAGGATGCAAAACAACACGTTGTATATGAGTAAGAATAAATAATTATTGATTTCGTAGTCATGTTCGTGAACGGGTGCCGTCGGTTGAGACTGGTCATCTCTTAACTGCCACGGCTTATTTTTAATCTTATATTTTGAATGTTTTTTAGGGTTCCGTAGTCAACTAGGAACCCTTATAGTTTCGCCATGTCTGTCTGTCTGTCTGTCTGTCTGTCCGTCTGTCCGTCCTCGCTTAATCTCTGTGACCGTTAGCACTAGAAAGCTGAAATTTGGGACCAATATGTGTATCAATCACGCCGACAAAGTGCTAAAATAAAAATTGGAAAAAAATGTTTTATTAGGGTAGCCCCCCTATATGTAAAGTGGGAAGTGTTTTTTTTTTTAATTTTAACCCTAATGTGTGATATATTGTTGGAAAGGTATTTAAAAATGAATAGGGGTTTACTAAAATCATTTTTTGATAATGTCAATAATTTCGGAAATAATCGCTCCAAAAGTAAAAAACAAAGCGTCCCCCCCCCTCTAACTTTTGAACCATAAGTTTAGAAAATACGAAAAAAATCTGAAAAGTAGAACTTTATAAGGACTTTCTAGGAAAATTATTTTGAACTTGGATGGAAACAACAGATGGAAACTGCAGTTAACCAATATAATTTGGTCCCTGAATCGTATGAGCGCCTATACAATCCAGAGGTCAAGTTTCATTTGCCCGTATTTTTTTTTTAACTTCGTTTACATAATATTTTATTATCCTGAACGTATCTTTTTTCAAACAAAAAAATAATTATTAAAATAGGTTCTCGCAATTCAAAATTACCATCGAAAACTTCTGGCACGTCTATGTATTAATTAGTAACCCAATTCATGAATTTATAGTTTTCAAGAACTTTATCATTATGATCAAGAATGAGACATGCAACGACATCTATCAAAGGAATATGGTACTTGGTACTTATTAATAAATGCCTTCACAAGATAACTTTTAAAAGTTGTGATAGCAAAAGGTAGCCGCTGGAGTGGATGAGGTGACCAAAGTCGCCGCATAGAAAGTGGCGCCGCACGCTAGCGTCCACTCGCGTAACCTTTTAATTAATCGAAATCCGATAAACTTTATTCAATTTTTCATTTTTAAAAGATCTGTGGCACACTGTATCCGATTGCTTAGTCGATTTCGTGCTTAAAAGCCGCGTATTCAGATGTATGACAAAACTACAAGCGTTCAACCAAAAAAATCAAATAATTAAAAAAATATGGCGTCTTGTCAGTGACGTACGGACTCGCGCGTGTTTTGTTTACATGATAAATAATTTGTGTTTTAAGTGGGTTTTCAAGTGTTTGAAGTGCTATGGCCTGTTAAGTGTGTGATAAATATTATAGTGAAGTGAATTACTGCAGGATTTCAAGGTCGGTGAGTGAAAAAATAGTACGTAATTTCGGTTTTATTCCACAACCGGCGCTGACCGATTCATGTTTATTGTTATTACGTGTATGTGTTTTCAGATCCTTATTTTAGTACAGTGTGTTATTCTAATACCACTACTTTTATAACAAAGTTGAAGCATTAAATAAGCTTTCCACAGGTACCAATATTTTTATTCTACGTATCAGATGTATATTTATAAAACAACATTTTGTTTCCATTGTCTTGGCGGCCATTGTTATTTTTTTGCCGTCGGCAAATTTTTTCAACTTTGCACGCTCGTAAATAGTACATATTGTACTAATGCTATGTGGTTTTATTAGTGTTTTGCGTTAAGTATATACACATAATGTATTTAAAACCTTAAACAATATAGGTCAACGCTCGTTTTTTCGAACTATAACCATTTATTTGAAAACAAAGTTACGTAAATACTATCGTACGTACGTATCGTACGTAGTGTTTGCGTAAATACTATCCTATTTCAAACGAAACTCCGCTATCTTAAAGCCCCGTTCCTTACCATAACAAAAAACACAAGTGTTAGCACCATTCAAACAAACCCAAGTCGTAAAAATGCTTTATTTACATTATCGGGCGGCCGAGCGGCGCCCCGCCGCGCCGCGCGCGCCGGTGACGCATCTGGCATTCATCTGGCTCGATTATTTTTCCCGCGCTCTGCGTCCGAGCGGTTATAAATGGTTTTAGTAAATCGAAAATATTTAAAAAGAAATTGTAAGGGTGCTACTTAAAGTATAACCAACAGACAATGACCAACAGACGCATTTTCAGCATTCTTGGAATGGCTGTCTGTTGTCTCTTTCGATAGATGGCGTTGTGCATCTGACGTCATTTTCCTGAATCGCGGTGTTAAGATTCTCCGTGACTGAATGACCCTCTCCCATGTTTGAAAACAAAGCGGGTTAGATAGAGTGTTGAAATTGAAAGTATTAAAAGTGTCGTTAAAAGTCTTGATCGTTAATCGTTTGGTTGGAAGATTTGGTTTCGAACAATTCGAACTTTGATTGAAGATAGTATGGATACCCACCTTTAAACTCATAAGTGGGAACACTTATTGTGACGGACGGGAAACTACGGAACCCTACACTGAGCGTGGCCCGACACGCTCTTGGCCGGTTTTTTACATTGTTCTCACAGAACCAAGAAGAATAATGTACCCAGGATTTTGTAATATCTTGATATAAAAGAGTGTCCTTGGAGTTTAGAAAGAAAGAAAATACGTTTATTTGCGGTAAACATGACGCAGAGAACGAACACATACACAGAAAAGAACAAGTTGGGAAAAATATGCGTCACATTCACGCAAAACGGCCACCGCTCAGCTTTCTCGCCCGTTCTTCTCCATAGAGATCTACGTTTTGGAATGGGCAACTAGCTTCTACTTTCTGACTAACTGACTGACTCTTTGACAGTTCAAAATTGTCTGTAAATGGTTAATTGAAATAAATGCTTTGAGTTTGAGATAAATGAAGATAGAGTAGGTAGTGGTAGTAGATAGTGGTTTAAACGATAGCTGAACTCCGTTAGAGCCTCACTGTATATAAGCTTCAGATTTGCGTGTAGTCATAGAGTGAAGATAAACCAAAATAATGTCAAACATAAAACTAAGTAAGCACCTGAACTTAGAACCCTGAAGGTTTTAACGCGGCAATATAACATATCTACGAGTACTACAATACAACATATCTAAGAATTATTTTTGAGCAGACTGTTTGGACTGCCGTAATTATTTCTCCTTCGTTTAATTTTTTCGGTTTTGATTTCACCAACCAAAAATTCAGCCCGTAAACAGTGCATCAATGCCTGAAACTTCTATCATTAGTTTAACAAGTAGTAGGTAGGAGGTGGGTAGGGGTAGGTAGGTAGGTAGGTAGGTAGGTAAGTAGTAGTAGGTTTAGTTTTAGTTTAGTTTGGTTTACTTAATTTTATTTTATTTTATGTGATGTTAATTTAATTTAATTGTATTTGATTTTACTAATCTTGTTTTATGTATTTTATTGTGTATGGCAATGGGTGTAACCTACCTGAAATAAATGATTTTATTATTATTATTAAATTAAAGTCACAGTTGCTAAATAGAAATTGTAAACAAAAGAACACTGTAATTATTAGGCTGACAAATAATAATAACGAGCCAGCAAATAGCGAGCTGCCACAAATAAATCTTACATATTTGATGGCTCATTTATCAACGTATTTACAGCAAACTTCAATTAAAATGTATGATGTCAAATAAATATATCAGTTTCATATTGAAATAACAAGGTGTTGTGTTTTTTGCGGTTTTGTTATTATTCGCCCGTTTTCAACCTCACATGGAACACTGGACAAAGAAGATTATTTTTATTGCATTTCAAAAGGTGCAACGGACCGAATATGTGTGGAATTGAGAGGAAAATCGATATACCAAGGCTTCTATTTTCACTACGGATAGAGGTTCTAGGAAAATGGATAGCGTACTAGGTTAACCTGGTATAGATAAGGATTAAAATACTAGTTTAAGTGGAAATCTGTGCGCGCCACGGATTTATAACGGACGCTGTTTCCTGTATTTGTTTAGATTTATGTATTTGAATACGTTTAGGTTGTTGTTTAATGTTATTACAATAGAACTAACGGGATTTGATAGGATTAGATTGCTTGGATTGGTATAAGGCATGTGGCATGGTACATTCGACATTATAATAGATTTGGGTAGGTAGGCACTATAATGTTTTGAACTTTAGATAGCGATGTAAAATAATAAATAATGGTTAAATCATCAGCAAGTTGGTAAACAGACTATTTAATAGTCTACCCTAATGTTACAAATGATTAATTTTTGAATAACAATAAAAGTGAGGCCCTCAGAATCATCCGCGTCGGCGTCGTCCTATTTATCACATCCTCCAAACAGTTTGCTTAGCTGACAAATTACGAAACATTAAAATTAATTTATGTAGGTACAAATATTAATTTGTGACACTAACACCCTTGTCAGGGGCATACAACCCTGGGTCCTTTCCGTAGGGATGAACGCCTTGTGGTGGACAAAGCCGGGGTAAGGAAGGACCATTCACGCGAATTTCTCTCAGAATCCCTTCTGTCACATAAACTGCACTATTATTCATACGATTCATACAGTGGATAGTAACCTAGTTCAACTGACGTAGATCTCTGGAATGATAAATCAAGAGTTTCTGAAGCTACGCTTTTTAAATTGGATAGATTTTATGTGGAAAAAAAGTCCGGTACAATGCACTCCGAAATATATCAATGACAGTACATTTTCTCGTCCAAGTAGCCATTCATTATAAAATTTAGGATTTTTCTGAATTGTAACCATTACACTGGCCTTCAAAACTTAATACCACACTTTTAAAATTGCAATAACTTTTATAGTACCTATACAAGATAATATATTTTCAAAATAAAAAAGATTACTAAAAGAATTTATTTTTTTATATAAAAACTTTATAGTCGATAACCTTCTTTTAAGGAATAGCTGAATAAAAATAAACTTTATAAACAAAAACACACTTTTCAAATTGCTGTCTTATTTTGACTTTTTTGTTGCTGTTTTTGTTTTCAATATTTAAATAAAATAATAATAAAAATTCAAATTTAAATATATTTTTTTACTAGAATCATGGCATTTCTGGAACAAGGCATCAGTATGCGTCATACTGCAAGAATGGTGGGTGTAACATTAATAACGGTCCGGCGACAGGTGAAACGAAAGTACGAAGAAACTGGAAACCATCTGAGGAGACTTTTTAATGGAAGAGCCAGGTGCACTATTACCCGGGAAGACTGAGAAATCGCCATCTCAACGCAGTTCTTCAACTACAACAGCAACAGCTTATTCAGACCCGAAAAGACTACATTAGTGACAGAACAGTGAGAAGAAGACTTGCTGAAGCAAACCTGAAGCCCCAAAGGTCAGCAAGTGGCCCCGAACTCGAGAGGGGGCATCGAGGAGCAAGACTGCGCTACGCCTGTGAACACATACAGTAGAGCGCAGAAGAATTGGCAAGAGTTTTGTTCACTGATGAGTCTCAATTCTCACTATTCATTCACTTCCGATGGAAGGCGAAGAGTGCACAGGCGACCTGGTGAGCGATACATTCAAGTCTGCTTCAAAGAAAGAGTCCAAGGCTGGCATCACGTATGGTCGCACTGAGCTAGTGGCCATAGAAAATTGCAACCTGACTTAAATAAATAAAATAAATAAATATCGTCTGACATTGCACACAGCACCATCTAGTTCCAAGTTAAGCACTTAACACTTAAGGCTTGTGTTATGGATACCAGATGGTTGATACACTACTTAAATACATTTTTTTTTTTGTAAATACATACATATTATAAATATACATCCATGACTCGGGTACAAATGTCCATATTCATCATACAAACATTTGCCCCTACCGGGATTCGAACCCAGGACCATTTGGTTTCGCTGACTACACTTAGCCACTGGAGCCACTACACCAAACGTGTCGTCAAACTTGGGAAAGATATCCTTAAGAGATTCTTAATGAGCATGTAGTGCCATATTTAGTACCTAAATATGGGTGATGGATCGATGCTGATGCAGGATAATGCCCGGCCATACAAGGGTGCATTCAGGAAATTGGTATCAGCTTGATGGCTTTGCCATCAAGAAGTCCTGATCTCAACGCGAATGAGCACGCCTGAGATGAGCTCGGGAGGCTGGACAGAAGCCGTAGACCACCGCCTGTGATAGGGCCCTAAAACAGGCCCTAATGAAAGAATGTATTTTATTTTATTATATTCGGGAAACTTACAGCTAACTTACTACTATGAAACTAAAGGCCATTTACCAGTTTCCATAGATAAACACCAAAAAAAAAAAGTTCGGTACAAAATACCTATTATAAAATTAGGAAAAAAATTGTACACGATCGACAAATACAAACTAAAAATAATTTATACGTAAACAATTACTATTCCGTAATAAAGCTTTTCACCAATAAATGCTTAAGCCGAGATACACTGGTATTGAATATAACCAAATCATGTTCACCAGACAGTTTATTAAAACTTCTGCTCGCACGGATCAGAAACGAATTCTGCCTGTACGCGGACCTGGAATGAGGGGCATGTAATAGGAATGGGAGAATATTCCCCAACATCGCCTCCCAATCCTCGTCTATAATATGCCGAACCTGCTCGAAGCTGTAATCAAAGCCCGAGGAGGCAAGACCAGTTATTAAAATGTAAATAAGGCGTAAAACATACTTATAAGTCGGGTTTGAGTTCTTTGCCGGTAAATTAAAAGGGGCAAGTTTTTGGTTTTTATCTTTCTTTACTTAAAAACGTTAATAATGTATATAATAAACTATAATATCAAAGAAAGTTGATGAATATATTTTTTTTGTTTAATCTATTTTATTATGCATAATCTGCCTATAATGTTCCCACTTCTGGAACACAGGCCTCCTCTCTGTGAGAGTAGTGTAGAGAGTGAGTCTCTGTGAGTGAGGAGGAGTGGACCATAACCCACCACGCGGACCTAGTGCGGGTTGGTAGATGTCACAATATGTCTTTGAATTTTTGGTTCTAGGACATTTTTTGGTTTCCTTCACCGCTTTAAGAGCATTCGTGGTCAAATTATTTACGCAAAGCAAAGGGTCTGGCTTTTTTTTTTTTTTTTTTTTGAGGATGGGAAATCATCAAATGACTCCTCCCGCTCTGGGTGGAGCGGAAGGGAGTGTCAGACTCTTACTGACTAAAACCCACCCGTGTTCCTTCCTTGGCCCTTTATGTTCCGGGTCAGCGGTACCCCTTTTGGATGATCCCGCTTTCCCGGCAGGCTTGGGCCCTAGTGGACCCCCTCTATGATGCTGACATCTCTTTGAGGCGCGCGTGGAACACGTACGCGCCGTCCAGCACGGGCCTGGTCCTGATCGGACGGTGAGCTACCCATTACTCACCGCCCGCAGGCCCGCGCCTACGGTGGCCGGGAGTCGTCACGCGGCTCCCGACGCCCGGAGCGTCCACCGCGGCGGCTTGGACGGGAGACTCTCTCCCTCTCCCGTCCCGCCACCTCCTTGGCTAGCATGACTGCTTCGCAGAAGGAGGCGACTGCCTCCCACTCCCCCTCGCCCCGGACCATGGCTTGAACCAAGGCCGGGCGTGAGAGATCGCCGCCGCTGCCGATCGCCTCTACGAGGACACGGCGGTGCTCCGCCCATGCAGGGCAGGCCCCCACCGTATGCTCCACCGTGTCCTCGGGGCGATCATCGCAGTGGTGACACCTGGGCGTTTCCTCCCGCCTGATGATGTGCAGGAACCTCCCGAAACTTCCGTGTCCGGTGAGGACCTGCGTCAGGCGGTAGGTGAGGACGCCGTGACGCCTCTCTAGCCACTCCTCAAAGAGGGGTCTTACCGCCGCTATCGTGGCGTGCCCTGCGCTGGGTTGCGACAGTCGCTCTTTCCATGCCGCCATGAGATCGCGCCGGAGGTCCGTCCGCTCCGCCGCGATTTGCCGCGGAAGCGGGGTTTCCCCCCGGCGTAGTGCCTCCGCGCGCCACTCATACAGGCGCGCGAGGACTATCGCCTCCAGATCCCACGGCGGCAGTCCGGCAAGGAGGCTTGCCGCCTCGCCCGAGATCGTGCGGTAGCCCCGGATAAAGGGTCTGGCTGGGATCAAGCCCACGTCCTACAACTTGCAAGTCGGGGCCATTTCAACTGGGCCACCACTGCTCTACCATTATTAAAATATTCAGTCAAAACTACATGAAAGTCCTAGCTGAATTAATTAAGGATACTGCTACAAATAAAACTGACTTGAAAATTACGAACAAGAAAAACAACGCAGTAACAGTAACAACAATAGAAAAAGTAATTTAGAAGCAAAAACTACGCAACTACAAACGTAACTTATCGAGTTCGTAAAAAATATAGCCTTTTACAAATGTAGAGGCTTTCTGAAGAATAATAGGTCTCATTTGTATTTAGGATCTCCTGCTTTTTGTTCTACAGAGGCGACGTGGCAAAGGGCCGGGCTTAATTCACTAAAATTGTTACTCTTCATTCCCTTTGTTAGAACATAATGGTATACAAACGAAAACTTTTGCTAAAACTACGGTAATTTGTTTGTGGTTTTCTATCAGCCGGTTTACAAATGTAAAAAGAAATAGGTAAATATTAAAGCATTACCATTATTATTTCATCACCACTGCTCTCAAAACGATGAAGGAAAACATCATGAGGAAACCGGCATGTCCTAGAACCAAAAATTCGAAGACATATGACATCTACCAAGCCGCACTGGGCCCGCGTGGTGGATTATGGCCCATTCCCTCTCACCAAGGGGAGGCCTGTGTCCTAGCAGTGGGAACAATACAGGCTGATGATGAAGGCCTATTTACGCTCTGAGAGCTAAGATAACTGCGCTCGATAAGTTTCGAAAAACAATGTTTTTTTGGACTTTTTTGCAAATACTACCTATTTAATGAAATTATACATTTCTGGTTAAGACACAATAGATCTTATTTGACATAAAATGAAAACCCACCTTACCTTGTTCATAAATAAAAGCCCAGTTCTTCCAAGAACACGAACACCTTAATGCATTCCCAGCACGATTTCCAGTATTGCCAGAATTCGTTATTAAAGTAGTGTTTAAAAGTTCCTTTGACTTGACGACAGTCGAATAAAAAAGTGCACATTTCCTCCTTCACCGCTGTATTTCAAAGAAGTCTCGCTTATTAAAGTGACGTAAGAAATAAAGGTGACGTTATTGCAACCTTGATTAAAGAGCGAAAGAGACGGAAGATGTTTCCTACTTGCATAAAAAATATTACCCCTAACATTTTTCGAAATTCAGCACTCATTTCGGTATAAAGCTAAAATGAATTTTGAGCACTTAGACCGAAGCGTGGTTTAATGAAATATTTTTTCACGTTAACATCGTCCTTTCTGAAGAATGATTCTGGAACAGACACGCGGTTGCATCTTTTTATGTTGAAATTTTAATGAAAAAACTAACGAGATGAGTTGGTTCTAAAAAGCACATACGGGTACAAAATCCGGACTACAAATAAAATATTAGCGCAGCTATTGCTTAAAATGTGATGAATTTATAAGACTGATCTTTCTGTTGAAGTAAGTAGGTACACTAAAAAAACGCACCCACGATATAGGAGAAATTCCAAGTGTGGGGCAACGTTTAAAAAAAGATAAAAAGAAAGAAATCGACTAAACACTTAAATCATATTATGCAGATGCCTCTTTACGTAGGTACCTGCCAGCCTTGAACGTCAGGCCTGACATACCGTTAAGTAATTTTATGCTAAACTGTGATACTACAAACAATATACAGGAAAACCAAAAAATCAAGGGCGAACAGATTTTATATACAGTTACTCTTTTTCACTTTTACTGTTATACTTTTTTAAAGCATATACTTTATTTATTCACAAAAACTTCTTATACTAAATTAACTAACAAAATATAATAACATAAACTAACTAAAACTATTAACAAATTAGAATATAGCGTCGAAAAATTCCACCGCATCACTGTCGACTGGTAATGTACCCAAGAGACTGGCGGCATTGCCACGTTGTATGGCAATGCTTAGTCTCTGGCCAAGGTAAAAGCCAGCCCTTGGGCCACGGGAAGTGTCAACCAGCCGTTTGGAGATTTCGTTGAAAAAACTAACTTTTTTAAAATAAATTTCTTTTATTATTTTTCTTAACGGATGGATACCTAATTTAATGAATTCTGCAAATTGGTACACGGATCATAAGCGTCACAGGGTAACCTGGTCGCAGAAAGTCAAACCAAGCTATTATCTGTCATGCCACAGCTGCAGCCGATAGGTGATATCCCTGGGGTGATCTCTGGTTTATCTGATATATAACTCATAACACACGTCTGTTTTACCCGAAGGATTAGGCAGAAGTGTCCCACCCACCCACATTTCGCCAGTCATGTTTATACCTGCAGCCTGTGGACCAGAGGGGCAATTCCCGTATTTTTAAGACCGTTCGCATTCTAATCTCAGTGTCAATCTGTCAAAATTACCATCAATTTACATACATTTGTGACAGGTTTTTGACATCGATTGTCGCTGACATGAGATTGCGACTTGAATTTGAACGTTTTTTAAGTACGAGAATTGGCCTACAGATACACGCAGAAGACGTTTAATGCCCTGCGTGTGCAATAGAACAAAGCTTTTAGGATACAACTGTCGCTGCCTCGTTTCTGTAGCGCGTCAGGGATGCGACTTCTTTGCGATCATTCGTAAAAGATCCGCTTCACTACTGCGTCGGATGCGGGGCAGCGACACTAGTCTTCTGAGCGTTGTTGCTAGTAAGACTGAAGGCCGCCTTATGGGGCACCTGTGCGCAGTGCATGTACTGTTGAAAGGTATCTCAGTGAGGTGGCGAAAGTAAGTATTATTAGTTATTGTGTGTTTTAGTCTATTATACTAACATAGGTTAAGGAATACTAACAAATTTATGGGTTATACCTGAATTAAAGATAAATAATAATAATAAGTGCCGTGTAATAAGGGGTGAGCCTATTGCCATAAATCAAGCACCAATCCGATTCTGGGCTATGACTGACAAATTCCTGATGGAAAAATCCAACAACACTTTGCCCGACCTGGGAATCGAACCCAAGTACCTCATGCTAAGCCGAAGCACTTCCGACTACTAGACCAACGAGCAGTCAACTGATATGACTGTTTATTTTATAGTATATTCTCAACCAATCACAATAAACAACATGACAGCAATAGTCATTCAGAAACAAATGACAAGAAACAAAATGCTAACGATAATATTAAAAAAAATAAAAAAATATTTCAGGCACATGGCCATATATCGTTATATCGTTTATTTATAAAAATGGTGCAGATTTACAATAACATAAATTAAAAATTATAGAGGACTCAGTTGCTTATTTGCCTGAACTAGGTAGAACCTGTGTTTCAGACTAGAAAGGTGCTTATAATGTTAAAATATAAAATTACAAAAACGGAGAAGACTAATTAAAAAGTAATATTAACTTAAAGACTAAACATGTTTTATTTACAGACAACAAGTGAATTCTCTGTCTCAAGCCCGCTTGCACCACAAATTTCTAAATACATTTAGCGTTAAACAAATTTAAATCATCGTTCTATTTCTGTCAATCATTCGAAAATGATAGAGACAGAACGATATTTTAAATGTGTTTAGCACTAATTGTATTTACTAAATATTGGTGCAAGCGGGCCTCAGTGTATGATAAGCTAAGTAAAAATTGCAGAATAGTATTTTTACAGTCGTAGTTATTTAATTTATAGATACTTAATTTCCTTTTTAATTTATTGTATAGAAATGGGCCTAAAAATTTATAAAATCTGTTTACAAACACATATTTAGAGGGAACAGATATGAAAGGAAGGAAACAGTTCCATACATTCATTCAAATTGCAAATCGAGTTTAAGTAATTAAATAAAAAATCAAATTCAAAGATTGTTAGCAGGAATATTGACAGTCATATGCAAAGAAATAATAAGCTTCATATATGGCTCTCAATATTCCATTGTCAGAATCATGTACACGGCTCATAAAGAAAATTAAACCTGTCTAATTAAATTTATGGATGCTAAAACAATGAAGTGCTGAACGTAAAGATCCCAATTATTTTGGAGTAGGTAAGCGTTGCTTGCTCGTCCCCTTTGCTTCAAAGATAGGGTTTACCTATCTTAAAGTTGACCTGAAGTTGTTGTTGGCTCCAACTTAATCGACTTTAGTACGGAATAATAAACGGTTGAGGTACTCTGTTTATAGTTACAGGTATGTTTATGTTTATAGGAAGCCTTTATTGAGTGGTCAAGTGTAATAATTACTATTATTTATTTATTCATTAAAATCTCCCTTACAACTATCATAACAGGTATGTCCCTAATGCGATAGCTTGCTCTCAAAACTAACTTAAGTATTTACAATATAAAATTATGAGCAACGTAAAAAATAAACTAGTACTACTTATCATAGCTTTTGCACTAAGTAATATTTAAATATAAAACAACAACGTTTAGCCTACTCTAATCTACACTATAACATAAAATATACAACAGTATTTTTGCGAATTCACTCGTATAGCATGTAAATACATCGATCTTGACGTGAAGATCGTTATTAACCCGAATTGCGCGGGTCAATGGTGTTTTAGAGAGTAGGGTGGTCCTGGCAACCGGCACGGTCAGCAGCGCCAACCAATAAACAAACTATTTATTGAAGTTATATCAAGTACATACCCACGGAGCAAATACCTAAAATTTGTGATGTTCACAATATTTTGTAGAAACATTCCACACTACGTAGCCCAAACGATTACGTAGAGGAGTTCAATAATTTGCAAAAAAAATGTTAGTAAGTATTTGGAGTGTGGGTAAAAATGGTACATACCTACGTAGCATATGATGGGCAAAGAATCAGATCAATATAACTTTTTAATTAAGGTTTCTGAAAAAACCTTCGCAATAGGTACTTATAGGACAGTAAGTTTTTTAATTTTTAATTGTTAAACCTTGTGATCCGCCATTTTTCATTGCCAGTGTAAAATGTATCAAACCATCAAAATACAAACTAAAATTACCAGAATCCTTCTTTTTTTTTTTGAGTGTGCTACAAAAAAAAAGAAGGGTTCTGGTAAATTTAAACTTCTCCCGTTCTGGGCGGAGCGGGACGGCGAGTCAGACTCTTACTCACTAAAACCCACCCGTATTCCTTCAGTTGCCTTTGCCAGGGGCCACGGTAACCCTCTCGGACTTTCTCGCAACCCTGGAAGGCATCGGCCCTAGCGGACCCCGTCATTGGTGCTGACATCTCTTTGAGGCGTGCGTGGGACACAACGCGCCGTTGACCCGGGCCTGATCCTTATCGAACGGCGAGCTACCCATTGCTTGCCACCCACAAACACGCACCTACGGTGGTCGGGAATCGGCCTGGGATTCCCGAAGCCCAGGGCGTCTCCTGCGGTGACTAGGCGTCCCGGTGAGGACCTGCGTCAGACGGAAGGTGATTACGCCGTGGCGCCTCTCTAGCCATTCCTTAAAGAGGGGACTTATCGCCGCAATTGTGGCGTGCCCAACTTTGCCCTACCTGGAAATCAAACCCGCGCCTACGAGTGCCGGGAATTGGCTTAGGAATCCCGACACCCAGGGCGTCTCCTGCGGCGGCTAGGGGCGTGAGGGCGCGAATTTTGCCTCTCCCTCACGCGTTCCGCCTCCTCTTTCGCGAGCATTACTGCTTTGCAGAAGGAGGTGACGGCTTCCCATGCCTTCTCGCTCCGTACCATGGCCTGGACCAGGGCCAGACGCGAGAGATCGCCACCACCGATCGCCTGCACGAGGACACGGTGGTGCTCCGCCCAAGCCGAGCAGACCTCCACCCTATGCTCCACCGTGTCGTCCGGGTGATCCACACAATGGTGACACCCGGATTTTTCATTAACTAAACAGTGTAAAATGTATCAAACCATCAAAATACAAACTAAAATTAACAGAATCCTGCATATTTGTCATTTAAATACAATATATCACGAATTACATGCTACCATAATCGAATTTGCGCGTTAATTACATCCAGAGCTTTAGATTACAGCTCATTGCTACTGTTTTTAGTAGTTCTATTAATTTATAGATTAGTCTCTATGATAGGTTGGTGTAAATAACAGACACTAATTAATATGTATGAGTATATTGTTCATTTAATTATATTGATCCATTGAATATTTATTAAATTCTGACACGTAGATGTAATAACGTATGTTCTGCTAGCTTTTGATTTGCTTGTTATTTAGGATAGATTTCTAGGCTGATTAGTGTTCGTCTACCTGACTGTTAAGCTTAATTAAGTCTGAGAATAATGAAGTGAGATTGTCAGGGATGATCCAATCTCTTTTCAAATAATCTAATATAGGTGTAATGTGTTAATTTATAATAATTATCCTTGGATATTATGGTGAACAGTAAAGCTATAACCAAAATTGAGTTGCTCTGAAAAGAGTAAATTTTATTTTATTACATATAAACTAGTTTTAACACTTTTACAAAACCTTCTTTAACATTAATTTATCAAACATTTTACCTGAAAAGAGAAACAACATTTACAGCTATTGTTTCAACAGTTCTTATTAATTACTATTATTTAAATATTCAAATTACAATTTCTCACTTGTTTAACCTAACATAACCTCTATATTCATCATGCTGTATCAATCACTTTATGATCGACCGCTCCATAGACACAAACAAGTTCACAGATAAATTATACATCAAAGTTATTACGCGGCAAATTCAAACTGTACGAACTAAATGAAGTGTCACGCACTTTGTTTACAAAGGTACTTACGTAGTATGCGGAGATTGTTTTATCACAGCAGCAGCGGACTTAGTGAACTAAGCAAAAATAACTAAGTATTATGCGTGTAATATATGACTGCAGTTGGCAGCGACCCAGCCTTCTGAGCCGCTGGTCCCGGGTTCGATCCCCGGACAAGTCAAACATTTGTGTGCATGAACATGTCTGTTTGACCTGTGTCTGGGTGTGTATATGTATTTAAGTATGTATATTATCAGTCATTAGGTTACCGTAGTACAGGTTCTACCTAGTTCGGGACCTGAAGACCTTGTGTGGATGTTATCTCATATTATTATTATTATTTATTTACCGGTATAACACGAGCCCAATGCAATTCTCAGTGTATTTGTCATGTCACTTTTAGCAGTCAGATAAAAGTATAGGTACCTATCTTTTTAACCACTGTGTCTATAGCTGGAAATAAGGAAAGAATACAAGTTTAGCTAACACATTTCTTTTTAGTTAAAAAACTTTTTACAAAAAAATACAACCGACTTACAAACCGACACTACAAAGTGAAATATAACTTTTATTTCCGAAGTCGGTGTCTTGGGATCTGTATTTTAGTTTTTTCCAATGACTTCAGAAGTCGTTTTTTTTTGTAAATAGTTTTTTTATTTTTCAGTTTTTAGTTATGGTACCTATCCCACACCAATTCGAAAACGATCGTCTTTCATACGCGTCCACGTCCGTTTGAAGGCGGTTTTTTTTAATTAAAAATTTTTTTTTTGTTGTTTTGTTTTAAACCGCACGACCGATTTCGATAAAATTTAAATGGGACCGCTTGAGAAGTATATACCCTTTGAAACAAAAAAATTTATTTCAAATCGATTCAGGCATCTTCGAGTAATCGGTGAACATAATTAAAAGAAAAAGATTCTGACGAATTGAGAACCCTTCTCCTTTTTTGAAGTCGGTTAAAAAATACCCCTTACTTTACTGTCATCACCTTTTGTTTAATAGCAGTGTCTATCTTTAATATTTCCCAATGTAAGCTCAGTACCATCCAAACCTCATCTGGCGCCTACATGTACTTCTTTTATCTCGGGTCAAGATGGCGCCACCGTGGTCACAGCGGTGACAGATGACCATTGGAAAGGAGCCTGAATTCCTCGGCGACCCTAGACGATAAACATGGAGTAATAGATCAACCCTTCTACATTTCTTCACAAGGAAAGATAAATAAAAACACACTATACAAACTTTTCATACTTCTAATGTAAATAAACAATAAGTCGATTGGGAAACAATTGGTATACGTCACTAAAGGTCACTGATTAAAATTATGATCTATTTGGTTACAGAAAGAAACAATCAAAGAAAGCCTTCTATACGCCACAATGTAAATTATATTCAAAGACATGCGTCCAGAGTGAAAAAAAATGCTAAAACATAATACATTATTACCGGCTCAGAAAAGAACAAGTGTCTAATTTCAGAGAGGTAAAACACATCCCGCAGTCTTCCTCGTTTTATAATTCAGGTGAGCGTGCGGTCGAGGCACAATCCGCTCTGTTTTTATCACGAAGTGTTTGACATGCCGTGAGAAATTTTCATCGAGATATTCGTGTAAACTTGGCACGGTAATTCCACAACGGTGAATGCAATTTGCTTAGTTGTAACCTCTTTACCACCGCCCTAACTGTCGGGAGGGCGAACGAGGGAATTTCTCGCGGGATTTCTCATTTCATGCTCAATTTAAAAATTTGTCTAGTATCGCTATATTATTTACTTTAATATTTTCCACAGTCATTCTGTAAACATACTTGGGTAACATTAACCTTTATTTTGTTGAGATATTTTTGTGACTTACCTACATGGCGAATGTTCTAATAAAGTATTTTATTTCGTTAAATATCGTAATACCAATCTTTAAATGAACACTATCGGCCTTGTTAGCATTGATGGAACGTTCGCACGAGTTATTTTCTGACATCAGAAGACAGGAAAGTATTTTATTAAAGTCAGTCAGGTGAAATATCGAAAATGCTTACGTTAAATCAGAAATGCTGAATGCCGCACGCCCCGTTGGTATCATAGGTAATGAAGAGCAATAAACTGAGTAATAATTCTCCTAAATGTCATAGAGCACACGTGTTCCACTCTATTGGGAAGGCTTAAAGGTCCACTAAGGAAACCTTTGTGTAGCAGTTCGTGAACCCATTCGTTATCCTGTCATTGTAAGAAGCGTATGATTTGTGGACGAATATCGAAATCTTGGGTAAAGTTCTAGTAATATTATTTATTACCGAGCAAAGTAAAAGAGTATTAAATAGGTAGCCTTGACAGAAAAAGTAGACCATTTCGTGGAACAATCTGCTGTTTGACCAGGAAAATTAGGATGTCCTTGAGTGTGTCCACGTGTAATATTAGTTCTTTACCTATGAATTTACCATTTAGTATACAGAAAGTTAAAGTCATTTTTAAATAAATATTTTTTATTTCTGTCAATCAAAATATGCACCCACGCTATCAATGCATCTCTGCCAGCGCAGTGTTAATTTTTCAATGCCTTTCTTAAAGAAGTCAGGTGTACGGGAGCCAATAAACTCTTCAAATGCATTTTGCACTGCCTCTCGGGTATTGAATTTTTTCCCTTCCAAAAAGTTGTCCAATTTTTGGAAAATGTAGAAGTCTGTCGGCGCAAGGTCTGATGAGTCCGGTGGATGACGCAAAACTTCCAAACCTAGCTCTTGTAGCTTAGAGACCGTCTGTTGTGCAGTATGAGGTCGAGCATTGTCATGTAGGAGCAGCGGGGACGAGCGATTAACCAAGGCTGGCCGGAGATTTGCGAGCTTCTCCATCATTGTGTCCAGTTCCTCACAGTACACATCTGCAGTAATGCTGGTGCCATTTGGTAAAAAGCTGTGATGAATTATACCGGAATTAGACCACCAAAGAGGGACCATGACTTTTTTAGGGGTGAGTTTTCGTTTAGGGCATTGCCTAGGCGCTGAACCAGGTCTAACCAACATGATGACCGCTTACGATTATTAAAAATAATCCATTTTTTATCGCAAGTGACAATGCGGTTCAAAATCGCCTCGTTTCTGTGTCTGTTAAGCAACGCAAGGCATACCTCAACGCGATCGTCACGCTGGTGATCGGTCAGTTCGTGCGGCACCCACTTATCAAGTTTACCTTACCTACCTATTTGACGCAAATGGACTAATATTGTTTTGATGCTAACATTGAAAGCTGCTGCTAACTGAGCTGTAGATTGAGTACCTATTGTCAGCTCCCACCCTCGTCTTTAAGGACCGAAACACATAACCGCGTTGCGGCGCCGCGCCGCTAGAATTGGCAGTTTCGTCAGCGCTGATTTTAGCGGCGCGGCGCCGCACCGTGACGCAATTTCCAGCGTTATGACGTCATACTTGTTGACAATGATTCAGTTCGTTTCTATCACTCTTGCAAACAATACGCGTCAACCCGGAAGCAGTTTTAAAATAAAAATGTCTGACGTTGACATCGATTTATTTATATCTTTGGTTCAGGAACGCCCTTGTTTGTGGGATTCTAATGACGAAACTTATACAGACTAATTTATAAAACAAGACGCATGGAAAAGCATTTATGAAAATTACAACGAAAAGTCAAAACTGGGTAAATAGTGTAGTCGTTTCTTTTGAAATAAGTTGTCTATCTACAATCAAAAATCACGAGGAACTGGTAACCCTACCATAAGACAGTAAAACGCTCTTTTTCGTGACGCCGCAACGCCACAACGCAAACTGCCGATTCCTTGCGGCGTCACAACGCGGTTATGTGTTTCGGCCCTAATTCGTCGTTGTTGACTTTAGTTTTCGGGCGATCACGAAGATATGTTTTTAGATCAGAATTTCCATGTCGGAACCGTTCAAACGAATAACAAGTCGTGCGTTCGTTTGCAATGTTCACTCCGTACGCTTAATTAATGGTACGAGCCGTTTGTGCGGCATTGCTACCGCGACGGAACTCGTATTCCATAATGATAAAAAAGATACAAATGAAGTGATAGAAAAACACAAATCAATAAACAAATGACTGAATTTGAAAATATAATTCCATATTTTTTCAATAAAATTCATTTGAATTTAGAATTTATTGTCAGCTGGATACATTACGTTTCAAACGGAAAGAATTGTAAAACGACAACTTCATAGGTAAAAAAGACTTATTTTAAATCGTGATTTTCTTGATAACATTCTAATATTATTATTTTTCCTACTTAAATTTTATTTTTCTTAGATAATATGACCTTTATTACTTAGTTGAGACCGCTTACTTAAGCTTAAAAAAGCATTAACTTTCTGATACAAAATTATGTGTGGAACCTTTCCGAAATCCCCTCTGTCCACCACTTGTCAAAGGCAAACTTACTTAAAAGAGAAAATCCCCTCCGGTGCTATTTTAAACACGTACTCTTTAGGTCCCATGTTATCTCTTCGACGGATAGAGGTCGTGTCTTTCTTTGGTGAGAAAGCTCATTCTGCAATAAGGCTTTAGGAAGCTGCTTTGTGAGGGGTTCTCACCATGTACGTCATATTAGATTAACGGCCATTTGATATACAAATGTACTAGTAACATGACCGCCTCGTTGGTCTAGTGGTTGCAAGAGCTACTGCTAAGCATGGGGCAGGTTCGATTTCTAAATCGGAAAAATGTTTTTGGGGTTTCCCATCAAGAATTTCTCACTAGCAGCTTGAAGTCTGGATTTGTGCCCACTGGGTGGCAAAAGGCTTACCCTCTATGACATTTTTTTTTTTGAGGGTGGGATGTCATCAAATAACTTCTCCCGCTCTGGGCGGAGCAGGAGGGCGTGTCAGACTCTTACTGACTAAAACCCACCCGTGTTCCTTCAGTTGCCTGTGCCAGGGGCCACGGTAATCCTTTCGGACTTTCCCGCAACCCTGGCAGACATCGGCCCTAACGGACCCCGTCTTTGCTGCTGACATCTCTTTGAGGCGCGTGTGGAAAACAAGGCGCCGTCAACCCGGGCCTGATCCTTATCGCACGGCGAGCTGCCCATTGCTCGCCGTCCGCAAGCCCGCGCCTACGGTGGCCGGGAATCGGCTTGTGATTCCTGACGCCCAGGGCGTTTCCAGCGGCGGCTAGGGGCGTGAGGGCGCGAATTTTGCCTCTTCCTCACGCGTTTCCCCTCTGTGACATGGGGCCTAAACTAAACATAGCTGGCGAAGCTGGGTGTACTATTAGTTATTAGGTTCTCGTAGCTGCAGTCGTCATTTCTTTTCGTTGCTTAGATATTCAGTATGTACATATGTATTTATGTATCTATTATATGGAATTTATAATATATATGTATATACTATATATACATATCTTTTATAGTGTATTGTATCCATATCGGTACTTATTTTTTTGCAAAAATGACAACCCCATTTTTATATCCACGCAATCACTGCCCATTCCAACGTTGCCTGGAAGAGATCGCAGAAAGCGATAAAGCCGCCCATTGTATGTTTTGTAGTGTTAAATGTATTTTTTTGTTATGTATTTTCTCGTATATGTACTATCGAGGAAGTTCATATCTAAGCAGTTTTAGACCAAAATCCCGTGAACACGATGACCGCATCTGTTTTACGTTAGTTACTGTTAGCGCCCGAGCGCTACAGGGAAAAATAGTCCTAAAGGTGCATAGATATGAACTTCCTCGATAGTACATTGTACAATACTAACTAATATTATAAATGCGAAAGTAAGTTTGTTTGTTACCTTTTCACGCCTAAACCACTGAATCGATCATCCTGAAATTTTGCATATACGTTGTCAGGTGTACAGAAACGGACATAGGGTACCTTTCATTTCGAAAAAAAGTACTGTTCCTGAGAAAAACAACAATAACATTCTTATGATAATATATGGCGCCACGTGTATTGTGTGTGTAGTGTAGTGTGTTAACAGTTTTTTTTACTTTTGTACCTAATACAATTTGTAAGTCTAGAGTTTCGTTGGATCTTTTCATCCTCCTGGCTATATTATGGATGCTAAAGTAAGTTTTTTTTGCTTGATACCTTAAATTAAAGCGAGCGAAGCCGCGGGCAAAATTCTAGTAAAGTATAAATTGTTTTACCCTTCGGGGCATACTGAGTGATGATCCGTAAGAGAAATAAGAGTATCGTAGGTAGATAACTGAAAATAGTTCTTGACTGAGTTTTGAACTGAGTACTACGCATTGAGTCATTCGAAACATCACAAATAGATACATGATTCACAAATACGGGGCACTCTCGCCTCCCATTAGGCAATAGACAGCTAGCCTTGTTACAGAAATCATCCCCTCCGAGTTAGCTCGGCCCTAGTGATCCGTGAAAACGAACATCGATAACCTTTCACTGTCACACAAAGGGCGCATTCAGCCGCGAACGGACGAAATTGATTTTTGCTCATATTGGACTGAAGACTACGGGACACTACACCGTTCAATTTCAACTACAAAACAAAGTTTCCCATACAACCTTTCCGTATCGAGAAAAACGAAAAACTGACGGATTCTGTTGGGACAACGGTTTTGACAGGACTCTTTTAACAAAGGTCCGGTTTTCCATTTACGTGCAGGAGAGGTATTGACATGTGCTGAAGTCGGTTGATGTTGTAAGTATAAGTATCGGTGACACAGAGTCTTTATTTAGGCTTATCATGAGGCCAATTGTTGATGATACGTCAAGGGAACAATTTATTACCAATATTATTATTCGTATCTACTTGGATCGATGCTAAATTATACATGTTTTGAACTCTACTATATGTATTTTTTAAGGTTATAATTAAACATTGAACATGGTTAGTAAAATATTTTTTCGTGACTGATTACCTGTAATAATAATAATGTAATATGAGGTAGACAGATGCAAAAAGTAGAAGAGAGTCGCGTTTGTTTCGCAACTTGAAATATGTGGTGTCTGGACGAAAACTGTATCGTAAATTGCATTGAGAACTCACGAATACAGCCCTGATATCATCCTTTTCACCAACGCGTCGCGGAACACATGGTGCCTTTTCACCAACGCGTCGCGGAACACATGGTGCCTTTTCACCAACGCGTCGCGGAACACATGGTGCCTTTTCACCAACGCGTCGCGGAACACAAGTTGCCTTTTCACCAACGCGTCGCGAAACATATGTTCCCTTTTCACCAACGCGTCGCGAAACACATGGTGCCTTTTCACCAACGCGTCGCGAAACACATGGTGCCTTTTCACCAACGCGTCGCGGAACACATGGTGCCTTTTCACCAACGCGTCGCGGAACACAAGTTGCCTTTTCACCAACGCGTCGCGAAACACATGGTGCCTTTTCACCAACGCGTCGTGGAACACATGGTGCCTTTTCACCAACGCGTCGCGAAACACGTGGTGCCTTTTCACCAACGCGTCGCGGAACACATGGTGCCTTTTCATCAACGCGTCGCGAAACACATGGTGCCTTTTCACCAACGCGTCGCGGAACGCATGGTGCCTTTTCACCAACGCGTCGCGAAACACATGGTGCCTTTTCACCAACGCGTCGCGGAACACATGGTGCCTATTCACCAACGCGTCGTGGGACACATGGTGCCTATGTCTCGCGTGCGATTCGCGTCACGTGTTGCGCCTTTTTGTAGGAGCCTTTAAGCACTGAGTAAATTTTGCAGTTGTGTCAAAGCAGGCGTAATACTGCTATACTCCGTGATTTTATTTATTTGCGTTCTAATTGGTTAATGCTGCTGCTGTGTTTTTACCCAAAAAACAACATAGGATAGTTTAAAGGTGGACTCACGTACCTGTCTATATATGCTGTACCATTAAAAAAGTTATTCTCCCCAAGCTCCAGTAATTAACTTTTAATAAAGCCATTATGCTACGGAATTAAAGTTTCTTATTAACAAAAAGTCAACACATTATGCACGTGTTTAATCACCTGTTGTGTTTATTACCATACATATATTTTGACAATGTAAATTAAGTTCAATGAACGAATATTGATTACCAAATGAATGTGCAATCAAGCGAGAGGAGCAATTTTGTCCAATCCAGTTGGGGGCAATCCGATTTCTGGGTTGTCGTATTACCTACTGATTAATAACGTTGTAGATAAATACGACCATGTTTTGAGAATGAATACACAGGTATAGATAATAATAATAAATAATAAATATCGTCTGACATTGCACACAGCACCATCTAGTTCCAAGTTAAGCACTTAATTAAGGCTTGTGTTATGGATACCAGATGGTTGATACACTACTTAAATACATTTTTTTAGTAAATACATACATATTATAAATATACATCCATGACTCGGGTACAAATGTCCATATTCATCATACAAACATTTGCCCCTACCGGGATTCGAACCCAGGACCATTTGGTTTCGCTGACTACACTTAGCCACTGTAGCCACTACACCAAACGTGTCGTCAAATCTGTAGATTAGGTAAGGAATAATTCCAGATGAAATCAAAACTTCGGAGTTTATAAAAATGAGATTCAAGGAATGTAAAACTTTATTTAATTTCATTTATTTAAAGTAGTTTTAAAGAAATCTAAGATAAGTCACTTGGAGTGTTGTAGAAATTATGAGAACTGACACTTTAAATTATATATTTTTTTTAAATGTGGACTACAGCGAGTTCACACCAGATAAAAAACCCAAAAAATACCGTGTGGCTAAATTAAATAAAAAATAATTATAAATTGTTTCGTTTGAGATTCGATTGAGATATCTCGTTGACAAGAATAATTGTTTTGTTAAAGATACGAAGTTTCTCGGCGAGAAAATCATCCAAGCAGAATGGAATGGGCGACTGCCTTTTGAAGCTTGAAATCTCTACTTTGAATTTAATATAAATATAGAGAAATGGTGCCAAGGCTAAGTTTAATTATTATAATTTTGTAATCTGTGTATTGTTGCTTATTTAGACCCTCCTTTATTGTGGTTCTGTCGGGTTTGAACTGAATATCACTAGACTGTTTGAACTCTTAATTTTAAATATCTACATATTAAGTAGGTACGTAGATGTACCACATAAAACATGTAAGTAGTCAGCTCTTTGAAATTGGTTCCCTATTGCATTTTTATTTCTTATCTTTTTGAAAAATATAGGTATAGACAGCAATTCAGATAACTCTTATGAATTACGACGCTCAAGTAAAAAATCGCTAACGATCACACCTCGATAATACAATAATAGTTCACAACGCACAGGCCACGAAATAAGATAGTATTATTAAAACAATATTGCCAAGGTTACTTCAAGGTGCCAGTACCGATCACAGAACTTATAGTTATTGCCCTTACGAGTTTTGACCCTTTTCCATTTCAATTTACAGATGTGTCTTCGATACTCAAGGGGGTAATGCGAAGGCCCCTTTGAAAAAAAGCAATAACCCGAAAAGGCTTTAAGTTCTTACGCTTTCAAAATAAACTTTAGGGATGGGGCCATTGTAGGTGATAAAAGAAATAAAAAGTTTAATGTAAAGATAAAGACAGAATGCACTTTATTACGGAAGATTAGCTTCGAGATTGGTTTCAATGGAGCTGGCTCAAAGAAGTGTTCAAGCAGGTTACTTTTAAAAGTTATTTTATTCTTTGGTGGAGTTGTTTTGATGGGAAGATTGTTGGATTAACTATTGGCCTTTGGTAAACTGTTAAGAAAACAGAACAACTAAAGTGGAAAAATAAACTTTTTAATTAAATAAGATTTAGATTTGGTTTTGTCTGTGCACATAACGTAAAATATATCTGATAAACAAAAAAACGATATAAATGTTAAATGATACATGATTTCATTTCTATATGTAGGTTTGTACAAACACGTTTACACGTCAATCATATTTAAAAACTAGATGAGGTCGGCTAAGGTCAGGAAACTCTGCACAGTCGATACAATTATTCAAAATAAGAGCTAAAGTAGGTGCTATAATGTCAATAATAGACAGCAACTTCTACGGAATTACCCCACAAATGTGCAGTCTTTTTTATCAATTTATTGTGTGAAAGTTTATTGATAAAATTAACATGTTCAAAATTAAATGCCGAATCGCAAACATTAACATTCTCTTTAAGCGAAGACTCAGCAACAGAAAGAAGGTATTTATTTATTTATTTTTAACAGCCCAAACTATCATTACAGGGTTTACCCTAATTCGACAGTTAAGAACTCAAACTAACCTAAGCTATATCCTTAAAATAACCAAATTAGAAAAATTTAAAATAATAACATTATTAAATTATTACACCATTCTTTATCATCATTTTGGCATCACGCGTCCCATAAAATCAAGGAGATTGGTAGCAGTGCTGCGCCCCGGTCAGAATCCGTGCTACGCTTCCGATAACTGTCCGCGCACTTGCTCTTGCATACAGCGCTGAATGGCAGACTCGATTACCTAACTTTGCCAGCGTCGACAACACCGCCACTGGCCTATACCCGCCGATGTCACCTCCCGCCCTGCCTTTGGGCACTGCAATGACTCGCGTAATCTTCCACCAAGCTGGGAACCTCGCAGAGTGAAGACAGGCGTTAAATATACAGAGTAACGGTTCCACGAGTACCCTACCACAATCTTTAAAAATAAACGCTGGTATACCTTCCGGGCCCGCAGATCGCTTAGGCTTGAGGCGGTCGAGTGCACTTCTAACGACCATATGACTTAGATTATTAATTCGCACACATGCACTACCTGTGTTCCCCGCTTCCGCTGTTGCCGCTTCTGAGTCTACTCGGGGCGGTGCACTACTATATACCGACTCAAAATAAGTCGCGAACTGTTCAGCACACTCCTCGTCTGATAGATACTGACCGTCCTTTATAATGTCCTGTCTACTCGTTGTACTTTTCTGCAATCGTATGTATTGCCAAAATGAGTTAGGGTCTTTCGCGAACTGACAGGTGATGAGTTCAGGGATTTAGTAGTTTAAACGGGAATTATCTGAAAATAAATGTTCATAGGCCGCGGCGGCTTGTGTGTCCGATTTTATGATGTTGTTTTGGCTGTAGTCAGTATTTCGGTTACTAGACCTTCCCGTTTCACTATTAACAATATTCCAAGTAGTTTTAATTACATTACTACTGTTTTTAATCTTCGAACTCAAATAACGCGACTTGGCTACACAACAAACTTTTTTAAATAATTAGAATAAATTCTATAAATTAAATTCAGAAGTGTTTACATAAGTCTTTTCATTGTACAACTCATAAAGCCGTGTTCTACTTTTATGAATACTTACCAATGGTAGCCCAATCACTGAAATATGCGTTGCTATTAAGAGCGTTTATACCTTATGAGTGGCAACGTCGCAATTTAGTGTCATATTTCGTGGTTTGCAATTTTTATCATTTAATCGGAGTTATATGTATAAAATCTGTTCATTGAGCTAGGAAAAAAATCTGTTTAATTAACTTTTTAGAATTATGTGAAAACTGTGTAAAAGGTAAGAAATCGTTGCGTTTACAAAGTCAAAGTCAAAGCATTTATTTCAAATAGGCACATAAAAGGCACTTTTGAACGTCAACATTTACATTTAAATAGAATTGATTCTAGTCGCCCCTTCCAAAAGGTAGTTTCGTATGGAGAAGAATGGGCAAGAGACTCCATCGTTACTCTTTTAAAATGTGTTACAATACTTTGTATACATTAATTATATATAATTATATGTGAAGACGATGCACCTATAATAAAAATTACCCTACCAAAATAGGTAAAAATAATTTAATAAACGTAGCAATGATAAATAAGTTAATTAAATGATAGATACATGGTGTTCACATATTTACAAACATTGTAAAAGTACACTTCTATTTATATGCAAATAATACATTGGAAACTTGCAGGGCGTTATTTTCATTGTAAAATAACTGTAAGCTTTACGGTTACTTACTTTTTAAACACTTTCACGTAATTCTAAAAAGTTAATTAAACAAATTTTTAAAATATGATTACCACCATGTAGATTTGTGTCTGAAATGGTCTTTTGAGGAAAGAACCACACAGATTGAGTGGACCTGTCCAGTCAGTGCACGCACACAGATGATTAGGATCAGAATGAATAGACATAACTGGTAATTTATTAATGAGTTTAACTTTAAAAGCTTCCAAGCGACTAGCAATTTTGGGGTTGACAGTGATATCCTTTTTAACCACCTTATTGTTTTGGTTTTGGATAATAATCCTTAGCCCGCCATGATCAGAATCTAGTAAATGTATAATTCCTTAGTGGCTTGGTATAACATCTGTATAAATATTATCTAGGCATGTTGCACTGGTAGGGGATCATGTAGGCTCCAAAAATAGATTTACAAGATTGTAGGAATGAAACAAGCTTAATAGTTTACTACAAGAACCTGAGTTTTCTAATAAATTAACATTAAAAGCACCATAAGTGATAATGGACTTGTTCGATTTACAAATCTGGTTTAACCTTCTGGTTTAACTTCATCCATTACCTTTTCAAAGCAGTCATACAATCCCGAAGGAGGAAGGCTAAAACGCTAACTCACATAATCTTGATGAGAAGTATTATTTTTAATACTTCATACGTAAAGGTATACTTACCTATTAATTTCATCGACTCAAAGATGCATCTTTTCACGTCGGATCCAACTCACACTTTACCAGTTTTATTTTATCTATGCCAAAAATAAATGTTGTATTGCTATCATTACAATTCGTGATTCTGATATCTATTCAATTTCTTATCAAAAGTAAAATTTGAATAACGGCATTTGGGACGAGTTTGAGAGGGGACTATTGTGCAAGTTCTTGATGAAACTTCTCTAATATTCGAAGTGGAAATTTATTCTTTGGCTGCCATTGAGAAATAAAGTGGGCTTTCATTGTGACTGAACCAAATTTATTGGGAAATCGAAATAAAGTATCAGCTGTGTAACTGGAAGGATCGACAAGCGAACATTGACGAATTGGGTCGCGGTAATAGCTCGACTAATATTCTGTAGCAATAATGTCTATTTCACCGATTCCTTTATTTCCTTTCTAAACATGATTACTTAGTGCTTCCTAGAGATATAATTCTATATCATTACGCTCAAAGAAGCCTTTCATAATATCTCTATGTAGACGTAGAAGTAGGTCAATTTAGTTAGATGTTTAGAGAAATATCTGAGCTCGGAAGAGTACCTGGATTGAATAACAATATAATAACATAACCTCCAAAATGGTAAACCATTAAAAAAAAGCTTAGTATCTACGTTAGTGCAGGCAGGTAAACGTTTAAAAAACTTATTTCTGAAAAAGAACCCCTTTATATTTATTGGCCAAATTCATAGTACTTACGCCATGCACCCCGCTTGCACGTATACTTAGCGGTTCTCGTTATGTTACTAAATTGATCACTAACATGTCCTAACTAACATACCTTTTTTTTTTTTTTGATGGTGGGAAATCTTCAAATAACTTCTTCCGCTGTGATAGATAGATAGATAGATAAACCATTTATTTGGTGCACACAAAAATACAATCAGGTACAATCGGGTGGGTTTTAGTCAGACTATTACTGACTAAAACCCACCCGTGTTCCTTCAGTTGCCTGTGCCAGGGGCCACGGTATCCCTCACGGACTTTCCCGCAACCCTGGCAGGTATCGGCCCTAGCGTTACCCCGTCATTGATGCTGACATCTCTTTGAGGCGCGCGTAGAACACAACGTGCCATCGACCGGACGGCGGCGAACGGCGAGCTGCCCATTGCTCGCCGTTCGCAAGCCCGCACCCACGGTGGCCGGGAATCATCTTGCGATTCCCGACGCCCACGGCATCTCTGGCGGCGGCTAGGGGCGTGAGAGTGTGAATTTTGCCTCTCCCTCACGCGTTCCGCCTCCTCCTTCGCGAGCATTACTGCTTCGCAGAAGAAGATGACGGCTTCCCAGGCCCTCTCGCTCCATGCCATTGCCTGGACCAGGGCCGTACGCGAGAGATTGCCACCGCCAATCGCCTGCAAGAGGACACGGCGGTGCTCCGCCCAAGCCGGGCAGACCTCCACCGTATGCTCCACCGTGTCCTCCGGGCGATCTGCACAATGGTGACACCCGGGCGTTTCCTCCCGCCTTATCCGGAACAGGATACAGGATCCGAAACAACCGTGTCCGGTGAGGACCTGCGTCAGGCGGAAGGTGAGGACGCCGTGGCATCTCTCTAGCCACTCCTCAAAGAGGGGACTTATCACCGCAATTGTGGCGTGCCCAGCGCTGGGTTGCGATAATCGCACTCTCCATGCCGCCCTGAGATCCCGCCGGAGCTCTGTCCGCTGTACCGTGATTTCTCGCGGCAGCGGAGCTACGCCCGGCGTTTTGCCTCCTCGCGCCACTCCCAAATGTGCACGAGGACGTTTGCCTCCAGATCCCATGGCGGTAATCCGGCAAGGAGGGTTGCCGCCTCACCGGAGGCCGTATGGTATCCCCGGACCAGCCGGGTGACCATGACCCTTTGGGGCGTGTTCAACCGGGCGCCGCCTCAAGGAACGCGCCCACACCGGTGCCCCGTAAAGGGCCATGGACCGCACGATCCCCGCGTAGAGCCTCCGGTAGGAGGCGTTTGGCCCCCCTAAATGGGTAGGAGCCGCTTCAAGGCAGCCCCGGCCCTTTCCAGTCTGGGAGCCAAACGTCGGTAATGCTCCACGAAGTTCCACCGGCTGTCGAGGACGAGTCCCAGGTACTTCATCGTCGACTCGACGCCGATGTGAACCCCTCCTACCGTACACACACAACTAACATACCTACCCTTAACGTTTTAAGTTATAATGAAATGCATTATGGATCTACCTTTAATATGCAAAACTTTTTAGTAAGTACTTACCCACATTCTGGCTTAATTGTGAATTTCCCACACACGAACTAAGAGTGTTTTGTTAAACAAATTTTATAGAGCTTAACAGGTGCAAAGTTTGAGGAAAATTGCATCAGCTTGCATAAGTTTACGTATATTAAAACTACAAAATTAAGGAGCGAGTTTTATGTAGAATACTGAGTTTTAGTCCAACAATGATTATACGTGCAGCCATGTAGGTACGTACTTAATATGATAATTATTTATGTTGAAATTTTTGGGTACCTGATGTTTTTAAACGGTTTTATTTAGCTTGTCCTGTTTGTTTTTTGGGTCAAATTTTGTAACAAAAATTGTACCTCTTTCCTGTTGACAGCTTGATCTGATAATTGGTAGGTACATACCTTTAGTTCTGATAATAATACAATTAAAATATATTCAGTATTATAGTAAATCCAAGATGGCCACCACCACAAAATGGCGGAATACATGTTTTTTCACCACCCCCTCAATATTGGTATCAAATAAAAGGGCTTGACTAATAGAATACAGTACACCATGAAAAAATTCAAATCTAAGATGGCCGCCGGTGCAAAATGGTGGATTTTATATTTGTTTCCATCCCTTTATTATGAGTAATGGGTATCAAATGAAAAGGGTTTACAAGTAGAACGAAGTGCATGGAGAGTTTAGACAGTCTATAATAAAGAATTAGGCTTCAACTATCCACAAAATGCAAGGCAGCACTGTAGACCACGCATTTGTGTATATGCTCAAAATTGTTTGAGGAAGGATAACCTTACGTGGCACTGAGTCAAGTAGTCTTTGGAAGGATTATGTATTGAGGAGTTAGATTGCAACAAAATAAAATCGTAAGGCGCTTGAAATTTATATCAACAGTCAACCGCTCATATATATATATCATTTACATACTATTTACATTTTACTCAGGTTACGCTGCGCCCCACGATTTTATTTTTGAGTCTGATCAATGCCCTATATTGAAGAGGAGAGTTGTGTGACAACTGTTACGTAGGACCTACCTTATTATTTTATAGCTTTTAGTACATTAACTACATTATTTTTATCTTTCTTTAAAAAAAAAACCATTTAAAAAGCAAAAAAAAAATTATTATGAGTATTTTCTGTATCATGGGTGAAATAAACTTTATAAACGCCGTGTGACTTTATTTTATTGCTGAAACAGTTCTTACATTTATAACAATAAAAAAACATTTCCAAGAATGAAAAAAATGAAATTAAATAAAAGTCTAGCCAACCTAAGCTAACCGAACGGTAATTTTTATATTTATTGTATTTAGGTACTGCAGGCTTCAAATATTTCTCAATGGCCAAATTCAAACCCACCAGCACTTCATGAAACATTTTCAAGTATTGAATATCATTGACGGTCGAATTCGATTTAAAATATCTCGAATCGCGAACTAAAATGAATAAAAGTCACATTTCTAGTAGTCTGATGTGGCGCCTGAGCTCCCTTTAGTAGTATTTTGTATCGGAATTTTAAGCAAATGGTGCATTCTACGAAATAACGGGTTTGCAAGTAAGTTGAATAGCTCATTTGAATTTAAATGCGTCGGATGCGTGCGTGGAGGATGGACGGATGAAGTCACGAGCCACGGCTGCCATTGAACGAAATCCCTGCAATATTGAGAGTCATTCAGATTTTAATCACAGTGACACTGCATTTACGAACACCGATCGACTTTAATGAATTCGTTGCAAGAGTTATTTTCAGAGGAGTCACATTTGTTTGGTTGTTTTTGTTATGTGGGTACCTACTTATTTATCATTATCAAATAAGTAGGGTAGAATAGTGAACTTAGTTTTAAGCAAACGACTGCTGCGTCAGTCCAATATATGAGCTTGTACGTAACGGTTGACTTATTTAAATCCTCACCCACCTTCGTATATAACAGTTGGCGACGAGGTCAAAGTACAATTTACGCGTATATCGTAAAATGGCAAAAGTATCCGCTACAGTTTCGGTCGGCACATTAACAGTATTCAACCATGAGCATCAAGAATGGCAACTGTATAAAGAAAGACTCGAACAGTGGTTTCTTGCAAACGAAATTGGGGCAGACGTGGATAAAGCCGGTTGTAAACGTCGAGCTATTCTGCTAAGCAACTGCTCGGAATCAAGTTACAAATTGATTCGTGATCTAGCTTTACCGCGGCAGGTCGGTACCTTGAGCTATGATGAAGTAGTAGCTTTATTGGATGGACATTTCAAGTTGAAAAAGTGCACGTTCGCGGAAAGATATAAATTCCACAGTGCCACGCAACATGTCGGCGAAGGATTGCCAGAATGGGCGGCACGAGTACGTGGTTTAGCAATACACTGCGGGTTCGTGGCGTTATCTCTTGATGAGCAGCTTCGCGACCGTTTTGTGCTGGGTATGGCACCTGGACCTGAGAGAGATAAGTTATTCACCAAGGCGATGTCGGAGTTGTCGCTCAGCAAGGCCTTGGAAATAGCTGAAGCAGTACGCAGTGCGCGTATGGGGGCACAAGAAACAACTCGACAAGCAGACATGGGTGCACCACTTCAAGTGATGAGGATGGACACGGCAGCACAGCCAGGTACAGCACGCGGCAGAAGCGCGCCGCGCCCGCGCCACGTGCAAGGAGCAGCAACACCCACGGTTAGCGGCGAGCGCGCTCAAGGGGGCGCGGGCGGCAGCGGCGGCGGGTGCACAGCCTGCGGCTACGCAGGTCACGAGGCATCGACGTGTCGGTTTGTGAGATATAAGTGCAAAAAGTGCGGCGTTCAAGGACATCTTAAGCGAATGTGTAAACAAACTATAAGTAAACAACACTATGTCGAGTGCTGTGGGGATGAAGACGATGATGGTAAGCATGTGTGCTATAATATCCGCACTATTCGCGGAGAACCGATGCGGGAATCTGTTTGTGTTAATGGAGTTGAGCAAATTTTTGAAATAGATACGGGTTCACCAGTAACCGTCATTTCTGAGCAATTGTATCATAAACACTTTTTAAATATAACGTTGGAAACCAGTGACCTTATTTTGCATAGTTACAATGGCGATAAGTTACACATTGTAGGTAAAATAAATCTCATGTTCACATATAATAACAAAACATTCAAAATAGGGGTATATGTCGTGCGGAACGGAGGTCCACCCCTATTAGGCAGAGATTTCTTTTCTCGTTTTAACTTGCAAATATGCTCATTGAATAACTGCAACGATTTTTTAACAATTAATTCTTCTAAGTACCCACAGTTGTTTGGAAATAAATTAGGTTGTTTCAAGGGCGTCAAGGTGGATTTAGCTTTAAAACCAGACGCAAAGCCGATTTTTTTTAAGGCTAGGCCGTTACCTTTTGCTGTCCGGGAAAGCGTGGAAAAGGAACTTAACCGTCTTGTAGATTTAGGTGTATTAGTACCAGTGAAATACGCGGAGTATGCAAGTCCAGTAGTGCCGGTTTTAAAGAGAGATGGTTCCATACGTCTCTGTGCCGACTACTCTGTGACTATAAATAAACAGTTACTTGTAGATAAATACCCATTACCTAGGTATGACGAGCTGTTTACTAAACTACATGGCGGAAAGTTTTTCAGTAAATTAGACCTTTCACATGCATATAATCAGTTATGTCTAAATGAGAAGTCACAAATGCTCACATGCATAAACACTCATAAAGGGTTATATAAGTTTACTCGCTTAGTGTTTGGTCTGGCTAGTGCGCCAGCCATTTTTCAGCGTAACATGGAAGCGCTTCTATCAGGACTAGATGGTACTCTTTTATTTCTTGATGATATTTTAGTGTGCGGGACGGACAAAAATCAGATGATGAGTAGGTTGAATGAAGTTTTCCGTAGGTTACAGGAAGCAGGTTTAGTTTTAAACATAGAAAAATGCACTTTCTTTCAAGAGTCCGTATCCTACTTGGGTTTTGTCATTGACCGTAATGGTATACACAAATCTCCGGAGAAAATAAAGGCAATTCTGCAAAGTCGAACTCCAACCAATACAACAGAATTAAAATCATTTTTAGGCATGGTCAACTATTACCGAAATTTTATTAAAAACGCATCATCGATTTTAAGTCCACTACATGATTTGCTTAAAAAAAAAGAACCTTGGTTATGGACTAAGAAACATGACGAAGCAGTATCATCAGTTATACGGAAATTAGTTTCTGATACCACCTTAGCACATTTCAATCCGGAAGCATTGTTAATTGTAACGGTTGATGCGTCACCAAGCGGGTTAGGTGCCGTGTTATCGCAGGTCGAAGATGGTATAGAAAAACCTATCTCGTATGTTTCCCGTTCACTGAATGCAGCAGAAAAACGCTACAGCCAAATTCAAAAAGAGGCTACTGCTATAATATTTGGAATCAGGAAATTCCATCAATACTTATATGGTCGAATAAAACCTTTTATTTTAAGAACTGACCATAAACCTCTCGTTTCAATATTTAATCCGAGTAAGGGTATTCCCGAAATATCAGCAAATCGTTTACAGCGTTATGCTATTTTTCTATCCGCATACAATTATAATATAGAATACGTAAGCAGTGTTCGTAATTGTGCAGATTTTTTAAGTCGATCGGTAGCAGAGGTGAAAACGGCCGACACGCACCCGGCACGTGATGAGTCAATAGTGGACAAATCTAGTTATGTGCGTTTTGTTTACGAAGGTGAAAGATTTTTGTCGCTCACGGATATCAGAGATGCACTTAAGCTAGATACCGTTTTGACAACCGTCGTAGACTATGTGTCAAATGGTTGGCCTAATAAAATTAAGGAACCATTTATTAAGGATTATTATAGCCACCGATTGGAATTATCGGTAGAAAATGGTTGTCTAATGCGGGGTCACAGATTAGTCATTCCTACAAGTCTGCGATACAAAGTATTAAACGAGTTACACTTAGGTCACTTAGGAATCACAAAAGTGAAAGAAGAGGCACGAAATAGATTTTGGTGGCCGGGTATGTCTGTCGCTATTGAGCAGCACATCGGCGCGTGCGGCGTCTGTACGTCGCAGCGCGCTTCGCCCCCGCGCACCCCCCTCACTCCTTGGCCCTTCCCTGCGCAGCCGTGGCATCGTGTTCATATAGATTTTTTAGGGCCGATAAACGGCAAAACTTTTTTAATTATAGTAGACGCGTATTCAAAATGGGTGGAATGTTTTGATGTTTCATCGGGTGGTACTACGCGAGTAGTTATAGAAAAGCTTTGCGAAGTAATGTCACGATTTGGCTTATTTCATACAATTTGCTCAGATAACGGCGCTTCATTTTGCTCTCATGAATTTAAACAATTTTGCACTCGCAACAATATTTCACATTTAACTTCACCAACATATAATCCGGCTAGCAACGGACAAGCGGAGAGTTATGTTAAGATTATTAAAAAAGCAATTAAATCGTATTTGTTATCAGGTTCATGTTTGAAAGATTTAAACATTAAAATATCAGAATTTTTGCTCAATTATAGGAATTCCAAACATTCGACCACAGACAGATCTCCAGCAGAAGTTTTGTTCGGTCATAAGTTGAGATGTAGGTTGGATCTCTTGACACCGACCACCACGACGCCATCCGACGCAGCACTCGACACAGCTGTTAAAGTTAAACAGTGTTCGCAGATTGACAATTATCGTGGTAGCCGTAAAGTTTCGTTCAGTGTGGGTGACCAAGTCTTAGTGAAACTTTATAATCAACAAAAACATTATTGGTCACGCGGCAAGATTATTAAACATATTGGCAAAACAATGTTCTTAGTACAACTATGCGAATCGGATCAAACTGTGAAAAGACACGCTAATCAGTTGCTCAAATTTAGAGGGAAGGAAGATAGGTCATGCGAAGAGATCGTTCCGGCATTTGTAATGCCATCACAATCGACTAGCTCCGAGCAACTGCCTCCCGAAGTGGCTGATGAAGAACTACCAGTTGAGTCCGGAATGCCTGCATCAGAGCTGCATCAGAGTGACCAATCCGCTGAAAGGGAACAAATTCCAGCTCCCTCCGTAGAACTGGAGCCCGACACTCGATCAAAACGGCATAGAACTGTAGTAGATTATACAAAGTTTTTCTAATTAAAGTTGGAGGGATGTTATGTGGGTACCTACTTATTTATCATTATCAAATAAGTAGGGTAGAATAGTGAACTTAGTTTTAAGCAAACGACTGCTGCGTCAGTCCAATATATGAGCTTGTACGTAACGGTTGACTTATTTAAATCCTCACCCACCTTCGTATATAACAGTTTTGTAGTGTAGGTATCTGTATACAGCATTTATCAGAAAGTTGTGGTCAAATTTAAGGGTCACAAACTGAATAACTTTTTCCAGACCATCAAACTGAACAATTTTTTCCATGAGACCCACACCGTACTCGCGAAAAAAATATCAAATATCATACAAAACTTCAATACCTACTCGCACCAAAAGTATGGAATGGCTGAAAATTTTTTCGTGATTGCGATGTCGGTCCCATGAAGAAACTGGTTCAGTTTGATGGCCTGTACCTCACCCTTAAAGGGGACCACTCCGACACGCTGTATAGTGATACTTGTTATATTAATTAAATGCGTCAACAGAAAGACTGACAGATGGTCTACCAGCGGGGCTAGCATGGCCTACTGTGACATGGCTTGAGTCACACATTCTATCATCGTTTGGGCGATATAATCGTTTTGTGTTTTATGCTAGCACGGCGGCGGCGGCGTGAGATAATTTCTTGACATGTGGCATAACTTCTTGACGTTAAGTTGGGACTCAATTACGTCTTATAATAATAAGATAATAAGAGCGCATCCATTTTCTCACAAACACATTTTGACAGTTGTATATGAAAAAAAAAATATCACGATTGTTCGGAGATGGGATGGATTTGAAACTTGATAAAAATATATTTTTTCTTAATAATTACTGCACCAAATGGCAATAAAATGTATGTCAATGATTTTATAAGTAAATTGGCAAGACTAAGAAATCGTATATACCGCAAAGATATCTCGAAAGGTATACAAAGTTGTTATCATTTCTTTTTTTTTCTTCTAGTTTTCTTTGGACATGTAAGTTTTTTGTTTTCTTCTCAGCAACCCTTTTTTATTGATACCCATAACATGAGGCTGCATAAAAAATAACTAGTCCACCATCTTCGCGAGTCCGCCATATTTTCGTCCAAACTAAACGTGTAGGTATGCAACATTTAAACTCATACGGTTGGGGATAATTGTTTAAAAAACAGTTCCAAGATTTGACCTTAACGGACTAACATACATAATAACATTGCAAGTTAAATATAAGCTAAAAATAATAAAAAAAAAATACAACGTTTGCGCAAAATTATGAAACCAAAGAAACAAAATGAAAGTCATGTGTACCACGCGGGGCTAGCATGGCCGTACCCAAGACGTTTGTGACAAGACATGATAAATTATGTCATGTCTTAAAATGTGTCTTAAATGCTAGCACGGGTCAACCATGTGACACGGTATAGAGACGCGACATGCCTTTCTTGTAGCTGACTTCACCGTGTGAAACAGTAAATTAAAATAATAATAATAATAAATAAATATCGTCTGACATTGCACACAGCACCATCTAGTTCCAAGTTAAGCACTTAAGGCTCGTGTTATGGATACCAGATGGTTGATACACTACTTAAATACTTTTTTTTTTTTCGTAAATACATACATATTATAAATATACATCCATGACTCGGGTACAAATGTCCATATTCATCATACAAACATTTGCCCCTACCGGGATTTGATCCCAGGACCATTTGGTTTCGCTGACTACACTTAGCCACTGTAGCCACTACACCAAACGTGTCGTCAACTGTCTATGAACATCTGAATATGCAACCAAATAATACAACACGTTTAAAAGAATGCAGTTCATTCAGTGACACTACTTTTTAATTTTGTTGGGAACTAATTCAAATCGACACACGCACGACTTTCGTTTTGTTTATTTGGTTTGATAATTTTGTGCAAAATTTTGATTACAAGCTTTTATTTAACTTGCATTGTTTGTATGTATGTAGCCTGTAGGTATGTATGTTAGTTTGTTTAGGTGAAATACACGTTTAATTTGGACGACAATGGTGCCGATTCTGTTGTCACAAATGCCTCTAAACTAGACTAAAAATCATCAAAATTTCGTTTATTCCTGTCAAACGACGGTTTCTCGTTCTGAAATTTACTAAACACAACTTAACTATATTTTAGTTTGACAGAACTAAGATGGCACTGAGTCAATTGGATAAGGCAATTTTGCTATTCTGAATTTGAATGTTTCACCTAAAATTTTGATTGTCTAACTAAATCTGACTATTTTCAATCGCGATTAAAAAGGTGTGGAATAAAATTAGTTGTCATGAACTAAAATTCACACCAATACCTCGACCTCCGGTACGAAAACAGTACTAATTCTTTTTTTTTCTTTTCTTTTGCTTGTATCTCGAAAAAGGTGCGTTCTATCGCAAAAATTATGAAACTTTCGACCCCCTTTATAAAACACATAGGCTCCTAAAACTCAGCATGTAGGTAATCATTTTTCATAAATTCCATACAAAAAGTGAAAAATTCCATATAAAACACATCGCGGCTGCCCGCATTTCATTCCATTTTTTTTGCCCGTAAAAAAAAAATTACGGGGTTGGGCAAACAAGTACCACGTGGAGTCGCAGCAAAAACCAAAGAAATAAAAAAAACTGTACCTAAAAAAACTTTTTTAACAAACTTTTATTTGAATGGTCTAATTAAAACATTTTTACAAAAAAAAAAGCTTTTATTTTAATAGAAAATATATTATTATTATTGTCACGACAACGAAACACGTATGCCACATTTCAGCCCGATTGCTTCAGTGAAAGTGGGTGAAATTTTTGCAATATTCCAGGACATACATACAAGTGAAGTTAAATAAAAGCTTAAAAAAAAAGAAAAACTTTAAATTCAATCAAACTTATCAATTATTTAATTAGACAAGTTGTATGATATAAAAGCTTGTCGCGATATTTACCTGTGTAAATAAACAAGAATACAATATGTAACTTGATCTTGACACAAGTAATTCTAAGAAATGATGCACCTATATAATTCATAAATAAAATAAATTTACACAGATAAATCTCACAACAAGCTTTTATAACATATAAATTGTAGAATGTAATAAATTGATGGATTTGATTTGATTTAAAGTTTTTGAGGTAAATAATGGAAGGAAAAAGCAGTAAGTAGTATACTTTTCGAGAAATCTTTGCGATATATACGACGTTATTGACAATTTCGTAGTCTTGTCAATTTACTTATAAAACCAATTAGGTACATACATTTTATTGCCACTTGGTGCAGTAAATATTAAGAAAATATTATTTTTATCAATTTTAAACTCTTATCACCGCCACCGAACGTGACGTAGTAACGTGATAAAGTTTTCATAATCATCTGTCAAAATGTGAAATTTGTGAGAAAATGGGTGCGCCCGTATTAGCAAATATAGGACATAAGGAGTCCCAACTGAACTTCAAGAAGTTATGCCACATGTCAAGAAATTATCTCACGCCCGCCGTGCTAGCATTTAAGACAAAACGGTTTTAACGGCCAAACTGTGATAATATTATTATGTGTGACTCAAGCCATGCGTGTCAAAAATAAATTAGTTCCCAACAAAATTAAAAACTTGTATATCTGTATGAACCGCCCTCTTTTAGACGTATCAATTTATTGATGATATTTAGATGGTCATAGACATTTTAATTACACATTGACATTTTACTGTTTCACACTGTGAAGTCAGCTACAAGAAAGGCATGTCGCGCCTCTAGATCGTGTCACAAGGTTGACCCGTGCTAGCATTTAAGACAAATCGTAAGACATGACATAATATATCATGTCTTGTCACAAACGTCTTGGGAACAGCCATGCTAGCTCCGCTAGTATAAATTGATTGCGGGCGTCCGTATACATAGGTAGGTACTCCAAGGAGTTTTCCGAGGATTGGAAAACCTTACAACTAAAGTTGCCTGTAATATTATCAGCACTTACACCACCTTAATTCACTACCTAAATCCTACAGTGATTTAATTCTGATTGGTGTGTCTAATAAATGTACATTGATATGTAGAAATATGCGTAGAAACCTACCAATTTCATTCCAATACACGGCACGCGAGGTAATGCTATGAAAATCCGATTTATGTAAATAGCTTTCAGGTGGATTCCATCTCATATTCATTTACACAAGTGCTTTATTCATAAACATAGCTTCACGCGTGTATTCCCCGAAAAGTCGGGCAGAGGTACCTATAATAATAATATTAAAGAAAAGAAAGAAAGAAAAATAGATGTATTTGTCACAGAAACACGTGCATACAAAAAGATAATTAGCTTTAATAATTAAGAAAAAAGTAAAAATAACAAAGAGATCTCTAATCACGATAATAGTGTTTAGTTTTACCCACATCTCACCAGCTGCCTATGATAAAAGTTTCATGTATCCAGTACTTTGACTAGCCGACCCGACAGACGTTGACCTGTCAAAATTCCAATAATATTATGGTCTTGAGTTCATACAAAAATCCCATAGAAAAAAGCACTTTAATTTTTTCCGATGTTTCCCATTTTCAGGGAGACTTTTCCAACTTTTCTTTCCATAAAAACATAATAAGATTTTTTTTTGTGGTCAAATCGGTCGAGCTGTTCTCAAGTGATGTAAAGATAGTAAAGATCGTAATTTATAGATATAGATTATAATTTCTGAATCGAAATTCTACCCTCAAAAATGAATAAGCATGATGTTCACTCGATTTTAATTACAACAGCGGCTTGCTCCTGGCATTCTACACAACAATTTGAAACGTTAAAAATAGGCAAAAACGCACCCTGATTTATGACTCGGTTTCATTCGTTTTGGTTTTGATTTACGGTACCGGCTCGCGAATATTAAAGATTCGTATTGATATATTATTCCTTTATCCCCATTCTCCCTCACTGCTATTTACGAGAATTTCCCCTACCCTCGTAACTTTCATCGTCCATTTTACGGTGAGACTTGTAAAAGCAGCTTCGGTTTTCATATAGAATAAATATTACCACAGTAGGTTTCCCTTAAAATCAAAACCGGTGATTAAATATTTGGTCTTTGTTATATCCTCATTATTTCTGTACGTTTTTCAAGCGAGGGTTCTTTTGTTTGCTTGTTTTGAGATTCAAAGTTAGGAAAAAAAATACGAAACCGACAACAATATTGGTTTGGTCACCTCTTATACATAATTATTGTCTGAACAGTGTTTATAATGTCTAAAATAATACGAGTGCGGCACCGCGGAGCGTTTGTTTGCGTCACATCGTTAAAAATATCTTTCACATTTGATTTTCAAATCGCTTTCATTTAAGCCTAAGGGACCACCCTACTAACCTTTGTATAATCAAATTGTATAAGAAGAGTTCGATCGGTCGCAAACACAAGAGGTTTGCTTATTCGGCGCTTAGTCATCGGCCCCGTAATAGAGCACGATTGCAATCTTTTCATTTGCAGTGAGCCATGATCAATTTCGCCCTCCCGCGATAGACTTATAATGAACACGAAAATTATATTATATTTCTGATTACTCTATTGTTCCAGAGATTTTGATTAAACGGGGTTCCGCCATTCCTGAATTTGTACTAAAAGCCAAGACAAATCATTTCGGATTAACAAGATTTCTTGTATAATGCTGATTAAAAAGTTTAATTCGCGCTTATTAAACCCTTGGAATAATTAAAATACTTTGTGAAGGAGTAAATGTTTCGTAAATAGAGTTGTTTATTACGAACAATGAAGAGTTGTTTATATCGTTACTGTTGCGACTGTAAAACTTGAAAGTAATTTACAGTCTTCTATCAAGTGATTAGTTTAGAATTTTAATAGCTTTCGGGTTTAATTATTGACATAATATCCAGTTATCATATTTTACTAGCTGTTCGTGCACGGCGTCGCCCGGGCGAATTGTGACAGCAGCATCTTTTTCTATTGAGATTTACATACAAAAATACCATTAAAATTTCAGACATTTCCGGTGGATTTTCCGAAAAAAAAACATTCATACAAACCTTGTTCTGACAATTTCAAACACAACAAATAGAAATTAGCCAATCGGTCGTGCCGTTCTCAAGTAATGATTGTTCATACATGGTTTTTATTTATATACTAGCTTTTGCCCGTGGCTTCGCCCGCGTGGATGTCGGAAAATATCCCACGGGAACGTACTACCGATATTAAGAGTACCCTATGTGTTAATCTAGGTAAACAATGTCTTCTCACACTGCTTATTATAGGTAGTATCCGAGGTGCGGCGCCGGCGCGTGGATTGATATATGATTGCTGGAGGATAACAAATCCTAAATTCTAAGAATAGTAACGGAATACATAACGGAACGGAAAATTACCCACTTGAATGCCAAATTTGAAGGCAACTGAAAAACCGAAATTTAAATCCCATAAAAAAAGAGTTTAAGTTAAGGTAGGTAAATAGTTACCTCGCTGCCGGCCGTAGTGCGGAGGATGGTCGGTAGCGCAGAGTCGTGGGACGCGGTGGTGTCCTTCTGCGAGGACGTGATGTCGCAGAAGGAAACTGCGGAACGGGAGAGGGAGATCTCGACTCCCTTCCCCGGCCGCAGAAGGCGCACCGAGCGCAGGAGAAGGGCGGACAACGCCCTTTTCCGGCCCCCATGAACGGGTCCAGGGGCGCGGGACTTGGGGAAGTCCTCGCCCCCTATTTGATGGACCCGAGGCGGAGGCGCGCGCGGGTGTCGGCGCACGCCTTTGAGGCGATGCACGGGGTAGTTAAACACCTCACTACCCCGTGCAGGAGACGAGGCCCGGACAGACCGGGCCAGCACTAGTGTGGGGCTGCGGAAGAATTTGGATTCCCGTGGCCCCGGGCACACGTGCGAGGAGACACCGGGGTGGTTTTAGCCGGTAAGAGTCCGGCACGCCCCTACGCCTTTTCCCCAGGCGGAGGTAGTCCATGAGGATTTCCCCCCGTAAAAAAAAGGTAAATACATAGTTACCTAAATAATTAAAATTACACCTTTGTGTACAAATCACCTCTGTGAATAACAATGTATGTTATTCACAGGGGGTTGGGACCGTTTATTTTTTTAATTTATACTTAAAGTACCATTTTATTTACTAAATTAGAGGTTCTGCCCTCAGGTGCTAACACAACCAGGCTGCTAGCTGCAGCTGCTAGACACTTATTAATCATTCATTGTGAAACATATCTTAAGGGGACTACATGACCTAAACGCAAGTTTTATAATGCCTAAAAGTATATGATCCATTGCAGTAAACAAAATCAGAAAAATATATGATATTCTTCAAGATATAATATGCTAGTTAGATAGTGTGTTGAAAACATAATACAACTAATTTGGTACGATAGATAAAAGTCACGAAGATACCTCTTAAAATTTCTTTTAACGATTAAAAACCATACTAATATACATCCGATCATTCCGTTTCTTTTTTCAGATTGTTCTCTAAGCAACATATTAACGTGATAGTGTTTTAATATTTTTGTCCAATCAATAGATTTTTTGTAAACAGAAAATTGCTTCATATTTTGCAATAAGTTACCAGCTTTGTATCATCGGGCGTCTCTTTCTTTTCTATGCAGTCCGACAGTGACCGCGCTTTAGCTGTTGCAAGCCCCTTAAGGGGGAACTGCAGCCTTTTAAACTCGAATGGGTACTGCGACGGTATTAGTGGTATCTGCGGTATAAACACCGATTCCCCTCAAGCACAGCCAGTAAATATAATGGCCTCTACCACGTTTTTATGTAAGGTTTTCACACGCAACCTGGTTCCATTGCACAGCTTGGGCGGATTGAGATTTCCTAGTAGCATTACTGGAGCACCCACTTTGAGGATAAGTTTGTGAGACGGTAGACCAGGTGGGTTGAGTGCATTTAAGAACTCCACAGGATACAGCATCATCCGTATGCACTACAGTATCCACAGACTTGTATTGGTATTCTGCACCTTCGAACGACTTCAAAAAAGTGTTATTAATCACGGAAGCCTGATCGTTTTTAGGTGTCAGAATCACACGTTCGCTCAGCCACTCCATGGATTTGCTATGTTAAGGACATCTGGATACATTCGAGCTATTAGATCGTCAACGATGGACACAACTGAGGCAAGATCTGATGGAATTACAATCTTGCCTGCAGTTTCCGTATAATCTCCGTTTCCTATTTTACGGAGGAGATCGGTGATTTGTCCAGCGCAAACATCACCCTTCAAGTGCACTTGTATGTTTTTTTTAAGGTGAAGTTTTTTTATTAAGGGCCAAAGATTTGACGCCTTAATGCTAGCCCCAATTTCGTCACCTCGAGTTCCCCTCGGCACTACCGGCAGAGTCTGACGGAAGTCTCCAGCTAACAACACTGTGATTCCACCCATCATATCATCGTTCCCTCTGATTTTATTTATTTATTTATTTACGTACACACGCTACCATTACAGTGTCCCAATTCGGTAGTGCAGTTAAATTACAATTTATGCAATAATTTATACCCTAATATTAATAAACATGCCGTACAATATTTACAAATTAAAAACATAACACGTGTAACGTTACCCTTGCGAACTCGCTCAGTGAACATGCGAAGAGATCTATTCTGTCGGCAACCAAATTTAGTGTGCGCATTGTTCGCGTCAGGGGGACGTTGTCCAACAGATTAGTTCGCCCGTGCGGCACCGCGAACAAGTTGGGCCGTCGTCGGCGCTGCACGTACCCATCTGGCACACACAAACTATCCCCTGTAGCACGCTCGGATTACTTATGTTACCCCGGAACACTCCAAGGATATACGATGCCAGCGCCAGATCCCTCCTTGTTTCCAACTTGTTGTATCCCACCAGGCCACCATGCCCAACACAAACAAGGTAGTATACACCAAGGGGTAAAAGGGATACACTCCATACCGCCTTAGGTATATGTACCTAGTAAATTTATTTTGTATGCGCTTCAACATGAGACTATATTTAGTCTCATGTGGAGCCCATATTGCTGCATTACCCTCCAACTGACTTCTTATTAGAGCGTCATACAATGCCGTAATGGCTTTAATATTTGTAAAACCTGCCGCTCTGCGAAGCACAAATCCCAGCCTCTTGTATGCCTTTTTACAGACATCTATAATGTGCTCCCTGAATCTCAATTTAGTGTTCATACGAACACCAAGGTCTCGCACTGCCTCCTCCCTTTTCATAGGAACGTCGTCCACTTTGTAGCTGTGGTCGAATGGTACTCTTGCACGACTGAATGTTAGAACTGAACATTTCGTAACATTGAATTGCAGTTTGTTCTTTCGACTTCACTCCACCACTCGATCAATGTCCTCCTGAAGGCGGCGACAGTCATCCTCATTTTTGATAGCCAGCAGCAACTTGAGGTCGTCTGCAAAAAGTAGACACCTGGCATCTTTCACTACGTCAGGCAAGTCATTGATCATTAGTATGAATTCTAACGGCCCTAAATTGCTACCTTGACTCACTCCCGACCTAGTGAAATACGGTGATGTCTTCTACAGTTCTGTTTAGTGCTTCAAAATCCCCTTTATGTACTTTCGTCCCAAACTATAAGTTTACAATCGCGCAGCACTGGGGCCGTATTAAACTACTTTGAAATGTTGCAGAGTGGAGTTTCGATATGAATGAGATTTAGCGACAGTTTGAAAGCAGCGTAGCTCACGCTGCTTGCCTCCCTCTAACAGTGTAGCTGCGATTCCTGACGATGCGACAATTAAGGCAATGCCACGACTACGCCTTAATTTCGCCAGTAGCAGATTAATAAGGAAGGTTCTTCTAGTGCCACCAGGAGCATCCAAGAAAAATTATTTTCCCAATTCCTTTCTCAATATGGCCAAGTTTTGAGCTAACACGGCATCTTCGATCAATATCAAACATCTGTTGTACATTTCGTCTATAAGCAGCTGCGCACTATCTTGCAACTCTCTCTCCAGTTGCCGTTAGATATCGTCAGAGAGACTGTCTTTGTATTTCTCCCAAAGGCTTAATTGATCATAGAGTTGACAGAAAAGTAACGTTATTGTAAATAGCTCTCGCAGCTTCAAAGAAGAATCGCACAATGCAGCTTCCTCTAAAGTGGTGTCCCAAAGTTTGTCGTCTTCCAGCAATCCAAGGGCCTTGCACGTAGACTGAAATGTTGGATGGAGAATGCCATTCACAGTCTTTTTTTTTTTTTTTTTGAGGATGGGAAATCATCAAATTACCCCTCCCGCTCTGGGTGGAGCGGAAGGGAGTGTCAGACTCTTACTGACTAAAACTCACCCGTGTTCCTTCCTTGGCCCTTTATGTTCCGGGTCAGCGGTACCCCTTTTGGAAGATCCCGCTTTCCCGGCAGGCTTGGGCCCTAGTGGGCCCCCTTTTCGATGCTGACATCTCTTTGAGGCGCGCGTGGAACACGTACGCGCCGTCCAGCACGGGCCTGGTCCTGATCGGACGGTGAGCTACCCATTGCTAACCGCCCGCAGGCCCGCGCCTACGGTGGCCGGGAGTCGTCACGCGGCTCCCGACGCCCGGAGCGTCCACCGCGGCGGCTTGGACGGGAGACTCTCTCCCTCTCCCGTCCCGCCACCTCCTTAGCTAGCATGACTGCTTCGCAGAAGGAGGCGACTGCCTCCCACTCCCCCTCGCCCCGGACCATGGCTTGAACCAGGGCCGGGCGTGAGAGGTCGCCGCCGCTGCCGATCGCCTCTACGAGGACACGGCGGTGCTCCACCCATGCAGGGCAGGCCCCCACCGTATGCTTCACCGTGTCCTCGGGGCGATCATCGCAGTGGTGACACCGGGCGTTTCCTCCCGCCTGATGATGTGCAGGAACCTCCCGAAACATCCGTGTCCGGTGAGGACCTGCGTCAGGCGGTAGGTGAGGACGCCGTGACGCCTCTCTAGCCACTCCTCAAAGAGGGGTCTTACCGCCGCTATCGTGGCGTGCCCTGCGCTGGGTTATACAGTCGCTCCTTCCATGCCGCCATGAGATCGCGCCGGAGGTCCGTCCGCTCCGCCGCGATTTGCCGCGGAAGCGGGGTTTCCCCCCGGCGTAGTGCCTCCGCGCGCCACTTATACAGGCGCGCGAGGACTATCGCCTCCAGATCCCACGGCGGCAGTCTGGCAAGGAGACTTGCCGCCTCGCCCGAGATCGTGCGGTAGCCCCGGATCAGCCTTACGGCTACCACCTTTTGGGGCGCGTTCAGATAGTGGGCGGCTCTCCTCCGCAGTGAACGCGCCCACACCGGGCCCCATATATGCCATTCACAGTCTTCAAGTCCTCAAAAGATGTCGGACCTCTAACCTCATGAAGTAGCAGGCGTAAGTGGTAGTACTCCTTGTTGTTTGGATGAATCGTGTAGACCCAACCTAGAGCGTGCACTTTCTTTACTCCAGGCCAGCCCTCTAAAACTTTCCCCTTTTTCCTCCTAGATTTTTTTGTTGTTCCAGACAAAGTAAGAAGGGACTTCAAAGTACAGCCGCGTCTTAACAAAATTGTCCGTTTTGCAGATTTAAAAAAAAGCTAGTAGCGTTGTTTGAGGTGGGCTGTTTATTTTCTGTGACAGGTTATTGGAGGTGAAGTATACACGCTGACCATTTTCAAGATGAACAGCAAAATGTAAAACGGGGGTCACCTTTCATGAATGGGTTAAGATCATCTTAAGATATAATCAGCTTAAGATCCTCCAAACTGCTTCAGATCTTCTTATGTACCGGCCGCTTTCGTAGATTTTAACCTCATCTTTCTCATTTTCCTGAGTAAAGGCCGCTTGATCACTACCCATGTTCACGTACTTACAAATCTAATTGATAGATTTAACAGAGTTGCAGTACTCGACATTATGAGTTGTCCAACCCAATTTCGCAATTTTTTATTGTGTGACCACCGTCAGCTGGAATCCATCGTCTCCTGTCTGGGTGTCCTTGAGAAGTGGTCGAGGGTACCTCTTAGTGCAGCTACTATCTTTCATGTAGGGTGATTTGTAGTTTAAACTACCGCAAGAACCATGTATCATGTTGGCTTTCACAATATCGTAAAGGAGAGGGTCTTGCTCAGGGTCAGGTATTTCTGCACAAATAACATTGTCGATTTGATCTGGGTCGATACGCTGCTCTAGCCATAGCAAGATTTGGATGTGAGGAAGACTTTCAAATTTACAGGTTTCCTATACATATTTTTCATCCCCTATTTTATCCTCTCCTGTGATAATTTTCCAAAAACGCTGATGTTCATGATTTGAATAACTTGTTTATACTTTCATCCCCTATTTTACGCCCTCAGGGGCTGATTTTCAAAAAGCACTGAAACACGTGGTTTTATAATTTTTAACCAGAATTATAAACACCAACTTTTATGGTTTATAAACTACAAAGATGTAAATTTTCCATACAAACTGTCATCCCCTATTTAAACCCTTAGGGGTTGAATTTCGAAAAAGCCTTCCTTATTCCTTGTCTAAGCTATAAAGGGAACCTCTGTGCAAAATTTCAGCTTTCTAGGTTTAAGGTTTTGGGCTGAGCGTTGTTGAGTCAGTCAGTCAGTCAGGACTTTTCTTTTTATTTATATCGATAGATCTGATAAATAATAATAATTGTGGGCTTTGAGGGATAACTAATTGGACCTCGTTAATGATTGATATTATTCTCGCATAATCAATTAACAAGGCGGATTGTTATCCAATTTATGTGGTATAAGTTAAGTAGGTACCTACAATACCTACTTAAAACAAAGCTAGGTAGGTACTCAGATAAAAATACTAAAACAGAGAAAACATATATATGAACAATGTTGCAACAATTTAAATAATACTCTCGACCTCGTATACCCAGAAACCTCGTTATACACGTGAAATAAACGCCAACTTTTTTAGCTCCACTTAAAATGTTTATGACCACATTCTAGGATTCCATATTTTATATATAAGTACCTCGTCTGCGGAAAGAATTGCTACGGATATACGGTTTTACGATTCACAAATGTTTTAATTAAAAGAAAATAGACCTTTGGGAGGATCAATTACGGAAACCCCTTGGTTAAATCACGGCATAAATAACGTGGGAACTCTAATACCTGTCCGTTTGCGTAGATCTACGGATCCTCGTTCGGAATTGTTGCATTAGTTAACATTGCGATTTGACAAATTAAAAAACTCAAGGAAAATCACAATTTCAGAACTTAATGTTTTGAAAAGCTGTTCTACTCAACCTGCTAGTGTTTTTTATATTGTGTTAGTATGAAATGTTTATTTCTGTAAGTATATCTTTTAAGACACTTTTACACGTCAATATTTTTAAACTATAATATGACGTCGGGAGTTCCTAGCTGACTGATCCCTGAGAAGAAATGCCGAAACAAACTCTTTTAAAGTCCAAACATCGTATTAATAGGATTTTATTATGTGAGTCTAACAATGCAGGGCCATGTCTGGAAAGGCCTTTTGAAGAAAGAGTCATTGAAGCTTTGAGTTGACCTGTCCTGACAGACGGCATGCATCAGTCATCGTATAGCTCAACCCTATTTTAGGGAGCACAGCGACGCTACCAGATCTGCAGGACATGGATGGTAATAGGGTCACCTCCTATTACATAGGACTTAAATATAACTAGCTAAATGTTGGTGTACCCTACTATAGGTACACCTCTGCTTTACTCTTCGGGCTTTACAGGCGTGATGGTATAGAGGTACTAGAAACAGAGTGTAATGGTCACTCATACCTCCATAGAAAAGGGAGGAACCTCCGACCAGACGGGTGTCGTGTCTGGTGGGCAACTAACCGACGATTGATGTCGGGATGTTGTATACAGGGTGTCCCGTAAATAATGGATCAAACGTAACGGGTAGGTAGCTTACCTCATTTCCAACAATTTCTTTTTTCGATTTGAAAAAAAAAATCAATTGAACATTTTTTTTCTAAGGCAAATAAAATTATATTTGAAAAAGAAAATATTAACAATAAGCTATTCAGAAGTTTTGACAAAAATCATACCTAAAAATGTTATTAGTTGCAGCGACAGCATTAAAAACACTGAATGCTGTTAGAGAAAATGGTAAAATTCGAAAAAAAAAATATCTTGGTTACCTTACCGATTTTTTTTAACTGTTCAAATTAGTTGTTTGAAATGAGGTAAGCTACCTACCCATTACGTTTGATCCATTATTTACGGGACACCCTGTATATGCTAGTCGCGCGGTACACTCTGCTTGCGCGATGCAGGATTTGCATGACGTCAGTATGACGCGCAGCTCGCATGTGGCGATGTAGATACCGCTACAATGGTATGGTGTAATGTGTATTGCTACTATCTTCCATAAACTTTTCTTAAAAAAAATAATAGCAATTAATATTATTATTTATTTTATATTTTCGTCTTGTATGTCATTTACTGTGGATATTACCTACATACGCGGAATATTTTTTTCAAGCAAAAGCGAATTATAAATCAACTTTTATGTACGTGAGAGCACTAGGTACCTTCTTATTTCGGTAATACTAACTGGCATTATCCTAATAAAATAAAGATATAAGTAACAGAAAACGTTTAACGAAGGAAATTTAGACGTGGAAAAAAAAACAAGTTTGACTTTTACGTGTGACTTCCAAGTTGGATACCTATATTCCTACCACTTCACGAGCGCACGTTATGTGATTTTTATATTATGGTTTATAGGGTATAAATTGCAATGATTGGAGCGCGCGTGAAATGTGTCAACTATCCCTACTAACGAATTGCCTCCTACCAAAACCGTGAGGTGTTACTAGTTGCCTTATTTAAGTTAACAGGCACTTTATATAGATTTATTGTTTCATACATAATGTATGTTGTCTGTCTGAGTGTTGGGGAAGAAAATATTGCCATTATAGTTTGTACTCACGTAGCAACGTGAGATTTTTTAGAGAAATTGTGGACAACATTTTTTTAGTAAATAGGCTACTGTTATGTCAAGAAATGTATATGGCAGGAATATTAAATTAAATGATGGTTCTTTGTGTCAATAATAATATCACCCTGCAATCATTGTTTTTCAGAAAAGAGTAAGTGTATGCTCGTGCATTAGTTTCCATGTTGGCTATTTCTGATCATTCATAAACACAAGTTTAACTAATAAAAAATATACATTATGTACTTATCTTTAACAAAGCCACATCGCATAAACCTGGTTTTATGCACGAAATAAAATATTTAAAGATTTTCTATCAAAATCAAAAGACATTTATTCAAACTAGGCTGAGAGGCAGCACTCTTCGAACGTCAAAATTACATAAGACAGTCCCCCAAAACGCCCGCCCTTCACCAGTTCCTAGTGCTTTAGCTGGGAAGAAAAAGTGGCGCAACAAACTCCCCCGCAGCACAGCTGTCTGTTCAGTTAGAAGAACTGGATTCTATACAGTAGTAAGTAATTAAGAGCGTTTATACCTTATGAGTGGCAACGTCGCAATTTAGTGTCATATTTCGTGGTTTTCAATTTTTATCATTTAATCGGAGCTATGCTATAAAAATCTGTTTAATTAACTTTTTAGAATCACGTGAAAGTGTTTAAAAAGTAAGCAACCGTAATGCTTACAGTTATTTTACAATGAAAATAACGCCCTGCAAGTTTCCAATGTATTATTTGCATATAAATAGAACTGTAAACGCAACGATTTCTTACCTTTTACACAGTTTTCACATAATTCTAAAAGTTAATTAAACAGATTTTTTAAATATAGCTCCGATTAAATGATAAAAATTGAAAACCACGAAATATGACACTAAATTGCGACGTTGCCACTCATAAGGTATAAACGCTCTTAACATTACGAAACATCTTGGCAAACATATTAATTACCCTCACAACTATTTGTACACGATATCCAAGCGCTTTCAACATTTTATCAGGCGCTGATAAACAATAACGTACAGTCGCCAGCACATCAGGTTACGAAACTATCAAATTTCTCCAAATTATTTTAAATGTTGTAAGTTAAGTTCAAAATCGAATGAGAAAATTGAGTTTGTGGTAACTTGACCTGCTGCTGTGTGTACAATAACAACTACAAATATTAATTTATCTCAAATCATTACATTATTTCAAAGCAATCCCTATAGTTACCTACTTAAAATAGCTCCTAGAATTGTTACGAAGGGTTGTCCATGTCAGGTTGTGCTGTCAATTACAGAAAAACGGCTTCCTCTAGCAACTATAGTTTCTGCATTTTAGCCATATCTAAACCATAATCACACATATAAACTGGGAGTTTTGATGTGTGATTATGGTTTAGATAGGCCACAAAATTTAAAAAAATATAACTATGACCGAGAAAGTTTGATTATTTATCTCGGGAGTGTTCTAAATAAATATTAATTTTTTTCGTGTATTTGAGTGTGTTACTCTTCAAACACTCAAATACAATAAAAATTGTGATAGCCCTCTTAAACGGAATATTATAGTATGTTGTCCTGCGAATAGAGGAAAAGAGCAACGACCTATATACACGGTGATTTTTAATTCATTGTTAACCGTTCAGGGCGTGAAAGTACTCATGATTATGCGCAACTTTTACTATGGGACCAACTCTGAAATGTCGAAAAAAATATCAGCTGTTTCATACAAAATGCAATATTTATCCAATGAAAATGTATGCAACAGATGTATTTGTTTTGCTATTTCGTAGTTGGTCTCATAATGAGAGTTGTTTAAAATCATGAGTTATTTCACCTCCTGCAAGGTTAACAGTGAATTAAAAATCACCGCGTATAAACTGCCATGCTAAAACGCACCACACCAACTATAGTATTACCAGCATAAATGGGACGTTAAATTATTTTGTTCTAACAAAGATTGCTTTAGCACCGCACAGCCAATTATTATCCTCTTATGATAGTGTCGGTAATACAGTTATATGAGGAGATTTTTCATTCCGAGTATGATCACAGGATAAACGTATTTTATAAGACGCTGTTGGTTTTCTTCTTTTTCTTCAACCAATTCTTATTCTTGTTATATTCTTCACTAGCTGTTCCCCACGGTTTCACCCATCTCCTAAGGGTCGTGGCGTGATAATAGAAAGTCATCCTCAATAATTGGGCTACCATACGGATGTAGGCAACTTATTGTATTAATTAATTTAATAATCTTTATATATTAAAAACCCAACATATGTACATACTAATAAATTTTTATATTATTTATTTATGTATTGCTTAACACACAGACATACATCACTCATACAAATCGCACTTACATTCATCCACATCACAAAACCATATAAAAACTATAATTAAAATAATTCACAAGCATCGCCGGATGACACTCGTATGCAGCGGACTGGCTAGTTTCGTATAACATACGCATAGCTATGCACCGGCGCACGCGCATGCCGACCAGCGGCTGTCGACGCGATCGCAGAGACGCCACACCTACCCACAGTCGTAATTGATACACCGCCGCGAAGCTAGCGTCGTTTAATGTATGCAAACTCTTTACGTGTACCTTCCACTATTATTTCTCTAAATCTATGCTCTTAAATCTATCTTCCTACTACTGTGATTCCTCCTTCTATCTAGCTACATTAATAAACTATATAAGTGACTATTGAAGCGGGTGTTTATTTTTCTAACCATAAAACATCTACACGTAAAAAGATTTTTTTAAATCCGACTGATAGGTAGTTCCAGAGATTAGCGCGCTCAAACAAACAAACAAACTCGTCAGGTTTATTATATTAGTATAGGTAGACATCTATCAGATCATAACATATTATTTTTGATATATGTATTTGGCATTTTACAGGTCATTTCGCAAGATTACTTTGCGTTGAAATTAAAAGTCGGTTATTAAAAAAAAACTGCTGTTTTATATAAAAGTGATAAGCAGTCAAAATATATGGAAACCACACCACCACAGAAAATATATACTCTAGAAAGGCTATTTACTCCTAGCGGGGCTGTGCCCGCGTCTCATCGCTTGTCATAGACTATAACAGTAGTCTGTAACATTTAAAGTGATGTTGGAGCATCGGGCGTGGGTCGATGATTCATTGTAAATACATAATTATGGATTTTATTGCTTTATTTTCTTATTTTTTTTTTTTTTTTGTAATCCCCTAGTGGGTTATATAGATGTCCGTAGGTATAACCGTGGCATCACAGCGGGCCCTATCAGAATACCAGTGCTGCGGTTTATATCCTTTAGCCTTTTTGGTCTCGCACAGGTCTTTTATTTTATATTTTCTTGTTTATGTTGATTTTGTTAGTTTTAAATGCTCCTTTACTTTCTATTATTTTTACTGTTTAACCTCGGGGGCTCCAGAATCATGTACTTAATCCATGGTCACGGATTGCACGTATCCCACCCACCCTGTATAAAGCGATAACCTAACATTAAATGTATTAATTTGAATAACAAAATCTGTATGAGCATTGATATTAATATTCCTCGTTGAGCGCTAATCTAATAATTTAAAACCAAAATGTTGTGATAATATTGTTAATTAACTGATTGTGATTACAGCTTTATTGTATACAACTCGATTCATGCAATAATGGGTAAACCAACCTAATTTCGATTATGACGTTCCTACATACATGAGGGAATTAAATTTTTCTATATGTCGTATGGTTACAGTTTAAAAAAATAAAATAGTATATAGGTCTATTTAATTAGATTTACTAACGGGTATTAATTAATAGTGTCATGATTTTCAAATATTAATAAGATTTATAGTTTAAATTCTAAATATAAAATTGAAACATTTGTCTCTAAATGATTTTTGTATCAGTGTAGTCATGAAGTTTATAAGTATCAAGTTTTACAGTTATCGAAACATACTGGTTTTTTTAACGAAACGGAATGGAAATATGATGTTTGGAGCATCGCATCGCCTAGTTTTCTAATTTAGTTATCTTCGAACTGGAAATCAAAAGAATGTCTTCAAGAAGTCTATATTGATATTATGTTGAGAATAATATTACTATTTTAGACCAGGTTTGTATGTGGGGAAGAATTGAAATACAGAAATGTTTTTACTAGAAAAGGTATTTTCATTTCAATAGATACTAAAATAGATACCTAAGCAGTAAAATTCTTTTATGGCAAAAAGAGGAAATGTACCTAATTTACTAACAAAAATAAACTTTACGTAAGTGAAAATAGTTTTTTACAGCGCTTTTAAAATTAATCTTACGAGGTATTGGATGTAACCTGTTGAATAACCATCGAGTATTACGTGTCTAATAAAAGGAAAATCTAGAACAATCAAGGAACGCCACGTTTTATCCAAATAAAAATCTTCTAAACAAAGCGTGCTAATCCAAATTTCCATCCGCAGCCTTGTTTCTCACATTTCCCGGCGAGACGGTAGAAAATAAAATCGCCATGAAGCCAGAGCTGGTAATTTAAAAATAATGCAGCAAAAATACGTAGGAATGCGAATTTGGAGCAAATTGCTATGTGGTTAGATCAGGAGCCTGATGGCGGTGGGTGAGGCCGTGTGGCGAACGATGCTATGATAGTGTAGTAGATTATCTTGTGGGTGAGATTGTCTTGATGATGATGATGTTGTGTATTGCTTCGTTTTCTTCAACATTATGGTAGCATTCATTTACATTTTTCATTTGTTGTTGTTTTATTGACTGGCACCATGAAGTGACTGAATTGATGTATCGATCTATCTATACAGGGTGGCAGGGGCATCGAACCAAAACCTGTTATCATAGGATTCAGTACATTATTTTGAACCTCAAGCGTCGAAATTATACGTCAGTTATTTAAAAAAAAAATTGCTGTTCCATACATTTTGTCCGCGTAGATATTGCATTTTTCTATGAAACAACTGTTTTTTTTTTTATAACCGTCTCACGAGATCGACGATAAGGGAATATATAGCAAATATGCTGAATGTGCATAGTTTCAGTTTACGCGTCGATGTCCCTCCCACCCGCTCTGCTTCGTGCTCCCACCCTATATATTTAGCCCGTAATGTCCTTCCTACTCATTAGTTCAACAAAATAGAAGAGATTGATAAAATTGAGACAATTGTTCATATTTTGAATCAGATACATTGCACCAATTTATGTATGACTAAGTTATAACAGCCGCATGGGTCGATCGATCAGGTTAAGCTACGCTTGCCGCGGTTGGTCCGTGGATGGGTGACCATCTTTACATACCGAGACCCCTCCGTGCCTCGGAAAGCACGTTAAACCGTTGGTCCCGGCTGTTATTCGTGGATCTGTGACAGTCGTTATGGGTCGTCAGAATCCAGAAAGTCTGACAACCAGTCTTACCAAGGGGTATTGTATTACCCAGTTATTGGGTTGTGAAAGAAAGAAAGAAAAATAGGTTTATTTGTCACAGAAACACGTGCATTCAAAAAGATAATTAGCTCTAATAATTAAGAAAAGAGTAAAAATAACAAAGAGATCTCTAATCACGAGCACAAAACAGAAATCGAAGACAGAGATCAGATAGACAGTCGCTCCGTGTAAAATACTGGTATCCAGCTGCACCCGGTTAGACTGGAAGCCGACCCTAACATAGCTGGGAACAGGCTTGGCAGATAATGATGACATGGCACCAATTTTGAAAAATCTGTTCCTAGGCAGTCGAAAGCAATATTCAGCTTATTCTGTAGCAGTCGTTGACTAGGACATTTTATGCTCTATACAGAGTTATTGGTAAAACACCATCAACCTCTTAAGGGGTCATTGTACTCATCGTTATGAACAACTTTTACTATGGGGCCAAATATGAAATCGAGAAAAAAAAACAGGTTGTCCCTACATTTTGACAAGTTCTGCAAACATAATTGTAGGGAACAGCTGATTTTTTTTTTCGCGATTTCATATTCGGTCCCCAATAAAAATTGTTCATAATGATGAATACAATGACCCCTTAAGAGGTTGGTGGTGTTTTACCAATAACCCTGTATAAGTCAATAATAAGCAAAGGGAGATATTCGTATTCCTTTAACTTATAGTTCTCCTCAATACAGCTACCTATCAATAACATTTATCCGTAATTCTAAAAATAGCTAGTGTTCGCCCAGAAACATAGATATAATTCGTCCCAACGACCGACGTATACAACCATTCTCCCTTGTCGGTGCGTTCTGCCCACAAATCATTGGACGCGACAACACGGGACGATGTCGCGACATTTTCTTACAAACCTCCCTTTTATTGGATATTAAGGAAACAATAAATTATAGTGAAAATCACAAAACAATCTTTGTTGCTGTAATACTGAAAATATGTAGTTACTTGTGTAGGTTTTTTGCAATTTTTCGTTCTAACCAGTAACAATATAGTCAATATTAGGTTTTTACCTATGAAATTACCGTTTAGTATACAGAAAGTTAAAGTCATTTTTGTATGAATATTTTTAATTTCTATCAATCAAAATATGAACCCATGCTATCGATGCAACTCTGCCAGCGCAGTGGTAATTTTTCAATGACCTTCTTAAAGAAGTCAGGTGTACGGGAGCCGACAAACTCTTCAAAGGCATTTTGTACTGCCTCTTGGGTATTGAATTTTTCCTTACCAAGAAGTTGTCCAAATTTTGGAGAAAGTAGAAGTCAGTCGGCGCCGGCGGCGGCCGGCCGTCTGTTGTGCCGGATGAGGTCGAGCGTTGTCGTGTAGGAGCAGCGGGGACATGCGATTAACCAAGGCTGGCCGGAGATTTGCGAGCTTCTCTATCATTGTGTCCAGTTCCTCACAGTACATATCCGCAGTAATGCTGGTGCCATTTGGTAAGAAGCTGTGATGAATTATACTGGCACTAGATCACCAAACAGTGACCATGACTTTTTTAGGGGTAAGTTTTCGTTTGGGGCATTGCCTAGGTGCTACCCAACATGATGACCGCTTACGACTATTAAAAAAGAATCAATTTTTCATCGCAAGTGACCATGCAGGTCAAAATTCCTTGTTTCTGTGTCTGTTAAGCAACGCAAGGCATCGTCAACGCGTTCGTCGCGCTGGCGATCGTTAAGTACGTACGGCATACACTTATCAAGTTTTTTTACCTTGCCAATTTGACTTAAATGGGCCAATATTGTTTTGGTGCTAACGTTGAAAGCTGCTGATAACTCAGCCGTAGATTGAGTATAGTCAGGTTCCATTATCGTTTTTAATCCGTCGTTGTTGACTTTAGTTTTCGGGCGACCACGGGGTTCGTTTTTTAGATCAAAATTTCCATGTCGGATGCGTTCAAACCAATAATGAGTCGTGCGTTCGTTTGTAGTGTTCACTCCGTACACATAATTAATGTTGCGAGCTGTTTTTGCGGCATTGCTACCGCCACGGAACTCATATTCCATAATCACTCATATTTTTATCGTGTCCAAATTAATTATGAAAAAGTTACAAATGTAGTGAAAAAAACTTTAACCAATAAACAAATGACTGAATAGAATTCCACATTTTTTAAATAAAATTCATTTGAATTTAGAATTTCCAGCCATGCCTAAATTTCGTTTCAAATTGCCAGTATTGTAAAACGGCAACTGTTTAGTTACTATACTCTTTGACGGCAACTCCATAGGTAAAGATCTATTATTTGTAAACTAAAATTATCTAAAATCCTGTTATATGGTCGTTTCTATTACATGTTAAATTAACTTTATACTACACCTGCTTGGAAAGTACCTTGATACTTTATCAAATTTACGGTAGAAAGTACGTCATTGCATATCGAACAAATATGCGGGGAGAAAACGCATCTGAGCGGGAGAGAAAAGTGTATGAAAATCCATTTCTTACGTGGTTTTTCTTTTTTAATTTTGGGTAAGACTATGCGCCGGTAACCTAAATATCAAAAGCCAAAAAGTTTTTACAGTGAGTTTTTATCTCCAAGTTCGCAAAATGACACTGGCCACTAGCTGTGTGTTGGATGGTGTCGGGCTGGCAGTGCGACCCTGCGGCGGCAGGATAAACAATTTGAAAAAAGAACATGTGAAAATTGCAGACGCCATTGGCGCCATTTCAATTAGTAAAGATTTAGTTTTTTATTTTCCTCGTAGGTGTAGTTTAAAGCACTATGTATCACTCGAGAGAAAGTGCGATTCCCGATCTCGGGTGTTTTAAAGCCATCGCCTACGGCTCGGGCTTCAAACGACACCCTCGACGGTAATCGGTCACTTTCTCCTCTCGGTGAACAATGTACTATACATATATATAAGTTAATTGTCAAAATTCACGAGTAATGGTTCTCGTGAATCAATATTCTCAGCGCAGAGAGTTGAGGGCTCTGTCTACGTTGTTCTCTATTCTGGACAAACCCACTTCCCCTTCTTACCTGAATTCCCAAATTCAATATGTATATGCACTGCCCATAGTAAAAATCTTCGTTCCACCAACAATCGTGTTCTACGATGTCCTTCTCACCGTTCTGGTTTAATTCATTCTTCTTTCTTTGTCCAGAAAGTTTTTCTTTCGAATGCGCTCCCTCTGAAAATCAGGACAGCAACCAGTCGGTTATCTTTTAAAGTGAAGGCACGTGAACATATCCGTCAGAAGTTGGCTGAAACATCCCAGCGCTGAGTTGCTGGATTCGTTTTCTCCTCTACCGATCGTTATTTCTCCTGACCAAGGTTTATTTTGTTTATATGTATGTATCTATATATTAGTATTTATTCTTGTATTTTATAGTCATTTCCGAGCTATCTATCCCGTATGTTCACCTGCCATGGTATATCTCTGCATCACCCTAAGGTTGACTGGTAGAAAATGCCTCAGGCATTAAGTCCGCCTTTGTACAGTATTATTTTTTACTTGTGCATAAAGTTTTAATAAATATATAATAACAGGCATCAACATCTAGAAAACATAACAAAGTACCACTGCTGATTGCTGAACAACAAGATAACACCAAGTTCCACCATTTTTCGTTGCGTCCAAATTACACAAAGCTTACTTTATATTACACTGACGCAAACAAATATAAAGAAAGTCGCTTCGACGTCAGATCCTCAAGCGGTTATAATCTTGCTGAAGCAAATTTCGAGGGAGGATAATCAGTATTCTTCAACACAGCAGAGCTAAAGTAAGCAATGATTTATTATATTAAAAATCCTGCATTATCCCTTAGATGGGACGGGCTGACTCCGCTGGTCATAAAGAGTTCCCGGATTTAATAAAATTTATTCAGCTCCGTACTATGGGGACCGACAAATCATAATTCTACCGAAATACATACTTATTTAGTCGGGACGGGATGTTTTAGAGCTAGTAAAGTTTATTTACGCTGGTGCTCAAGAGAATACGCTGAGTGGACGGGCCGAAACTTAGTTTTCGAATATTTGGCCTATTTTTTACCCTTAATAGTATTTGAGCCATTTACTATCTGGCTGCTTTCAGACGTTTTTCTGAAATGAACGTGACAATATTAATTAATCCCTAATACTGTACCTGTATCTGTTCAATGAAAGTGTTTTCGTCATTATAATTTTCTAGTCCAGAATTTACCGTTAGTATTTTCCACCCCACAGCACGTTATTTCAAAACAATAGGTGTGTGTACGTGTAGGTAGATGGCGTTAAACTCGTTGAAGCTACCCTGACTTCATCGAACATTATGTTTCTGCAACCTGATTGGCTAGCGCCGCGTTTAAAAATCCTTTTATAAACTAGCTGCGCCCCGTGGTTTCACCCGTATAAGTCCCGATTTGGTAAGAATATTTGGATAAAAAGTATCCTCTGTCCTAGTCCAAGTTATGTTCTACACATGTGCTAAATTTCATCCAAATCCGTTTAGCCGTTTTAGCGTATGAAATTGTAACAAACAAAGATACAAAAAATCTAATCTTTTCTCTTTCTAATATTAAGTTTAGAAGTGAAAGCTGGTATGTCTGTATGATTGTTACTCAATCACGCAAAAACGGCTAAACAGATTTGGATGAAATTTAGTACACATATAGTTTATGACCAGTATTAACACATAAAATACTTTTAATCTCGGTAGTACGTTCCCGTGAGATATTTTCCGACATCCACGTGGGCGAAGCATGGGCAAATGCTTTTGAGGTGAAGCCGATGCTGTAGCCCGCCAAATTAAAATTTTCTTTTGTTTTTTTGCAAGTCGCACCTTTGTTTTGCGTCTTATGTTTAAATTTGGCTAGCTATAGCTGAGGATTCACCTTAAGTAAATAAGCTACTCTCGAGTCACCGACACACGCGCACACGTTGCTTCAAACATATTCTCAAAATATTGTGTTCAGTGATTTTGAGCCCAGTTCCCCCTCACAACTAATGAACAGTACGACAACCAGTGCCTGAGGAACATTCGTGTTGGAGGATATTAAGCTGGACTCATTGTCAGGACGACAACCCCTCAAATTAGCCTTCACCACGCAGAGCATTTGAACGTGAAGTTCTGGTTATTATTTGCGAGTTTTATACGACATCTTTCCTACATAATACCTAAAAAGTAAAAACTACGATTTTATGAGATGAGCTTGATGTCCGTAAACCTATCTATATGCGATACGTAAATAAGAAAATGAGATTATTCTATACCTACTAATTATAAAGACTTTCACCAGTTTGTAAGTTTGTTTAAAGGGCAGGGTTATGTGAAACTTCTGAGCTTGAAAAATTATTATTGCATTTGATAGCATAATTCTTGAGAAAAGCTACAGGCTATTTAATATCACGCTAGGACCTTTTGAACGCGCCCCAAAGGGTCATGGCCACCCGGCTGGTCCGGGGATACCGTACGGTCTCCGGTGAGGTGGCGAGCCTCCTTGCCGGATTACCGCCATGGGATCTGGAGGCAAAAGTCCTCGCGCACATTTGGGAGTGGCGCGAGGAGGTGAAACGCCGGGGCGTTTCTCCGCTGCCGCGAGAAATCACGGTACAGCGGACAGAGCTCCGGCGGGATCTCAGGGCGGCATGGAGAGTGCGATTGTCGCAACCCAGCGCTGGGCACGCCACAATTGCGGCGATAAGTCCCCTCTTTGAGGAGTGGCTAGAGAGGCGCCACGGCGTCCTCACCTTCCGCCTGACGCAGGTCCTCACCGGACACGGTTGTTTCGGGAGGCTCCTGTTCCGGATAAGGCGAGAGGAAACGCCCAGGTGTCACCATTGTGTGGATCGCCCGGAGGACACGGTGGAGCATACGGTAGAGGTCTGCCCGGCTTGGGCGGAGCACCGCCGTGTCCTCGTGGAGGCGATTGGCGGTGGCAATCTCTCGCGTCCGGCCTTGGTCCAGGCCATGGTACGGAGCGAGACGGCTTGGGAAGCCGTCACCTCCTTCTGCGAAGCAGTAATGTTCGCGAAGGAGGAGGCGGAACGCGTGAGGGAGAGACAAAATTTGCGCCCTCACGCCCCTAGCCGCCGCAGGAGACGCCCTGGGCGTCGGGAATCGCAGGCCGATTCCCGGCCACCGTAGGCGTGGGCTTGCGAACCGCGAGCAATGGGCAGCTCGCCGTTCGATAAGGACCAGGCCCGGGTCGACGGCGCGTTGTGTTCCACGCGCGCCTCAAAGAGATGTCAGCACCAATGACGGGGTTTGCTAGGACCGATGCCTACTAAGGTTGCGGAAAAGTCCGAGAGGGATACCGTGGCCCCTGGCACAGGTAACTGAAGGAACACGGGTGGGTTTTAGTCAGTAAGAGTCTGACACGCCCTCCTAATAGCGCAGGCAGACGAGATGCTAAGCGACGAGGTGGGTCGGAGGAGCAAGAAACACGCGGTTGAAGTTGCGGGCAGACGGCTAGTTCATTATAAAACTAAAAAACAGAAAAGTGAACAAAATAAACAAATCTTCAGAAGAAATATTAGCCTTTTTCGATTAACGAGCTCGGAATCTATAAAAACGATGCCACAGACGGGTGAATAATGAATATGCAACAAAAATTGATTAAATATTCAAGTGTTTTAAAACAGCTTCAATTAAAATTAAGTTGGCCAAGCATATTGTAGTAAGCTGATTAATTTCTTCGGTGGAGGTTCGAATGACGCAATTTCTTTTGGGTTCTCCACCCTTTAGAGAGGCTTAAAATCTCCAATTTGGCTCAAAATTTATTTAGGCTGTTGTGAAGTAATTGCTAATTAGTGTCAGCATTGCTTTGACCAATTTTGGTCTAGACTCTTTCATAAAATTCAAGACTATTTGAAAATAGAATGGCTGTATTTTTTTTAACAAACATGTTTTTTCATAGTCAAACTCAAAAAAAAAAACTCAATTTCAAAGCATTTATTTCAAATAAATCAATTACAGGCACTTTTTAATTGTCAAGGGGTTGGTCAGCCAGAAAGATGAAGCTAGTTGCTCATTCCAAAGCGTAGTAGGTACCTATGGAAAAGAACGAGCAAGAAACTTCATGGACACTCTTTTAAATCAAAATATGGTTACAAAAAAGTGGTTACCTAATTCATGTTGAAATTATACATGTGAGGACGATGTAGAAAGACGTGCACGTTAAAAGCATCCGTAATAAAATAAGATAAGAAACAATTTAGGAATTAAAATAAGCCGTGGCAGCTAAGAGATGACCAGTGCCTACTGACGGCGCCCGTTCACGAACATGACGTATGGATCAGCACCATTCAGCTCAACCATTTTGAAGGGAATCTAATGAACCAATACACACGCCACCACCAGCGACATATTTGAGTGAGCATGACATACTCTCAGCCGCCAGGGCATATTCAAGTCAATGAAAGACGAACCCAGTAAGCTTTATAGTAGGTACATAGTGCTCACACATACATATGCTATGCGATTATACAATACTAAGAGATTGAATGTATACAATGCAAGGATAGTTTATTACAATCTTCATCAACACCTTTTGTTATACACGGTGATTTTTAAATCACTGCTAACCTTTCATATCGTGAAAGTACTCATGATTATGAGCAACTTTCACTATGAGACCAGCTCTGAAATGTCGAAAAAAATATCAGCTGTTTCATACAAAATGCAATATTTACCAGATGAAAATGTATGAAACAGATGTATTTTTATTGCTACTTCGTAGTTGGGCCCATAGTGAAAGTTCTTTATAATAATGAGTAATTTCACCTACTAAAAGGTTAACAGTGATTTAAAAATCACCGTGTATAGAGGGTAGTCTTGTAATAAGGTGGAAACACGTCATCGAATGCGATATTGCAATGGAAAACGGAATTGGCTTACCTTAATAGTCAATTAAGGGGGGTGAAATAGTGTAGGAGAGTGGTGATGGGCTATCAACAACCATTAATACGTTAGTGCTGCCATAATTGTTATGATAAGCTATTTTCAACCTTGTTTTTATTGCAAATGGTCAACAGTCTATTACTGGCTGGTAACAAGATATCTGAAAGTTGTCTATGTGTGTCAATGGTTTCCACAATCTGGTATTGATTGATGGATGGTACCTTATTTTGTCAGAGTCTTATACCCTTACTCTAAGTCAGTTCCTACACTCCACTACACGTCGTCTCCGCCTCCATCAGTGACATTGACAGTTAAAACTTGTTATAAATTGACATAAACTTCAATTTTCCTTAGTGAAGGTGAAGTCATCAGCCAAACCTAAGGTACAAAACCTACCTTAACACAATCGAGTCCACCCACTTTTCATTGAGCTCATATGCCATGTTCGCATACATATTACTAGTGAACCCTCCAGGAGGATCACCGGCTTTATTTTTGTGTTAAAGTGAAGCCTCGAGGAGGGTTCTTGGCATTAGGTTTAAAACCATGATAAATCCCTGTAAAATGTACTAACTTAGGCTTTTCAGGGGGTCATGTCGCCATTACTCAGACTTAGTATCTCTGAGGTAGTTTTTAATAAATTATACTTCACAGATTAAGTTTTTGTTTTACTTCGAGAGTGAATCAAATTTATTTATCTATTTATTTATTATTTACTAGCTGCTGCCCGTAACTTTGTCTGCGATCAAGGATGAAAAGTAAGTGACCTATGTCCTAACTCAGGTCATGGTCTCCACATGTGCCAAATTTGATCCAAATCCGTTCATCCCTTTTAGCGTGAAAGCGTTACAAACAAGCAAAGAAACTTAGTTTCGCATTTATTTTATTATATACACACATCAAAAGTGTCTAGGGATCAACATATATTTTTGCAATAACTTTTCTCCTGATTGATATTAATTAAAATTTTCTTTAAGGATTCATAAAATAAAGTGTTTTCGTTTGTCACAGTAACGATAAACCAAGTCACCTTTGCATTAATAAAGAAATTTGCCATTTTCCTAATAAAGGGATTTTTGACATTTGAACCACTAACACAAAAGTTCGAAAAAAAGACTGAAATAACAGTTTTCTTTAAAATTTTATTGGGTAACTTAAACAATTAATAATCCGTGTTTCTACCGCGAACACTAACAACACAAGAACATCGGTTTGGCATACTCAAAATGAGTTCATCCAAATCACGCTGTGGAATGGCCGCCCATGTTCGTTGCAACAACAAAAAAAGGTCTTCTTGCGACTGGATACCCTCCATATTCGGCAGAGCTCTTCTCTGTAGCATATCCCATGCATGCTCAATCGGGTTCAAGTCTGGCGACTGAGCAGGCCAGGGCAGGACATTGATGTTAGCTGCGGCGAGAGTCTGTCTTACAACTCTTGCGGTGTGCGGTCGTGCATTATCATGCATTAACTGAAATAAGGGACCGATTTGCACTTGTAGAGGAACGATGACGTCTGATACAATCGTCTCAGCATAAATTTGAGCGTTAAGGTTGCCTCTGATCCAAATCAACTCAGTTCTTCCGCCGATCCAAATACACACCCATACCATGATGGTTCCACCACTATAAGGATGGACTTCCTGGCAGGATTTTAATCGCTGTTGGCGTCCAGGGGTTCTCCAGTGTCGTATACGTCTTGTATCCGGTCTCATACCAAAACGAGACTCATCAGAAAAGCACACGAAACGCCATTGTTCTTCTGCCCAATTTCTGTGTTCAAGAGCCCATTGATATCGAATCCTACGATTGTGCATTGCTATAGGTGGTACCCGTAGCGGTCTTCGGGAATGAAGGTTCACTTCATGCAAGCGGTTTCTGACTGTTTGGTCGCTAATTAAGTTCCCTGAAGAGTGATGAAGCCTCACGGCTAACATCATGGCGGTTATTGTTGGAGCTCTTCGAGTTAAGATTTGAATGTATCGGTCTTGTCTCCGTGTGGTGCAGCGATACCGTCCTCCATGGCGCTCAGCCACGGTACCAGTGCTTCGGTAACGTGTCCAAAGTCGACTGATAACACTCTGACTTGTATTCAGAGCTAAAGCCACAGTACGTTGCCGGGAACCAGCTTCTATCATTCCCACGGCTCTGAGCATTTCTTCCCTGCTTAAATGACGTCGCCGCTCCATAATAACGTTGGTTTTAATCAGTAGTAGGGAAACAGTAGCACTAATAATGTCTTCAATGCGTTGTATGTTTTTATAGGGAAAATATTGACAGCTGATTTTCATCTTTTACTCGAATTTGATTCACAGTTCCTGATTCAAATTATGAAATGCACCAAAAAGGATCCATATAAATTTATAAAATCATAAATTTATTACAAAGCCACATCTTAATCTCAAGAAATCCGCATAAAAATGCTTGATCCCTAGACACTTTTGATGTGTGTATTTTCATGTACCTACTAGTGGAACAAAAAACATAAAAATCAAGAGCATTACCTTTCCTCTATACAGTGTGTATTTATATATATATAAATATATATATGCTTATATATTTTAGCATTATGTATTTATTTAAGTATACATGTTAATTATTTTTATTTAGGTATATTAAATATTTTAGCTTTAGACTTCACACATTCATATTTTTCTCTTCTTGTTCTCACGCACTATTGTCTACGTTTCTTTTTTACTTCTCCTTTCGCAGGTCTGTTGGAAGAAATTTCTTAAGAAATAAGCAGTACCTTTGTACTCCATTTATAATTATGTCATATCTCTTGTATTTTATTGTGTGTACATAAATAATAAATAAATAAATAAGATAAAATATAATTGCTCGGTTTGATTCGACGTGGAGTGCAGCGTAGAAATGACTTAAAATATGGCCAATAAGGGTGTTAGCTTTATTATAGGTCTGCGTTGAGAACACTCGCTCTATTTTCTAGACATAATTATGTCGCGATAACATGTCTCAGCAAAGCCAAAGTAGGACAATTCTTGTTTTCCGGATAAATAAAGCTCTAGTCGATATCGGTTATTTATTACCTATTCTATATTTTATATACATATAAAACCCTAACGAACACACATGCCCCGACTGAACTTTTCATAGCCATCATTTTTATCTAAAAATAATCCTGATAGCCGCACAGTTTTAGCATATTTTTTATGGTTCCATGCAAACATACCTACAAACTGAGTGAAAGCCGTTTTCTGCCTTTTTGTACAAAAAAAATGTGAATTGCAATATAAATTCATATTTTATCTTAGTTTTTTTTTAAAGTACCTACCTTGTTTTTTTTTCTGTTTTTGAAGTAGACGTAACGTGAAATACCTACTTAAATATACTAAATAGATTAGGTACCTACATAGATTTTAGCAAGTTAAAAATATTAATATTTAATATCACAAAAATATAATTTATTAATATTCACAAAAACTTCTTATATTAAATAAACTATCAAACTATTAAAATTTAAATATAATAACCATCTCACTAAAACTATTAACAAATCAAAACATGGCGTCGAAAAATTCCTCCGCATCGCTGTCGACTGGTAATATACCCAAGAGACTGGCGGCATTGCCACGTTGTATGGCAATGCTAAGCCTCTGGCCAAGGTAAATGCCAGCCCTTGGGTCACGTCCTATAGTACAAAAATAGATTCTTGTGTTTTTGTAGAATTTACACGTTTACTTGGCGGAAACGCATTACTAACGCGTTATTGTATGTTTCTCTTGCATAAAACAGTACTAAAACTTTATACATTTAGAATGTTCATTGCAAAATTAGTCTTACTTAAGTAAGGACCCTGTTCTGACCAGCAAACACAACAATTATCTACAAGTTGATTTGCATTCACAATAAAAAGGGCAATTCGCGTTTTATTATCACTACAAATCACCTCCCCAAGAGTCGTGACCGCAAAGATTCCTTGATTCCAACATTGGAGCCTACAATTAACCTCAAGCAAATGCTTATAACGAATGATTTCATAAATCAACCAAATTGCCCTTTATTACGCATCTTACATCACTTTAATTGAGAAAACCGACGCAATGAGAGCCGAATTTGCGGCAATTTCCTTCGGTCGTGTGAGAATTTCATTTTGTATGTCCCTATTTAATTACTTGCAATATTATTAGTACCTACGTAATTACTACTTTGTTCCTTGAGACACGTTTCGGACAAATTGTAGGAATTGAGGCGCCGGCGGCGTTCGTAATTTGATTGGTGGCAGCCATATCCAATATTTTAACCCTATTTTACAAGATAAGGTTATAAATAATGGTTTCTAGTAAGAGTAATAGGTCTACTCTTGGAGTCTCTTACCGGCTCTTCTCCATAGGAAACGACCACTTGGAACCGTGCACCTAGCTTCTGACGTTTCATAAGTGCCCGTGTAGGTTTATGTGAAATAAAATATTTTGATTTGATTTGATTACACTCTTAATATTGTAATGAATATATAACATAATTTTCCCTTGAGTAATTAAAAAATGAATTATAAATGTTAGTTGATTAATGAAACAACACTGCTATAATTTGCAAACTATTGAACGTTCACAATTCTTCCCTTTCTTACCTGGGTGCACTTTAAGCTTAATAAAAAGCATTTTACGACCATGGATCCAAAGCCTACAAAACATAATTTAACCGTAACAGCGATCAGTTACAGCTAGTATACACGTCAAAACTTTCAATACAGTTTAAATGCCAATTTATTCAGGATGTTGTACACACATGCATATTCATGTCTTCCATCCTTCCATTTCAAAACCCACAAATGTTGATAGAAAATGATACGACACATATTCGATGTAAATTTTAGGTCAGCATGTTAATTACAGTGGCTTTGTAAGCTTTAATTAACGTTTAATTGCTTTATTTAGACATGATCACGTCGCGTTAAAATAGGTATGGCAACATTACATACACGTGTTCAAATGTAGGACAGACACATTATGTAGCGTTCCGAAATGTGGCAACACTCTGTGATAAGAATGAAATATAAAATAATTATGTTGCTTGCGATTATTGACACTGTATAAGGTGAATCTTCAGTTGTAGCCCGCTAAATTCAAATTTTCTTTGGTTTTTGCCAATTGCTGCTCTGTTTTACGTCGTATGTTGATCAAAATGCGATTCGCGACTGTAATAATGATATATTTACTCAATAATAATCATTAATTTCATATCAATCGTCAAACTTTGAAAATTTGTTCCACCTAAGAATTTTCATGTGAAATATTCTGAAAAATTCATAGGTCGATGGAACAAATTCTCAATGTTTGCCCATTGATGTGAAACGAATGGTTATTATTTAAATAATAAAAATAAATAAAAAATAACAATAATTTATAATAATAATAATTTATAATTATATTTACTATACACATTGCAAAATAAAAAGTTTTGTCCATTAAATAATCATAATTAGTGTACAATCATTTATTAGCTTGTATACCTGCTATCCTTTTTATAGGACAAAGGCTTCCTCTCATACACAAAACGGTTGCGAAAAGTCACGACAAATTAATATACTATAACATAAGCGTATAATGGTATCTAAAACAGAACCCAAAGAACTTAGTTAGCCCCAACTTTATCACCCCCGTAGTCACTAAAACGTAACTTGTTAAGCACTCGACTGTTAAAGAGATTGACAAAACTGCCATAGAATCAGCAGTAGACATAGTTTTACGCTATCACGGTATAATATGGGTCATTAAGCCGTTGATAATGGGTCACAGGTGGTCTTACGACGAACGGTGCCGGCTCTGCACCCGGTATGTTAATATGTTTTTAATTGCTTTTCTATCCCCGAACTAAGGCAGTTTCCGAATGCGCCTTAGTCGTAAATCACGGGCCGCTGATTGGGATAGTTATGATTTTCAATATTGGTGCTTGTGGGATAATGGAGGATGGAAAGGATGGCGTAATTAGCCTAGCCTTTTTTGCGTAGGAACATATTATTATTTTCTAACTTTTGTCTGTTAATTTGAAATTCGTCGACCGTGAATTGTAGGGGTAACGGATTTGATGAATGTATTGAATTGAACACTGTCTTCATTTTGTTCTTAATAGACATCTGAACAAAATGAAGGCAGTGTTCAATTCAACGATTTTTTGCAGCATGTTCTTACCTTTTTTTTGGCCTTCTAGTTGTTTTTACAGTGTAGCAGTTTAAAGACTTTTTTAAATACAGAATGGAGCTCTTTAATTAAATAAATACCGCAAAAACCACGAATCAATGTTTCCATCCCATTGGTTTAATTTTAAACTAGGTTGCTTGCTTCTCGACTACGTATTGGGTATTAGCTGCATCTCATCTGGTGTAGGTAAGTTGTAATTGGCGATCCAGATTTGAAATGGGTCATAGTGGTACTTGGAGGCGACGGCAGGTATGTCGTTGTGGTCAATGTTACTGCGGACTGTAATGTTGTACTTAACACGTATGTAGGAACCTGTGTAAGTACACAATTATATGCACACATTCTAATTGTGGACCTGCATTCACAACCATTGGACAGGTTGTCGTATCGATAGTGACACATTTTCAATTACGGATCTGCCTTGCCCCCGACAACTGTCTTCGCCTGACCCTGTTTTCGCCTGTTTTTGCTTTGTGCCCTCGGAAGACTGGCGGTCGTCTTTTTTATTTATAGTGACAATATTTTTTGATTTTGGATGTGTCAACAGCCTTTAGAAGAATCCTTTGATAACATTGATTGGTGGTCGATTCGGCACGGAAGCCTATCGATCGGCTGTGAATAGCTATGCTGGACTTGCTTTTAATATAAGTCTGAAATCTCCAAACCGCCTTAAGCAAGTGTGGTGTTCAATGTTCGTGTCTTCTCTGTGTGAGAAGAGGGCATGGCCCTGCAATGGAACAATGATAAGCTGGTGGTGTGGTGGTGTTGGTGGTGTGTGGTGGTGCTGGCTGGTGTGGTGTGCTGGTGGCGCTGGTGTTAGCTGGTGTGGTGGTGGTGGTGGTGGTGTGTGTGTGTAGCTGGTGGTTAAGATATACTGAGTCAGACTACATTAGTTGGTGAACTTCACAACCAACGAAAAAATCTCCCCAGCAACAGCACTGCTGTCTGTTCAGTTAGGAAAACTGGATTCTATACAGTAGTAAGTAATTAACATTACGAAACACAAAACATTAAATAAAATTATTTGCCATATGTCAGCTAGCACACGCTAATATTGAAAACTATACTCAAGCTGAAAAAAAAAAAAAAACGTAAACAGAACTGAATACATAATAAAAGATTCCAGGCATAAAGGGCGTGCCCGCTTACTTATGCAATGCTGCATTATGTTTATATAATAATATGTAGCTGTAACTTGAAGTCACAAATGATAAAGTAAGACCTTCGAAGTAAAATAAAGAAACAGTTAATTAGTAATAACAATAATATGTCTGTTGTGTAAACTATATTGTCACTAGGTATCGACACCCGTTACTTCTGCGAAGTTTCGCCAGCTACCTAATTTAATTTGACCCTGTATAATTTTATATTGCCCGTGTGAAATAAAACTTTTTCAGTAACGTTATTAATTAAGTAAGAGCGCAGACACTCCTATATTCGTGGACATGTTAATATCTCGTGTCATACATAAAACCATAATATGACAATAGCTCATCCCTCGATAAAAAGACAAGTCAACCAGCAAAGATGGCCGCGGAAGATTAATCCTTGTACGATGTAATGACGTAAAGACTTTCAGTAGCTAACTTTCAAGTACGTCACTAGAACACACTTTCACTTAAGTAAGTAATTTAATGACGTAAGCAACCATTGCGTTGCAGTCAGCCTCCTGTCCTCGATTCCGTATTAGTTCTGTAGTTAAACCGTTTTTTCTTTCCAATTTTCTAATTCAATTCCCATTCCAGTTTGGGCTTATTGGAGTGAAACAAAGCTAGTCTCGGGGACTCAGATTGAGGGAGTCGAGACCGCGAACCGCGACAGGACTCGGCACTCTCAACTTTGTTCGTTTCATGCGTAACTCTGGAAAGAACTTAATTTGTTTGACACATACATTTTAATGCCGCGAAACATGACACAACTTCACAATTAAATGGTTTGTGTGTGCCTTTTTATTTGGATTTCTTTTTTAGACATGGTTTTGTAAAATTTTCCGTAGGTGAGAAAATTTATAAAAGTTTAATTTTTGCCTAAATCATTTCCGATATTGGTTTTCTTACATGTGATCATTTATTAATGCACTATTAAGTTGTCCACTTTTAATTTTATTGATGATGTCTAAATTAATTCGAATTATCTAGAACATCATCGATGAAACAAAATGTTATAAGCTGGATTCGTCTCTAGGACGGAAAACGAGTAACAAGATTGTTAGGGTTTCCTACCCGAAGGATGGCAACGGAACCCTATTACTAAGGCTCCGTTATACGTCTGTCTGTCCGTCTTTCAGCGGGCTGTATCTCATGTACCGTAATAGGTAGACAGTTATAATTTTACCAGAATGTGTATTTCTATTGCCGCTATAAAAAAATAAATAAAATTAAAATAAAGTTACGATGTAAAGTCCGTACGGTGGTACGGAACCCTTCGTGTGCGAGTCCGAATCGCACTTGGCCGATTTTTTTCTCTTAACATTGTTTGCCGATATTATGACAATCACTTTAAACGTCAGTTTATTTCATCAACCATCTTTTTGATGAGTACCAACTTTTCAGAAAATAAACCCTGTATCTCATTAAGTGCGCTCGTAAGGGTAAAACGGCTTTTAGTAAAATTCAATGTCAGCAGCATATTCCAAAAGCAGTAGGGACTCACCGACATATTAGCGGCAGTAAGTTAGGGATAATGTTCGCGTAATTTCGCCCGGGCCACCCACCAAATCTATGGCCTTTAATAAACGCGAACAAACTCTATGGAAACAATTATTTAACGAAATTACTGCTTTACATGATACCCTTAATTAAATTACAAACATCGCACCGTGTACGGAGATTTAATTAGACAACATAATTAATAATTATGTTTTCATTATGTCGGTTTTGTTGAATTACGACCATAGTGGTCATATTTGTATATCATCTTGAATTGAATTTGAGAAACTGAATTACTGTTGAACTGATTTTGAATTCTGAATAAAGTTGTAGAACGAATTCTTAAGAGGATTGATAATAATCTGGCTAAAGGCATTTATTTTAAAAGTTATGTATTTAAATTAAACACCTAGTTACATTTGAAAGGAGCTGAATATAAAAGTTGCCAAAAATAGTTTGAAGTTATGAAAACCGACGTTACTTCAAATGACTGAGACACACTTGAAGCAAAACGAATTCCATCAATAATCACAATGGAATAACATTAAAACGGAACGGTGGGAGGGTCTCCAGAGAATTTAAGCAAATCCCGACTTGTGTCCCAGCAATTGTTGAGCGAGACACGATCCGCGTCCAAATAGTACGGGCCCCGGTGAGCTCACGTTAATACGTACGTTAATTGGTGAACCCCAACCCGCCTTACTCCCCGCCTCGCCCCACCTCGCCCCCGCCTCGCCCTCGCCTCCAATTCGTAAGGGTTCGTCTCCCGTTAATAAGAATCTGACACTAACAATTTATCAGAATTGATTAAATTTACTTTACGCTATTCGCTTTCATTGTATTAGTGAGCTTAGACAGATTTTGCCTCTTGGATAAGTGTAGTATTTCAGTCTCGTTACGTTATTCCGAGAACCTCTATTCTACAAAATACGGCTACACAATGTAGAATATAAAACAAAAATGGCGTCTGTGACTTGTTCACATGCGGACATCCATTAAACCAAACGTTTTGATGAAGTTGGCGAAATCTAAGCAGAGCTGACCGATCAAGTGACAAAAAACAACATCTAAAGCGGAGATAAAGCCATCAGTCTTGATCCATCCTGTCTGTCCGTGTGTGTTGCCGCAAGGACTGACACATCGCGTATTGTCAGCGGTCGTGGACATTTTCGCGTCACCCTGACAAATGAAATAAGAGGATTGGTGTGACACCCAGCCCCCCGAGTGCTCGGGAAATCATATGCCGTCGTGAGGCGAATATGGGATTCGTGTTTGTGCCAGTTTTTATGATAAGAAAAATGTATTTTAACGGCTTGTTTCTATAAGACAAATGGGTAGAAAAAAATGTATTTCATTTTTGTTAAATAGTAAACCGTAGATATGGTTTTCTGATACACGAAAAGGTCGTCAAAACTATAATATTATAACAAGAGTAATAATACAAGTTATTTCATTTATTAAGTAAGTTGCCTACAAAATAACAGAGATGGATTATACCTTATTATAACAAGAATAAAAGTTTGTCTAATTACATCTTTATACAAAAAGCCACGAGAAAGAGCGGGTCCTTTCCCAAGTAACTTAATTCTAAGCCTTATGAATATGTTAGTTTTAAATACAGCTTAATCCGACAACGTTATTATACCTTTTACTTGAGCGGAGAAAGTAAACTGTGTTGTTTATGTTACACGTAAAAAATATCTTTAAAGTTGTAGTTTTCAGACACAAGGTTTTGCTGTCACTCGTAGATCTTTGACAGTCGTTATGGGTCAGTATTTCAGTAGTATTTCAGTCAGAAGCACAAAACCCTGACAACTATTTTTATCAAGGGGTATCGACCCAGTAACTCTATTGTGGAGCAGATAGGCAGTCGCTCCATGTAACATACTGGTATTCAGCTGCATTTGGATAGACTGTAAGCCGACCCCAATATAGTTGGGATAAAGTTAGGCAGATTGATTGATAGAAGGTTTTGAATCATGACGATGCAGGTCGTAGCTGAAGGGCTGTCAATGCATTTGAACAAACATAACATGATTCTCCCGCTCTGGGCAGAGCGGGAGGGCGTGTCAGACTCTTACTGACTAAAACCCACCCGTGTTCCTTCAGTTGCCTGTGCCAGGGGCCACGGTATCCCTCTCAGACTTTCCCGCAACCCTAGCAGGCATCGGCCCTAGCGGACCCCGTCATTGGTGCTGAAATCTCTTTGAGGCGCGCGTGGAACACAACGCGCCGTCGACCCGGGCCTGGTCCTTATAGAACGGCGAGCGGCCCATTGCAAGCCCGCGCCTACGGTGGCCGAGAATCGGCCTGCGATTCCCGACGCCCAGGGCGTCTCCTGCGGCGGCTAGGGGCTTGAGGGCGCGAATTTTGCCTCTCCCTCTCGCGTTCACGTCACACGTCGTTCACGTCACGAAGGAGGAGGCGCCTCCTTCGCGACGCATAATAGAAAATGAAAGTAGTATTGTATGACGACTGAAACTGAGATAACACCCACACCTTGTGATTGATCCATACGTCATGTTCGTGAACGGGCGCCGTCAGTAGGCACTGGTCATTTCTTAGCTGCCAAGGCTTATTTTAATTCCTGAATTGTTTTTATCTTTTTATTACGGACGCTTTTAACGTGCACGTCTTTCTACATCGTTCTCACGTGTATAATATCAACATGAATGATGTAACTACTTTTTTGTAACAATATTTTGATTTAAAAGAGTGTTTATAAAAGGGTATGATGGGGTTGTCATATCTCTGATAAAAACCCCAAAATAAAATAAGATTAAAAAAAAAAAAAAGACTGTCCATGGAAATGCTTGCCCGTTCTTCTCCGTAGGTACCTACCTACTACGCTTTGTAATGGGCAACTAGCTTCATCTTTCTAACTGACCGACCCCTTGACAATTCAAAAGTGCCTGCAATTGGTTTATTTGAAATAAATGCAGAGTTTGAGTTTGTCACACACCTTGTAAAACTTGTCTAATTTCTTTAAACAGCAGGTACATTTGGCTTAATTTTAACACTTCAGTAGGACCAACAGAAATAACACACCCTCGTTGAACTACAAGTAAGTCCACGAGAATACACCCATATTTACAGCACGGTTTAGTATGGATACCTAACCTATACCTAAAGTGTTTACAGATTTGCTCGATTTTGTGAAATCAAACAAAAGTGTGATCAAACCAAATCGAGTAAATATAAAAGCAACAGACGATTGACAACGATTTTTTTGTCGATGTCACTGTGGATCGTTTTTGTCGATGGATAAATCAACACGATGCTCGATTTAAATCTTGATATTTATCGATCATTAATAGGAGGCAGCAACGATCGATAAAATGGACCAAGTCTATAGGCACCTTACGGGCATTTCCTTTTTAAATCATAGGACAGTTCAGAACCAATCTGTATCCCATAATGTATTGATGATGGGCATCAAGAAACCGTGTCCAGATAAAATGAAGTATCAAAATAAATAGACATAGATACCCTAAGTGGGTGGATCACCAATATGCTCAAACTGAGAGCTGTACAAGTCACAGTGAACGGCACTACAAGGGCCATTGTGGCAAAGGGCTGCCCGCAAGGGGGCGTCCTCTCACCGCTCCTATGGAACCTAGTTATTGACAGCCTCATTTAAACACTAAATGATAAAGGCTACATCACCGTAGGCTACGCCGATGACATAACCATCATAATAAATGGCACGCACGAAAATACCCTATAAAACCTCATGCGCCAAGCCTTGAAAGTAGTAGAGGACTGGTGCAATAAACTATTAGTAAACCTTACAAAAACTGAACTCATTCTCTTCACAAAGAAGATAAAGCTGGTACTACAACATCCACGAGTCTCTGGAACCACACTAAGCCTATCATCCCAAACCAAATACCTGGGTATGTTTTTGGGCAATAAATACCAACTACATCACTACAAAAGCCAGTATATCTTTGTGGCAGTGCAAGCGAATGCTTGGCAGAAATTGGGGGATAAGTCCCAAGGTCACTTACTGGCAATACACCACAGTCATCCGACCAATTATCACATAGGGCTCACTAGTCTGGTGGCCCAGAACAGACCTGAGCACAACCCAAAGTTACCTCAAAAAACTGCAGCGGTTCGCTTGTGTAGTGTTGCTATTTGTATCAAAACTACATCCACTGCTGTCCTACAGGCAATGCTTAAACTGCCACTCCTTTAACTCATCCTGCGGGAAGTGGCGGTCCTGGCCGCTTTAGGCTATATATTATATCGGGAACTCTAAACAAGGACTCTTGAATCAAACACACACGCATAAAAGAAGATGCGATAAATAGGCAACCGATGATGGCATCACCCTGCGACAAAGCCCCGAAACAATATTACTTTCAAAAGCATTCCAACATAATACTCACAGAAGAACAGTGTCGTCGGTGTATACTCTCAGCTGTTTTGGGCCAGAGACTACTCTGGCCCAAAACAGCTGAGAGTATACACCGACGGATCAAATATCGACTCTGGGACCGGAATCGGAGTTTTCTCACACGACCTGAACATAGGCATATCCAGCCCGCTGGGAATGTTCAACACTGTCTACCAGGCGGACTGTGTGTGCATTATACAAGCGGCGTATGCCATAGAAGCCAGGAGAGTTACGGACACCCAAATACGAATACTCTCCGACAGCGCCTCAGTCCACCAATCCTTAGGGAAGGAATATTTTACCTCAAGTCTAACACTAGAATGTCACAATGCACTAGAACGAGTAGGTAACAGTATCTAACCGCAACACAGTGACACTACAATGGATAAAAGGACACATCGGATCACTGGGTAATGAAGCTGCTGACGAATTGGCTAGAAGAGCATCCAGCACGTCAGTCTGCGGACCCGAACCTATCATGCCCATCCCTTTCAACCAGATTCGCAGGTGGCTGCAAGAGTCCACCCATACACAAGCGGAGAGTTGTTGGACCTTGAAACCAGGCTGCAGGCAGTCCAGGGAAGCCATGCCATCCTTGGATGGCAGGCACACCAGACGTTTATTACGCCTGGACAGGAACGGCCTGCCTGGTGACGGGGACCATCACAGGACATTGTTCACTAAACAGACACTACCACACAATAGGCATAATGGACAGTAGCCTGTGCTGAGCTTGCATGGAGGCTGAGGAAATGCGCATTGCGCATGTGCTGTTTGAGTGCACAGGCGTTACCCAAATTAGGACAGAAACCCTCGGGGCACCCAGAACTTACACAGATGTTCTCAACAGACTAGGTGATCTAGTCAACTTCTGGAGGGAGGTGTGCTGGTTGGAATAATGACCAACGGCCGCCATGGCCCACTTACAATGGTCCACCTGAAGGACTAAGAGCTGAAACCAAAACCCACCTACATATAACATAGTATCAAAATAATGCCAAGAATCTCTTCAGCTTTAAATAGCGTGCATCAGACGCTACAGGCGTGTATCAGAAAAACGTAGACCATCAACCTGAATAAGTTTCTTCACAGGACCAACATCGTAATCGCGAAAAAATAATCAGCCGTCCCATTCATTTCAAGTAGGTATTGAAGTGTTGTATGGGATAATTGTTTTTTTCCGACTATTATGTGTTTTGGTCCCCAGAAGAAAGTTTATCAGGTTGATGGTCTGTACTACATCCTTAATTAAGACCACACCTTTCTGACTGAGTCTGTATAAACATCTCGTAAAAAACTTTTTCTAGAATGAATATGAAGACTAATGCACCTTTTTAACGAGTTCACGATCAGAACAAGGTAACCAGTGATAGTAGGATTAGTGAGGAAGAAATTATCCGAAGCTTTGTTTTGCTTGGCCGGCACTAAAATAAATTTTTAGGGTTCCCAGCAGAGGACAATTTAATTAAATTTCGGTGGTATTTTAAGCAAGATTTATGCTTCGAAAAGCTCAATAAAACTTGTCTACGATTTTTCAATTCTTATGAACTTTCAGTTGTGAGTTTACTAGCTTTTGCCACGGCTTCACCCGCGTGTACATCGGAAATTTTCCGGTATATACTACCGGTATAAAAATGTATCCTATGTCCTAACCCAGGTCATGGTGTACCCATGTGCCAAATTTCATCCAAATCCGTTCAGCTGTTTTAGCGTAAAAGCGTAACACAGAAACAAATCCGCTTTTGCGTTTATAATATTAGTTAGGATGGCAGGTCATAATTATGTATAAATAAATAAAATGTCAATTCTCATTAAACGAAAGGATAGAGAAAACTACGTTTTTGGATGTCTGATAGTAAACAATCCGAAGCCTGACTCCCCACGGATCGATCTGAAATAAAAGTTGTCCAAACGAAATCGTCTCAATATACGCAACCTGCTGAACAACATAATCTATAGGTAGATAAATGAACGTTAGTTTTATGAAACCCCCTTTTTTTGAGGGTGGTAAATCATCAAATAACTTCTCCCGCTCTGGGCAGAGCGGGATGACGTGTCAGACTCTTACTGGCTAAAACCCACCCGTGTTCCTTCAGTTGCCTGTGCCAGAGGCCACGGTAACCCTTTCGGACTTTCCCGCAACCCTGGCATATACCATTAGCCCTGGGGGTGAGGCCGAAATTCGTTTTGATAAACAGTCAATGTCAAAGACAAACAATAGGGGATGAAGACCGTGAGTACAAGTAGAATTTATAATAATAGAGCAGAAAATTGAAAGCATATTATAAGAAAACCTCTAAGGACGGCATAATAACCTGCTAAGGGACCACACGTCATGACAACACCAACTTGCACAAAAAATTATTTAATGAAATCTGCGGACCTAATAGTTGTGTTAATAAACCATTTTATTAAAACGCTAAAATTATACTTAGCTTTGTGAAATTCATAATAACCTGAAACAGAGTGATACTATTATAAGATTAGAATAATGAGATGCAGAAACTCATTAAATCTAAACTTTAAATCTAATTTATTCACCAAACAAAGAACACCGTGTATTAGAAAATTAATTATGTATGTTGCCAAATCGTTTTAAAGCTGTATTCTTATTCAACTGAGGATGATTTTTATAATTTTCGACGTTAGCTACTGACAAACCTGGTACAAAACGAAATTACAAAGAACAATCTGATCAAATTAAGTTTTTCTTCAATTTTAAACTGTCCTGGAATAAAGTCATTAAGTGTAACAAGTCACTCGCTTTATTTGATAACAAACTCAGTAGTAAGACTGGTACAGACGAGCAACAAAATACATACTCACTTTCCAAATAAAGTACCTACTTAATAAATATTTTTAGGAGAGAGTTTTTGTATTCATTCAATATTTTATTAATTCAATATTTGTATTATTCAATATTTTTAACGGCATGCAACGCAACGCAACGCAGTGGTTAAGCGATTGACTGCTGCGTTACGTGTCGCGGGTTCGATTCCCGCACGGAACAAATATTTGTATGACCTGCAAGTAGTTGTTCCGGGTCTAGCTGTTTGTGTATGTGAGTTTAAATGTTTGTAAACGCACCCACGATACTGGAGAAATTCCTAGTGTGGGGCAACGTTTTATATAAAAAAAAAACAAACAATTTTAAACTTGACAGTATATTCGTTGGTACTCTACCCATATGCTGTAGGTAGAATGCGGTAGTTGTTCATTAATTAACGGCTTCATTAACGTCACTGAATAATGCACTCGATAACTGTAGTGTGGCATTGCTGGTTCGTAAATAATAATTAACAATTATCGGGAATATTGTGATTTTCCCAGTACTGTGAATGTTCAATATTTTTTAACGACCTTTTCGATTCATACTGGCTGACCAAAGTTTAGGCAGCGCACAAAAATGAGCAACTTTTGTGGCGGTTGTATAGTTCTAAAGTTGCCTGTCTAAACTAGCTGTAGGTAAAGTGTACAAATGACCGCGGAGCGCCGTCGCCGATATTTTTTAAGAAAACGCGTTCTTACATCTCGCTTTTTATGATTGTTCTTCTTTTATTGGAGTACTTTTGTTTCTTAAGTGAAATTTTCTAAGTTAGAAAGGTGGGGCTTTCGCTGTAAATCCGTACTTACTCTATGTGTCGTAAAAGTTAGGCGATTGAAAAAATTGTTTCTTTTGTGCGACAAAATCGCTGTTAACAATTTTATTGATTTACCTTTGATTCGTTATTGCAAGGATAATTTCTACATGGCAGGCAAAAATACATGCTTTTGAGTAATGAAAATGAACCTAGCGGTATAAATTCATATAGTTTAAAGCTCACGATAATGGTATAGCTAATCACGGTTCAGGCTTACACGCTATTGAAGTAAAGAAAGTGGAGTAGTTATAAACGCGCCCTATGCAGAGCTTGTGCAGCAACATAAAACTGCAAGGCGAAGTGGATTGACTAATAAGATTAGCATAATTACGCGCGGCGACTGCATGCGAACCCATAGCTTTTCATAATTAGCAGCCGTTGTTATAACATTCGTGAGTCGTGTGTTGGCTGAGCAGAATAAACGTACATATAAGCATTCTACTTATTTACATACTCGCACGTTAATCTAATAATAACGTGAATGGAATGCAAATGAAGCTGGTTTTTCCTTCAAGAGCTTTGTGAAAAACTACGTTTCCTTTTCGTTTAAAACGTTTACAGTTGTTAATCTTTGTAGAGTGACTTCAATCGCTACATCGGCTAGGTCCGTCTGGAGCTTTGATAAATTTATTTAACCTCAACTCCAGTTAAACGGAATACTCAGCGGAATTGCAGTTCTAAATTAATCAGTTTCATTTACTAAAGTTGTTACCGTGCACTGTAATTAAAACATACAGACACCACATTGAAATTGAATAAGGAGTTATTAATGGAATACTACACAAACATACTACAGTTCTTTATTTATAAGTTATTCAATATATGGTCAAAATTAATCCTAGAAATTCTAATCTGTGCAGTTTGCACTCATATAAAACTTACGTGAAACTCAACCATAAACCATCAAATTGAACAACAACTCATATCATTCCAAAAGCATCACCAATTTATATTAATTATTCAGTGTAAATAAAACGGGCTATCCAAATAATTAATGGAAGCCCTTTAAACACTCGTTGGAAAATAAATGCGATATAAATTCTGACAACGATACTACAGTCGGATCGTGGTTGGCCGCTGAGCAAATATTCAATAAGGGGGACCCATATATTGTATTGCACCCGCGATTCAGTTTGTTCACTCTTCAATATACCGATATTGTTTTGGTCGTATTGAAAACGGAATCAAACAGTACAAATTGCGGAGCCATATTGTCGCGTGTGTATTACCTATGCTTCCATTTGAATCTAGTGTTTGGATAATTGGACGAGAAATTTGAGCCGTTTGATACTTTTTGAGTATTTGATCCGGTTATTATGCTTTTGACTCGGATAGCTTAACAAATTGAAGTTAGGTCGACTGGTAGAAAATACTTATGTCCGCCCCTGTACATTTTTGTGCCCGAAGTAATAAACAAATTAATAGTGTTGAGTTTGGCAAGTATGACTTATAGACCTGTTAATAGACTTTCAATGCAAGTTGATTGCAAGTCCCGTGATCGAAGGCTAATAACTTAGCGAAGTGGAAGACTGGGCCGCTACTCATCTTCTTGATAAAACCTTTAGTCACCTTTTATGAAACCGAAGCGGCAGCCGAACATGGCGTGGGCCTTTCTGTTCCGATATCTACGCCAACGTACCTAATGTCATTATTTACTATGTTTCTTCGTACGTTTTTTAAATGGTATGAAGAATAAAATGAACACAGCATTATCAAAGATTAATATCAATCCTAAACAAGGTTAATTAGTCGATACGTTATTAATCAAACGCATTTGTTGCGTTTATTTATTTCGATATTAAATCAGTTTATACCGATTTAATTAAAAAAAAATATTATTCCTATATCATTGTTTACTCATTCTTTATTATATGTAGTTGGATGATGTTAATATTATAATTTCGATAATTATGCACATAATTAAATCGGTTCACCATAATTTTGTAAATGAGTGACGTAAATAATTGATTGGGTAAATAATGAATTTGGATGAAATGAAATGGTAGTCAGATTTTCCCGCCCAAGCAGGACTTTTACGGAATTTTGTAGGAGGAGTAAAGACTAACAATTTTTTTTGCCTAAAAACGAAGAGAAATATTGTTTGGTAGTTTAATTTGAATATATTTACCGCTACTGCTGAGGATGAGGTCCTGGGTTCGATTCCCGAGTCAGGCAAAGTGTTTTTGTTTTTCTATATGGAGTTTCTTAGTAGGAGCTCGGAGTCTGTATTTGTGCCCAGTTGATGGCAATAGACTTGCCGTCTATTGCATGGACACCTCTGCCTTACCACACGCAGGGAATTCAGGCGTGATATTATGTTATGGTTATTCCAAACATACCACTTTACTAAGGCGTCACCCTACAACCAATAAGGTAATACCCAGTTATCCACAGCACAAGTATTAGTATTCAGAAATGCACAGCTAAATTAATATCTATCTATCAATAGGCATTGAAAATGCACTAGAGCTGGGCTATTGAATAGAACCAATAGGTATTAGAGTGCCACTCTATTCATATATTGAATATAATAATGTTCTAAATTCTACTGCGGGTATCCGGTCTTAAGAATTGAGTAAAAACAGTTACTGTGACAAACAAATAGCTATTTGCCTGCTTTTTTATATCCACTGAGAACATATTCAATTACAAATCGTCGTGATGTTTACAGTATCACAACGCTTCTTGAATGAAGTGGTTGATAAAAACCCACACACATACATGAACCCTGGAAACATCATACTCCGATATTGCACAGTCATGTAAAAACATATGGATTATGAGTCCGGAGATAGGGAATAAAAACATGCTCCTGGTTATCTTATACAACAGCCTGAGTGAACAAAAATTACCTTGTCATTAATTTAGAGCTAAATAGTTTTGCAAAAGCATCAAATAAAAATAAGGGTACCTACCATCAGAGTTAAAAACCAACTAAAACTTAGTGGAGAAAACTTTAATAATGGTGTAGTTCCCCTAATTTTAGGCAGGGGGCAGCACTAGAATTGTATGGACGGGATAGATGGAAACCTCACTACTCAAGAGGGTTCTCCGCGGTATAACATCTAGATTTATTCAGTCGTGATATTTATTTATATTTATATATTCTTTATTGTACACCACAAAAAACATAACAACAAAAATTAAACTGAACACTACTTAATATACAATGGGCGGCCTTATTACTTATTAATAGGAATAGAAATACCTCGAAATGATATTATAATCTTTTTTACAACAGCCTCAGCAAATAAAAATGGCCTAGTTGTATAAAGGAAGATAAACAGTTTTCCGAAGGGATCAAATAGAAAAAGGGTACCCCATCAAACTTAAAAACCAACTAAAACATATCGGAGCAAACTTTAATAATAGTGTAGTTCCTCTAATTTTGGCAGGGGGCAGCACTAGAATTTTATGGAGGGGACAGATAGAAACGTCACTACGCAAGCGGGGTCTCCGCGGTATAACATTTGAATTTATTCAGTCGTGAAATTAAACAAGCCCCCGAGCGCCCTCTATCACAATTTATGTTCGCACTAGATTGTAAAGGTCCAACGGCAAGATCTGACTGTACCCTCATTAATTGGTGGAGGCGTCATGACTAGCTTGTGTTTTGTACTTGATTTAAGGACTGGATGATTTGAGTCTACCGTCTAGTTTTAATGGGGAAGGGTCCTCATTAAGGCGATTTAATTGTGGAGTTCCATGTCTGGTGTCTACTGTTTTTAATTAAAAGGTTTTTGGTTAATGTGGGTATATATGGACTGGCTTCACAACAGTAATTTTGAAACATAATATAAAGGATTAGGTAAAGAACCTGGAGCCTTAATAAACTTTACCAACCTTTTTATCGAGATAGATATTTAAATCTATTCTTATATAACCTGTATATATTATATATAAACTGATCCGAAAAAAGAATAATAAAGAAATATTCCCGGCTTGTTTCCCCATGATAGCATGTGTGTTGTCAAGTTCCCTGTCCCCTTGCTCCCCTATGAGTACAAAACATTATATTTAATTTTTATTTTCCTGAAAAAACTTCCTTCTAAAGTACTCGAAGTTCACCTTTAAACTTTAAGGAGCCTCTTGCTCGTACATTGTCCTATCGCCCTTCGGCCCTGTATCTTACTCATGCCCTATAATATAGCCCCCTGTGCATCATGATAAGGGTGCGTAACTTCGAGGCTGCGAGAGTCTCGTAAATATTTATTATCCTGGCAACATTGAACTCTTGTTTAAGAATAACACGGGCATCTTCTTTCCAAGTTTATTAGAGGTACCTTAATTTCCATTACTTAAAAAGTTTGCGTAAAATGGTTAATTTTTGTGGCAGTTAACGATCAGCGTAGGTATGAGCCCCCTCTCACCGAGGGGCGGCCTGTGTCCCAGCTGTGGGAATTTTATAGGCTGATGAAGTGGGTATGAGTTTGGTACGCATGTTTAAAAACATCACAAGTATTGTTGTTACCCATAATGAATTGGGCAGATTCCGCCAAAACTGGAAGGAACTAGAGGACACGCGGACTCGCGATTGATGGAAGGAGTGGAGGGAGCCTTTGCCCAGGATCAGGAAAGCGCAAGCTAGCAAAAAAAAAACATTCTAGCTAAGTGATTTTTTTCTACTCAAAGAAGTGAGTTGTCGTTAGTTTCAATCCCTAGCATCAGCCGGTCGATTCAGTAAAAATCTCACCGTGAAGACTTGCGTGGAGTGAGCTGTCAGTGTCATCCTAATGATGCTAGGGATTGACCAACGTTACATTTGCAATCATAATCGAGATTTTAATAATATTTTTATCCAAATTCTATTGATCATTTTATATTATTTCAAAGCTAGTATGTAGTTAAGTGGCTAAACATTACTATTTTCGGGGTTTTAAAATAAAATAGAAAAACAGAAATTCATACTAGCTTTGAAATAATATAAAATTATCAATAGAATTTGCATTAAAAATATCATTCGAATTTCGATTATGATTGTAAATGTAATGCTTGGTCAATCCCTAGCATCAGTGGGACGACACCGAAGGCTCACTCCACACTCACTTCACCTAAGTTACTCGTATCACGGTGAGATGGTTACAGAATCGCACTGCAGGTGAAATGATAGCTCACTTCACCTAAGTTATCACAGTGAGATTGTTACAGAATCGACCGGCAATTACAGGGTACTGGTACTCCCTTCTTTGAGTCGAAAAAGGACTCACACTTACTCGCATAACCCACAAATTCCGGAGGTGTTATACCATAAACTTTAAGAAAAAATAAGCAAAAACTCAAACCCCTACAAATATTACCGCAACAACTACACATGAACAGATTTTATTAAACTAAAACCTTTGTATCTCCAAATTCGTTTCAGACAGAGCTTTAGTATCAATAGGTATCACTATTTTACTGTCGCCATAACTTTTGAAACAAGGGTCTGTAGATATCCTAACACGGGAAATAAACAAATCCCATAGATTTTGTGGCATGCCAAGTATTTTCTCCGCCTTTATCCCTATCGTATGCCTTTTTGTACGAGATTTGGTTGTAAACCCGATGTGGTTTGATAACATCTGTAGCCTTTTCGGTTTTGGGATAATTACGATGATGTAGGTAAAAGGGTGCAGACTGCGATAAAATATGGCATTTGTATGATAGTTAGTAGATGGTGGTGATTTATTTCGTGGTGTATTTTGGAGACCTTAATCGAACTTTAAGGTTTTGCTGCAGTTTTTAGGCCGATCGAAAATGTCATTCCATGAATTCAAAATGTTAATTATTTTATGGTATATAACAAAATTAATCGTCTTGTTGAAATCATAATTTTCAACACGATACAGGGTTAGAATATAAGATTACTTAAGCATAATAATGGTCGCAAAATATCACACTTAATAAAGTGTTTTATTTTGAAAAAAAAAAAAATTAATACCAAAAGCCTTCGTATACCATACATATTTTGCGTCGTCCTATACAAACGTTAATTCTCTTCGCAATAACCATAAAAAACATCCATTCCTATACAGGTTACAAGTCGATGAAAGAAGCGGAATAACTAGCAATCAAAAGCTATTTATTGGCCCATTGTACTAAACTCGAACATTTCTGCAACTCATGGCCATAAGAGGTGCTTTACGTTCACAATTATTTTCCTAGCACAGTACCTACGGACGAATGTTATAGCGTATTCGTTCTTAGTATTAGTAATACAGGCCCCAGATTTTAGACAATTTGTCAAATTAAGTAATTGACTCCAAAACAGTGCATCGAAGAGTGTTGTAAGTTTTAAAATTTTGATTTTAAATTAAAATTATGTGCAATTCATATTTTTTTATGAAGTCGCTTTTTCTTAAAGGTTTTTAGATAGACTCAAATAATATTCTGTCATCACGTGTAACATGCCCATTTCTTTCTTTACTCTACGAGAAATATTTATTCAACCGGACATTTCCTTTCTTTATTTCTGAAATGGCACTGTTAAAAAAACAATAACACCTGTCATTTTATCTTTGGTGGAACAGATAAGGAATTGATTATTATTATCCATAACACATAAGAACTATCATTCAATTTATTATAAGTGCCAACTAAACTAACAACAATTACATCTCTACGATCACTCTAATAACTCCCGTACCATACCGAATAGTATAAAGTGTGCACAAGCGATAAAAACTTCCCGAGATCGGCATAATAGTGCTGCGATTGGCATAAATAACATCAATTGTGATGTTTTCTTTGCTAATGTCGTCGCCGGGAGCAGTGTGCGCGTAATGTGCCACGCCATTAAAAATACATAAATACGCGATCGTCTCAATAAACGTCACGATGCTGGGTAGTTTGTTGTTGTAAATAAACTGCACCGTGCAATCTACAATGTTGCTTTTTATGACTTCTGCGAGTTCATTACGGATATAAAGTTTGGATTCGTTTAGTTTCAACGTTTTTGTTGGATTCAATAGGAATAGCTGAGTTGGTTTACTGTGGAGCAGTTACCATTTATAAGCAATTTTCAAGCCAACCACCATTTTGAACCAGACTTTTTCGACCCCCAAAGCTATCGTGGTACAGACATATTCATGATTAAAATGGCTTATGAAAACAAAATTATGTTGGATACATGTCTGTTTGACCTGTGTCTGGGTGTGTATATGTATATAAGTATGTATATCAGTCATCAGGTAACCATCGTACAGGCTCTGCCTAGTTCGGGACCTGAAGACCTTTTGTGGATGTGGTCTCATATTATTATATATTTATTTATTATATATTTATATATATACAACAAAAAATTTACTACGAAGTTCCGACTGATGACAAGCAATAAACGAATTACGATTTTTATTGGATCTACTATAGATCTATGTAACCTAGAACGTTCTAACAATAGAAATAAACAGAAGGTTGACTTAATAAGAGATATGAGATAATCTAGAAGACTGGAATACCGTACATTCTTAAACCGTTTTATTAATTTCCACCAGCTTTGGATTCCTCCAACTCTTCGAGATTGCTGCTGCTGCGGAGAACATAGAAACAAGATGATTTCTTTTGTGTTCGTCACTTCATGGTATCCATTAAATGGAGAAAACAGCTTTACTAGTTAGTAATCAAATATAAAACCAGCCTATTATTGTCCCACTGTAGGACAAAGGTCTCTACCTCCTTCTGCGAAGCAGTAATGCTCGCGAAGGAGGAGTCGGAACGCGTGAGGGAGATGCAAAATCGCGCCCTTACGCCACTAGCCGCCGCAGGAGACGCCCTGGGCGTCGGGAATCCCAAGCCGATTCCCGGCCACCGTACGCGCGGGCTTATAGACGGCGAGCAATGGGCAGCTCGCCGTCCGATAAGGACCAGGCCCGGGTCGACGGCGCGTTGTGTTCAACGCGCGCCTCATTGAGATGTCAGCACCAAAAGAAGTTATTTGATGATTTCCCAACCTCAAAAAAAAGTGCAAAGGCCTCTTCTCATACAGAGTGCACGAGTTTTGATCACCACGGTTGCTGAAGACGTGTCAACCAAATAGATAAGTACTATTCCTTGAAGGAAATCATTCAAAGATACCTCAACAAGGAAGGGACTCAGTGTTAGTTTTTGTTTAACTCATTATTTTAAATCCTTCTCACAGACAGTTCGAACTATGAAAGTGTTTAAGTACGCCGCACATTAATTAACTAGGTAATGTGTATTTATTTTAATTTCTTAACGCATATTTGGTCTTAGCGTTTGCTACACAAGTTGACAACATCACGTCAGCGCCGGCTGTCGCTGAAATCCAGCGCTGGGGCTCTGTCTCGCATAGGGTCGTAGCATTATGCTGAGCGATGACCGTTTTGCGTGAATGTGATGCATATTTTCCCGCAACTTGTTCTTTTTTGTGTACGTGTTCCTTCTCTGCGTCATGTTTACCGCAATTAAACGTATTATCTTCCTTTTTTCTTCTTTCTTATTTATTAGAAATTGTCCTTCTCCAATTCCTCACGTCACGATCCAAGCTTGTAACCAATGGTTTGGTAGCGTGGTCACACAGTAATAAACATAAAACATGAAATTAAACTCGTGCGCGATGAAAGCCATAAAACCTTACATATTACGAACTATAGGCAAAATGCCAGAGGTTTTCATTTGAGAACTGGGCAGAACCTCATACTAATGTATTTTTTTAGGGTTCCGTACCTCCTAAGGAAAAAAGAGAGACCCATATTGTCTCAACTCGTTGTCCGTCCGTCTGTCAAGGGAGCAGTGGTGGCCCAGTGGTATCGGCCCCGACTTACGAGTTGTAGTTCGCGAGTTCAAACCCAGGCAGGGACTTTACTTTGTTTTGTGTTTCTGTGTAATTCCCTAACCACTGGTCTCAAAACAGTGAAGGAAAACATCGTGAGGAAACCGGCATGTCCTAGAACGAAAAATTTCGTAGATATGTGACATCCACTAACCCGCACTGGGCCCGCGTGGTTGATAATGGCCCACTCCTTCGCTTAGAGAGGAGGCATGTGTCCAAGCAGTTGAAACATTATAGGCTGATTATTCTTATGCTGTCTGTCAAGACCCTTTTTCTCAGGGACGCGTTATCAAGTTAAAATTTACATATTTAATGTAAATTTCAACTTCGATCCATGGTCCGTTGGAGCTATTAAAAAATCAAGCTTGTTAGTCAACGCAAAAATGTATGCCGCATATTGTGACACTCACAAATATATTAAAACCTATAGGGTTCTACCCGTTGTCCCAAATTTTTTAAAGGAGACTGGGTGAAAGTGGTATATAGACCAATAGCGATACGGTTTTGATATGAGTGTAGGGGTACCTCATCTTTACCCTTGTGTACAGTGGCATGACAATCTGATTTTGATTAAAATACACTTTTATAAAATACAGTGTGTAGTCAAGACAGGCACCTTAACCGTTGTAGCTACAGGAAAACTTTCTTTGAAGACTATACTTGAAACTGTTTTAAACAAGTAGAGTTGCATTTATAGGTTTGTAAAAATGGTACAGTCAGCTAGATAAATGACAATTCTTACGTTTTATTTTATTATGCCATTCGATACAGTTTTGTATAAGAATCAAAATACAATTTTAGACCAATTGAGGTTTGAGTACTAGAAAAGTCACAAATAAATAATAAAAGTTTATCGCTATTCGTCCGTAGATCACTTCCCATACAAAATCGCCCAGTCTTCTTTGGCAAGAAGCAAGGTTTCACATCACAGGTAAAGGAAAATGTTCTAATCGTCAATTTATACATAGTTGTATCATTTTTTTTTTGCATCACTTACTTTTATTTTCATACCTATTTTTTTCGAAAAATACAAACTCATTTTCGCGGCCGGTACAATCAATATTGTTCATGCGTAAATATTCATCCCGACTACGGGTCCCATTACTGTGCGTGGTCCGATACGCATTTGGCCGGTTTTAAACAGTTACACCGGTTTTAAGTGTAAACTTCATCATTTTAATGTGACAGTAGTGTGTATTGTAAATAAAAGGCTTCAGAAAGTTGCTGAAATAAGTGTTCAGTATGTTCGCGGAAGTATGAACACCCGGATAATGTATTGAGATATCATCGCTAATGTCTGTTGAAATGTCTTTCTTTGTGGTAAGTGTTTGCTGTTTATGGTTCCACATTTTATGCGGTATAAATGTTTTGGAGGGGCTCGGGGCTAAATAAGAACAGCTGCACAGGTCAATCGAAGGTTTTAAACTATGCTTGCCGCGGTCAGTTCTTGGTTGGGTGACCAGCTGTTACATATCGAGACTCCTCCGTATCTCGGCAGTCATTCACATTTTTTTTTTTTTTTTAAGATGGGTTTGCTCTTGACTCTAGTGTAGGTCAGTATTGACAGAGACAGAGTCGACGATGGAGTGAGCTTACCCAGAAGAAGCCTGTTCACTCTCACTTTGAAGAGATTAGGGTTGTATGCGTTCGAAAACACAGACGCAGGTAGAGAGTTCCCACTCTTTTGCTGTGCGCATTACAAAAGACACTTGGAAACGCTTAGTGCAGTATATTTGTATTCTTATCTTTGACAGTCGTCAGAAGCCCAAAAGTCCGACCACCAATCTTACCCAGAAGCTTATCGTGTTGCCCAGTAACGGTTGTGGAGGTCAGACAGGCAGTCGCTCCATGTAAAATACTGGTATTTGGCTGCATCCGGTTAGACTGAAAGCCAACCCCAAAATAGCTAGTAAAAGGCTAGACAGATTGATTTTTATGCGGTACTTATAAATGTTTCGTATTGTTACACCAGTACTAAAATCACGTTGTGAGGCTTTCACTGGTACCTTACAAACAAAGTGCTATCGTTCTGATTTTAAACAAAACTCATTTATACTGATAGTGTGAACCTTGAAAAGCGGAAATATGTTCAGAATATTGATCAGTACAGAATTAAGTGTAAAGTTAAACTCAACACAAAACAAAGAACATTTACCACGCAATTTGCTCATACTTATTTCTTGTGCCCTTTATTTTCTAACTTTTAATCCAAGCTACAGTTAAATAGCTGTAATCAAATATCAGCACACATAGCGATATTACAACAATAATAAATTAAATACGATTTATCGTAGCGCCTCTACGGCGTAGCACCGTAGCGCCCAAGCTGTAGCGTTATGTCTACGAGTCACGTTTTGCTTTTAAAAGCTGAGAGTGTACTAAATTTGTTTTTCTTTTATTTTAAAACTGATTTATATTGTAATTTCGTGCGTTAAGGGTGAGCGATAACGTTGCGTGTTATAAAACAATATTTTGAATTTTCAAAGGCTTTGCGGCAAATAGTTTTTTTGACGCCTGGTTGTAAATGTCGGTGATTTTTCATCAAGTATAAATATTCAAATTGTTTTTGTACCATGTTTTTGTGTTGAAATACAAATAAAGTGCCTGTGCCACCCCTGCCCGACAGAAACCTTCAAAAAAACTTTTTTACCTTGACCCGAATATTGAAGGAAACTTAGGCAACACGTACGACTGTAAATCAGTGTTATCAGTACGCGATAGGCACATCCCGATTAACCCGTAAAAACTTATTTTACATTGTTTGGCAGCATAAAGTACCCATTTAAATAAAAGTAAAAAATATTTTGAAGCTCATTTTTCAGCTTTCATCGTCAGATTTTAAAGTCTCGTCTCGTTTAGTGTTTTAACATGAATGCGCACAATAATTTTACACCTCTTTTAACATTTCGAGAGTACATTAGTAGCGGCTGAGCATAGACCCACGTAACTTTTTAATTGTTACGTGTAATTTATCACTTAAACTAGGAGGGCTCCTAACGACCGCGGCCCAAACAAAAGGCCCCATTATATCGCGTGATTCTAACTCTCACGAAAATGTACCAAAATCCAACTAATTAAATGTTTACTACGTACTGCGTATACCCTCGTTGCTACTACCGCCGCATTATACTACATTGTTATTAAAAATAGGATGTAAAACAAAATGACAAACGACTGCTTTTTACCCAATTAAATTCTACGAATTGTACACGTTAGTCGACGTTTTAACAAGCAACTTAATGCTTCATGTACGTGTTCACGATACGTCTCGTTTGGGGTTGCGTGAATGATGTTATAATTACCTGACGACTATCACGTCGGAAAACAGAAACAGGGTGAAGTCGCGTGCACTCCAATACGCCCCCCTTCTAGTATTGTTATCACAAACCGAACCCCGCGAGTCCGTTTTCTAAATAAACTACATTAACGCAAACTGACGCGTTACGTAACATGAAAACAATGGCCAAACCCAAACGCCGTACCATTATAGAGTCGCGCATTTCTTCGGTGGAGGGGGAAAGAAAATGAGTCGATAAGGGGTTTATTTGATGGGCAATTCAGCAGTTACGTTCCGACGATATCGATTTTTAAATTCTTTCAAATAGAATTTTATTTAAATGAAATAGTAGGGAGATAAGGGTTGGAGTTCAATAAATGTTTCGGGAAAGAGAATGGAATTATTGGACTAGGTATAGTGATTGATTTGGGAGGTGCGTCAAAAAGCCACGGGGTTGAATAATGGCGCTTTTTCGTAAAATGAAACATGCGAGACGTGATTAAAGAGCTTGAGTCATGTAAGCCGGGAAACCGCACCTCGGAACGCACCCGCGCAAAATTAATAAGCAGAATTACTCTTCTTTACCGTCTCATAAATTACATTAATGGTAGCTGGCAACACTTAGAGAAGCCATAAAAGCAAGCTTTATTAAAATCAAACAACTGGTGAAATACAGCGACATAATATTTCAAAAATATTTTTATTGAAAGCTCTTGATAAAAAAACATAATAATAAATGTCAGAAGCAAATTATATCTTCATTTTCATTCAATTGTATTGTCTTGTTCTTTTATATTGTGAGCGTTTTCTAAGCTATCGGAGTATTGTCGGAACGTAAGAGGGATCCTATTGTGTACTTAAATCAACGAGGGGCGGACGCGGCGGTATGGTTAGCAGAAACAAAAGACTCTTTCTAAAATCAACGTCGATGCCTTCAAAAGTGTCACTTCACTGGATTTCCTTTGCGTTATTCTTGCATGAAATTGATGGTATTTTGTGCCGAATTTTTGGCTAGCCTGAATTATGAAAAGTTGTACTTGTTAACCTTTTAAAAGTTGTTTTATGCTTCGCCTCGTCAGTCTAGTTTCATTAGGTTTTTCCACTAGAAATTTTTCATTAGCAGCCCGAAGTCTTTTTACAACTGAAGCTTTAAATTCCTCACCCGCGCTTTCTACTGCCTTACTTACTCGTAGAACAAATGTAAAGGCATGCCCTTTGGAGTTTACGTTTCAACATACAAACCTACAGGCTGGTATAAAAGCTTAAAAGTAAATCAACAGAAGATCTCTTGGGAATGTCTGTAAAACTCTGTAGATTTATCATCTAAACCATTACGCCCTATTGAGCATTCATATTTAATACCGGTGTAGACCATTTAGTCTTTCCGGATCTCATGAAACATAGTAATATAGTTCCTTTGTTCAAATCCGGTGATAGTAAAGAACCCAACAGTTATAGGCCTGTGTCAATTCTGCCTGTTCTCAGTAAGGTTTTTGAAAAGTTGATGCTCAATTGAATGTTACGTCACTTTAATAAAAATTGCATATTTTATGAACAACAGTACGCTTTCACCAAAGGGCGTTGTACCACTGACGCTGGTGTCACCCTAAGAAAGAACATTTTTATCGCCTGGGAAGAAGCACAAGATGCCATAGGGATATTTTGTCCCAGCAGTGGGAACATTATAGGCTGATTATGCTACGTTGCACACAGATTGACATTCGCAGTTCTCTTTTTTTGATTTACGGAATACGGGTCCTTTTTGCCTTAACATCAGAACTTTTCTGAATGTCCTGTGTCTACATAGTTTTACTTATAATCATTTTTATTGAATACTTCTTCGTGGCCATCACCGCAACCTTAGTCGCTTTAACCACACCATGGGTAAACTATTATTGGTTTCTATTTATATTAGGGCCACAAATCAGCCATTGATATATCAAAAATAATGTTTTTACGATTGGAAAGCACCTTGTTTCATTTTAAATTCACAAATTTAAAAAGCTGCGAAAAATATGAAAAGCAACCGACTGATATACAAAGGTATAATGAGTTGCGTGCTGATGCCGAAAAAATAATTGTTTTGACTGTTCTATAAACGTGTGAAAAATCCGCTTGGTGTACCTTCCTTTTTTTTTGAGGGTGGGAGATCATCAAATAACTTGTAATTGGTTGTTTATGTACTCGTACTTGCTTTATATTCTAAGAATGTTCTGTTTGTTTTATTTTATTTCGTTATAAGTAGTACCAATCATTGAACCTGACTTGGTTTCCGTACGTCCTTTTCGGGTAACCACTGAATATCAGCGCTGTGCTGTGGGTCCCCCATAGCACAGCATCATGCTGAGTGGAAGCCTTCTTGTCACAGTCATGACGTGCAGCTGTCGACGATTTCTGTTTTGTGCTCGTGATTAGAGATCTCTTTGTTGTTATTTTTCTTAATATTAGAGCTAATTATCTTTTTGTATGCACGTGTTTCTGTGACAAATAAATTTATTTTTCTTTCTTTCTCCCGCTCTGGGCGGAGTGGGAGGGCGTGTCAGACTCTTACTGACTAAAACCCACCCGTGTTCATTCAGTTGCCTATGCCAGGGGCCACGGTAACCCTTTCGGACTTTCTCGCAGCTCTGGCAGGCATCGGCCCTAGCGGACCCCGTCAATGGTGCTGACATCTCTTTGAGGCGCACGTGGAACTCAACGTGCCGTCGATCCGGGCCTGGTCCTTATCAAACGTCGAACTGCCCATTGCTCGCCGTCCGCAAGCCCGCGCCTACGATGGCCGACAATCGGTTTGTGAAATCCAACACCCTGGGCGTCTCCTGCGGCGCTTGGTGTACCTAAGAGATATTATAAAATTTTGTACATAAAAGATATTTAATCCCAATTAAACACAACTGTTCACGAAACATTTTCGTCACAAATCGTAAGTCAGACGGCCTCACGATCAAACAAATGTTTCGTGGCCAACTGTAATTAAGATAATGTTTATTTTTTAAACAGGGAAGGCACGTGACGTAATCGCCATAAAATGGCAGGTAATGGGGCCACTAATTAATGACCCAACCAATTATGACACTGAATTTTAAGAGTGCTACATCGCGTGACACACGACTGTGCTAAATTAGATGATTTTGAATTCAATGGTTTTAACTAGGGAGATAAGGAAAGGTGAAATTAAAACTGAAGGCAATTGAATAAGCTATTACACAGTTAAATATTGTAGACAGTTTTTCAAGTGTTTACAGCTCTAAAAATTATAATGATAATTGTAAAAAGTAAGTTTTTTTTATACATTATCCTAATATTTATTAGTAATCTGCTGCCTGTATAGTGTAGCTGTAACTGCCTCGTTAGTCTAATGGTCGAAAGTGCTTCCGCTAAGTATGAGGTTCTGGGTTCGATTCCCGGGGTCGCGCAAAGTATTATTGGGTTTTTCCATCTGACATTTCTCAGTAGCCGCCCGGAGTCTAGATTTGTGCCCGTTTGATGGCAATAGGCTCGCCCCCTATTACATGGGACTTAAACATAATTGCCAAAATGTGGGTATACATGGGTACACCTCTGCCTAACCCTGCATTATGTTACGTTATGTATGTAATTAGTAACATATCCCGTTAGTTTCTGACCAATCTCTGCAGCGTTTGACAATCTATATTATATAAAACAAAGACGGGTTTGTTACAACACTTATAACTCGAGATCTGCTGGACCAATTGTCATGGTTTTTGATTTTTTGGATTTGTCTCCGCCCCGAATAGCAGAATAACTATAGAAACGGGAAAATTTCAGGAAAAAAATTATAATGAAGATAACATTCTGAGGTAGTACGAAGTTCGCCGGGACAGCTAGTTATATTATAAATCATCATCTTCCTAGCCTTTTCCCAACTGTGGTCAGCATCCACTTCCACTTTTTATTATTTTATTTATTTAACCGGATACAGCTGAATACCAGTATTTTACATGGAGCGACTGCCTATCTGACCTCCACAGCCCAGTTACTAGGTAATACGATATTCCTTGGTAAGACTGGTTGTCAGACTTTCGGGCTTCTGTCGACCCGCAACGACTGTCAAAGATCCATGAATGACAGCCGGGACCATCTGTTTAACGTGCTTTCCGAGGCGTGGAGGGGCCTTGGTATGTAAAGGTGGACCAATCACGCCAAGCATAGCTTAACCTGATCGATCGACCCATGCGGCTGTAATTACAAAGCCACAAGCCCCCACAATACTATTAAAAATAAGAATTAAAAATCTTACATGTTAAATTATAGCACACGTAGACGTGTAAAGCTTACGATTTCAAAGAGCTAGTCTCAAAGGCCGCTACGATGTACAGTCGTGGGATGTTTCTTCGAACAACACTGCTCGTCAAACGGATTGAAGAACACAGTTGCATATACTGAATACGCGCACAAAAGGAGACCTCCCACAATCCTCTTGACGCAATCCTTTAGCAACATTTTAAAACACCCTGTAAAGAAGCGTACAATACCCGGCCGTATTTAAGTGGCATCTCGAGTTTAAGGAAAAGTTCGGCTTTATTGAGCGCTGTCTGTGTCAATTATACCTGTATGAGTCTCCATATAAAGCTCAATGTGTCCTATTACGGTGGATTACGGCACATTATGCTCATGATACAATTCTTAAGCAACATTTTAAAACACCCACTTAAAGAGGCGTTCAATACCCGGCCGTATTTATATGGTACTTCGAGTTAGCAGCATTTTAAAACTCCCACGTAAAGAATACAGTTCCTGTACATAAATATGACATATCGAGTCTTAGAAGAAGTTCGGCTGTGTTGAGCGTGGTGTCTGTCATCCATACCTGTATGAATGTCTCCATTTAAAGCTTTATGTGTCATATTACGGACAATTACTTTACATTAACCTTATGATCCAATCTTTTAGCAGCATTTTAAAACGCTCACGTAAAGAGGCGTGCAATACCCGGCCTTATTTATATGGCACATCGAGTTTTGGCTTTGCTGAGCGCCGTCGCTGACATAGATAACAGTGTGACAATTTCTTTCTAACGCTCCATGTGTATATCACTTATCAGTGCGTCAATCAGTAGACAATGTTGAGACAATTTTATATTTTTCATAAACGCGAGTTTTATAATGCCTAAAAGTAAATGGTTCACTACAGTAAAGAAAATCAAAAAAATATATGATATTCTTCAGGATATACAGGGTGTTTGGTAGGGAGCTGTACATACGCCTAGGGTAGAAACTAGGGATAGTCTGCTACCTACCCCCGCCCATTATATTGACCTTGGCCTCAAGGTTTTTTTTTAATTTATTTTTATTTTTTATTTGACTTTTTTGTGATTTTTTGACTAAAACTACCTGTAGCTCAAAATCTATCCATGGGACCGGTCGGCTAATGGTCTTGTTTTAATCGTTAGAGTCTTAGGGTCCTGAAAAAAATTATTTTACACCAGAAAATTGTGGAGAAGAAAAGTTATGGGGCCTGAAGTACCGTAGTAAGGTAAAGAAATAATTTTAAGGTAAGGTAGTAAGGTAAAAAAAACCTTGAGGCCAAGGTCAATATAATGGGCGGGGGTAGGTAGCAGACTATCCCTAGTTTCTACCCTAGGCGTATGTACAGCTCCCTACCAAACACCCTGTATTGCTAGTTAGATAGTGTGTTGAAAACATAATACAACTAATTTGGTACGATAGAAAAAAGTCACGAAGATACCTCTAACAATTCTTTTAACGAATAAAAACCATACTAATATACATGTAATCATTCTGGTTTTTTTTTTTCAGATTTTTCTTCAAGCAACATATTAACGTGATAGTGTTTTCATTTTTTAGTACAATCAATAGATTTTTTGTAAATAGAAAATTGCTTCATATTTTGCAATAATTTACTAGCTTGGTGTCATCGCGCTTCTCTTTCTTTTCTATGCAGTCCGACAGTGACCGCGCTTTAGCTGTTGTCAGCCTCTTAATTTTTTTTGGGTACGATGTCACGCTGGTAAGTGTGATTGGGCTCTTAAAATTTAAAAGTATTTAATTTGTGATGTGGCTGTGGTCAACCGAACTACAACCACACGTCAATGAAAACACGTGGACGGGTGCTAATTTGTATGAAACTAATCGTTTATTCACACGGACCACATTTGACCGTCAAGGCCACGTCTCAGCCACAACGCAACCAGCAGCGAGACCACGCACTAACACCCGACCACATCGCAAACACAGCGATCTGTTGTCTGCAAATACTAGCCACATCGCAACTACTAGCAACAACGCAACTACAAGAAGTAGCCACAATATTCACACGTAACTCATGCTTACCCACATTTTGTCGCTGCGATGTGGTGTGGTGAACGGGCCTTAAATTATTTCGTTAATTTTCTTTCGAATATTCGAATTTTGGCTTTAGAATTGCCGGCATTTCGAATTTCGGCACATTGCAAAAATTATACAAGCTAATTACCTAGTATAATTTTTGCAATGTGCATTTTATGTGTGCTGTATAAACAATTTTTCTTTCTTTCTATATTAACGCCCTTGACACAATCGTTTAGCAGCATTTTTAAACTCCCACGTAAAGGTCCCATTATTCACCACTGACCAGCGTTAAATTTTAAACAAATTAAACGCGGTGCTGTTTCCATATTCACACAATACAACTGAATAAATACTCTGTACATCGAACACACAGTATTTACAATTCATAACGGATAACTCGCGTGTTATTCAATTCAGTTTCAGTCGAACTACAGGTAGTAAAATGCACAACAATGAAATATAATGTTATTGCAGTAAAAACGGTTTCCGTATCAAATAACAGCAAAACAGAGTAAAGAATTCTTAATTGATTCAAGTGCCAATCATAGTTTGCTCTTTGATTTTGTAGTTGAGCATGTTTTTAATATCATGCGGAATAATTGTGTAGCGGTAGCTATATCGCCATACAGACGTCACGTCACGCAAATCCTGCATCTCGCAAGCAGAGTTTACCGCGCGACTACCATATCGATAGGTATACAACTTCCCGACATCAATCATCGGGCAGTTGCCCACCAGACACGTCACCCGTCTGGTCGGAGGATCCTCCCTTTTCTATGGAGGTATGAGTGAAATATACCACCTGTTTCTCGTACTTCTATAATTGTTTGTACATTTTCAAGCAGATACAGACTTCGACACGACAAAATGTTTTGGGATAGTAGAGTTTTTTGAAAGTTATTGAAGTATCATCTGGTAATTACAATGGCCCTCGTGAAATGGTTCATAAAAAAACTATGAGAAAAGTGTTTGTCACATTTAGAATATTAGACGAACGACTCGCTTCCAACCTTTTTTAGCTCGAAAAGCAATATAAAAATTATTATGTTGTATCTCACTTCAGCCAATTACATTGTTTCGTATCTCGACCGCGTGAGTCGCACCGAACCATGCCACCACCGATGAAAACGTTATTTTTTTAGGAACGTATTCTGTTAGTGAGTTATTAAAGTTGTGTGCGTTGTAAAACCGGAATGAATAAAAAGTCGGCCACTCCTCGAGTGATGTAGGCGCTGCATGCAATGCGAGCAAGTTGACAAATGAGACTGGCTTTCGCTGTATTTTTTTTATAATTTTTTCCCCGGAATCCCTTTTTTAATGAGGGCGCGCTGAATGCCTTATCTATTGCGATTCATAATCCGCTATAATAAAGTCTCACGCCATTTTTCACGAGTTGCCGTTGAGTGCGGCTTTCAACACTTTTCCGCTGTTTTGAAATGCAGAATATAATAAGACTATGAATCAACGAAACAAGGTAATTGTGTGGAACACTCCAACGCAAGATATTGTGAGGACAATAAGGTTAAAAGACAATAAACTGACTCAATATTTCATTCGGACAATAGAAATCGAGGCCCTTATCTTTCGATGACTGCTAATAAATAGAACGCCTCTATTGGCTAAAAGTTGGTCTTCCACGAGTTAGGAAGGTCGAAAATCCGCCCGTTGTCTTTAATTAGATTTAAGTTTAATAGAAGGCCGTTTTCATGAAAAAGTTAATGAATAAAAGTTCTTCCTTAAACGAAAACCCTATTATAATGCACTTAAAATGTATAAGCTGAGCTGAGCTTGTCGTACTTTTAACATGGTGTGGAGGATGTCGAGGTTGATTTAGATTTATTTACTAGTAGCGTTAAGGAAGTAAAGGAAAGTTTGAACAAATGTTTTTTCGATGTATAACCATTTTTTTATTTATTTTTTTCTCTCATATTTATTGTATTTTTTGAGCATGAGATAATTCATGTGCGTATCTCTTACGTCGCTGTTTTCGCGTATTTGTTAATGTTACTCACATTAATCGTTAGTGGAAGCTTGTAATTGGCCATTGTTTACACATTGTACTTGATGTTAAAATGTATTAGCTGTAAGTTTTCCTAAAATTAATAAAATAAATAAACATAATGTAGGTACTCGTACATACATTCTTCGGTAATTGAGCTAGGAAAATTTTCCCGCACGTGGAACTGTGATCTTTCCACGTGTGAATGTACAGTCACGAGCACAAAAATACAAATCATGGTTACACTTAGCTAAATACAAAAGCGATTTTCTGGTGGAATAAAAATCAACTGTCAGATAAGACATGTTTCATAATAGTATTGGTTCTAAAAGGCGATGTTCGTAACAACATACAATAAAAATCAATACAATTGGAGAAAATCACTTTTCAAAAGTTGTTAAATATTGTTATGTCACCGTATAAGTATGAACATCGTTAGATAATAATCTATATCGCGAGAATATAAACTATCGAATAATTGTGAACTAATAGGTATATAATTAACAAATAAGTGCTCGTGACTGTACAGTGTACATCATAAAAAAAAAAAAAAAAAACAAAACAATAGTAGGTACGGATGTACCGATACATCAGAATGGAATTATTATTACCGCTTCCTCTTCAGAAGGAAGTTAAATTATAAATATTCATATTATTACGGAAGTTCACCGTTAACTTACATAATATCGACCATTAATCATAACACAGCGGATTTTTATTTCTCAATAAATATTCAAGATATTTTAATATCTTGGTTAATATTGGTTTAAAATCTTAAAGAAACTTGCGTTATGACCGATAACTTATAAATACTGGTAGGTACTAACTCGCAGCAAAGAAAAACACTGGACAATTACCACCAATCTTCCTTGCATACGTTATTAGTCACTTTCAAGTTTTTCCAACTGTGATAACGTTGACAACCAGACAAACTTATAACGGTTAAATATCAATATTTTAGGCGATATTATGACATGCACTATTAAATTACTGGGATATACCGATATTATCAGGCTTTGGGCGACTAACTAGCCGTAACAACTATGGGTGTATATAATCATACACGAAATATTTTTAGAGATACACCTATAGCTGATACAGAAGCCATGGGACTGCACCTCGTTCTCTTTAGCGTGGCTGGCTGCTGCCTCAGCGCCCATCACACAGGCAGCGTCTTATGTGCCAAAAGGCTCGACAGCAAATACGACCCCTGCTGTTATTAGCATACAACTAATAACTATTTTTATACTGTTTTCCACGCGTTTTATTTTAATGGAAGAGGCTCCATGACGGCACGTCCGCCACGTGACGGGGCCGGCCGCTCAGCAAACGAGAGTTTAGTAAAAGGCGTTTCACGAGTTGATGGAGCCCAGTCTGCGCGCAGTTCTCAACGAGTCAACAACTGTCTACAAGTATTCACGTAGTCTGTGAAAAAGGGTAACAAGTATCAATGTGTGCATAAATCCTAACTATTTTGTAATTCCTAAATTAGTTTCATCGTGGATTTGTGATGTGATTCTTTATATAATTTGATAACATGTACACTATTTCCCACAACAATATTGTAGTGATATACCAAAGCTAGCTTATAGTACAATAGAAATGATTCAGTCAAGTATTTCGCTGAACAGAAGCAGGAGCATACAAACAACTGAAAATAAAAACTGTATCACCAATGTTTATAGCAAGTACTACTATACAAGAGCTACTTACTATGATTTGGATAAGAGATTGCTATGAAACATGATAGATTCTCAACCACGTTGAAAACTTTCTGTTCAATATTTATGATCCACTTTTCTCTCACAAAGCGTTCATACTCCAGTGTTTGCCATTTTTCCATTTCTACTTCACATTTAACGCTGAATTCATATTATAATCAGAATAACGAATGTATATTATGTAGTGTGATTTTGAAAATACTGCATCGATATTTTGAATTTGAATGTAAAAGATTTTTTTTGTTTTTATGAATGACAATGATGGCCCCAGTGGTCAAGGCCTCGCCTCTCATGCACGAGGTCGAAGGTTCAAACCCGACCATGTACAAATGTGACTTTCTCAATTATTCATATGTATGTAGGTACTTAAGTACTTCCGAGTTTATCTTGGACACTATTGACATCGGCGAAGGAAAAACGCCGTTAGGAAACCTGGACTTTATAATCAATATAAGTTTGAAATCGCCAACCCCTTTTAAGCAAGCGCGGTGATCAATGCTCGTGCCTTCTCTTTATGAGAAGAGGTCTTTATCCTGCAGTGGGCCACTAACAGATTGGTAATAAATTTATAAGAATGACAAAGCTTCTGAGTGCGATTCTGACTAGTGAGCTGAGCGTGTGGTCTGGATTCGATCCCTAGTTATGGTAAAGTGTTATTATTAGAAACCGTTAGAAAGTCTTCAGTAGCTGTTTGGAGTTCGGGTGATCACGAAACACTCATCACCTTTACCGTGGGACCTGAAATGACTGTGGGATGTGAAAACTTTTGTTTATTTATACAGCTTAGGACTGGAAAAAAACGATCACAAACATTTAAGCAAGAACGTTAGGTCAATATAATCTTAAATAATACTATAGAAGGTATGAGGAACAAGGTGTTAAGTTCACTCATACCTCTATAGAAAAGACAGTATCCTCCGACCAGACGGGTGTCGTGTCTGGTGGGCAACTGCCCGACGATTGATGTCGGGGCGTCGTTGTATATACAGGGTTACTGGTAACTCGACGTATTCCTTCCACGACGTCATAATAGGGTTAAAATGCAACAAATTATGCCACCAAATGTTCTACCGAAGTTCAGTAGTTTTTGAGTAAGTTACATTTTCAGTATTTTTATGAAAAATCCCAGATTAAATCATTTGGAGCCAATTTAAAAATGATTTACAGCGCCACTGTACTGAAATCTAACTAAATATCATAGTTGATGCCGTAGCAGATCTTTGTTCATAATTAAAAGTTCAAAAATGCCAGAAACCTTGGCAAATATCACTAAACAAACATTTATTTTTTTGTGATTTTTGCTGTTACTTCATACAAAATGTTGTCCAGTGAACAAAAAAAATTATTTAAAAATGGCTTAATTTATTGCATTTTAACCCTACTATGACGTCCTGCAAGGAATACGTCGAGTTACCAGTAACCCTGTATGGTAGTTGCGCGGTAAACTCTGCTTGCGCGATGCAAGATTTTGCGTGACGTCAGTGTGATGCGTAGGTCGCATGTGGCGATGTAGATACCGCTACAATACTGCGACCTATGAAAACTATCTAATGGGTCTTATCATACTTATTTTACCTTGAAGTATAAAAATAACTTCGACGCAGAGTAAATGGCCAAAGGCTGTTATAACTTTTATGAAATATAAGTATGTGAAGGAATTTTTATTTTGATACCATCGTAATGCGTGTGGGCGTGGTTAATTTTATGGGTTTTCAGAAGAATTAGGTCATTTCAAAAATAACCACTCACACAATTGTTATATTTAACTATTAGAATTATGTATTTGGAACCGATGAAAGTGCTACGCAGTGCCTACGAAGTTGTGACGTCACTGCTACGCCGTCGTAGCTCTTGATACGTAAGTTACGTTTTCATAGCATTATAAATTGATGGTTACTACGCGGGTGGTATCAGTATATGAAATTCTCTTATTAAAAAAAAAGCGTCGAGCTCAACAAGACAGTATATTGTTGTCTTTAAATGTTTTATTTCCACGGCAGCCTAGTATGATAAAAGTACAATATATAAAAAGAATACGAGCTTCACAGTCAAAGTAGGCAGTATAAACGACATTCAGTCAAAAAACGTATGAGTACCTCGACAGACAATAGCGCTTACACAAGCAAAACACGGAGTCGTACTTTATTCGACTCTCCAGACGCCGTAAGATTTTTATTATTATACTTACCCTTTTTGTTGTAACACAGCGTGCGGGCGTATTCGGTGTAAGGAGCGGTAATGACGCGCTGAGCGTGAAATACGCGAACATTTCGGTACCCTGGAAATGGAATGCACCTGCCTCCTTAGGTTTTATGTGAAGTTTCCTCACCTTCTTACGATGCTTGGTAAGGGCTGCCAATATCGCCGTCCTCACTTTGTGACCCCTCATAATACGAGTAATTCTTCTTGAGAGGGTATTGAACGTGGGGCCCGAGTCGCGCCGCCCCTAATTTTATGAGGCGAGTTGTACTTGAGACTTTAGTTTGTTTCTTGTTGATGTTATAAGAATGTTTGGCATTAACATTTTTATGATGTACCAACTTGTTATTAAGACTGGCAAAGTTGATTTGGTAGTTTCGCATAAAAGCTATCCCTTTTTATGCGAGTTATTTTGTGTGGAATTTGTTAATAATAGTTTGCTTGAGGAGTTTTTATGTTGTTTTGGTATAATGTATTGTGTCTTTGTTGTGATGACCAAAACAAATTTACTGAGAACACCAATGGCATAGTGCTATCAACTTTTAAGCTATGCATCATTATTATCGTCTGCCTAGCGTTTTCCCAAAAATGTTGGGGTCAGCTTCCTGTCTACCCGGATGCAGCTGAATACAAGTATTTTACATGGAGCGACTGCCTATCTGACCTCCTCAACCCAGTCACTGGGTAATACTATACCCCTTGGTAAGACTGGTTGTCAGCCTCGACAACCCATAACGACTGTCAAAGATCCACGAATGACAGCCGGGACCAACTGCTTAACGTGCTTTCCGAGGCATGGAGGGGTCTAAGTATTTAAAGATGGTCACCCATCTACGGAGCAACCGCGGCAAGCGTAGCTTAACCTGAGAGATCGCCCCTGTGGCTGTTATTAATTAGCCACAAGCCCCACAACTTCAAAGCTATTGTACACGTCTTATTATAATACAAATTAACATGACATCAAGTCAGAATTCCCTAAAGGCACAGTTGTTCCTACAGTAGGTACAACCACATTTTGCCAGCTATGTTTAAATCCCATGAAATAGGGGGCGAGCCTTTTGCCATAAACCAGACACGAATCCAAAATATAATACAAAATATTTATTAAAAACTTGAAACTTTCATAGCTTAGCATTGCAAATCGACTACAGAACGTAATTTAATGTTTTCTGTCATTCCAACTCAGGACCTCAGGGATCCAAACACATCACATCCTACCGCTGAGTTGCTGGATTCATTTTCTCCTCTACCGATCGTTATTTCTCCTGACCAAGGTTTATTTTGTTTTTATGTATGTATCTATATATTAGTATTTATTCTTGTATTTTATAGTCATTTCCGAGCTATCTATCCCGTATGTTGCACCTGCCATGGTATATACCTCTGCATCACCCTAAGGTTGACTGGTAGAAAATGCCTCAGGCATTAAGTCCGCCTTTGTACAGTATTATTTTTTACTTGTGCATAAAGTTTTAATAAATAACAATGAAATAAATAAATATAAACACACACAAACACAGAAATAAATACTTACGGTTTACTAAGTTGTGTAAGTATTCTAACACGAAGGACTTGTAACAGGAGTAAGTAGGGTAGCCAATTTGTTCAAGCTTACGATTTATAAGTTCTGAAGAGGTAATAACAAGCTAAACTAGTATTTATACCTGGATCATAAACATTTACCTAACAATGTCCTATAACTACTTAAACTACGTAAAACTTTGGTAACTACAATGTACCTACCTATATGAGATTTGGGAAAATTGTGTACTTAGTCACAAAGTATGTAAGTAGGTACCTACTTGTATGTATACTATCTTTACTATATTATCCGTTCAGAAGTAGACATATAATTATGTAGGTTATGCTATGTATGTATAATTATGTTATGAACATTAAGATATTGTAGCAGAAAAATTACGAATAACTCTTACAAAATAACAAATTCTTGAAACAGACTATATAAATTCAAGACTCGATTAAACTGTTTAAGTTTTAATAGGTGTTCATTTCTATTTACCACATCATTCTAAAATACTATTAGAACAAGATCATACACATTTAATTAATATCAAACTCAGAAACACAATTAGACATTCATAAAACACTACAATTATGAATACAATGTCTCCATTGCTGTCTATAAAACACTCTAATGCCTTCATCTACTGGGTTGCACCCTATTTCATAGCTCCGGGGACATTCATTTCATTCCCTCTCAGCTGGGTCCAATTGAGTGACAAATAAAGGCGCAACTTTATATATTCATGACCAACTTTACATTTTACTACTTCGCACTTTAGTGCTGGACTCTACTTGAATTCATGTAAATGGATATACAAAACCAATTTGATGTAAAAGAATAGTTTTTGTTGTTGGAAGCTAAACTACTATTAGCAAAAGTTTGGAATTGTTAGCATAGAGCAGAGCCGCGACTTACGAGTTTTAGGTGATTTGTTCGAACCCAGTCAGGCGCTTTACTTTGTATAAATGATTTCATCACCACTGCTCTTAAAACGGTGACGGAAAACATCGTGAGGAAACCGGCATGTCCTAGAACTAAAATTTCGAAGACATATGACATCTACCAACTCGCACTGGACCCGCGTGGTTGATAACGGCCTACTCCCTTCTCACAGAGAGGAGGCCTGTGTCCCAGCAGTGGGAACATTATAGGCTGATTTAGAAAAAACATGAAGCCTTGTTTTCGAGAAGGGTCGGGTTGTTAATTAATCCTTATATCAATAACTACCACTTCTACATGTACCTTATGCAAACATTACAGGCGTACTGCATACTTTCTTAGAGCTAGTCGCAATTTTAACGAAATTGGTTGTGAACAAGGCATTGACGTTTTCTGCAACAATGCAATCACACTAATGCATGCCGTCTGTTAGGACAGGTAAACTCGAAGCTGCAATTTATCTTTCTTCAAAAGGCCTTTTCAGACATGGCCCTGCATTGTTAGACTCACATAAAATCCTAATAATACAATGTTTGGACTTTAAAAGAGACCATGACCTCTGAGTTTGTTTCGGCATTTCTTCTCAGGGATCAGTCAGCTAGGACATGCCGGCGGCATCTAGTTTTCAAATATTGATGTGTAAAAGTGTCTTAAAAGATCATCTACTTACAGAATTAAACATTTAATTTCACTAAGGAACCTCTTATCAAAACCATTTTTCGTACAAGAGGCACCTGCCTGCACTTGAACTGTTTATTGTCCAGATTGGCCTAAAATTTGAACAAATTGGCTAAAGATTGAACAAAATTAACCAACTTTGAGGGAATAACTAAATAGAATAGAATATAAATCAAGTATCTGCTTATAATGTAGGTATACAGATAAGACGTTACTGAGACTATGAGGGAGTAATAATTTTGTATTTATCTGTGGGGGCTTGTAATTAGCAATTTAGTTATATAATATTTATTAGTCTGTCAGCGTTCTGAAAAATATAGAGGTATAATATAATATATATTATCAGATTTTCTCCTGCTTTAACTTGAAGTAAACACAGTGTTACATAAGTAAGTACCTACCTCAATTTAACGCAACGCTACGTAACAACACCCCAGTAACTCTAACATCATATAACTTACAGCTCCCACGCAAGCGTTGACTCATAAACAGTGACCACATTCTAAGAGATTTACACGTACTTCACACACCCTCTGTACTCTAAAAAGGCAATAAGAATAATAAGCAAAAAAACAGTTTTTTGTTCACTGAACACAAATCTTGCTTAGCAATCCCCCACGATGTCCACAAAAACGGAGAGAGCTGGTCCACGTACGGCCACAAAACAAAAACAAACCTTTGCTCCGAAACCACAATATGTTTCCTCCGATATCTTTTGTTTCGTTCGCCTTTTGTTCTTTGAATAGCAACTGGGATAATCCAATTTCACATGAACATTATTGCGACACTATTAGGGGGGATGTATATTTACATAGGGCGTTTTATTTCGAATCTATCGCCGTTTTAGGGGGTATCGCATAATCGGGTCTCGGATAAAGTACATAACCAGTAACTTTACTTAATATACATTTTTTATTTAATATTTTTATTGTATGTATGTCACATGTTTACGCAAATAAATATTATCTTATCTTGTCTATCTTATTGTTACGGACGACGTAGCTAGGAAAGATATGTAAATAAACTAATTAAGGATTTAAGTATTAAGTATAATAAAGACAATTTGAAAGTAGGGAAATTCTTTGACAACTGTAATAATTCGATTATGATTTGTTTTATTACCCCCTAGACATAAGTATGTTATTGTAAGATGGTAGAGAACACGATTCTGAACAAGTCTAAACCTGTCGGGAACGCTAGACACTCGCGCCCACAACAGCGCGCTCTAACTGACGAGTCGTGCTCTCTATCACCGCGCCCCACTCACTACTTGCGCTATGTAAGAAACGAATATAAACAGGACAGTGAGTTGCAAATGTATCAGTCTTGAATCAGTCATCAGTCGTCACTCAACAGTAAAGCAGCTCACTATCCTGGGAAATAAACAAGCAACAAGAAGTCTGAAGTTTTATTCAAGCATTTATACAGTCCACCTCGACACTTATCATGCTTCTGCTCACGGCTTCATCCGCGTGAAATTTCTTGTTGCCCGACACATCCCGGCACACATTGCCTTTACTTCATTTTCGCTTATCATTATTTCTGCCTTTTTTCTCTTTGCTCGGCTCCTTAAGGTTGTAGCGTGATATTAAATAACATGTAACCTTCCTCAAGAATTGCACCATAAGCAGAAAAAAGTTTGGCAAATCCAAAAGTGCATGCCTTATAATGCTCATTTATTTGAATAAAATAACAAATTGTCGAATAGATTTTTTTGTAATATTAAAAAAAAAATGTATGCAAGAAAAGTTCTTATACAACGTGTTGTTTTGCATCCTCGTCAAATTTCAGGAGGCTGTTATGAAAGACATAAATAATCAAATAAAATTACGATCCTGCTCAATAATTAATACATACTTGTTTTTTTAGGTATTTAAGTTTGACAGTATTTCAGAATACTCCACTTTCAAAGAACAAAATCGCCCCGTTGCGTATGCGGTAGGCAGTGTCGTACGACTATGTCGCTGTGTGCATGCGTTACAGATACAGCGCAGTTACAGGGCGGTATCACACGGGCCCTACACATGCCGATTTCCGAAAAATACAAAAAATAAAAATAAATACCTACTTATTTTATTATTGATTCGTGTCGAGAATAATTAGCATAGTTACCTCCTCGAATTTGACGAGGATGCAAAACAACACCTTGTAGTAGTGATTGGAAGATGGATGCAAAGCTTTAAGGCGAAGATAGTAAAGACAATTTAGAACCATTTAGGCTATGGTTGTCTTAGGCAAAGGTCGTACCATTTTTTTTAACCTAATTATTATGATTTTTTTTTCCAAATTTCCCAAACTTTTGACTATACTGCTTATTATTTATGGCCAAAGTGAAGTATAAATGAATTCATTTTTATTTTATTTTATTCGTAATGTTTAAGCAATCTAGCAAAACACGTTTCAGCCCTCTGTGTCGTTAGACTTTTTTCGAGACCTAATAAGTTTATAAAAAAAATTAAATACTTTTTGTAAACCTCATTTAAAAAAAAACGGTGTTGCTTTTTTTGTCAAACATTTTTTAAAACATGCTTGATAATCGCTCTTTCTTTTGAGGTATCATTTACGCGGATATCTTAAAAAAATATTGAAATTAGGACCTACAAACCAATTTGAGGGAGAAATTTTAAATTTTAGGCGGACTAATTTAAAAATTAAATTAACACAACGTTTGAATCTATATTATTTATTTTTCATATTCAAAATGTCCTGCCGTAATTCTTCATACAAGCACGGCTCCGTCTTCGTCTTCTCACTTCTGTTGTTGTTATTTTCAACATCATCTCCAGCTTCATTGTTTCAAACGCTGAATTAATTCTCTCTATCAATTCTTCTCTCGTGTTTACTACAAAATGCGTATACACCAGTTCCTTGGCCCGGCCCCAGACGAAAAAGTCCAGCGGGATCAGATGTCAGGTGATGTCAGAGAGTCAGGGCCAAGGGATGAGTCCATCTCTGCCGATCCAGCTGTCAGGAAAGCAATTATTTAAGTGTTCCTTTACATTTAACGTCCAATGCGCTGCACAGCGGTCTTGCTGAAAGACCACTGTTCGGTCTCTTTCGAGTATCGGGACACCGGTTTCCTCTATCAGCATTGGTAAATCGACTTGTAGAAAGTGCAAATAATTTTCACTGTTCAAAGTATCCGGTAAGAAGTGGACCCCAATCAACGTCCTGCCTATTATTCCAGCCCATACATTGAAAGAGAATTTCCGCTGATACGACACATGCTTCTTATAATGTGGATTGTATTGTTGTCTTTGGCGGCCCATTCATGGACGTTATGAAAGTTTGTATTGCCCTCCTTAGAAAATTTGCTTTCATCCGTCCACAAGATTGGATCCAGGAACCACGCATCTTCGATGTCTCTGTTGAGGAGGAAACGGCAGAACTGTACCTGTAACTGTGTTCTTCTTTGGGGGGGGTCTTCTTCTTCCAGACCCCTAAAGCACACCCCTGCCATGGAACGGATAATTGTCATTTTGGCGCATTGTATGCCACACCGTGCGTGGCAGTCTATATCCTTCTCCAGGTTTCAAAGTATCCTCATACCAAATTTCATCAAAATCGGTCAAGCCGTTTCGGAGATTATGTTCCGGGTAATCTCCAAAATGGCTTGACCGATTTTGATGAAGTTCGGTACAGAAAAACAGAAAAAGGCTTTTTGTTATAAGTACCTTATAAACTTTCATATGGATTTAGTAAAAAGCTGTTATTTTGACATTACAAACAAACACTTTAATTTTATTTAATTGTATGTTATAATTACTACACTACCGTTGACTACATTCAGGTGACAGACCGTGCTGTCTTATACTGTTGACAATCCGTCAAATCTTTATCCTGTTTTGACATGAAAGAAAAAGCATTGGGGTGTTTGTATAAGCGAGTTTGTTTTGTGAAAAAATCTATATTGCGGAGCAGAAGCGAACAAAATATAGTTTTTTCAGTTTTTCAAACTAACTACGTGTCTGTGAAACACGATAGGCGTCTTTTACGCTCATTTGTAAATATTCACCGTACATTGGATATTGTTATGTACTCTAACAGAGTCCGTAACGTACATTTTTAATTCCGATAACAATGCGGTTCGACGCATTAATTATTTGAATTGTAAATGGCGGTCATGGATGCCGAAATTACTGTAAGTATTTAAATTTTCACCACATATTTCTGTTGACTACACAGTTTGCGCGATGGGTCGCACAGTTTGCTGGATTGGTGGAATTTCGATTGGACGCCAGTTACTGTGATGGACCATGGTGGAAGTACTTATATAAAAATAATATATGCCACTGTCAAAGGTAGCGAGTACTGAAGCCTACTCAGCCAACTATCTTGTACCACATCTGAATCGGAACTGGGGGTCAACTCTCTAAACACGAAGCCCGTAGTTTCGGCCGAAATTATGGGCGTTCCCTCCTCTGTATCACCAACGGACATAAGATTATATTGAGGCCCAAACTAAGAATTAATGGCAACACGATTTGATAGTTGGCCTAACACACGATGTGTTTTTACCCGTCCGAAAATGTTAATTAATCGGGAGTGTCGAACTACTTTTGGACGTGCCCGTATCTTCGTTGACGGGCTTAGAGAGTAGGCCCCCGGTTTCGGTCACATTTGCACAACAAACGTTAAGCTTGCCGTTAGTAACACAGTTAAAATAATCCTTTTATTACATAGATATTTTACATAAAGAGAAGGTCTTAAATTAATTGGATCTTAGGAGTAATTCTTTTAAGGGGCTGACAACAGCTAAGGTTCGGTCACTTTCGGACTGCATAGAAAAGAAAGAGAAGCGCGAGGACACAAATCTGGTAATTTATTGCATAATATGAAGCAATTCTCTATTTACAAAAAATCTACTGATTGCACTAAAAAATTAAAAATCTATCACGCTAATATGTTGCTTGAAGAGCAATCGAAAAAAAAAACAGAATGATGCATGTATATTAGTATGGTTTTTAATCGTAAAAAATAAATTTTTAGAGATATCTGCGTGACTTTTTTCTATCGTACCAAATTAGTTGTATTATGTTTTCAACACACTATCTAACTAGCATGTATCCTGAAGAATATCATATATTTGCTGTTTTTTTTTTCCTGTAGTGGATCATATACTTTTAGGCATTATAAAACTCGTGTTCAGGTCATGTAGTTCCCTTAATTTACGTGACATAATCATAACAGTACGCCATGTTTCACAGAAGGCCAAACCTTCTGCAGAGTGTATCTATAGTACACCCACATACCGCCAGATATGCCTAAGTCCCGTGTAATAGGGGGCGAGTCTATTGCCATCAACAGGGCACAAATCTAGACTCAGGGCTGCTACTAAGAAATTCCTTATGGAAGTACCCAATAACAATTTGTCCGACCTGGAAATGGAACCCAGGACCTCATACTTGGCAAGCAATGGGTAGCTCAACGTACGGTTAGGACCAGGGCCGGGTCGACGGCGCGTTGTGTTCCACGCATGCCTCAAAGAGATGTCAGCAAGAATGACGGGGTCCGCTAGTGCCGATGCCTGCCAGGGTTGCGGGAAAGTCCGAAAGGGTTACCGTGGCCTTTGGCACAGGCAACTGAAGGAACACGGGTGGGTTTTAGTCAGTAAGAGTCTGACACGCCCTCCGGCTCCGCTCAGAGCTGGAGAAGTTATTTGTAGAAATCACACCCTCAAAAAAAAGGGCTGTTACTGAGAAATTCCATATACAAGAACCCAATAAAACTTTGTCCGACCTGATATCGAACCCAGGACCTCATGCTCTGTAGTAGCGCTTGCGGCCACTACACCAACAAGGCAGTTCTATTAATACAATAAAACAGAAAACTATTGTATATCCTAGCTTACTAAAACTATTGTATATCCTAGCTTACGAAAACGATTGTATCTCCTAGCTTACTAAAACTATTGTATATCCTAGCTTACGAAAACGATTGTATCTCCTAGCTTACTAAAACTATTGTATATCCTAGCTTACGAAATTGATTGTATCTCCTAGCTTACTAAAACTATTGTACTTATATCCTAGCTTACTAAAACTATTGTATATCCTAGCTTACGAAAACGATTGTATATCCTAGCTTACGAAAACGAGTGCATCTCCTAGCTTACTAAAACTATTGTACTTATATCCTAGCTTACGAAAACGATTGTATATCCTATCTTACGAAAACGAGTGCATCTCCTAGCTTACTAAAACTATTGTACTTATATCCTAGCTTACGAAAACGATTGTATATCCTATCTTACGAAAACGAGTGCATCTCCTAGCTTACTAAAACTATTGTACTTATATCCTAGCTTACGAAAACGATTGTATATCCTATCTTACGAAAACGAGTGCATCTCCTAGCTTACTAAAACTATTGTACTTATATCCTAGCTTACGAAAACGATTGTATATCCTATCTTACGAAAACGAGTGCATCTCCTAGCTTACTAAAACTATTGTACTTATATCCTAGCTTACGAAAACTATTGTATATCCTAGCTTACTAAAACTATTGTATATCCTAGATTAGTAAAACGTTGCTTTATGAAATAATTAACATGCCTTTGGTCGATTCTAATCTGATGATTTCAAAATATATATTAAAATACAGTGTCAACCCAACACACATACCAATGTTTATTTATAAATACCTATAAACTTCCAACAAATCCTCTAGCATGTCCCTTTTTTGCTTGTAAAATCGGGGTTACAAAATGTTGCTCCTAGCTGTATTTGTTTTGGACTGTTTAATGTTTATGAAGCATTTTTTTGTCTCTGTTTACCGAAAACAAATATACATCAAAATGTAATATGAATATTACGTAGGTTTACATTTTACTCGAGGCTTTTTCTGCAACCCTGAAAATAAAAACGTGAACGTTACATTTTGAACGGAAACATTGATATCCAGTATTATTTAGGGACGAAGATTATAAGACAACATTCAGTGGGCCACACGTCAGTTACAACAAACCCAGTATAAGCAGGCATATTATTCTACTTCAACTCCGTACTACGCTAGGCCAGCTGAAATGAAATGAAATGTTTAATTCTGTAAGTAGATGATCTTTTAAGACACTTTTACACGTCAATATTTTAAAACTAGACGGTGCCTGCATTTCCTAGCTGACTGATCCCTGAGAAGAAATGCCGAAACAAACTCAGAGGTCGTGGTCTCTTTTAAAGTCCAAACATTGTATTATTAGGATTTTATGTCAGTCTAACAATGCAAGGGCCATGTCTAGAAGGGCCTTTTGAAGAAAGAGCCATTGCAGCTTTGAGTTGACCTGTCCTAACAGACGGCATGCATGCTTTAGTCATCGTGTAGCTCAACCCTATTTTAGGGAGCTCAATGACCCGTCACACGACGCTACCAGATGTGCAGAACATTTACACGTAGGCTGTAAGTATATAATATACTCAAAACCGCCAGACAGCTATTAGTCATGTATTCTATCTAGCCTGCACGGTATTCATATTCACAGTCAGTTTTCTCTTTAAATATCGTTAAAAATAAAATCATCATGTCATGTAAATCAAGAAGCTGAAGGTCAAAGAATAACCACCGCCGTGCGGTCGCCTGTACCTAATTTAAAACTTTCCATCGCAGTTATTTAGTTTCATACATGAAAGTATATTATCGCTGCGTCACACGCCGTCGTCTTGTCTCTCTGAAAACGAAAGGAAAGCATTCCAAGATTCCATTTATTATGTTTATTCGTATTGTTAACAATCGCGTATATATTCGCTCCGTGTTATCTGCGAGCGCAATTCAGACTTAGGACGCCAGTAGTTATATCCTATACCAAAAAAAAAGGAAATTTAATTTCCCATTTGCAGAGTTGATATTAAAAACGGATAGGTTTATTTTTATCTTACATCAAGATATACTAGTGCTGAAGACGACTACGGCCAAGATGGATATACGATACAATGACATCGCTAGTCTGCGTATGAAAAAAATTGTAAATAATCCCTCTTCAGTTTTCGCGGGAACTTAGCGGAATGGAAAATAAATTCATGATTGGTGGGGAAAATGCAGTACAAAATCGAGTATTAAGCGATTGAGTACAATACCTTTAACTTTAATTTCAAGGACACACTGACACTGAGTAAAATAAAAGCGTTATATATTATAACTCACAGGTATCTAATGGGTAGTCAAATAAGCTCTAAAAAGTGTTTGCTTCATCAAAATTTCGTCTAGACAGCAGAGTGATATGTCTTAATATTAGAACACTGTCTGTCTTCATGACGAACGTAAACTTAATAGTTGAAATTCAAAGTTCATATCCAATTTACTGCAAAAGATATCGAGTTGGTAAGTTCTTAAATAAATGAGCAAAAGTTTCGATGGAATAATAATTTGAGATAGAAGACGATTTATTTGTCATCGACCTTTTTGTTGGGACTCTTTGGGAATATTAAGCGAAGAAATCAAAAGTTGATACTAACTTTAAGCTCTGTGCTTTACTTTAATACGTACAATTTCTGAAGAACTTTCAAATGAGAATAATTATCAACCACTCATGGCACTAAACCATTGCTTTTCCGTGCGTGAAAAATCAGTGGTCATTTAATAAAGTACTTGATTTAAAAAAAAATAACATAATCGCGCCTTTTATCCGCGGCTTCGCTCGCGTGGCGCTCCAAAAGTATCCCATGAGAACGTACTACCGAGATAAAAAGTATCCTAAGTGTTATCACTTAGGATACTTTTCCCAGGTCATGGTCCACCTATGTGTCCACATGAATGATGTAACCACTCTATTGTAACAATATTTTGATTTAAAAGAGTGTCCATGGAGTTTCTTGCCCGTTCGTCTCCATAGGTACCTACTACGCTTTGGAATGGGCAACTAGCTTCATCTTTCTGACTGACCGACCCCTTGACAATTCAAAAGTGCCTGTAACTGGTTTATTTGAAATAAATGCTTTGAGTTTGAGTTTGTGCCTAATTTCATGGAAATCTGTTCATTTGTTATAGCGTGGAAAGGTTGCAGACAAACAAACAGATAGACAGACAGAGTTACTTTCATATGTATACCTTTTTTTTTGAGGGTGGAAAATCTTCAAATAACTGCTCCCGCTCTGGGCAGAGCGGAAGGGCGTGTCAGACTCTCACTGACTAAAACCCACCCGTGTTCCTTCAGTTGCCTGTGCCTGGGGCCACGGTATCCGTCTCGGACTTTCCCGCAACCCGGGCAGGCGTCGGCCCTAGCGGCCCCGTCATTGATGCTGACATATCTTTGAGGCGCGCGTGGAACACAACGCGCCATCGACCCGGGCCTGGTCCTTATCTAACGACCAGCTGCCCATCGCTCGCCGTACGCAAGCCCGCGCCTACGCTGGCCGGGAATCACCTTGCGATTCCCGACGCCCAGGGCGTCTCCTACGGCGGCTAGGGGCGTGAGGGCGCGAATTTTGCCTCTTCCTCACGCGTTACTTCTCCTCCTTCGCGAACATTACTGCTTCGCAAAAGGAAGTGACAGCTTTCCAAGCCATCTCGCTCCGTACCATGGCCTGGACCAGGGCCGGACGTGAGAGATCGTCACCGCCAATCGCCTCCACGAGGACACGGCGGTGCTCCGCCCAAGTCGGGCAGACCTCCACCGTATGCTCCACCGTGTCCTCCGGGCGATCAACACAATGATGACATCCGGGCGTTTCCTCCCGCCTTATCCGGAACAGGAACCTCCCGAAACAACCGTGTCCGGTGAGGACCTGCGTCAGGCTGAAGGTAAGGACGCCGTGGCGCCTCTCTAGCCACTCCTCAAAGAGGGGACTTATAGCCGCAATTGTGGCGTGCCCAGCGCTGGGCTGCGACAGTCGCACTCTCCATGCCACCCTGAGATCCCGCCGGAGCTCTGTCTGCTGTGCCGTGATTTCTCGCGGCAGCGGAGTTACGCCCCGGCGTTTCGCCTCCCCGCGCCACTCCCATATGTGCTCGAAAACTTTTGCATCCAGATCCCATGGCGGTAATCCGGCAAGAAGGCTCGCCGCCTCATCGGAGACATTACGGTATCCCCAGACCAGCCGGGTGGCCATGACCCTTTGGGGCGCGTTCAACCGGCGGGCTGGCCGCCGCCTCAAGGAACGCGCCCACACCGGTGCCCGTTAAGGGCCATGGACCGCACGGCCCCCGCATAGAGCCTCCAGGAGGTGGCGTTTGGCCCCCCCAGATTGGGCAGAAGCCACTTCAAGACAGCCCCGGCCCTTTCCAGTCTGGGAGCCAAACGTCGGAAATGCTCCACGAAGTTCAACCGGCTGTCGAGGACGAGTCCCAGGTACTTCATCGTCGACTCGACGCCGATGTGAACCCCTCCTACCGTTATCTGGGAACCCGAGGGTGGCGCGTTCCGAGGACCATGAAAACCCAATGGCCTCGGACTTGTGCAGGGCCACCTCGAGTCCCAATTGCCGGATCCTCTCGACGATTGTCGCAACCCCGCGTGTCGCTAGTTCGGCCGCCGCCTGGTGCGACCTCCTCTGCGCCAGGACCAGCGTGTCGTCAGTGTAGCGTTATATGTTTACCTAATATTAATATATATGGATTTAAAGACATATTAATTTACTATTTAGTGGCCGCTACTTCATCCGTGTGTAATTTCTTATTCTCCTGACCCACCCCGTCGCATCGCATCGCCTGCCCACGCTGTAACTTCGTTTTCGCTTAGCGTTCTTTAGAATTTTTCTTTTTTGCTCGGCTCCTAAAAGTCTTAGCGTGATGTTTAATACCCTTCCTCAAGAATTGCGCAATCAAATACAAGAAGAAAGTTTTCAAATCCGACAGGCAATCCCAGAGGTTGGCGCGTTCAAACAAACAACAAGATAGATAAATAGATGATTACGTTTACTTTAGACTTGTGACTTATCCCAGGATTAAGACTAAAAATCAAATTACATGAAGGCCAAGGCTACCTGGTTGCCTTTCGTAATCTGATGCATTCAGGTCGCGGCAGTGTTGTCCACTTCGCGATAAACCCTTCATGAATTAGGTATCGTCAGCGTACCAGTTCCATTTTGATAAAAGGAAATAGGTCTCTGTGAAGCTTATCGAGATGGAATTTATTTATAAGATGTATGTATACCTGCACTATGTATTAGGGGTATAAGTATTATGCTAAGCTTTTATGAAGCGTGTTCATTCAGATCCAGCCTGTCCCCAACTTGCTGTCCCCCCCAGCGACGCCCTAAGCCGAGCTTCGTACCCCACAGGGGGTGCCCTTAGGTGATGGTCGCTTAGTTTATAATTAATATTATGCCCCTGGCTGGAGGCTTTGAGTTAGCTCGAAGGCACCACAGGATTTACCGGCTAAGCAGTCACGGCCTCTCAAGGCCAACTGCGAGATTCCATACAAAAAAAAAATTATATGAAGCGTGTTATAACTCCTTGCGTCAATGCCATTATGCCGAAGTACACTTATATCCCAGTACATTGGATCATTAAAAGAGAGTTTATTATTCTAGCTTTCTCCACAATAAAACTACATCCAAATTGCAAAAGCCCATTGACTAACAGCTTAAGTAACGATTACCGAAACGTAAAGACTACTTCCGCTCCACACAGAGTGCCCTAAAACGAGAAACTACTCGTAACTGGTAATAAAAATCCTTTGGCACACCGTTAACACAAGTTGGAGCCTACAGCCGACACTACATCATTAAAGGTGCTGTAATTGCTCACACGTAACGGTAAAGGGAGAGTATTTCCAAATTTCGCCAAAGGGCTCCCGTAAATTGTGATTATCTTTAGTATAACGTTGCTACCAACAGAACCACTCGTTCTATTTTATGAGGAAAGCCATCTGGGTCCTCGTCTGCTACAATAAATTCAACGCACTCTGTTATGTCTTTTTCATGGACACCGAAGATATAAAGAAAGAATTTTATTGCGTTCAAAATAATATTTTTGGGACGTAAAAGTAACAGTTACTTAAGAGCAATATACCCATTTAGGACGGCATTGGTAGCAATATGGACGATACAAACAAGTGCGAAATAAGCGTTCCGTGATTATTTTGTAAAAGTGAGGAAAATAGGTTGTTTTGTTGCGAAGTTGTCTTCACACTAAAAATATGTTTTTGAGAGAGTGCCGAGGGAAGCACTCCTCTGCTAGATAATGGACGTTTATGGCTTGACGCGGAGGAGCGTTGATATTCACGCGGCAAAGCTACATTTCTGTCTGAATTGTGTTTTTCTAAAGCTACCCTTAGGCGAAAAATATATGGGTACGTAACAGAAACAGATTGCTCCTTGACCTTTTCGACATTAATTACAAAGAAAGAAAGCATCGAGCATTTCTGTCATCTTTTGTCAGCTATACGAAAACATGGTGAATTATAGGTAGCTCACATCAAAGGAGGAACCATTATTCACGCGTTTGGCAAATATGTCTCCAGGCGCCCGCCCCACTCGGCAAATACAAAAGGAATTACTTTTATTTTTCGTCTCAACCGCAGCATGTTGCCTTATGATAAATCACTTTCGCGCTACTGCAGGAGCGTTCAACAAAAACATTTGAAACGATCTAGTTCGTGGCAAAAAGGTACACATTCGTGAAACTGATGCTCGCTTTATCAAAGTAAAATCTGTGCTCTTTTTCTATACGTATCATTTCCATACGAGCTGTGGAAAAACTTGGAAACTCCGGTGTATAAAAAGTTAGTGTATTTTAAATATTCCGTCCTGTTTATTGAATAGTTTATACTATACTCGTTCATAAGTAATGCTAAAATACTAAAAGGCGTCATTTTAAAATTACCTTCAGTCCACAAAGAAAGGCAGCGTTAATAAATAAAGTTAAAAAATTGTGAAACCTTTTTACACGGAGCCAGTGGCGACACCTAGTTAGTTTATTACAAAGGAAATACTTCACTAAAACAGTACTTCCTGACTAAGCAGGTTGCTGGTAAGTTTACATTTAGCTAACAGAACAAGCAATTTTATAACAGCAGAATGCAAAAGACAGGCTTTGCGGTTATTGCAATACATTGCCCTGGCCCTGCAGTCTCGACATAGTTAGCAATCGTTTTCGGTTGCTAAGTCCTTACAATGTAGATGTAACGATATTTGGTAGTCTCGACACTCAAATTTATCGGTTGTTACCGGTATTTTAGGTAGGTACCGGTAGGTAACAACCGATAAATTTGAGTGTCGAGACTACCAAATATCGTTACATCAGGGCCTGCAGTCTCGACATAGTTAGCAATAGTTTTCGGTTGCTAAGTCCTAACAATCCAGATGTAATGCTATTTGGTGGTCTCCACACTCAAATTTATCGGTTGTTACTGGTATTTTAGGTAGGTACCGGTAGGCAACAACCGATAAATTTGAGTGTCGAGACTACCAAACATTTACATCAAAATTTACATCTGGATTGTTAAGACTTAGCAACCGAAAACTGTTGCTAACTATGTCGAGACTGCAGGGCCTGGATTGTTAGGACTTAGCAACCAAAAACGATTGCTAACTATATCGAGACTGCAGGGCCTGATCCCTGTAGATTACATAAGATAACAAAGACATCGCACAGAATGTGTTATCCTCTGTTATTGTGTCCAATATAAGAGTAACTACTAATAACACTGTGATATTGCAAGACGGAGATTTTATAAAACGAGACTGAAATTAAAATGTCTCATATTTCAATATGAATGCTTTAATATTAGGTAACATTTTTAATAGGTATTATTTGAAACCATATAAAACCCTTCCCAGTATCCGGGGATCGGTCTGAAAATAATTAAACCAAACGGCCAATATCCCTAAAAACGGCCTACGTCACACTAAATCGAATGGCTCAATTACGACAAAAACACATAGCGGAGACACTTGCAAAGTCGGTTATCCAGCAAAACATTATTAAGGGCAACATGTCGTGAGCGTCCCAAGTTCGTTACTCCACGAAATATGTAGAAGACCGCACACGAAAACAGGGGGAGCATATTTCAGTAGTCGTTGTGTTTCATTCGTGTCAATTATCCGGGAGCTTTGCCCGGCGACGATTGCGAGTAACGGCCATCATTTAGCCGGTCGGGCGCCGATCTTGTAACACTGTACATTTCGCCTGCCATCAGTAATATATGCGCGTTATTAAAGAGCCGTTGAAGCGATCCCACGCTTAATGTCTCAATTAGAAAACAGATGCCACGCGCCGGATTGAGAATTAAAGCTTTTTTATTTACGCTCAGTTTTAATCGCTGTGCTGCACTAATTTAAACATGTTGCTCGTTAGACTCTGATATTACTGTAAGACGGTACTTTTTCGGAACGGTATAAAAGGCACATTAGCTTTTATCGGCGACTCGTATATTAAGTAGTAGGGTTATCCCCCGGTCACTTTTTCAAGTATCCGATTTGGAGAAAACTGTACGTGGTAGCAATTTATGAGAGCGATAATATCTGGATATAAATTCAAAGGATAACAATAAGACCCTTTATTGCCCCCGTTGTTTTCACAAAAACGATTCAGCGAACGACGTGGAGTTTTTTTTTGCGAACATAAAAATTGGGTTATGTCGCGTTCCTTGATATACAGATCTTTACGTCAGGAGTATTTATTGCTCTAGGATATACCGCTAAGTGATTTGTACCTAGGATTTGTAAAGAAAATGTAAGTGCTAGGAACAATAACACAAAAAAAAAATACAGGTATGACTTTATTCTTTGGCTTCCTTTCTACCTACATGATTCTAGAGCATTTTGTGAAGTAACACAAGTAGATTCCTTTTACAAGGCTGATTTTGACCGGCTTTTCATCAAAATGATGAGTAAAATTATGAACTTGAAATTGTGTGAGTGTAAATTGAGACTTAAGCTAAAAGAACCAAAAATTTGAAGAAGAACGTCATAATTTTGAAGTGAGTAAATTCCACTCGTATCCAAATAAATTATTCTTGGAGGTGCCCGTGTCATATAAAGAGCACACGGATATAATGAATTCGCTTACGAAGCGTTACGGTCCTCGGATCATTGAATATAGATGAGGGATCAAAGGAAATTACGAGTCCTCGATAAAAATTTTGCTGCGCAAAGAAATTCCACCTACTTCCTGTAAGGCACACTCGTTTGCATACCTCATTTTAGATCGTAAGTTATCAATCAACAAAATGTATGTACGTTGAAGAAGCAACAAAATAAAAGAATCAATTACGGCTACGGATGAGTTTGAAAAAGATGAAACGAAGTAAGTCTTGGTAGACAAGAACACGGATTAACCAGTAACACCCGGAGATGCGATGCCGCAGATTCAAATTTATAAATTAACATATAAATCGAAAAGATTTACCCTAAACAAGATCAAAGGAATTTGTCCGATGCTTGGAGAGGCTGGGAGGCTGGCGTCTGATGACTGTTTATGGTGGAGGCGTCGAGCCGAGTGCGTCGGAGGTCGAGCTCTACAATTTTCCATTTACATTTTGTACCTTTTTGAAGGAAAAACTTGATATTTCCATACTACGTGAGGGTATATTGACGGGTATATGAATTTGCGTTCAAACGGTGGTAGAAAATTATTCTTTGTTTATTTGGTGTGTCGTTTGTTTTCATTGCTCGACATTTAGAACGGAAAGCAAAGCCATGTCACCTTTCAAACATGGGTTGCAATCATTTCGACATGAACTTTGATGACGATCGGCCAAATGACATTCTGTGTAATTATGGAAGTTTGTCAAATAACAATTACATTTGAAATGGAACCATGTTATAGACAGAAAAGCCGATGAGTCTGAAATTGCGTATAGAGGCAGAAAGATGATTACGATTCCAGTCCGTTCGGCGGTTTTGATAGTACGTATCTCCTGAATAACAATTCATTTATTATCTGTGGTGTCCTTCTATTTTAAAAGTGCAATTTTTTTGTTTTTTTTTTTATTGTTTGTTAATTAAGGAACAAAACAAAATATAAATAGAAACATCACATAAACCACAATAGGCTTGTACGGATGTTGATGATGATTGATATACTGGTATTCTAATGACCTATGATTAGTTTTGTCATAGGAAATAAATGGAAGTTCACACATTTTATGAAACAGCACAGTTTCAATTAATATTGGTCACTTTGCAACTCCTTACCTACTATTCACATATTTATCAAAATACTGCCGAACAGTGAAAGGTAGTTAGTGGACTAAGGGCTGATTTCACCAAAGTCAGACATATTTTATCCGTGGAATAAAATTGACGTCTGACAGTTCTAGTATGGAAGAACTGTCAAAAATCCAAAATTTATTCTTATAAGACTTATTCTAGGTATAAAAGATTGGTGAAAATCGCCCTTACTCTCATAGTAACGTCATTCTGCTATCAATACCAACCTTCCCGTCGCTGTACTTAGTGGAAGTGTCCATTTTTGTTAGGTCGAATTTAAATTTATTTCCGTCACTTATTGACATTAGATCAAGGTCAGGCCCTTTAAGACTACAATACAAGTTCCTACTACATACAGAAAAATATAATACAGCACTATTAAGAAAAAATATAATGTCAATGGGGTCAATCATTTATAATAAAATTCCACATAATCTCAAAGAACACCCCACACGCATATTTAAAACTAAACTGACTGAATTGCTTTGAATTAGTATGTTTTAAATTTATATTAAATTTATATATTATGAGTAGAATTGCTTGCTGATTGAATTGTCACTACTCTGAAAATGACTTCATGAATGACAAAGATTTATAACTGTACCTTGACTTTTTTCTTGTAAATGACATTTTAAATACCCTTTTGGATTATTTTATAATTTGACAACTTCATTTGAATTTTTTTAATGTAATGAATATATAAGTTACAATTTATTTATGTGTATTCATTTTTGATATCTTGTTATTTTAATGCCAATGTAATGTTATCTAATGTTTTTGCACGCTGTAAGGTAGAATGTAGCGGAAACATTGTATTCTGTACCATCTCAAACCTGTACCTACATTGTTAGCAAATAAATATTTCTGATTCTGATTCTATCGACTCAATAGCCAATAATATGAAACTGAACGGCGAACAAAACAATCTTAGGTTCGAGTTACTATAAAAGGGTTAGTGGGGGCGTGTTTGTGCATTACAGTAACAAACAATCAATGAAAGCAATCCAATTAACGGGAGCCCACTTGGCTTTCTTGCCCAAACGACTGCCATAATCATTACGGGCAAGTAGGTATTACGTCTTGGAAACGTATCGAATGCCTACGTGGAATCCATTTTCTTCAATTGGCTTGGTACTAAAAAAGATATTTCTGCATATAAATAGACATTATTATGATATGAATAAAATTATTCTAGTTATATATTTTGTTGATCCTCTCTAATATGGAAAAAAAATTACTTTAATAACTACGGTGCGTTGAATCGAAATTTATGACGGTTCGCTAGCATTCAAAATAAAAATACTTAAATAGATACCTACTATTATTTACCTTGAATTGATGAGTCCTTTGAAGAATTTAATTGAAACACTCTCAGTTTACTCAACATGTTTATAAAAAGAAAAAAATAAGATGTTTTCACATTGCAAAGTAATTTTATATAACAACGCTGTACGTGTTTATTATTTTTCGAGTTATCTTGACATCTCGGCTCTTAGATCCAGTGGAAATATCCTGAATAACTCACGCGTTACACACATCATATCCAGGATTTTCTTGCGGGAAATAAAGCTTCAGTATGAATACTTGTATAAATAAACCATTGCTTACAACACACCAAGTTTCACCATAAAAACGTGCAAAATAAAGGGAATAAACCAAGAAAGAGGAGTTTTATCCGTATCTATGATTTACGATTAAGGCGAATAGATATTTTCTTGAGTTATAGACGGGTTTGGTCGTAATACACAATAGAAATAATACTTATGCGCGTCCACGTAACAATGTGTCCCGTGTTTTCATGTACAGTCAGCCTCAAAAAGATGTATACATCGACAAGAATTCGTTTGATTGACTACAATTATTTTGTGTTCTATAGTACTGTGTCAATGTGTATCTATATCTAAGTACCCGATAATACCTTTTTTTTTTTTTTTTGAGGATGGGAAATCATCAAATGACTCCTCCCGCTCTGGGTGGAGCCGGGTCAGCGGTACCCCTTTTGGATGATCCCGCTTTCCCTGCAGGCTTGGGCCCTAGTGGACCCCCTCTATGATGCTGACATCTCTTTGAGGCGCGCGTGGAACACGTACGCGCCGTCCAGCACGGGCCTGGTCCTGATCGGACGGTGAGCTACCCATTACTCACCGCCCGCAGGCCCGCGCCTACGGTGGCCGGGAGTCGTCCCGCGGCTCCCGACGCCCGGAGCGTCCACCGCGGCGGCTTGGACGGGAGACTCTCTCCCTCTCCCGTCCCGCCACCTCCTTCGCTAGCATGACTGCTTCGCAGAAGGAGGCGACTGCCTCCCACTCCCCCTCGCCCCGGACCATGGCTTGAACCAAGGCCGGGCGTGAGAGATCGCCGCCGCTGCCGATCGCCTCTACGAGGACACGGCGGTGCTCCGCCCATGCAGGGCAGGCCCCCACCGTATGCTCCACCGTGTCCTCGGGGCGATCATCGCAGTGGTGACACCCGGGCGTTTCCTCCCGCCTGATGATGTGCAGGAACCTCCCGAAACTTCCGTGTCCGGTGAGGATCTGCGTCAGGCGGTAGGTGAGGACGCCGTGACGCCTCTCTAGCCACTCCTCAAAGAGGGGTCTTACCGCCGCTATCGTGGCGTGCCCTACCCGATAATACCTAAAGTTCGAAAAAGAACAGAGACAAAGTGGAGACGCCTTACGACAAAATATTTTTTCTGGACTGATGTCCTGGGTTTCGGAACATTTCTTAGGTACAACTAAAATTTACCAGTGACCAACAAAAGATAGAAAGAGACAGTAAGTTTTGGCTATTCTAGGAAACGAAAACATGAGGTGGACCCAGTTCTTTACCTGAATTAATAATAATAGAAAACGTATCTAATGGTTTTTTGAGAACGTTCTCCTTGTTTTTGATGTCGGTTAAAAAGGAAAATGAATTCAATTAGTTAACTGTATTAAATAACATTAATATTAAATGTACCTAAGTGATGTCCCGAAACTCGGCACACATAATCAAAAAAAAAATATTGTCGTAAGGAAGTTACTACTTTTTTTGTCTCTGTTCTCTGAACTTTAGGTATATTACTCGTAGCTCTACCTATTCCGATCACTGGTAATAAGTTTTGTAGGTGCACTTTGATACAACATGAAGCCGGGCGCACATTACAGCTGCAACGGGTCGCAACGCAACACATTTTCGTACAAAAAACTGCGGTACGGCCCTCCGTGTGTGTTGGTTGAAACCAAATGTTCGAAATTGATGAAGAACGATTTTTGCAATATGTGCAGGTGGTTTAGGTAGGTAGGTAGGTATAAGTATATGTATATAATATACTTATTGTATACGTAAATGGTACACCACTGACTACCTGCAGTATTGTCTCTCCTTCTCCATCTAATCCATCGAAAAGTTGTCTATAAAATATCGCTTTTAGCGATAAGACCGCCCGTTGTGTCACCCTATGTAAAATTTCTACATTTACATATATAATTTTTATGGTGTAGGTACATAATAAAGAGTATTCTATTCTAGGTACCTTTCGTCGCGGTGCGGCCCGCCCCAATTTACTTTAGGCTTTTTTATTGCCTATGTATAGGTACGTCCTTTTAAGAACTGACTGACTTTACCAGCGCTATTTAAGTAAAACAAACTACATGTATGAAATTAAATGTTTATTTCTATAGTAAATAATACAATGCCGTATATCACAGATAATAATGTTCCATGCAATATTTTATTCTATAGAAAGAATTCCAGGATTCCTTACCTATTGTATTTATTGCCATTGGCACTCAATTTCTTGTGAATATCGAGACACCATATGAAATAGACATTAAAATCGTATAAACACACATTTTGAAGCCTTTTAAAGTGTAGTCTGGAAATATTGACAAACAGTCTTATCACGCACGGTTTTTCAAAAAATAAAATATATATTTGTTTTGGAAGCGGATGAAGCTGCAATCGGAATATTCTTTCTTGTGCTGGGGCCACACCATCGAGTGTCAATGACCATCATCGCCATAAACAACGCGCTAATTATCCCGATACTTAACGCGCTTAACAGAACACACTCGAACCGTCAACGTCAATGCTCATTTAATTGGCGATAAAATTGGCGCTAGTGATACTTCCTTGAATTTCAAGATGGACGTTGATGCTGCTGCATTATGTCAATTTGTATTATAATTAAATTACGTTTGCAATATATTATTGCAAACGTAAGTGTGGCCACTTCAACGGAATATCTCTCACGTTAAGGGTGAAGCCAGATGAGCGTAATTTTTTGGTAATGCGGCGAGGGGGGGGGGGCGAGGGAATCGACAGTCAATCACGGGACGCGTGGGAGGGAGTCAATACGTTAATTTCTTTGTCACAATGTTTGTAGACACGGAAAAGTCGATAATAATTGAAGTCGAACAACGGCCTTGTCTATGGAATTTATCAGAAAAACCGTTTATTGATAAGTTTTTAAAACAGAGAGACAGCAAAAAATTGTTTCACCCAGTATTTTCTTCTACCATCATCTTATGTCTTCGCGATATGCTTCGTAAATACACAACGTTTTTATTATATTCATTGCACTACACAAACACCCAGTACAAGATTTGAAAAGCAATTGAATAAATTACGCTCGTCTGGCGGCCCAACAGAAATTACGCGACTCACAACTCAAAAAATTACGCTCGCCAACTTCACGCTAAATCTCTTTGATATGTCAAAAAATACCGCCACCGAAGTTATCGCCTAACGTCTCATCAAATAAACGGTATGATCAGTCAGGATTATCTAATCAGCTCAAAACTGCTGTGACTAATTTAACAGAAGTAGCTACAGTAGGCCGCGTGTGAATGGTAACAAAACCAGTATAATATTGCCTCTTATATTAAACCTCCGTACTACGTTTGGCCAGCTCAAAGATAATTGATTATACTCTACTCAAAATAATTCAAACCTATGTTTTAAAACAGCACCTAATCCAACAATTTCTGCCTTTCAAAACAGCTTCACATAAACTAACCCAACAAAAAAGATAAATTCATTAGCCCTCTTAATCATGAGCAAGTTTTTGCTAAATGTCACTGTTTACGGGACTTCTCTGGAGTAGGGGCGGCTGCGTAGGGGACTGGGACAGATTGGATGCATTAGTGAATGACATGAACGATGCTCCAAAAAAGCGGGTAACCTTGGCGACATGCTTGATGAGCGACGATCAAGGTTAAAAGCTTTTGTTAAGGGAGATTTTGACATTGTTTTGAAGAAGAATGAAGTTCAGGGACTGGCTTGCTGGATAGCTTGGAAATACGTGGATATAGCTGCAGTTTACATAATTAGATAAACAGTGGTCCTCAAACTAGGCGGCCCCTGTATCATGAGTGGGCAAGGAAGGTAGAAAGATAGAGACTCAAGATTGTGGTAGTACTTGGGTATCGTTTTGATGTACCGGTGTACCAAGATGGTCTTTTGATAGATCACGAATTTGAAATTGTACCCTGAAGAACATTACCTACACCTCTACATCGATAGTTACCTTTGGGAAATACTAGCGGCATATTAAACAAAAGTTCAATAGCCTAGTAAAAGAAAAAAGAAAAGGTTACGTTTATTTGACCTCTACCAAGGTCACACAGAGCCTTTCAGCTTTGATCAAGGAAAACTCGCGTATTAAGGCTTCAATTTGGAAAAGTAATTCATTCAAAATACAATATGTACTCAAATTTTATATGTGAGCCCTTCTAGACGAGTTCCCTTCAGTGCCTTAGAAAATTTCATTTCATTCCTATATAAATATACACTCTTCCTGCGTTGAATTGGTTTCTATTGCCCTGTGATCTTAGGCGGATCGTCCACGACGCGTCGCTTCTTCAAAGTAACCACATAACAACTCAAATCACCAATGAATAGCCAAAAAGCACACCCAAACATCACAACATAGTGACAATTCTAGTTACTAATAAAGAACGAATTCGCAAAACACGTATTCGTTTGTATGAAACTGACAGGTGTCAAGATCGGATTCTCTTGTCAGCCGCATTGTAGTTTGTGATTGATTGAATGAATGATATATTTATTTGCAATATTAAAGGTAGCTAACATAAGTTCTTAAGATCTATGGGTTTCATGGGTTGCGTCGTGAATGGACCGCCATTGAAACACTAGTGCTGTGATATTCTGACTACTCATTGGTGTCTGTTGGAATAGTGTCTGGTTACTTTTCAGCAGTGTCGTGGACGTCCAGCCCTAGTGTTATTGAAATAAATAAACAGATTACATTGAAAAGGTAACAGCGTTTTGAAGGTTACGTTTTCTTTGTTTAAAAAATATTACACGCAGAAGAGCTTCCTTTTATTCTGGTAGCATTGTAGAAATTGTTACTTTCGCTCACAATAGCTGGTGGTGTGAATATATTTAGGATTTCTGTTAATATTGGAAAGGTTTTTATTTAACCTTAAATTCCTATTTACAAGTATTCGGTTTTGAGATTACAATGGAAATGATTATTCTATACTTAGAACCTAGGATGAAGCCTTTGTTTATTTATATAAAAGCATTCAAACCACTTTTTGTCTTTTTAGGTACCTACCTATATGTACAGGGTGGCAGGAACAGGAAAAAAAAACAGCTGTTTCCTTCAAAAGTACAATACCTACGCGGTCAAAATGTATGGAACAGCAATTTTTTTTTTTTAATAACCTGAAATACGTTACACGTATAGAAGCAAAGAGCGCTAAATTTGGAATTAAGATCAACAATGCCAAGACAAAAGTAATCTCGGGGCTGGCTGGCTGGATCGCTCCAACACGAATGTATATGTACATTCGTGGTGGGGTGACTTGGAGTGCCAGGCACTTCTTCTCTTGCAACCGAGCGGGTGGGCAAGTTAGGATTTGATAGCCCAACTCCGGTTGCGGGACCGACTGTCAACGGATGATCCTGCACCCAGAGCATCTTGTTTAGAGATCCCGAACAAGAGAAGTTCCCGAAGGCCAAATCCGTGGCTCAGGGTAAGCTATGCACCTTTTTCCCATGTTCCTGATCGCCGAACCATCCATCCTTTCTTATCCATATACCCTGTCGATCCCAAATCCTAAACCTAGGGTGACCTCCAAATACCTATACCCCTTTCACCAAATGCTTTCCCTCCTATACCTATATCTAGTCGGTTCCAGAGGAGGGGTAACCTCGATTCCAAAAAAGCCCACCCCACCAAAAGATAAATGCAGAAGGGATATGAAACTACCCAGGTGTATCCCGGCCAGGATGGGATCTCACACCGCTACGGCGGTCAGCCCCAACGTATTCTGGGGGGGGGGGGGGGGGGGGGGGACTGCACCTCTTTGCTGCACCATTCAGCGCGGCCGGCTGCTAACTCAGCGCCCACCACACAGGCAGAGACTAACGCGCCAACAACCACTACGAGAGGTATGCCTCCCACGAGTCTCTGGCAACAGAGCTTGTACGGGACAGCATCACCAACCCTGATAATGACCACGACCGACACGGATAGAGGAAGCGTACATGCGGTCAGGGACGGGGAAGGATGACGGGCCTGGCATCTCTACCACTTTCCCGATTGATGCAATACGACTGCTGAAGATGCGCGGAAAAATCACAGCCTGGGAAAAGAAAGTAGGCGACTGAAAGCGGATTATCTGTGAAGGCACTAGCCAGTGCGAACCGCGATCGGACGGCGAAGAGGTAGTTCGCGACCAGCCACGAGTACGCGAAGGCGAAACCCGGCGCGAAAAAGGGCGGACGCGGAACCACGCGACCAGCTGCGAGTACGCGAAGGGGAAACCCAGCGCGCAAAGCAGCCGGACGCGGAAACACGCGACCTGCCGCAAGTATGCGAAGGAGTGACCCAGCGCAAAAAGCGGCCAGACGCGGAACCGAGCGAGCGGGGGCAAGTACGCGAAGGAGAAACCGAGCGCCTAAACCCATCGCACGCGACAGTGTCTGCCAGGGCCGCCAATCGACCCCAAAACTCAGACAGAACCCACGACTGACCTCGACCCAGACAAAACAGAGGCAGGCAATTTAGAACCATACACGCACAGGCGCTGCCGGCAAACAATACCCTGCTAGCCAGCTCTAAACTGCAGCCTGGACCAAGCGGTACAGGGCCAGCGAAGAGGGAGCGCCCTGCAACACGGCTTCGCCAAACACGGTCCAGGGAGATGCAAAACGTGTGAGGGTCCACTCCGCTCAGGGGGAGCAGAGAACTGACGCGCGGGCCACGAAGGACATATGCTTCCCTCCCCCCTCTAGAGGCCTGACTAGGGAAGAAACTGAGCACATAAAGACAGGCCTCGAAGACATGCTAATAGACACAGACTCGACGACATCACTCCCCTCCTTCCGCGGGGACGAAATACGACTGATCCGTGCTCCAGTTTTTTTTTCCATCTTTTTATATGGCGCGGAAATGTTGTTGCATTGAAAGCTGCGAAAGCAGTCAAGTCGATGCTTTTGTGATGTGGTGTTGGCGGAGGCTACTTCGTATGGACCGGATAACATGGACCGCCTTGAGAACGAATTAATCCATACCGGAGAAACTGAACATCACCAAGCGGCTATCTACAATATGCCAGGAACGTGCCTTCAGCTTTTTCGAACATATTTTGCGTTCACCTAAGCATAGTCTGGAAAGGCATATGATACTGGGCCGGGTGGAAGGTAAACGCGCTCAAGGCAGAGCACCGGCAAGGTGGTCAGATCAAGAAGGCTGTTGTAGGCAGCATCTGCCAAGCGGTCCACACTGCAGAAGACCGCATAACTTGGAGACGCATTGTAAGTGGTCGCGATCCTCAGCATTGAGGGAACGACGAAGAAGAAGAAAATACGTTTTAACTTATTAAGGGTTTTGTCTGACCAGTGTGAAGCAGTCAAAAGTAGTTTTGACCAGTTAAGAGTTTCGACTGTAAGATATATAAATAGAAAGTAAGCTCGTACCTACATTACAAAATTCACCAAAACATTTTAAGAAAAGAATTGGAACTACGTTCATGTTTAAATTATTATCGCGGTTTTTCGGCAGCATTTTTCGACATAGAACTAGGTAGTACTGATGCAGCAATAATGTCGCCATTGGCTAAAATTTGTACAGCTTTCTGAATTCCATTCCATAATAACACCTTAAAAAAATCCTTATTAAACCACCCACATATTCCACAATGAAAAAGAAGTCCCCAATATAACGAAAGTCATTCATCACGAGTAGCCCAAACTTGGATAAGCATTGTATAAATAATTCTCAAAATGAAGGTGCTTCCATCATAGAATAAAGATGAGCACACATAGGATAGGATATTGTCCGTCTCAAGGAATATCGATCTACCTCTCACAGGCCTTTATCTCCGTCAAATAAGATGGCTCAGGCCATGATTGGATGATCGTGTGCACCCGTTTTAGGTCCAAACTGCTTTATAAGCGAGAATGTATCGCAACATTTTTGAACGGGATAAGAAATATATGGGCTATAAAATATGCGTTTACTAAAAACTAGGAGCTTATTTTGTGTATAAATATTTTAAGGCATTTTCATATACCTACAAGATACGCAGGATGTAAATCCTATATTATATATATAATACCTACTTCAGTATGCAAATTGTTTTTAGTTAAATAATACTTTTAGACATGTACCTACTCAAAATATTCAAAGCAATCAAATATTGTTTATAAGACCTTTATTTAATGACATAAAACAGCACCGTTCTGTACTCAATCGATCCTTTGAAAATTCGTTATCACAAAGCAGAATATATAGGCACTTGAGCACGTTCAATACTTTTGAGATTGACGATAAAAGATTGTGAATTAAGACAAGCTTAGGATGACGTTGACCTTCCTGTATCTACAAAGAATATTGAATATTTATCGTAGTAAAAGGTTGGATATTATCAAAAGAGCCAGTTTCAGGCGGTATATAACACATTCTTTTTCTGCTAGCATGTTATTCATGGAATGTAATCATAGTTACAACTAAGCACGTACACAACGCTGACGGTACACGATACGGTGACTCCAATCGATTGTTAGTCGGTGAGGAACTACAGAGCTCTAAATATAAGTAATTAAGAGGACTACATGACCTAAACGCAAGTTTTATAATGCTTAAAAGTATATGATCCACTGCAGTAAAGAAAATCAGACAAATATATGATAGAAAGTTATATGATATTCCTCAGGATATATGCTAGATAGATAGTGTGTTGAAAACATAATACAACTAATTTGGTACGATAGAAAAAAGTCACGAAGATACCTCTAAAAATGTATTTTGACGATTAAAAACCATTAATAACATGCAATAATTCTGTTTTTTTATTTCAGATTGTTTTTCAAGCTACACATTATCTGTGTGTTTTCATTTTTTAGTCCAATCAATAGATTTTTTGTAAATAGACAATTGCTTCATATTTTGCAATAAATTATCAACTTTGTATCATCGCGCTTCTTTCTTTTCTACGCAGTCCGACAGTGACCGCGCTTCAGCTGTTGTCAGCCCCTTAAACATTATTGTAATTCAGGTATTTTGCCAATTAAGGGGCTTACAACAGCTAAAGCACAGTCACTGTCAGACTGCATAGAAAAGAAAGAGACGCGCGATGACACAAAGCTGGTAATTTATTGCAAAATATGAAGCAATTCTCTAAATTTACAAAAAATATAATGATTAGACAAAAAAATTAAAACACTATCACGTTAATATGTTGCTTAAAGAACAATCTGAAATAAAAACAGAATGATTGCATGTAATTAGTATGGTTTTTAATCGTTATAAGAAATTTTTAGAGGTATCTTCGTGACTTTTTTCTATCGTACCAAATTGTTTGTATTATGTTTTCAGCACACTATCTAACTAGCATATATCCTGAAGAATATCATATACTTTTCTGATTTTGTTTACTGCAGTGGATCGTATACTTTTAGGCATTATAAAACTTACGTTTAGGTCATGTAGTCCCCTTAATTCTGTGCCAATTAAGTCTATCACCGTTCACTTTAAAACATGGCCTCCTATACTCGTATGCCGTTTTAGGAACAATGTTTATAAAAGTCGGTCGGACATAATGTTAAACATTCGAAAGGTCGATTATGTCGGACCGACTTCCTTCCAACATCCAATACCGATAAGATATATTTCAATGAAAAGATCTCGTTTCACATAACGTTTGTTACTAATGCGACTTGTCTGCATGATTAGTTTGTTAGCAAAAATCGTGTTATTAGCAAAAGTTTTCCGTGAAAAGCTCTTTCTATTGGTGTATATATTATGGCTATTAGGCGCCAAGAATTCCTTAACTTCGGTGCCAAATTTGTCACCTATTTAGGTCATTAACTCCAAATTGACTAACAATTGGCAAAGGTCGTGTCTGTAGCAAAGGTTCTGCATGAAAAGCTCTTTTCATTGGTATATAGGTATGGGTAGGTCATATCTTTTGTATTGTTCGTAGAATCGTTGAGCTCCTTTAGTTCTGAGTTGAGCTGCACGATTGCTGACAATTGCGTGCACTGACTGGACAGGTCCACTCAAACTTTGTGGTTCTTTCCTCAAAAAACCATTTTAGATACCGATCTACATAGCCTTCACATGATTAGACTAAGATTTTGTCTGGACTTTAAATGAAACTGTGACCTCTGAGTTTGTTTTGGCCTTTCTTCTCAGAGTAGTCAGATAGGAAACGCCAGCCTCATCTAGATTAAAAAAAATATATGTTTGACGTGTAAAAGTGTTTGTAAAAACCTACTTACAGAAATAACATCATTTATCATTTAGGGCAGAAACCCATTGTTTCCCATTTTACCCATAATATACACAAGGACGTTCCTATCACCGCTAACCAAGTAAAGGCATAAACATGATGACGCTCGAACCAAAGGATTCGCCATTCGACCCTCAAGATGATAAACAATTATGGCGGCCAGTCATAAAGTGAAAGTGACATTAGCGGGAATGAAAACGTTACACGTGATAGTGCGACCCACATGAGTCAAGAATATATGACAGTTATTAGACAGATAAGAAGCAGAAGTACTATAGTGAAGGTGTAAATTATCTTGCTATAGCTAACATAAAGCTTGCTTAGCCTTAAAAGCTAGTATTGTAAAAGAAAATAAAGGATTACACCAGTAGGCCAATTCTCGTACTTAAAAAACGTTCAATTTCAAGTCGCAATCTCATCTCAGCGACAATCAATGTCAAAAACCTGTCAAAAATGTATGTAAATTGATTGTAATTTTGACAGATTGAGACTGAGAATATAATGCGAACGGTCTTAAAAATACGGGAATTGCCCCTCTGAAGGATTAGATAGGACCCGATAGTACGCTCATGCACAGAACTAGACAGTTTAATTACAAATCAAGATTAACATAACTTCATAACTTGGTTGCTCCTGACAACATACCGCAGTATATACGAATGAAACTATGACGCATCATAGTTTTATTCGTAAACTTTTATACGACAACTAAAATAAACAACTAAAATATAGTAAGGAGGTAAAAATTACCTTGTTCAAATCGTATTGTCAATCTTTTTGCACGAGCGGCCTGTGGGTCAAACATACCAAGAGATCGCTTGACGCCCTGCGTATTCAGTATAATAACTGTTTTAGAATGTTGTTGGGACTTCCGCGTTATTGTAGTGTGTCAGGTATGTTTGCTTCCGCACATACCGATGACTTTTACGCGGTAATTAGGAAGAAAACGTTCTCAGTATTGTCAATGGCGCGGTCTAGTTCGAACAGCATCCTAAGAATGTTGATGGACAAGCATGATGCGCCGTGGCTGTCTCACGCTATAGCGGTGCTTGTCAAGTGATGTTATTTTTGTAGGTTGTTTTAATAATATTATCTCATGGTTACTAACATAGATTAAGATTTCTGTTACTAACAAATTTTGGGAATAGTTGCCATCAATAAACAAAATTATTATTATTATATAAAATGATTATGCTTTAAACAGCTAATACATGTATTTTACATCATTGCGTATATGTGTGTAAAAAATAATAATTTAATAGGTTCCCACTGTCTAGCTTTCAGCCATATTGGACAGGGGCTGCTCGTAATAAACTTATACCTAATGTCTTCACTCGTATTAAGCGACACCTAAATGAATGCCAAAATAATGTCATACATATAGCGATAAAGATTTTCAACTTTCAACACTGAACCTAGCGTTGAAAATCCAACAGCGCGCTTTTATTTAGGCATTCACTTAGCTTTCGCCTACTGAGTGAAAACGGGTATGAGTGCTGCACGACCAGCAGCCGAGCTATTCTGTAATAATTCACATATAGCGATAAAGATTTTCAACTTTCAACACTGAACCCAGCGTTGAAAATCCAACAGCGCGCTTTTATTTAGGCATTCACTTAGCTTTCGCCTACTGAGTGAAAACGGGTATGAGTGCTGCACGACCGACTGGTCTATTCTGTTAAAATATCACCGTGATAACTTAAGTGACGTGAGCTTGAAGTGAGTTGTCGATAGTGTCAATACCTAGCATCAAGTGGAGTGATAGCTAACTTCACCTAAGCTGTTATCACAGTGAGTTTGTTACAGAATCGACCGGCTGGTCAATTCTGTTAAAATATCACCGTGATAACTTAAGTGAAGTGAACTTGAAGTGAGCTGTCGATAATGACAATCCCTAGCATCATGTGGAATGACAGCTTACTTCACCTAAGTTTTAACGGTGAGTTTTTACAACTGGACACACTCAGAAGGGAAGAAAGACAGCCGCTTTCTGACTGATATTTAAATTATGCATTGCGAGTACCTATTTGTACAACAATTTTAAGTTTGTCGTAAGAAATTCACCTTCTGTTTACAACTGCAAGGGGTTATAAAAAACAGGCGGCAATGTTGCGTGACAATTTTCAATTAAACATGTTCCTACGCCGCACCCAACACGTCACACTGCCGTAAACACGTATATTAAATAGCGTGAGGGTTTTAATTATATTATTTAACTTAATAAAATTATGACCCCCGTGTGTGCGTTGCCCTGATTTAGGTGACCTCGCTATATTGTTGTAAATAATGATGTGTGAGTTATGTGTATGAAGTCACTTTCTCCCTGCAACCACGACCGACCTGAAAAGTAATTAGGTTTCTAGGCTAGAAATAATTTACCCATAGTGAAAATATATAATTATATAGAATTTACCCATAGTTCCAGACAAAAATGCGTAAAGCGTACAACAAAAAAATCGCATTACAAAAATCAAAAACCCGTGATGAATTTGTGTTCAGGTTTACAAAAGCCGTGAATTGAATTCAATTATTTGAATATTACTATGAATACGAAAATATCATAAAAAATAATAACCATCACTGTAAAAGACACTGCGTGCCTATTGAAGTAAATATTTTATAACGACACCCATCCAATCGGAGGAAAATATATTTATTTTCTCTGGCAACACCCTCGTTAAAGCTGTCGTTACGCTGTTTCTACGCACCCTAAAGATATTTTCGATTCAATGATTACAGGGAGTCAATTTTTAAACAATGTCAGCAGTATTGCTTTGTGCTGAAAAAGATACTTTTATTCTTATTATAAACGTATATAAACGAGCACCATTTTGTACTTCATTGATACCTTTTTTTCTTCTCTGCTTTCCGGAAAAGTGTATTTTTATGCTCGAGTTTTGATTTAAAACGTCTGTGGAAAACAGTTAATAGAGCTTCTAAGTGTATTGACTAGTTACTTTAATAAATAAAACATAGTGCTAACGTCGTTTCTACACTAACGTCTGTCAAAACGGTAATTTCTAAATAACCATTTCCTTTGTTTTCCTCTTCAAAAGGCCTATCGAAGCAGTAAGCAAAGGAACGAAGGACGAAATTCGTGCATCAATATGGCCCAATGTGTACACCGTACAGGCCACTTTTCTATAGCTAGGGTTGTTACGTGTTGAACGTAATTTGTTCATTTAACTTTCAGGGAAATGGATCCCATAATTTTTCCCTTTCAGTTCGTCCCTATTCAAGCGTCGAGATTAGGATCGCGGGACACCCGACTCACGTGAAACTACAACTTTAAATCCCAGCCAAATATTAGCGGCAACGACAAACTACCTTCATGTTAACTGATATAAAGTTTTAATAAAACGTTACTAAAGATCCACATACCTACCCATTAAAAAAATCATACCTTAATATAAAAGAAGCAGGAGTATGGATAAGTCAACGCCTTAATATACAGGGCGTCCCACGGATATGCCACATGGAGGGAAAGTACCTTGAATATTGTAGATGGAACATTTTACTGAAAGAAGACATTATTTGAATTTAAAAAACAATTTAAACTGCATTAATAGATTTAAATAATTACATGGTTGAACTGGAAATCGATCCCGTTACATGAGAAAAATAATCACCATGTAGCTTTATCATACCGATCGAAAGGCTTCATCATAAGGATTATTTTTTGCTAAATAACATAGTGTCACAAATAAAAGGAAGACCACGAATTTTAACATTTGGTATGAAATTTCGTTCAGAAAAATGAAAAGCCGACATTGCCGTAAGGACATACAACTGACATTATCATAAGTACCTATTACTAATAAATGTACCCACTTGAGAAGTACACATCATTTGCCTATTAAAATTTAAGTGCATGATAAAATGATAAAGAGATACGTAATTAGTAGGTACCTGGTTGTATGCAACAAATCGAAATAATCAAAAGAGTGCGACTTTGTATTCAACAGGAAGGGACTCATTTTGAGCATTTGATAAATTGATTAATTTTGTATTAAAAATGTTAAAATTCATTGTCTTCCTTTTATTTTTGACACCATGTTATTTAGCAAAAAATAATCCTTATGATAAAGCCTTTCGATCGGTATGATAAAGCTACAGGATGATATTTTTTCTCGTGTAAAGGGTTCGATTTCCGGTTCAACCATGTAATTATTTAAATATCTATGAATGCAGTTTAAATTGTTTTTTTTTTAATTCATATAATGTCTTCTTTCAGTAAAATGTTCCATCTACAATATTCAACGTACGTTCCCTCCATGTGGCATATCCGTGGGACCGGACGCCCTGTATTTGACGCCAGGCCACAAATTAAAGTCTCACTTAACGACAAGAAAATCGATCTCTCTTCATAATTGTTTGACGTTGCGCTCAAGTTAAAAGGCTCTTTAATCTCCTCGCTGCAGCGCCACAGTCTAGGCCACGGCCTGGCTTTACTAATGGCCTACCTACCTATATTTATGTCATTGCGGAACATCACTACACGGGTCGTGTGAGTAATAAAAATCACACATAAAATATTTATCCTTTACGTGTTCTTATTGATAGCACGTTATAAAATTTATGAAGTTGTTAACTTTTATATGGTCGATATCGAGTAGTCGGTACTCGCGCGGACGTTTACCTTAATGGCCGCCATAAAAATGTTTCTTGAGAAATATGTGATTGCGTATAATAGTAGTAGGTGATATACATTGTAAAAAGGTGGTACTTACGGCTTTATCGCTATTTCTTTCATATGGTATGGAGGTCTTTTTGCCAGACTTTTTGATAAACACGTAATAAATTTGAAAAAAAATTATAAATATAAAAAATTTTGGGTAGAAAACAACACCTATAGTCACAAAACTTATCAAACGATATTATTGTAGCTCAAAACTTTCCTAAAAACAAAACAAAGAAAAAAAATGCATAAATAAAATAAAACATAATAACCAACCCTCCCGTTATCAGTAGGCATACCAAATCTAATTTCCATTTTTCACAAATTAGATATAGTAGATGTCTACGGTATCGCGTAGAAATCGCCAGACATAAATCTGTGGCCAGCCTTATCTAGCGGCCATGATATATTATTAGCTGGCGACTTTTACCTCACGACCCACGCGTTCGTTACAGTCATAACGAGACTAATTTATCGTTTTTGTTTATTACCTCATTTCACCTTATAAAGTGAGCCGTATGGAGGACCCACCTGGACACTAATAACATCTTAATGAAACCTGGTTTCTGAAGTTTGTTGGCGGCATGTGCTTGAAGCTTGAAACTTGCCATGTTATAGTTGGAGGACCTAGTTTGCGTTTGCTATTGCTTTTACCTCTACTATGAAAACCTAACTTCATTCTCGAAACATTACCATAAAAGTACTCGTAAATATGTATAGCACTAGAACTGGTATTGCCGTCTTCGCAGCCCTTCAAAGCGAGCTGATAGAGTTTGAACCGGTTAGAGACTAGTGCATACATAAACACAATCATCCGAATGATACTGCTCACATTATTCAGTCTCTCCGATAAATTGGTGCTCATGCATTAAACATTCAGGTCCTCTTAAATAATAAGAGACGCTTCACGAAGGTACTATTGTTTATTCTATTCTTTTTAGAGGCTCAGATTGGAAAGGCTTTTTACACCCATCCCATTTGCTGGGTCTAGAGAACACGTTACGTTCCCGTATTGGGGTGGAAAAAGTAGGAAAAACACTTTATCTTCAAATTCCATGTTATTTTCTTGAAAGGTACTATAAAAAATGTACGTAAAACATTTACGCACCATAAATTTTAACATTGAATGTTATTTGTGGCCATTAATGAAATTACTGAATGAAATATTTTGGACATTTGGTCCCAACTATGGTCGATATATGTGGTCCCAGGCCGTTTATCAGCAAGTTGCGTGTGTAATTCCAATTGAAATAACACGAGGTAACATTTAGATTTGGCTACCGAGGCACGGTATATGCATGGAGTCAGGTGAACTAAATAAACTTACACACTTAGATTTAAATATTTCAAAACAAAAAGTTTGCAGTTGCAAAGTTTATAAAAACAAGTATCAACAGAAGTGATAATTATGATAACTAAATAAAAATGTATCCTCTTATAGCCTTTTTTTTTAGGGTGGGAAATCATCAAATAACTTCTCCCGCTCTGGGCAGAGCACGAGGGCGTGTCAGAGTCTTACTGACTAAAACCCACCCGTGTTCCTTCAGTTGCCTGTGCCAGGGGCCACGGTATCCCTCTCGGACTTTCCCGCAACCCTAGCAGGCATCGGCCCTAGCGGACCCCGTCATTGGTGCTGACATCTCTTTGAGGCGCGCGTGGAAACAACGCGCCGTCGACCCGGGCCTGGTCCTTATCGAACGGCGAGCTGCCCATGGCTCGCCGTTCGCAAGCCCACGCCTACGGTGGCCTGCGATTCCCGACGCCCAGGGCGTCTCCTGCGGCGGCTAGGGGCGTGAGGGCGCGAAGTTTGCCTCTCCCTCACGCGTTCCGCCTCCTCCTTCGCCAACCTTACTGCTTCGCAGAAGGAGGTGACGGCTTCCCAAGCCCTCTCGCTCCGTACCATGGCCTGGACCAGAGCCGGACGCGAGAGATCGCCACCGCCAATCACCTCCACGAGGACACGGCGGTGCTCCGCCCAAGCCGGGCAGACCTCCACCGTATGCTCCACCGTGTCCTCCGGGCAAAACAAAACAAACAAAACAAAAATTTTGCAGTTGCAAAGTTTATAAAAACAAGTATCAACAGAAGTGATAATTATGATAATTAAAAATGTATCCTCTTATAGCCTGACGCACATTTGTGCGGGCCGCAACGCAACGCAAAAATTCTTCTACATCACTATCATATGTTTTGTATGAACCATCGCACGCTACAGGCGGGCCGCATCGCACTTTTTTGTATTAAAATACGTTACTCAATATTAATACCATTTCATAATAATAATGAAACAATAGAAATAACCACAACAGGTAAACAAAGAAAGAAATAAAATATGAACAAGAAAACAAAGAAATCTGCCGGTTTATTACAAAGGTAATAAACATTAATGAGATTCCGGAAGAGGTGATTGAAATACCAATCAAACAGACGAACATAAAAGATTGTGATCGAGACTTCTAATTTCATGGAACACTAGAATCGAATGACGGTCTTGAGTCAATCTGTTGAGAAAATAATTTAGAGGTGAGTTAGATAGATACAAACACTAAATTGTTTTATCTTGCAATTTATTATTGAAATTCTATTCATTTCAAGATATCTAATAGAATGTCAAGTAATTCATAATTTAATGAGTTAAAGTAGTATCAAGTGTGAAAATACTGAAAATGTTTCATGATATTTCTTTGGATACTCTGGCCATTTCATAATTATTATTATGGTCATGGATAGAAACATCAAAGATTGTTTAGGTTTAGTGTAGAAGTGATAGGCACAGTTTTAGTGCCTAACGAATGTCATGGACATGGTCGTAATTACTTTTTTTGTAGGACTAGTGGTGCGGCCATATTTGTAGCCTACCCTAATTCGAAAAACAGAAAAACATGTTTAATTTTTTTTGCGTACGACTTGTACAGACGCCCAATAAAGCAAACCAAATTGGCCTCAGGCTCTCACTGAAAACCCTGAACAAAGAGTGGCTTAGATAATTAATATAACACAATAACAAATAAAACTCCCCTCTTTGTGCCCATTGTTCGTTAGCTATGTTTTATACTGTGACCCTATGTGGCGTCAAATAAGTTTTTTGACTACTTAGGGAGTCACACACTAACGTAATCGTGACGTTTCGTGTCGCGTGCTGTCTTGACGGAGAGTGACCATACAAATCTGTCGTATTATTGCGAGCTCTGGCTTTGGGAAAATGCTAGTAATACACTGTTTGCTCGAGCTTGCTTAGCGTTTTCGAGGGTTATGCACTTCAAAACGCATCGTTTCATAGACATACCTACATTTATTGTATCGTAACGTGTCATAGCCTCCATCGTAGTCTCGTGCGATCGAAGTCGAGCAGGCAGCACGACAGATCGATACGACACTCCCCGAGAATATGAACCCGGTATGATTCTGGCGCGACACGACACCATAGTATGTAGTAGTATCTACCTTTAATGTTTTAATCTGAATTTACAAGCGTATTAATTTGGGTCACAACGTAATTATATGGTTCCGGTGTTTTGGGTTTTATTTTTTAATTGTTCCAAAGATAAGGGCTGTTATTTTTAACTGTGTACATTCGTGAGGGTTCGATGATACAAAAGCGGTATGAAAGGTTCTTTATTCAAAAACCCACTTGTATTTTAATTGTTAAGGTTTGTTTTTATTTTAATATATATTCGTCTTTCTTTTTATATTTTGGTCTTGAATAATGTATTTCTTTCAGATAATAAATACAAACTATAAAAACAAAATAGCGTTTTTATATAAACATTATAAATACAGCATTGAAACAGAAATTGCCTTGTTGATTTAGCAAATTGAATTCGTAACTGGAGCATCAAATGCTAGCTGATGTCAAACACCGAGAAACCGTATTATTCAGAACCCTAATTCAATAATCAGAGTGTTTCAGTCCTAGTTCTTGTCTTGAGCGGTTTGTAAAGCTCACAAATTAAAGTACGAATTTAATAATAATATAATTTATGCCCATTTGTTTGGAAGATTCTTTGAGTTATTTCGTTTTGGAGGTAATTTTTAGTTTCGTAGACTTTGTAACCGATTTTCTTTTTAACGGAGTAAGTAAGTACCTACTTAGTACGTTTTAGTAGTAAGTACCTATAATTTGAAGGGAAGGGACCTCTAATGCAAATTATTAGCCGAATATACATAAGTTATTGAACCGATCTTTTTGATGCATTAAGGTTTTATGTGTGTTAAGTTACCAAACAAAAACGCTTGAAATTATTTTCTTTTTTTTAAATTAGTTTTCATAGTGTAACCTTTACAAAACACCGTTACCTAAACGCGATAAAATAAAAAAAACTTGAGAGGTGTCAAGGGACACCCGGATGGAACGAAGTTCCTTTCGATTAATTAGTGAAGGAATTGTAATAATATGTTTTTTTTAAGTTATAATAATATTTTTTTTATATTTATAATTTTTATATATATATATATATATATTCGTTCCAATATCTGGCTTGCTTTTTATAAGAGAGAGAGAGAGAAAGACAGACAGAAAAACATGCGCACGCCGCACAGCTTACAATAGCTTACTATAGCAAAAAGTGTCGTGACAACTTTTCGTAAGATTTTTTTCCGTCTAGCCCCCTTTCACAACGCGCGATAAGGAACTTCGTTCCAAAAAAAACAGATTTTCTCAACTCACACTTCAAGTAACAACATTACCCGTGGTCGTTGACCCCAAAAAAATCATCAATTTTTTCATTTAATTTTGTCGTTTTTATTTATCTATGGATACCCATCACGTCTGTGGAGTTTCGCTAGCTAATTTAATTTGACCCTGTATAACTGGCGAAATCTCGATTCACTCTCTGCCAAAACATTTTAAATGGTGGTATAGTATGTTTGCTTTATGTAACAGTTACCTTTGTAAAACAAATGATGGAACCTATATTGTTCAGTGTGTCAAACATCTTATAAATCTTTAAACTGTACCAACTCTCAAAACTACTCTTTCATTTCGCCCAACAGTTTCAAGACACACACAAGCCACAAATACATGTAAGTTCTAAAACCCCTTTCCCTAGTACGGATTGACACGTGAATTTCAAAGTTCATGCATAAACAATACGAAGGGCTTCAATTAGGGAACTTAAGAGTTGAGTAAAATGTTTATATCATGTAGATGGGGACCGGCTTACGTCTTCACGGATGTGGAGTTTGCTTTCATTACTTTAAGATTTGTTACGGTTACATGGTGTTCGATAAAAACATAGGATGATTTTTTGAGATGGGATTTTTTTGAAGGCGATTTTTTTTTTGTGGACGAATCAGATTGAAAAATTAATCACACTCAGGGATCAAACTAAACAAGGTTGTATAAAGAGGTTCTAGTTCAGTCAGTCAATAATTTTACTTATTATTTTATTACACTACGAAATTGTATCGCTGATTGACTGACAGTTTAAAGTAGTGGTTCCGGGTCAGGCTGTTTGTGTATGTGAGTTTAAATGTTTGTAAACGCACCCACGATACAGGAGAAATTCCTAGTGCGAGGCAACGTTTTAAAAATAAAAAAAATCTGGTTTTTTTAAGAGCAGATAATCATAGTAATTATCAGAGGTAGGTACAGGTTTAAATTAAAAGCGTGTTATGTTTGTTTTACCGATTTTAAACTAGATTTGCGTCGAGATTAGATTCACGTCACTAATAACAGCGGCTTTTTTTTTTTCTTTATTTATTATTAGGGACATTTATACAATTGTATATGCCAGTCCCATCGGACCTTATATCGTAATAGTACCTCTTACTTAATAATAAACAAACTTATTGAACCTTATAACGTAAAACGTAATAATACAAAGTTAAATAAACTATAAGCAGCTCCGGAGTTAGGTGTCGACAAAATATGATGGAACATACAAACATCATTCACATTTATCTTGAGCTCTGTAACTAAATGCTGTCTAGCAGACTGAAATCTGACACACTCCGTCAGTAAATGTAAAATATCCTCCAATGTGCCACACACCTCACAATTTGGTGAATCAATTTTTTTCATTAAAAATCCAAAATTATTGAGCGGCATGTGTCCAGATCTCAGCCTGAGAGCTGTAACTATAAACTTTCTGCTTAGCCTAGAGTTACAAAACCACGTTAAATGAGGAGGCTCCGAAACTATAGACCTGTACCAAATCCCTTTATCCTTCGATCTTTGATTAAAATACTCTTTCCAAACTTCATGACATTTACGTTTATACCTAGGCAATATTTCTATATAATTAGTTCCAATGTTTTTTTCTCTTCCACTAACAATACCCAACTTTACTAAACGGTCAGCCTCCTCATTACCCTTTATACCTATATGTGAGGGAACCCATTGCAACTTCAGATGTATATCTCTTTCAGATTGATAGTGTATTTTGGATAGAACTTCATAAGTTATCGGTGCACCTCTGTAACCAGAGGCGCATCGAGCTATATGTTGTAGTGCACTTTTGCTATCTACACAAATTACTGTTTTTCTATTATTTCCAATGGGTATAATATACGTAAGCGCTTCTGAAATTGCAAAGAGCTCCAAAGACATAACTGACACATCATTATTTATTTTAAAGCAGGTATTTGCCGAATTCAAAGGATCATAGTAAGCAGCGCCATTACCATTAGCGCTCTTAGACCCATCAGTATATATTTTATCATAATCTTGATATTTATCCGATATTTCTCTCAAAGTTTCGGCTTTCATTGAGTTGACGTCATACGTCTTTTTAGGTTTTTTAATTGAGTCCAAATTAATCTTTATTATATTTTGGGTATTAATCCTAGTTACCCATACATCCAATGAAAACATTTCTAAAATCGGAGATGAACTTATACTTTCCTCCCTAACCTCCCCAAAAACAATAACAAGTAAGGGGAGCTTTTTATTTGCCCAATATCTGGTGTGCCTAACAGCGCTAAGCTCTGATAGCTGTTTTTTTACTACATTATCGGATGATATAGAATACGACTTTAAACAATATTTGAATGCTAACCATCTTCTCCTAAGGTGCAGTGGAGGCACACAGAGCTCGCACTCCATAACGTGTATCGGTGTGCTTCTTATAAAACTCCCTACTACTCTTAAAGCCTGATTTTGTATCTTTTCTAGTTTGTAAATATTTGTTTTAGCACTATTGTCATATAAGAAGCACCCGTAGTCTAGCCTACTTCTAATTAAAGCTATATAGAGCCTGCGAAGATGAATTTGATGGACCCCCCAAGAGGGACTCGTAAGAATTTTAAGTAAATTGAGAAGCCTCTGAATTTTTTCGACTATGTCGTTGATTTGTTTACCCCAGCGTAATGTCTTATCTAGCCAAACGCCCAAATATTTATAGAAACACACGTTGTTAAGTTTATTATTATTTATTTGAAGTTGTATTTGCTGTTGATTAAATCCCCTACTAAACACACAATATTTCGATTTACTTAAGGATAGTTCTAGTCCTAATTCGTCCAATAAAATTGTAAAAGTATTTAAAGCATTTTGAATTTTATTCTGGCCCTCTGTGATATCCTTACATGTAAAATACAATACGAAGTCATCTGCGTACTTATGCGTGCGGCTTATGTCTGAAACTTGGCCGAAAATTACGTAATAAGTCAACCGTTTTTCAAATTATGCGTAAAACTTTTTGTTAGCATCTCATTTCAGAAGCCAAATTGTAATTATTTTCTAGTTTACACTTGAAGAAATATGTAAACTATAAAATTCAAAGTTTGTATGTGTAACTAATGAACAAGCCTTTTGAATAAAATTTTAACTGAAACTAAAGTACACGTCATAAATATGTAAAACTAAATTAAACGCAAGTCAAATATTTACTTTAGAAAGTTAATATTAAAGAGCTTAAAAGACTTTTAATGAGTAGGTATATACATTATTTGAAGTAGTATCTTTTATCATTTCATTATGACGGATTTAGCGAAGTCGAAGATTTTAAAATCGATGTTAAAAGATAAATGCATGCAACTTAAACATATTAATTTGTTTATAATAATAATATAATATGAGACAACATCCACACAAGGTCTTCAGGTCCCGAACTAGGCAGAGCCTGTACTACGGTAACCTGATGACTGATATACATACTTATATACATATACACACCCAGACACAGGTCAAACAGACATTTTCATGCACACAAATGTTTGAATTGTCCGGGAATAGAACCCGGGACCAGCGGCTCAGAAGGCAGGGTCGCTAGCAAGTGCGCCAACCGGTCAGTCAGAAAAAAAAAAGAAATAAAATAAATAGAATTAATGATATGGTGTACATAATAAATAATAGTAGTTATCCTATTATATTTATTAAAATAAAAAATCAAGTACCTATGTACAAAGTGTAGCAAAGACTGCTTGAGTAGAATTCCGTATAAAAAATCGGCACTAAAGCCATTAAAATGATTGTCTCCTACAGTATAACAGTCCACTTATAAATTGCTGAAAACTTTTGTCTCAAAAATAAGCTTTTGATGTCTTTATCTCGCGTCTGGTTAGTCTTGGCTTTCGTTCGAGTCCCCTCCGCGATACAAGCAAGTTTAAAGATAAACCATAATTGAAATGTCAAGAGCATTCTTTCTGTAACTGCGCAGTGTTACTGGGAGTAGCCAAGTTACGATACTGTACCGACCTCGGCTCTTGTTACAACGTTTTCAAAGAACCAATACGGTCTATTTTACGGTAACAAGATTAAAAAATTGAGACAGAGTTCATAACAAGTACACTCAAATTACGCTTTTTAAATATCGGGTTGCTGTGGGAATATGAATTTGGAGGCTTTATTTACTAGAGAAATAGATCGTGTCTTCATGTTGGTAGGTGATGTAGAGGTTCTACTTGGATGAGTTTGTTCTGAACCTCCACGAATATTTTATTGTCATGTCATGAGCTAAACACTATTTCCTATTTATAATAGAAAACCTACGATTAAACAACCTACGATTGTAAGTCTACAAGTTGTAACAAAATAAACGCAAGTCCTGAAAGTAGTTTGCTCATAATTGACTACTGAATCGATTTCAGTAAAATATTAGCTTCAGTTTTTAAAATTTTACATTATGTATTTTGCAATACCGACCGCCGATTGAGCCAAAGCAAATTAAATCTCATTTCAAGGCAATAAGACTCAATTTTGAATGCATAAAGTAATGTTAGGGTCAACCCGATTTTCTTAATAATAATAGTTACCTTTTTAAAAATATATGTTTTGATCATTGTATTATGCTTTTAATTCAATACTCTAATTGGGGTTATGTTACATAATTGTTTATGCGTTTCTTTACGTGTTGTAATGGTGTTCTTGTCCTAACAGTAGCTACCTAGTCACTGTCGGTACTATCTCATTCGAATAATAATATGATATAACATTAAGTTTTTTTATCAGAAAATATTTAAAAATTTATTTAATATATATAATATAAATAAACGAATTATAGTAATATATAATAGTAATAGTAAGTATACCTAGTAGTATGTGACAAATAATCAAATAAAAATAATAATAAATCATTTCATTCATGAGATCCTGTACCAGAAACGACATTAATGTTATGAATTTACACTACTAATAAATAAAATAAAAGTTTATTGATTATAGAAAAACACGTCACGTTTTTTTGTTCTCTAAATGGAAAATAATAAAGCTGTACAAATGGGTTTCTCCTGCAATTTCCTGTTTATCTGAAGACTGAAACGAAATATGATCAACCGAAGGCCGTCCGGACTGTGCCAACCGTATTTATTTGTCTTGTTAGTGCAAATCTATTGGAAAAACGACAATAGCACAACACACAAAGCTACATAAACAACTGACAGATAAAGATTTATATTTTATGTTTTTTTTTGTAGCAATTTGTTGCTGGCAGTTGAAACTAGCAATAAGTTTATTGGATGAGAAGTTTATATTACATAAAAAGTTATGTCTAGCAGTTTCTTTTTGTTTCTCTTTCTTTATTATTAATTTATTTGTATGTTTATAATAAAATGAAGGGCTCCTGGCTAAATAATAACAGTCGCACGGGTCGATGGCTTGCCGCGGTCGGTCCGTGGATGGGTGACTATTTTATTTTATTTATTTTATTTTACAGTTTTTGGAAAACTTACAGCTAGACACTTTTACACGATTGAGAGTAACAAAATAAGGCCAATTAAAAGTTTTCACGGTTATAAGAGAACATATATACAAAAAGTATTCGAGAAGGTAGACAGTTGAGTAAAGACAGTATCTTATACGTTTCAAACAGCGCAAACTGTAAGCAGTTACTTTACGTGATCAAAAAATAAATTACACATAGTCTTTTTTAATTTAGAGATACCAGTATTGAAAATGTCGATGTCGACGTCCCGGCAGACCGCATTACACGTATGACTTGCTCTGATTAAGTATGAATTCCGTCTGTAATTCGTTCCTACCGTAGAAGTATGCAAAAGATAAGGATTGCGCAGAAAAGCAGAAGGAACCCGCAGTCTGATTTTGTTCAGCAATTCTGGAAGCTCGGTTGAACCGTTAGCAATTCTAAATAAAAACGCCTAATCCGCAATTTTTCTATTCATAACATATTGAGACCCTTCCGTGCCTCGGAAAGCACGTTAAGCCGTTGGCCCCAGCTGTCATTCGTAGATATTTGACAGTCGTACTGGTAGTCAGAAATCTGACAAACAGTCTTCCCTAGAGGTATTGTGTTCTATGTTCTATGTTAGGGGGTTTTGGTTTCCACACTTGCTCCTTCAGGTGGACCATTGTGCGTGGGCCATGGTGGCGGTTGGTGGATATCCCAACCAGCCCACCTGCCTCCAGAAGATGACTAGGTCACCTAGTCTGTTAAGAACATCTGTGCAAGTTCTGGGTGCCCCGAGGGTTTCTGTCCTAATTTGGGTAACGCCTGTGCACTCAAAGAGCATATGCGCAACGGTTTCCTCAGCCTCCATGCAAGCCCTGCACAGAGGGGTATTGTGTTACCCACTAACTGGGTTGTGGAGGTCGTTGTCGAGCCTAACACAGTAGGCAAAACGCAGATTATTGTTTTCAATAAAATCACCACGTCTATAACTTTGCCAGTAAACACAGTCATAACGCTAAGCAATAAAACAATGGATTAAAGCAGAATTACTTTTTATGGTTACATTAAAATGTTTTGATGTTTACATTTATAGAATAATAAGATTAGGACTACCTAATCCCATTATTCTATTATACAGGGCGTCCCACGGATATGTCACATGGAGGGAAGGTACCTTGAATATTGTAGATGGAACATTTTACTGAAAGAAGACATTATTTAAATTTAAAAAACAATTTAAACTGCATTCATAGATATTTAAATAATTACATGGTTGAACCGGAAACCGAACCCGTTACATGAGAAAAATAATCACCCTGTAGTTTTATCATACCGATCGAAAGGCTTCATCATAATGATTATTTTTTGCTAAATAACATAGTGTCACAAATAAAAGGAAGACCATGAATTTTAACATCATCGTTGAATTCACATACATTAGATTCTAAATAGCTTATGAAAACATAATGCATGAATGTGAATGTCAACGTACAAGGAAATTGAATTGCCGTGGCAATAGCAATACCTACCTATGTACAACACACAAGACACCGCAAGATAAAGATAAAAAAAAACTGATATTTAAATAAGGTATAACCAAGGGAAATTATTTATTGACACCCTACGCCAATTCAAAGAATCAGTGTGATTTGAATATACGGATAATTGAAGTTGCTAGTCGATTTGATAAGCAATGAATTTCCCTGATTTAACAAGTATACAGGGTTATTGGGAAAACACCATAAACCTTTTAAGGGGTCATTGTACTCATCATCATACGCAGTTTTGTAATTAATATGTATAACAATAATATTAATTAATTGATAACAATTAATAAATAATATAACTATAAGGAAATTAAATAAAATAGCAATAATAATAAATCAACAATATAGCAATAATAATTATTCAAATAAAAACAATTTATATAAATGAATAAACATAATTATGTACGGGAATGTAATAATAATCTAAAATATTTAAGTACTTTTTGCAGACAAAATAATACATAAATTCAGTCAGTATTTTAATCGCAATGAAATAAATAAATAAAAATCGTTTATTTCGGAACAAGAACAGATACAATCATAAAAAATAGTTAAACGACGATAACTGCAAAAGTTAATAACTGTGGCGCAGCTATCAACGCCCGACTCCTAGTGAGAGGGTAGTTCATTCCAGATAAGGAAAATATATTTTAACTATATATAGGTTATAGTTAAAGTAATCATAAATAAAAAGGAAAAATTATATAAAAAACAAAGAACAAACTGTCTGTATGTGTGTCTGTGTGTATGTGCGTGTATGTGTGTATGAGCGTGTATGTGTGTGTGTGTGTATGTAAGAGGGTGTGTGAGCGTGTGTTAGGGTGTGTTTGTATGTGTGTTAGCGTGCGTGAGTGTGAATGTACTTACATGTACACAAGTTTTCAGTTGCATCAATTATGTGAGCGATTCTAGCCAAGTATCGAGCCTTTTCTTGCATTTATTTTTGGTAAAAGAATAAAGTGTAATAATACTCGTATAATGTAAGTTAAAACTCGTTCCCACAATAACAACTTAATTTATATCTTAAAACAAGGCTTCCTCTCTCTTAAAAAAAAAACAAAATCAAAAGTCATTTATTCAAATTAGGCTGAGAATCAGCACTTTTTGAACGTCAAAATCACATAAGACAGTCCCCTCAAAACGCCCACCCTTCACAACTTCCTAGTGCTTTAGCTGGGAAGAAGAAGTGGCGGAACAAACTCCCCAGCAGCACTGCTGTCTGTTCAGTTAGAAGAACTGGATTATACAGGGTTACTGGTAATTCGACGTATATCCGGCAGGGGCCGATAAGGGGGCCAAAATGCAACAAATTGAACCCCCCATATGTATGGCCGAAATTCAATAGTTTTCGAGAGATTAGAACTTTAAGGGTTTTTCGATATTTACCCAAAATTTGACATTTAATTCCAAATAAAATAAAAACTACATATTTGAATGGGTACCATTTAAAATGATGTTGTAGCTGGCACTTCAATTAAGCTATGGACATAATTAAAACTACTTAATTTAACAAAATAATGAAAATAATGAGCGATATAAGAATAATATCTTACCAATATTTTCATTTTACGCTTCAAAAATGTTGTCTCGTCACAAAAAATTCTATGAAATTAATCGTACAAATAACTAAAACAACTTGCTTATCCTGTAAGCTTTCCAGAAAGGTATAAAAGTCAATTTTAAAATACATAATTCGTGGCATGGCATGTGTTTGAACCGGCGCGGGGAGAGAAATTATCTGTGTTTTTAGTTTATGATCCTCGCTAAAACAACCGATTTTCATGGCGAAATTCTTCGCGATGGGGCGGGGTGTGAGGGCGGGGTGTGCGGGCGGGGGAGTACACGGCGTCTGCTGCGCTCGCGTCGTCTTCCTTAGTAAGTTTTGACTCTCCGCCGCGCAAGCACGTGTGTTGTTATCTTGCTACCAATCTCTCATCCCGTTAATTTGTTATCGATCATTATTGTTAATTCTTGTTTCTCTTGTTATTCTTTTTGTTATCATTGTTATTTCGGATAACATGGCTTCGTATCCTAATAACGAATACGCAGACATAATGTTTTGTTATGGTTTTGCCGTTGGAAACGCGGCTGCGGCTCGGCGAGAATACCAACGCCGCTTTCCCGATCGTCGACTTCCCCACGTTACTGTTTTCGGGAGCACCTATCGACGATTTTCTGAAACTGGCAGTGTTCAAAGAGCACAATTCAACGCTGGCAGACCTCGACGGTACACGGTTGACGAAGAGGACACCATTCTTCAGTGTTTTATTGATGACCCAAACATCTCAACGAACATTGTTGCAAGACAGCTCGGTATGTCCCAGTGGAAAGTGTGGTCGGTAGTACATCTATCAGGTAGACACCCGTACTATTATCAATCTGTTCAAACATTGCACGAGGGAGATCCTGCCAGGCGACTCGAATTTTCTCGGTTTATGTTAAACGCTGACGCTGACCAGGAACATTTCCTAAGAAATATTTTGTGGACTGACGAGTCAAAGTTTGACCGGGATGGAATAACGAATTACCATAACTTACATTTTTGGGCACCTAAAGCAGGCAGGAATCCAAAAAAACTAAAAGAAACTGCGTCGCAAATGAGATTTTCCCTGAACGTATGGATGGGTGTCGTTGATAATTATTTGGTGGGCTATCATTTCTTGCCCCAAAATTTGAACGGCGAAAATAACGAGGAGTTTTTGAGAAACAACCTAGACGATTTGTTGGCGGATGTTCCCGAAGAAATAAAAAACAACCTCATGTTTCAACATGATGGTTGCCCAGCACATTACCGGATTACTGTCCGACAGTGGCTAGACGAGAGATATCCAAACCGATGGATTGGGAGGGGAGGGCCAATTCCGTGGCCAGCACGAAGCCCTGATATCACACCACTTGAATTTTACGTTTGGGGTCATATGAAGGCATTAGTTTATGTGACCCCAATAAATTCAGTCGAAGAACTTCGACAGCGAATAATAAACGCGGCGCAACAGATGAGAACAACGTTCACATCAAGAGTGACGAAAACCGAAGTTAGGAAGAGAATTCGAACCTGCATTCGTAATCGAGGGGCTCATTTTGAACAAGATGTGTAAAATTAGTAATAAAATTTGATGTACATTTTTTTATGCATTTTATTTCATACAAATACAAATGACCCTTTCACTCCCCGCGCCGATTCAAACACATGCCTTGGCACGAATTATGTATTTTAAAATTGACTTTTATAGCTTTCTGGAAAGCTTACAGAATAAGCAAGTTGTTTTAGTTATTTGTACGATTAATGTCATAGAATTTTTTGTGACAAGACAACATTTTTGAAGCGTAAAATGAAAATATTGGTAAGATATTATTCTTATATCGCTCATTATTTTCATTATTTTGTTAAATTAAGTAGTTTTAAATATGTCCACAGCTTAATTGAAGTGCCAGCTACAACATCATTTTTAATGGTACCCATTCAAATATGTAGTTTTTTTTTTATTTGGAATGAAATGTCAAATTTTGAGTAAATATCGAAAAACCCTTAAAATTCTAATATCTCGAAAACTATTGAATTTCGGCCATACATATGGGGGGTTCAATTTGTTGCATTTTGGCCCCCTTATCAGCCCCTGACGGATATACGTCGAATTACCAGTAACCCTATATATAGTAATAAGTAAATAACATTACGAAACACAAAAATATTAAAATTATTTACCATATGTCAGCTAGCACACGCCAATATTTAAAACCATACTCAAGCAGAAATAAATAATAAAAACAAAACGCAAACAGAACTTAATACATAACAAAAAGCCTCCTGGCATAAAGGACGTGCCCGCTTACATATGCAAACCTGTATTATGTTTATATGTATATAGCTGTAACTTGTAGCCACAAATGATAACCTAGGACCTTCGAAGTAAAATAAAGAAACAGCTAATTACTAATAACAATAACAAAACCATAGTCAGCAAGATGACCTGCCACCACAAGCAGCACCCCTTCACGAGCGTAACGCAAAGATCAGCCACTACCCCTCTCGCCATATTTGAGGGAAGGAGGCAACCTGACCCCCGACGCTACCGCAAGCATTGACATCTAAGGGAGCATGACGAACTTGCTGCCGGTTGCTCAAAAGAATAATATGATCAACTGTCGAGGTCGCTAGCTAACCATATATTGCAATACAACTCATTAAAAAACATTGAAATGAGTAGATTATGTCAATAATTAATAAAAATTAAATTAAACTAAATTGACTAATATAGTCAAATAAAATAAACAATTATGTGAACTCGTATAACCTGTCAGTAGGTAAGCTAATTTTGGAGAAAGAACATAAACATTGTCTTGAGTTAATCACAGCGACCAAATATTTTTATCGTTTAAGTAATCGTTGATTGAATAGTATGCCTTTGAACAAAGGTTGGATTTTACTTTAGCTTTAAACGCAATAAAAGGCAATTCTAACAAAGAAGAGGGAGCTTACTCTTTTGCCGTGCCCTACAGGGTCCATAATAAATAAAAATAAATAAATAAATAAATATCGTCTGACATTGCACACAGCACCATCTAGTTCCAAGTTAAGCACTTAAGGCTTGTGTTATGGATACCAGATGGTTGATAATGATCTAAATTATATAGTTACCTTACCACATACGTACACAATAAGGTAAAGCAATAATTTGACGGCACGGTTAACGCAGTGGTCAAGCGATTGACTGCTGCGCTGCGTGTCAGGAGACATTCCTAGTGTGGGGCAGCGTTTAAAAATATATATATATATATATATTGAGTAATTTATTGTTGTCTCCGTCTTGTGTAAGATATTTTTTTTTTTATGTTATCCTTTTTGGGCAACGTTTTTATATTACGTTGTGACCTGTTTTTATTTTTAACCTTCGGACCAGATCAAGCTAGGGTACCTTTCTAGATGTTGTAAAACAGCCGGAGCTTGAAGTGAGCTGTCAGTCCACTTGATGTTAAGGAATGGAAAGCTCACTTCACACCTTAGTTTTCACCTTGAGATTTTCTGACTAACCGACTCCTTGACGATTCAAAAGTGGCTGTAAACGGTCTGGATATACAGAATAGATCTGACAGGCCTTAATAAAAGAAAACCAAGATTATTTTTCCATTGGCTGAAACTGCTTCGGTTTGTACATTAAATAAAATCCAAAACATCGCCGCTTGACATCGCATAATGCGCTACACGATTTCTCAAGCGCGTCACGTGCCGATAGTGGCCTGTGAGCCTGTCCGGTCCCGTGTAACCGCACACGGTACAAATCTCCGACATTTACTGCCGTCATTCGGACGTAGAGAAGAAAATCCTATTTTAGTTTCCACAACTTAAAGTGCATTCTCTCTATTGAAGAAATTCTGCGGCCATTTTGCTGAAAATGATTGATTTATTAACAGCAAGTTACTTATGTTTCGTTCTAGAAGGGCTACCTTTTATTTATACTGTAATTATAAAGAAATAAAATTTGTGTGTCTGTATTTAAGGACATCTTCGGAACTCCTTATCTGATTCTGATTTTTTTTCACTTATAGTGTCAGGAGCTACAGTATTGCTGAGTGGCATAAGAAATATTTAATGTTAAAACAAGAAATTTGATGCGAACGAAGTCGCAATCAGAAACTAGTTTAGAGAAAAATACGAATTATGGATTCATTAATAATTAAATGAATCCAGTAATTGTAAGCTCTTAAGAAATACGTACTCGTAGATTAAGTAAACAATAGTCTCAATATAAACTTAAATAAGACAATGCTACAGCAATGAAGAGCTTCAGAACCAAACACAGATAATCCGGCAATAAGTCCCGATACACATTGAATAAAGCCAGCTCAAAGGCAGCCACGATTAACTCTCAAATACCGCCAGTGTACGCACACCATCCGGTTCCCCACGCTATAAATCAATCCAGCGCGGCTTTCAACCTCAATACAACTGCTCTTGATAATTAATAGACCCCGTTATTTAACGCAATTCTCTGAATAAGAAACTGCTTCATTGAAATCAAACTGGAATTGATGAAGCCGTCCTGGGTTCCGAAGTTCCGCCCACACCTCACTTTACTTTGTAAATAATGTTTAATAAGATGGCTTTGCTTCTAAATTAAGTTTTTCGATGTTACTGATTGCTTTCTCCAGCAGGAATGTGACAAAGATGGAAGAGGTTAGAAATAATTAAAAAGTTCTTTACAAAAACATAAACGCTTGTAACAAAATGTGTCAAAAACATAAATCATAAATATAACTAAGATGTAAAATCCAAATATTTGCAAGGCTGAAATGCCGAATATAGTAAAACCCATAATTCTTAAGAACTTATGTTAGATATCTATATTGTTGCAAATAAATATATCATTAATTCATCATTCATTCGTTCGTTCATTCATTCACCATTCATTCATCGTGCATTAATCATTCATTCATAATTCATTCATCATACATTCATCATTCATTCATCATTCATGCATCATTAATGCATCATTCATTCAACATGCATCATTCATTCATCATGCATTCATCATTCATTTATCATTCATTCGTCTTTATTTCATTCATTCGTCATTCATTCACTCATTCATTCATCATTCATTCATTTATAACTCCACACCTGTAATCCCCAAAGAGTAAGGTAGAGGTGTACCTATAGGACACCCACATTTCGCCAATTATGTTTTAGGCCTATGTAATAGGGGGCGAGCCTATTGCCATCAAATTGGCTCAAAATACCACCGCCAAGCTAACATGTAAAACCCATTTGTAAAATGATACAGAACCCCTTAAACAATGATAGTATTTGTTAGGTCACAAAATATAGTAAAAAGTGAAGCCTTACACATACCAAAATGTACTCCCTAATTTAATGTGGCGCCTTCAAAACATATATGCCAATAAACAGTAAGGGTTCGAACCGCAATACTACGGTGGTAGGTCGTAAAAACGTATAGTGACAACACATCCCGAAGCATAAAGCATCGAATTTATTCCCGATATAAATGTCATGATGCGAAACAAAAACAAAGAGCTTTCGAACAGGCTCTGCGTTATGTCGGAAGGGACATCTTCATGAAAATTGTCCACTAATACAGTCATCAACGAAAGTTGATTCATACTTGCGAATTTTTATCATAGTTATTGAGCACAATTTATATTTAAATTGATAAACATTCAAACAAATTGTTAGAGCTAACAAGAAGCTATAAAACCTCTTTTTGTAGTTTTGTTTTTATTCTTCTTCAAATATTTTGCATCTTCTTTTGTTTTTTACTTCTATGTATCATCTCATGTATGCAAGAAGCCAAAATAAATATTATATTATATTTTCATTGTTTGATTGCTTATGTCTAACACAAATGTAAAATGAAGTTCTTCGTTGCAATTCAATGACCTAGTCAGATTTTGACTGATCAGTAAAATTAACTTAGTAACTTAATGTAGGTATCTATCGAATTATGTTATATGATAACAATAATACTAAATACAGTGTTATTAAACTCTTGTTGCTAACCATACGACGAATGCTACCTAACTTATGTACAGTCACGGAAAACCGTATCTTGTCTAATATGCACGGAGCTGGAAAGAACCAATTCCATTAGGGAATGATCCCTTTTCTGCCAGCTCGATCCAAAGGTATTTTGATCCGCTAAAGCATATTGTGCTGAAATGCATCGAAGATTCTTTGACGTTGCAATTCTTATCGCAGCACCGGTTCGCTTTTAATTCGCGAGAATCTTTTTCGTCATTTTGTGAAGTCGATTTTGCTAAAGTATGAACTTTACACCGAAGAAGCACTTTCAGCATTTTGTAGGAATTTCATGGTTTATTTATATAAATATCATCATTTGATATGCGATTGTAGTAGAAACCTCTATAAAATATTAATACATTAGCAATTAAGCAATGCATGCATATTTCCACAATATTGAATTTAGCGGAAGTCATACATTGGTTTGCTTTAAAATACATTCAGTATTTACAGGGTGTGGCGTAAGTAGTGGTCCACCGTTCAGGATTCGATAAACCAGATAATTACCTATAACAATAATTTTTTTTAACCATTTTTACCCAAGGGTTCCGAAAATTATTTCCTTTTTGTCTTTTATTTACGAAATTTCTACCTTTTATTACAAATTTGTTTGTAGTTTCAACAAAAACCATTATTTTTTCATTTTGATTTCTGTTAATTACTGCTGTATACTAGAGTTATCATGATAAATTATGATTTTTTTATGCAAATTCAGCTCTTTTGAAGAAAAAGTTGGTTCTTCACTAATTTTAACCCTAATTTTTAACACACCATCAAGTTCAAGAGCGATATTTGTAAAAAAAACTTACTACTAAAAATGGTTAAAACTGTTAATTGTTATAGTTAATTATCTTGTTCATCGAATCCTGAACGGTGGACCACTACTTATGCCGCACCCTGTATATAATATGTTGTAATTTTTATTTGACAATGGAGAAATTATCATATCTGTGTGAGCCTTATATCTCATAAGTAAATTCTTTATCGTCTATATTTCTAAGCCAACCATTTTCGTGAATTTAACAGTCATTACCTATATATACCTTTAACAATAGTTTCAAATAATTTACCAAATTACTCAAATAAACAAACTCTCGCTCAAAAAGCCACAGAAAGGAGAGACTGTTTGATTGGTTGTTTATCACTTTGGGCTTAGCGAAAGGCATTCGCCGCAAACACCGCCGGATCCGTAGACACCAGTATTGGGTTTTAGTTTCTAGTCAACGGCTTCGACAACAATGGCCGACTTCAATCCATTTCCGGACACAAATCTCGCACCGTCGACGTTGACTTTACTCGAATATCGAACTGGATCTACGAATCGTGTTCATGGTATTATTTCTGGACTGTGTACGTTGTGGTTGGAATTGATACTTGGTTCTTTTTTTGTTTGCTTTTTTTATTTGGTCCTGATACTTTTGAGTTGTTTTGGTGGTTGGTTGTCTACGAGATTACCTATCTGCTTTTACTACGGGTGTGACCAGAAACTATGAAATACCGCACAAAACGATAACGATTTCAAACGACTTTCTTTATTCTTATTTTTTTATGCATTACTGTGTAATTCCTTCACATCCTCTGGAAAGTGACATGCCTCCGTGACAACCACTTGCGTACTAACCCTAATCACCCAACCATTTAACCGAATCACAAAACAATTACATAATTAAACACAATTAAGACACAACACTAAAACGACACAGGACAGTGAGAACAAAACATCCGCCATTGTGCTTACGAAAAACTGTCCATCTAATGAAATTGGACTGGACACGGGACGAACGGTCTTAAATAGATAACATCTCGAGTAAGTTCGGAGACTTAGACGAGGATAATTAGTTTAATGAACGCCCCGTATTCCGAATAAAAGGAGATTGTTTCTGTTACTTGGGATTTATCGTCAGATACAGCTGAAAAACAAACGTGATTCTATTTCGTTTGATTGAGATTTTATCTGTGTAGGATTACGTTATATAAATTGCTTGAAGGGCATGGGTGGGTATCTGTATTTGTGTAACTTAAAGTTATTCACAAGGTGGCTCTTAAAAACAATAGATTAAACGGTATATGAAGTACACTCAAACTCAAAACATTTATTTCACGTAAACCATTTACAGGCGCTTTTAAATATACTGTCAAGAAGTCGGTCAGTCAGAAATATGTAGCCAGTTACCCATTCCAAACTGTAGCGTGTTCTTATAAAGAAAAACGGGCAAAATATTCAGATAGAGGACATAACTCAGATTGGCTAAGGATAGGATAAACTAGCTTTGGGTATGGCTATACTGGCGTGGTATGTTTAAGTGTCTAAATATGTCGTAGTTATACCCACTCAATTATATGCAACAATTTTCAGCTTGTCACTTATCAACATAGACACAAAGTTGGCTCTGATAAATAGGTACTCTGCACATCTACATTCTGAATACATACTAATTACCGAATAGGTGGATCAATGGGCCAAACTTACGACCCAGTGGGTCCCGCTTCGACATCGCGGCAGCACATGAGTCGGCAGGCCCAGACGCAGATGGCGGGTTTTTTTTTTTTGTTTATTTATGGCATCTCGTAGTTGGCCTTGAGAGGCCGTGACTACTTAACCGGTCTTTCCTGTGGTGCATTTGAGCGAACTCAAAGCCTCCAGCCAGGGGGGAGATGGCGGGATGCACTGTTCTCCTTTAATAAACTTTGGTCCTTGGCAGCTCTGGACAGAGAGAGGTGGAAAAAGAGTAGGGGGAGGCCCTGCCCAGCAGTGAGACATTCAAGGCAATTTTTTCTTTTTTATTGGTGACTGAGAACACAGTAGGTATAAGGGATTTTCATTTAAAATACTTATCGATTCCCATTACGTTCTATCAAGCCCAAGTAATTACCGAATCATGATGTGTGTTTACTATATGAAATCGCTTTGAACCTCTATCTTTGATATCGCAAAAATAAATATTTAACGGATCAGAGTTATTTAGTAATCGTTTTCGTCTCAAAAATGATGTAAGTAAATACATTTTATTATTTTTCGCTTCCGTTCTGGTTTACTTAATATAATTTATTTTGACTAGAAGGCAGATCAGAAAAAAAAAACATGATGATGAATTATGCAAAAATCTTTAGGTAGTTCTAAAGTCCAAATAATATGACAAACTACACAATACTAGCCTTTGTAAGTAAGTGAATTCGCCCTATTAATTTTAGCACAATAAAAAGACTTTGACCTGATCAACACTTATTTGTGTAGGTACTTAATTCCACCACAGCCTGTACGGGTTTGGATTGATCGAGCAAGCGATACTCTTAAACACTTTAAAATAATAAAATTTATTACCCAGTTGAAAGAGATTAACGCACTCTCTTGCCAAATAAACATGGATAAAAAAACAAAATGTCACATCAGACTTTCGACCCCCTAAAACAAGAATTAAAATTGTTATTTCGTAGCACCTCTCCTACATTATCGGATTATCTAGGTACCTTTTAAGCCACAGCTGTTATGCCCCACGCTAAAATTACGAGGGCTCTTAACTGGGAAGCTTATTACCCGACTTGGGCGAGGAAGGTGCTGTGTTAACGGCCTCCTCGTGATTTGTTTGTACAATTCTACAACAGTGCCTATAAATAGTAAGGTCTGTATAAATGGGTAACCGTGTCAGAGATGGGATTTAAATCCGTGAATATTAATGGTTAACATAATCTTCCAAGAGTTAGGCACTTTTCCACGAAATAAAGTGCCTATTTGGAAATACTCGCTCGGAATACCCAAAATGACTAGTATACCAGCCTATTATTGTCCCACTGCATGACAAGGTCCTCTTCTCATAAAGAGAAGGCACGAGCATTGATCACCACACTTGCTCAAAATGGGTTGGCGATTTCAGACTTATATTATATTAAAAGCCCAGGTTTCCTCATAATGTCAATAATGTCCCAGATAAAATCAGGAAGTATATGAATTGAAAATGTCACACTTGACTGTGTGTACTTGCCCGGATTTGAACCCATAATATCGTGAATGAGAGGCATGGCCCTAAGTGCGATCAGATTTAAACAGTTGCTACATAAGTAATTATAATTTAGTCACATCTACTAATTGCTGGAAGCTGCCCCCGACCGACCCAACTAAAACCTAAAAGCCTAGCTGGAAGGAAAGTGAGTGCGAATTACTATAAAGTTTGAAACTAAAACACAATTATGCTACAAAAATATACTGATGTACTAATATTTTGGCTTGATAGTCATCAATTCGTCTTATAAAACTTCCATCGCTAAAAGCCCAGATCATATAATATAATCTGAGGATAAAATGCATTATTACATCAACAGTACGAAACTTTAAAACCAGTTAAATAAATTATTAATAATTTTCCCTAAAACTAAACACCAGTGTAAATCTGAGTGGCGACAATATCTGCAAAAGCTTAATTACCGTATAACCGAGAATCTTCTGATGGGAAACTATTCCGACCTCAACAGACAGGCTTTTATAATAAAAAATTAATACATCCATAAGTTGAATTTAACATACATACATCTCGCTCACACCCACTTTTACAAACACACACACACACACACACACATACACTTACTCACAAACACTCTCACTCACTCAATATCAAACACACACTTCACCAATTAGTTAATCAAAATCAGCTTTATTTTTCTCTCTTTTATTAAGTTCCTGCTTTTTATTAGATTTCCCTTTAAACCAGCCTAGTTTTGCATTACTTATATCTTTTATTTTTGTTTTATACTCTTTAATTTTGTATTATATAAGTATGTCTTATCTAGGTATAATTTATAAGGCTTATTATATCCATAATATAATATATGCATAATTTTGAAGGTACACTGAGATACAGGTTCTTCTAAGATACAGGTTTTAACCTAGTTTAGGGCTCAGGGTCTTTATTACTGTGAATCATTTAGATTAAGCCATTTTTTGTTTCTTGTTCAATGTTGTTCGTGCATTTCTGGGAGTAAAAAAGATTTATTTATTTATATTTAATTTACTACTACCTGAAAAATTAACACGTGGCGTAATGAATTCTTGTGATATTTTTTTTTAACCTGCAGGGTAATTTCGTAACACATTGTAATGACAATGCCTTTCATTTTGACAGTTCAGCAACATTTACTGGGTTTTTTTTGGCAAACATAATATGAAGCAATGGATTAGCATGTCCTTCAAAATCTTTCGGATTGTGATTGAAAGTGTGTAACGCAATTTGGGTGCTGTGTCTTACAGAAGATATTAACAAACCTCTTTTTACAATCAACGAAATGCTGACCTACAGAAAAAAGGAGGGACGTGTTTCTAAAAATAACTTCACAAGAAACAAAGGAATAACGAATTGTGGATTTGAAGTACATTGCTTGTTACCTCAAGCACTCTTCCAAACAGGAACCAGCAGTGTCAGAAATGTAGCATTTTATCGGTAGGTATTCACCACATTTTCACGTTTTCGCTATTAGGGTTCACCAGCAAGTTATGAACACATTTTTTATTTGGATAAATTCAAAGGTGCTAAAGTGGCACACTTGATCGTTGGAAAAAGGTATTTTCATTATTCTGGTATTATAAAACCAACTTGATATGCCACTTCATAAGATGCTTTTAGCAGTCGTTATTAGGTAGGCGCACACTTCGTAATCCAGCAGTATTTTACTTTACTTTATGGAAGCTATGAGAAACAGGGTGTAAAGTTTACTCATACCCATAATAAAAGGATGTATACAGGTATGAGGAACAGGGTGTAAAGTTCACTCATACCTCCATAGACAAGGGAGGAACCTCCGACCAGACGGGTGTTGTGTCTGGTGGGGAAATGCCCGACGTCAGTGTGATGCGTAGTTCGCATGTGGCATTGTAGATACCGCTACAACTTCGTACCTCATTAAAACGAATAACCTAAATTTCGAAGTAGGTGCCAAAATTAAAAAGTACCTCGACATGTCGATTTTTTTTTTTTAACTAGAAATTATGTTTGATAAAGCCGAAGGCCAGTGGTGTCTAGTAAATGAATATACAGCTGCCCATGTGAAGAGGATCACAAGGGAAAATTGACATCGGCCAAGTCAATTCACAGTAAACGTAAGAAATATGAAGGAAATTATTTTACTATATGTTCACTGAATAATGAGGGGTGTGTCGTATATTAAAATGCTATGCGTGCAAACGTCTCATGTGGGACGAAGTACATAATTAAAGTATAAGCAAATGGTAAGGAAATTGAATCAAGCACTCGGTAAACGGTTCGCAGAAATTGAAATCGATGAAGTTAGCCGATAGGAAATATTGTTTACGTTTAGTTTTATGTGCTGGTTATGAGTTACTAAGAGTATTGTATTTTTTTTAGTTTCCGTTGGTGTTATAAACTTATAACGTATTTCTTTAGTGATAAAATATTCAATGTTAGCAAAACTATAATATTATTATACTATTATCTGCTGACGTTTACTTATGTAAACTGTATACTCTTTGTAAAGTTAGGGAAAGTAATTGTGTATCAATTTTACTACCAACTTAAATTGTCCGTCTATTCATATCATAACTAACATTGTTTGACAGTTGTATGAAATGGCTTTAACACGGCAAATTGACGTAGTGTGTCAATTTCATAAAGAATTAATTTCCCTGACTGTACAACAGCACAGACAAACTTGTTTACAAAAAGTATCCAAAATACCTGCATTCCTTCCCGCATCACAACATGTAAAACTATAAAAAAGACAACAAGTAAATAGTGCATAGTGTGAAACTCACAAACAACATGGCTCCAAAAGCCCGTTTTCCAAATTCCACCTGAAAGAGAATTTTTTGGGGGAAATTAAGAAAAATGCGGACAATGCCACGGGTCGGAGTGGCCTTAAATAATAAAACAGCAGCGAAATAAAACACTATAAACTATTCAAAACCATTTCAGCTACTCACGTGTCTGTTACGGTTTGTCGGCCTCTCCTGTGCCTGTTGTGTGGGATAGAAAGCTCTATCCTTCTTATGTATTAGGGCTAAGGTCCCTTGGGTTCGATTTGCATTCCGCAATCAGGTGAGCAACGAGGGTCTAAGATTCACAAATCTCAACAATTCAGAGTTTGTTGTTGACTGATTTTGTACGACGGAGCAAAATGTTGTTTTACAACACCAATAAAGGCGATGTAAGGAAAAGTTTTCTACGTTTTGTTTGGACTTGAAGCGAAAAATAAAGTGTTTGTTGTACTTAGGAACAATGAGGTGGTTTATTACTTCTGTGAGGAACGAATTTTATACAAAATAGCGAAGTAAAATGCTTTTTGTACTAGTAAAATGCTTTTTGATACATTTGTCTTCATCAACATAATTATCATCATCCTCGCCTCCGCATCAGCCTAGCCCTTCCCAGCTAGGTAGTGGTCGGTTTCCAGTCAAGTCGGATGCAGCTGAATACCAGTATTTAACATGGAGCGACTACCTATCTGACTTCCACAACCCAGTTACAAGGTAATACGATATTCAGACTGTCGGGATACTGACGACAGGTAATGTCAAAGATCCACGAATGAGAGCCGCGACCATCGGCTCAATAACTGGGTAATAATAAGCATAAGAGGTAGTCTGACTCCGCCAATATACTTTTAAGCTAAGTACTGAACTGCTGACACAGTCACTGCCGAAACTCCAACTATCACCAAATAAGCTGTCGCCTGCAACTTGCAAGACTTATAAAACTGATCCAAGTTTTCAGACTCTCAATATTATTTGTGCAAAATTTGCGCTTTCATTCGCAGACATTTCGGAAAAATAATCTCGAGCACACATTAAAATTTTATTATTAGTGCCCGTGCTGAAATTTTGAGATAAGCTTTTCTGCTCATGCTGGCCAAATTTCTAAAAATATACTGCAGAACAACTGCAATAGTAATAAAACTCAAGTTTATATTGTTTATGGTACCTAAAGCCGCTCTCGTAATTGCTTTATCACCCGAAAGTTGAATGTCACTTGCACGTCATAAAACAACAAGGTCTATATGTCTATGTAACAGTTAGATAGTTTCAATTAAATGGGAATATTATTGTCAAAGGTTGTCAGGCAATTGAAGTCGACTATTTGACGTTGACGTTGTTGTAGACACTCACGGTGTTTTAAATACCGAATTATTTTTCCGCAGCGAGTGACGTCAAACGAAAAGACGCAGCGATCCTATTTTGTTTTCGCCAAACTTGAATAATGTGCTCCACAAATATATCACCCCATTTCTCACATCCTGTATGTTTTACTGCCAAGCTGCAACCTCGAGTAGGCTGCTAATGTCGATACTTTTCCCGCATCATTTGTAAAGGTTCTTAAACGAACATAACTGTATTCTGGCGTAATGATGATAATCATGCAACTAATGACAACGGTATGCTGTATTTACAGTGTTCATTTACGTTGTTGTAATGCTAGGTAGGTATTTATTTCTCAACAGAACTTCTTATTTCATACAATCGTTACTGTAAAGTTTTTGTTTTTGCACGTAACGTCATTCAAAATTTCAATTCATGGCGTGTGACGAGTATTTTTGATCGAATGTGTAATCGAAACCCTTGTTTTATACTCCGATTTGGTTTTTGAGACTTTCTATTTTGGTGTCCTAATGTAAACTCTATTACTTTTATAAACAGTTTATATAAATGTGAAATGAGGCTTATGGTGCGATAGACATATAAATAAACGGTTTATAAAAGGAATAAAGAACCGTATCGCTCAAACGCTTGACCTTCACCAACCTCCGAAACAAGCTGGATTTCATCCCCATTTCTGTACAAGCGATTATCTCCGTACTATCAATGAAGTAATAGAAAAATACAACTGATTTTAAACAAACTACTTTATCTGGCCTTTGTGGACTTTGCCAAGGCATTTGACAGTATAGACCATCAGTCAGTTGTCAATGCCTTGGAGTCCCAAAAAGTAACGAACACCTACATTGACTTCATTGACATTATCTATCGAAGTAGCTCTGCGAACAAGAAATTAAATATTTCTGGTCCAAATTTGCTGTCCACAAGCGCATTGGAGAACGTTTTTAACAAGTTGCCTGATTTGTGGCAGTCACGACACATAAATGTTAGCAGCCACCAGCTAACAAACCTCCGCTTTGCTGGTGATATTGTGTTATTCTCCACAACACCTTCAGAACTTGAAGACATGCTCCAAGATCTGAGCACAGCAAGTCTTGAGGTTGGGCTTTCAATGAAAATATCCAAGGCACCGGTCATGGCCAACAGCATGAAACGTAGGGTCGAGGGTGACGGCATGTGTTGCAATATGTCGATGAGTATTTATGTATAAACTTGGTCCAGATAGTGTTTTTTAAGAATAATCAAGACAAGGAAGTTGAAAGACGAGTTCCAAATGCATGGAAGAACTGCTGGGCTCTTAAAGGACACAAAGGTAGTCTACCAATAATACTAAAAAGAAAACTCATCGACATCTGCATCCTGCTCGTCCTAACTTACGGTGCACAAAATAGGTCACTTAGGCCCACTTGCGCCAAGCTAGGTTATCACGGCTAACTCGGAGGTAAATGCTACTTTGGAGTTAAATTCTAATGATGTCTTGCACCATCAAGAGTTAGGGGATAACCATGAGTTTAATTTTTAAATTTTTAACCGACTGATGTGGGAGGGTTAAGTCAACTAACTCTGGGTTAGTAGTGTCAAAATTTGCTTTGTTTGTGTCTTGTGTTTGTTGCATTTAGTGATATCGGTTTTATTTTGTCCTGAAAATGATAAATCAATGGTTGTTGTCTGATGATGATGAAGAGATCATCGAATACATTAGTTCAGACTTTTATAACAGAAGAATTGCGGAACGGACTGATCATTTTTACTCACAAAGAGACAAAGATTTTCATAGAAGATTTCGTCTACAAAAAGAAACTGCTCTCTATTTATTGGATAAAATTTAAAATAGATTGCAATATACAAATGCGAATAGAAAGTAAGTACCTACATGTGACCGACATTACGTTTTTAGTAATTAGTGTGAAATAGAGTGGATATTGGATTTAAGTGCAATGATAATGACCTACTACCTATGTGTTGCTACGCTGCTAGTGTATCATATGTAGGTACAATACAACTAATAATAGGTACCTATATAAAGTATTGTTTAATTTTATTTTTCCAGTAAGGCTGTATCACCTATGAACCAACTACTATGTACATTACGGTTTTACGCCACTGGAAGTCAATTACTGACTTGCGGAGATGTCATTGGGGTACATGAGTCAACAGCATGCAGGATCATACATAAGGTCACTGATGCTATAGCTCGGTTATATCCACAATTTATATTTATGCCAACTACCGGTGAAGAGCAAAGGCAGGCGGCATTGGAATATTACCAGATTGCACGATTTCCACGTATTATTGGGGCAATAGATTGTACTCATGTGCGAATGAAGTCGAATGAGCCGCGTAACCGAGGGTTTTTTTCCATTTTGAAGATCTTCCGCGTCCGCTTAATTTATTTTCACAAAATAATAAGTATAAACAACAATGCAAATGCAACACGCTCAAGTCACGACAGTCAATATAACGCGACAAAGAACCATGTGTCATTTCTAATCTGACATAAAGGAATAGACTTATTCAAAGTACTGTGGAGCGAGAGAGAGCAGTACCTATACTAATTCATTTAGCATTCGATCTACCATATTTTGCCGGATGTAAAAAGAATGAATGAACATAATAAATGAACATGACAAGACTCGGGTTAGTTGACTCTGGGTTAATTTTTACTGGTGCAATTTATACTGTGAGTTAAAAATTTAAAACATTAACACTGAGTTAGTAAACCTCGAGTTATTTATTTAACTCAAAGTTTTGGTACAAGCGGGCCTTACTAAACAGCAGAAGACCAAACTCAAAATTTGCCAACGGGCAATGGAGCGCAGCATATAATAGGTGTCAAGCGATAAGATGGCGTTAGAACTGCACTCTATAACACAATTAGCGAAAAAACAGCCAGGCTGAAGTGGGATTGGGCTGGCCATGTCGCACCATGGGCAAAGATCACTCCCGTCACTCACTGGACGCTTGATGATGACGGAAGATCGCGGCGAAGATGGCGTGACGATCTGATCATGTTTGTGGGGACAACATGGTCAGAGATAGCACAAAAAAGGAGAGTTATAGAAGGAAAAAGAGAAGGCCTTTGCCACAAAGGCTAACAAAAAAATGAGGTGAACTAGGGACACTGTTTCCAAATGGCATGTATTTAATCGAACCTCAAATAATTCCCATTTTTTAACCTAAAAATATTTATGAACACTTTCTTTTTGTGCACCTCAAATAATACCTATTTTGGTTTCCTAAATATACTAAATAGCCAAGTAACTGCAACCAACTTGGATGTATGTTGGTCACAGTTCTAACCTAAGGGTGCCAGGTAGATCCGGGGCTACCGCACGATCTCGGGCGAGGCGGCAAGCCTCCTTGCCGGACAGCCGCCGTGGGATCTGGAGGCGATAGTCCTCGCGCGCCTGTATGAGTGGCGCGCGGAGGCACTACGCCGGGGGGAATCCCCGCTTCCGCGGCAAATCGCGGCGGAGCGGACGGACCTTCGGCGCGATCTCATGGCGGCATGGAAAGAGCGACTGTCGCAACCCAGCGCAGGGCACGCCACGATAGCGGCGGTAAGACCCCTCTTTGAGGAGTGGCTAGAGAGGCGTCACAGCGTCCTCACCTACCGCCTGACGCAGGTCCTCACCGGACACGGATGTTTCCGGAGGTTCCTGCACATCATCAGGCCAAGGAAGGAACACGGGTGGGTTTTAGTCAGTAAGAGTCTGACACTCCCTTCCGCTCCACCCAGAGCGGGAGGGGACATTTGATGATTTCCCATCGTCAAAAAAAAATATAAAAAAGGGTGCCAGGTAGTTTATTTACTGTGACCAACACTGCTCACGCGTGGTTGGTCACAGTTCTAACCTAACCCAACCCGTCCGGGTTGATCCGGGTACCTCTAGCTTAGTTACTGCGACAAACTGGGAGAAAAGTCCAGAAAGTAAGAAAGGCTTATTCATTTAAAAAAGCGTACTTCATTAGAAGCCAAACATATTTTAGAAGTTTATTCATTAAAAAATGTGTACATCATTAGAAGGTCAATAATTTTTAGAGATCAATTAATTACTTATTACCCTTTCCAAATTACTTCTTATATTAAGTTAACGTCCAATAACGAGATCTGTCGCCTCCACCATCACACATAAAGACTTTATTTTGATTCCATACACCATTGTAATTTCTCCTATGTTTTCGTATGCCGTTAGCTGAGATCCGCCGAAGGGCATATTGATAAACGGCCGCTTAGGCGTCGCGACATGCGTGCGAATATATCGCTGAGAATATTTCATGTTTAACGTCTGCCGGCTTCCCACGATGTGTACAGGATGATTCTAGATTCTTTGTTAGGTTTGTAAATAGAGCTTGACGGCTAAAGGCGAACAAATGTGGTTGTTGTGTTCTGTCATTTGTTATCTTTCTAGATGTTTGTTTCATCCAGTGGTCAACCGTTCGAAACGGAAATTACGTGTGCTATCAAAAAGTGCGCGTGGCTAATCAGTACGTAGTGTCTATCTGTCATCGATATAAACGATTTACTAATGGTTGCTTTAGATATAACCGCTTAGTTTTTGTGTGTTCTTCTTCTGAAATATCGACTTTTTGTAAAAAAAATTACACTACTAACTATCGGTCTATGAAAGTACCAAGAAAGAAATCAGAGCATAGCATTCTTAACTTTTCCATAGACAGTTGTCTTATAAAACCTTTACTTCGAATTTCCTATTACAATCGCTAGCTTCTATACAAAACATTGATACAAGCTCAAGTCACTAAGCTACGCTTACCCGAGTACGATTGAATCGATTAGTGTAGGTAAGCTAAAGTTAATCTGCCTCACTTAAATGCATAACTAATGTGAAACAGGGTTCCTTGCGTGTACATACGTACCTACATACTCTATATTAAGCCATTGGAGGTAAGTATTTAAGTAAAATTCGTGGCTGGTCCAATTAGGGATTATTAAAAGCAATTTGTAGTATTGAAGATAGGACTTCGACGATGTGAAAAACGATTGATAATATTGAGGACCTACAGAATTAGTTATTAAGGTGAAAGGATAGGCCAAACTACAAAATAGACCTCTCTTTGAAGGACTACTACTACTAGACGGATGGACCAAATATATAAAAAAAAAATACCTAATTCGCATAACATATTTGACTTTAAATTTTAAGTTTAATTTTTTTATTATTGTTTATACTTTTGTCGGAAAAAAATCGAATATATCCTCTTTAAATCTGCAATAATTTGCTTACTGCTTTCAAAGAACTGAAGCGATTTAAATATTTTTTTCACACCATCATAGACAATTTATTGCTTTATTAAATTTAAGTTCAAAATTGTACAAAATTATTACTTATAGGTGCCGTTTAATCAATAATATCATAATACCGGCGCTGGCGCTCACTCAGACGCGAGGGCCAGTCTCACCCTAGCGTTTGCACGGGGAGGCTGTGTCGCATGTTAGCGCGCTCCGCTCTATAAACTTTACGTGAAAGAGTAAACAGTGCAGATAGTACGTTTGGTACAGTAGTACGGTTGAGCTATTCTTTTTCTATTTATTGATCGAAGAAAACACTATCAAAGAAAAGCGAAAATTTATGAGTATTGAAAACGGATGAAAAATCTTGCCAGCCACAAAAAAAAAAAACAAAAAACTATAGAAAAAGAAAATGAAGAAGTGAAGTCAAGATCCAACGAAAGTAATACAGAAGAAAAAGAAAATACATGGAAATTAAATTATAATGATAGCAATACAGAAGAAAAAAGAAATGAAGATATTATATTAAAGTCAAACTCTAATGAAAGCAATACAGATGAAACTACGTATTTACAATCTACGTTTGTTAGGGAAATGCAATTTAACTAGTTTTGTTTGGTTAATAACAATTTTTTTAAATGGTCCAAATAAAATGTTAAGTAAATATTATTTTGATATTTTCGTTTTTATGGTTTCGTAGCCAAATGACATAAACCATTTTTCTCCAAGTCAAGTCATTTGAAATATAGACACTTCCAGAGTGGTCAAATGTGCGCCCCTCTAATTTTTAAAATAAGTGTAAAATAAAATATGTGCTGGTAGATCTCAATGAAAAATTTCAATGAAAATTGGTTTGAACGAGATGTAGTCATAAAGCCCGGTTTCCACCGCGAGCGGAACGGACCCATTATTGACTTCGTTAAAATCGCAAACGCAAACGGCATACTTGTATTTCCTTTGTTGGTGGAAGTTTAACGAAGTCATTAATGGGTCCGTTCCGCTCGCGATGGAAACTGGGATTTAGTTTTCGAGATATAGCACATGTTCAAAAACCGCAAATATAAATTTGTCATTCATACAAACACTATGGAAAACAAAGTTAAAAACAAAACTTTGCTTGCTACTACGGAACCCTTCATGGGGGAGTCCGACTCGCACTTGGACAGTTTTTTATTAGTCTAAGCACATTAATAAAAAGCGTTATTATTTCTTTTCACAAAAACAAATTGAAATTTTATGTATTTTGATTTACTCTAACTACAATAACTGTACTCGGTAAAGAATATTTTGTTCTCAAAACAAGCATTGCAAATGTTCCGAGTCTGCCTACATTCAATCGATTTATGATGATAAAAGGTAGTATTGTAGCGACAAAAATTCTTCGAACGCATCTGCGTCCGGTGATACTCTTTGACGGTCGGGGGATGAGCGGGCGCGCGGGGCGGTTAGCGCGCTGGCCGCTTGTTTCATGTTCAATGCTCAAGGACGTTGGGCTATCCTTTCGCCTTAACACGGATTTGGGATTCAAAAATAATTTATTATTAAGTCCGATCGTATTAACTAAACAAATTATTGTTCTAGAGACTTCAAGTGAAAAACCTTCCTGTAGCGATGTTTTGTAGGTACTAATTAGTGTGAAAAACTTGGTTAAAATGATTTAGTAACAGGATTCAAAACAAATTGTAATTAACATTTTAGACATCGCCCTTTTAAAGTCCTTGACCAGCAGTGGTATTCTGTAACCATCTCACCGAGTAAACGTAGGTGAAGTGAGCGTGGAGGGAACTGTCAACAGTGTCAATCCCTAGTATCAGCATTGCTATTCTGTGAAAATCTCATCGTGAAAACTTAGGTGAAGTGAGCGTAGAGGGAACTGTCAACAGTGTCAATCCCTAGTATCAGCATTGCTATTCTGTGAAAATCTTATCGTGAAAACTTAGGTGAAGTGAGCGTAGAGGGAACTGTCAACAGTGTCAATCCCTAGTATCAGCATTGCTATTCTGTGAAAATCTCATCGTGAAAACTTAGGTGAAGTGAGCGTAGAGGGAACTGTCAACAGTGTCAATCCCTAGTATCAGCATTGCTATTCTGTGAAAATCTCGCCGTGAAAACTTAGGTGAAGTGAGCGTGGAGGGAACTGTCAACAGTGTCAATCCCTAGTATCAGCATTGCTATTCTGTGAAAATCTCGCCGTGAAAACTTAGGTGAAGTGAGCGTGGAGGGAACTGTCAACAGTGTCAATCCCTAGAATCAGCATTGCTATTCTATAAAAATCTCACCGTGAAAACTTAGGTGAAGTGAGCGTGGAGGGAACTGTCAACAGTGTCAATCCCTAGTATCAGCATTGCTATTCTGTGAAAATATCACCGTGAAAACTTACGTGAAGTGAGCGTGGAGGGAACTGTCAACAGTGTCAATCCCTAGTATCAGCATTGCTATTCTGTGAAAATATCACCGTGAAAACTTACGTGAAGTGAGCGTGGAGGGAACTGTCAACAGTGTCAATCCCTAGAATCAGCATTGCTATTCTGTGAAAATATCACCGTGAAAACTTAGGTGAAGTGAGCGTGGAGGGAACTGTCAACAGTGTCAATCCCTAGTATCAGCATTGCTATTCTGTGAAAATCTCACCGTGAAAACTTAGGTGAAGTGAGCGTGGAGGGAACTGTCAACAGTGTCAATCCCTAGAATCAGCATTGCTATTCTATAAAAATCTCACCGTGAAAACTTAGGTGAAGTGAGCGTGGAGGGAACTGTCAACAGTGTCAATCCCTAGTATCAGCATTGCTATTCTGTGAAAATATCACCGTGAAAACTTAGGTGAAGTGAGCGTGGAGGGAACTGTCAACAGTGTCAATCCCTAGAATCAGCATTGCTATTCTATAAAAATCTCACCGTGAAAACTTAGGTGAAGTGAGCGTGGAGGGAACTGTCAACAGTGTCAATCCCTAGTATCAGCATTGCTATTCTGTGAAAATCTCACCGTGAAAACTTAGGTGAAGTGAGCGTGGAGGGAACTGTCAACAGTGTCAATCCCTAGAATCAGCATTGCTATTCTATAAAAATCTCACCGTGAAAACTTAGGTGAAGTGAGCGTAGAGGGAACTGTCAACGGTGTCAATCCCTAGTATCAGCATTGCTATTCTGTGAAACTCTCACCGTGAAAACTTAGGTGAAGTGAGTTTGAAGTGAGCTTTCATTCCACCTGATACTAGGGATTGACACTGTTGACAGCTCACTTCACCTACATTTTCACGGTGAGATGGTTACAGAATAGCACTGCTGATGGAATGAAAGTTCACTTCAAACTCACTTCACTTAAGTATTCACGGTGAGATTTTTACACGATAGCAGAATATATCGTCAGTTCTGAGGGAATATTTACTATTTCATGCTTTGTTACAATGGGGGTAGGCAGTAACTACAGAACGCCACCTGCTACGATCCTTACATACTCCTTTTGCTTCATTTACGTTCATAAATCTCGTCATACACGCACGCAAGTTGCGAGTACTACGCACCTGGCCTTACTGAAGAACAGCACCAAAAAGGTCAGGGGCCGTACTATGTCGTGTTAATTCCATCATTGTTCCAGCGTGGAAGAGAGACGGAGCTACACATGACCGATAGCACCACAGAACAGATAAAACAGGTTAGAAAGGAAATGGTTCCTGATTTGTATTAGAACGCGTGTCGCCGCTTGTCTCCCACTCCTTAACTCCACTACAAGCAAGAGACCAATACGTACGCGTATTACACACACAAATAAACCACACGCACTTAGATAGTGAGTTTGCTATTGGTTGTCACACTAATACAAACACTGCTTTTGACGTACACTCACTCATGCGCAAAAGGTAATTTATTTCTCACGCATGTTACGGCGACCAAAAGGTCGATTACTGATATCGATAAAATTACTGTAATTTATAAGTTAGCAATTTTTCTCTATATTTCCGGGAAGAGGGGGACAATTAGTGTGGACTTCCTAAATACATATAAATAATTCAAACTCAAAGCATTTATTTCAAATAAACCAACTGCAGGCACTTTTGAATTGTCAAGGGTTCGGTCAGTCAGAAAGATGAAGCTAGTTGCCCATTCCAAAGCGTAGTAGGTACCTATGGAGAAGAACGGGCAAGACACTCCATGGACACTCTTTTAAATCGAAATATTGTTACAAAAAAGTGGTTACATCATTCATGTTGAAATAATACATGTGAGAACGATGTAGAAAGACGTGCACGTTAAAAAAGTCCGTAATAAAAAGATAAAAACCATTCAGCAATTCAAATAAGCCGTGGCAGCTAAGAAATTACCTGTGCCACATTCAAGTCAATGAAAGACGAACCCAGTAAGTTTTATAGTAGGTACATAGTGCTCACACGTGCTATGCAATTATACAATACTAAGAAATTGAATTTATACAATGCAAAGATAGATTGTACAACCTTCATCAGCTCACAATATTTTCGAATGCTAATCGATTCGTTTAGGCGCTCTTGTAGAGCAGGACCAGCGCTGAGCCAAGCATTTTTGTCAGCGATATAATCCCTCAACTTATAATATGCTTGGCTGTATAGTGTGCGTTTTAGACAAGATTTAAATTTCGTTTCATTCAGTTGGAATAATAATATGTGGGGAGGTATTTTATTGTAACATTTTAAACAGTACCCCATGAAGGATGAATCTACATACTTTAGCCAGTCTGAAACCTGGTTGAACTAATTGGTCCCTATTTCTAGTCCTTTAATTGTGTCTTTCACCTCTTTTAATGAAGATTAAAATTTTTCCTTAATACTGTCAAATTAAGGGGGAACATCTAACATAGCCGCGAAATTCAAATTTTCTTTGGTTTTTTGCTAATTTATTTATATATATATATATATATAATGTATAACGCAAGGAGATATATCTATGTACATATATACACAGTATACATATAGCTCAAGGGAAGCGTGCGGTGACAATGACGCGAGTTTCACGCTTTTTGTTCACCCAAAAAGTACACATATATACATAGTATACATATAGCTCATGGAAAGCGTTCGGTGACGATGACGCGAGTTCCATGATTTTGTTCACCAAAAAAAGTGCTCAACGCGCCTAAAGAAGTTTTCACTTAAAAAATACTAGAATATTTTAAAATTGAACAATAATTTAAACTCAATTTAAATGCTGATTTTATTATTGTCCCTGAAATAAAACGAATTTATTAAGTAACATGCGCTTTGCTATCTTTTAAATTCGATTTTTTCAAAATAAAGTGCAATCTTAAATTAATATATTTTCCAATAATAGCCTTAGTTAGGTCTGTAACATGGTTTGCAGTAGGATATAATCCAACCTGATGATTACTAATGTTGCTAAATAATTCAGTTCCGACGAAGCTGCGCAAAATCTTTGCTGTCAACATATGTTTGTTAATATTCCGGAGATTGAAAACCTACTCAGAAACTAAATTAAAAACGCACTATAAACAATAATTGGTGATAGTAAACAAAGTTATTTTAATTATAATTATTACTGATAATAATCAGCTGTATCAAACACACATACTTAATATCGACATTATTTACAACTTGGTACAACACTATCGATAAGCATGGATTTCGCCGAATTTCAGCTTTGGCTAGGCGTACGCGACGTTCGCAGTGAACGCAATACATTGCGCGATCACTGATCTAGTACAAGATGCTACCCATGCATTGCAAGCAATGTATAATTTTGCAACTACTGTTGCGATTGTATCGTTTTTATCTACAAACTACATAATACTATAGTAATAATTACAAATATCACTTGTATTTTAAGGTTTTTGGACTTACCGGTGAAAAGAAATCCCTTCCCGGGCTACACTACACACCTGTCTTCTTTTCCGACACGTTATAATAGCGCAAGACGGCATAATTCTTTGTTTTTCACGGAGCGTCGTACGTTGTCACAATATGAGCGCGACTGTTAGCCCGTGAAACAAATTTCGGTTGACTTTTGAGCGGTTGCTCATAAGTGCGGCGTGCCTGCCCCGCCCACAAGGCCCTTCTAACCTCTTTATCTGTTCTGTGGATAGCACTATCTCTTTTTCTCAACGGAATCATGATGGCGTTAACAGGTCATAGTACGCCCCCAGGTGTATTTCCTTCTAGGGCGTCCCATCCCGCCTGACAGAGAAATTCCTAGTGTGGGGCAACGTTTTTAAAAAAAAAAAAAAAAAAAAATTGGTGATTGTTGTTTCAAGTGTTTCAACCACCTCTCACGGCACCCTTAAGAAGAGAGGCGTTGACTTGATCCCCACTGTGAATCACATAGCTAAGTAATTTACCAGAGCAATTACAGATACTGTACCAAAGTACATCTAAATTCACAGCATACTTATCTCCAACGACCGAAATAATGCAAAATATTATAAGGGAGCGTCGCGAAACCTCGCGGGAGTTCCGTAGAGCGATAATGTTCGATTTAAGAAGGTTGTAAAATGTTTTACGATAGCTGCCAGCTATCCTGAGCCATTGAGACGCACTCCCTTGCCAATTATAACCGCATACTGCAGATGTTGAGGTATTTATTTATGTTTTTAGGTATCAGAATAGTGTTGGGTATTGAGATGATTATGATTTTGTAAGGTCGTCGTTCGTTTTCTAACTCAATTCGGTTGTTACCTAGTAATAGTCTTGCAGTATGCAGTCATATGGTGCTTAAAAAGGGAGTTACCAGGGGCCGTACTATGACCTGTTAACGCCATCATGATTCCGCTGAGAAAAAGAGATAGTGCTATCGCTCATGTATAGCTCCGTCTCTCTTCCACGCTGGAACAATGCTGGAATTAACACTTCATAGTACGGCCCCAGAAGTGTTTACCGGGAGTTTTGAAAATTTGGGGTTTTATTGATGTCGACGTGCTCTTTTTGAATTTTCGTTTTGCCACCTCGTACCTTTGCCGCTTGCGCCGCCATTTCAAATGAGTCTGAATGGAGAAATTGTCAAAAAACTTATCGATTTTGGGCCATTTTACCAAAATGGCGGCGCGAGAGGCAAAGGTACCAGCCGGTCGATTGAACTGTAAAAATCTCACCGAGAAGACTTGCGTGGAGTGAGCTGTCAGTGTCGTCCCACTGATGCTAGGGATTGACCAACGTTACATTTACAATCATAATCGAGATTTTACTAATATGTTTTATCCAAATTCTAATGATCATTTTAAATTATTTCAAAGCTATGAAGTAGTTAAGTGGCTAAACATTATTATTTTCGGGGTTAAAAAGTAAAATAGCAGAACAGAAATTCAGTTAGAAACTCAATGTTGTATTTTTTTAGACTAGCTTTGAAATAATATAAAATTATCAATAGAATTTGAATAGCTTCTGCCTACGGCTGCACCTGCGTGGATGTTGATAAATATCCCACGGAAAAGTACTACCGGGATTAAAAGTATCCTATGTGTTAATTAATCCAGGTTATAAAATATATGTGTGCCAAACCTCTTCCAAATAAATTCAGCCGTTTTTGAGAAAATCGGGAACATACATTTAGACAAACAGACAAGCTGACAAAATTTTTAAAAACTTAATTTTCACCGTCAGCCTCGTTCCCACACCTCGTAGCAATTACTTCGTTACTATTTCTAAGAAAGAAGAACTAAGAACCTTCATAAGGGTAGGGTTTTCATTCTGGGAAATTAAAAACTAAACACGCCAGAAGCCGAGCGTTTTCTAGGAATAAATATTAACTGACGGGCAAAGCCAATTCCAATTAATGTTTTTTTTTACACAAAAAGGCAATTTCTTAACATTCATATAATTATAACTAATCTTTGTTTATAATACGTTTTCAACGAAACTGTTTCTAACTACAAATGATACATTTTATTTTGCTTTGAAAACGACGAATTTTTCTCATGAAAGATTCTCTTGATCATATTGAAACGGAGTTTTTAATTACCTTTTAAGTGTTCGTAATTTATTATATCAAAGAAATTGTTTTTAATATTAATATCAGCAATAACTTTTTTGAACATTTTATATTTGATCTTAAATTTGAGATCACCAGTAAGCGACATCATCATCTTGCAGGTGACATAAAAATTAATGAAAAGTTTAAAAGGACGTAATTGGTGTCTCTTCTAAAAAGAGATTGCGTGTGCTAGTATTATAGTTCAATATATATTTAGAAATTATAATGAAAATCAATACATGATGTTACACATTTCCTTATCTGATAAACAGATGAATGTAGTTTTTATTTGTTGATCATTTAAATAATATTTTTTTGTTGAAGTAAAACATAAATAACCAATTATTTTTTGTATTACTAAAACCTTTTTCTATTGTTGATAAGTAGTAAAAAAATACTTCCCTCACATTTTAAAGGCCTCAACCCAAAGACACTAGTTTCGGTACGAAAATAAGCGTTTGCAATAATTTCATAGCTGTCACGTACAAGCCTCCGGAGCGACATTCATTCCATTTATCTTCGCTAGTTCGCACAGTCCCAGTAGATGCAACATTTACTCGCTGCTTACTACTAAATACACATTTATCATTTAATTGCAGTTAAGTAAGCTGTTTTAGTATGTTATTTTGTTTTAGATTAGCTTAGTTTTCTTTTGTATTCAATGAGACTAACAAACCATTCACGTTGGTATCGGATAGGTAGATCTAGCATCATTCAAATGGGTTTCCAAATTCAGATTTCTGATGCATAAATCTGCTGGCGAGCAGCACTAGGGGCCCGAGATCAGACGACACAGTTTTAGATGCTAGTAGGTACACATGAGGCTGCTTACAGATCAGACCTAAAATAATATATAGAAAGCACACAGAAACATCAAAAATACCTACTGGTCTGTTATAATCCCAGAGCAGGACAACAAAACCTCTTCTCATGCATAAAAGATCAATCACAACAATGGCTCTCTGCGTGTTGTCCTTTTCCGAACATTTAATTTCTTACGACAGTTACAAGTCCAAAATCCATTATGATATCGTATTCCCCATTTCGCCCATCAGATCAATAATAGGCGATGATTATAAAGCTATAGGATTATAATTACAAAGTCAGTAAACAGGTTTACGAGTGAAATGCGCCACGGCGGCATCGCTTGAATAAACATGAATCATGAACGGTTTACGGCGCTGGAATTCGACCGATATCTGCCAATGGTAGGGTTGGCATATTTAAATATTGAGATATCTATGTTCAACATAATAACAATGACCTATTAATAATAGGTATAATAGGCTGCTTGGAAGAGATCGCAGGAAGCGCCGGCCATAAGGCCGCCCATTGTATATTTTGTAGTGTTCGATTCATTTTTGTTATGTATTCTGTGGTGAAAAAAAAAAGACAAAGACTATATAAAGTAATTTCTCACTTTGTAGTGTTTTTTTTGGAAGTAGGGATTTTTTTTGTTAAAAAGTTTTATATTTTTCACTTGTTAGTTATGGTACCTACCCCACACCAATTCGAAAACGTTCGTCTTACACGTCCACGTCCGTTTGGAGGTAGTTTTTTTTTATTTAAAAATAATTTATTGTTGATTTTATTAAAACCTTTGACCGATTTCGATTCAATTTAAATGGGACCACACCGGATGTAGAAGCGTTCAAATAAAAAAAATCAATAAAATCGGTTCACCCAGTCGAAAGTTTTAATGTTTTTACCTCAGAGGTAAAAAACATTAAAACTTAAAAATACAGTAGAATTGAGATTCTCCTCCTTTTTTGAAGTCGGTTAAAAACCAATTCTTTTTATTTTATGTCTGTTATCTTATATATTATAATTTAATGGTCAATGGTGGTTTGGTTTAATGGTTAAGGACCATTACTCTTTCTCCAGTTACAAATGTCTTATATAAGTTTTTACTGTTGCTTGTTTCATTTTATTTGTTCATCGTCAATTTTATCATGTAGGTACTGGCTTTGGCCACAACAATGAGAAACGACATCTTAATTCTCTTGCATACGTGGGTCACACTGAAATTTTTAGAAAATAAAAAAACGGAATGATTTAGAAGCCTGTTAATATTTTTATTGCTTTTCGAATTAGTCTCTGTTCCTTTCTAAGCACCGGTTCATGCGATGGAATCATTAACTGAAGCCGAATCGAATTAGTCTCCAGTATTCGATAGTCCGTCTGGCGGAGTGAGCTGGAGCGTTGTCGTGGTGGAGGATCCTGCATCTTGTGCTGTTATTTTTCAATGCAATCTTTTATCAGCTGCTTTTCTTACTGGCCTATTCTAAAAACTTTCAGTATGACCCCCGAACATCATTTTTGCAGAACTTTGACCGGTGGTTTTATGAATAGTACAACTATTGTCATATATAAACAGATTACAAGCATATTCCACTGTCTTCCCACTTTCTACGATTTTCACCATATGAGACTTAAATGTCTCAACAAACCGTTCTGCTAACCCATTTGTAGCAGGATAGTATGGAGGGGAGAAAGATCGTTTGACTCCAAAGTTTTGCGTAATTCTTAAATAATAAAAAAAATTGTTTTTATACCAAGTATGATATACCAAAAATCAATCAAAATCAACTATCAGTTTGCAAAATGAATTTTTGCCCCTACATAGAAATTCTTAGAATTTACTTACTCCAAAAATGATAGCATAAAGTAATTTTTCATTCAATGGACATTTAATTTGTGCATGATTTGGTTTCTTGCTGACAACGGCTACAGGGTGTATGAAATTACTACTATCCCTTATTAGAGCTGAGTCATATGTCAATATGACCATTAAGTTTGGATCAAAATGTGATAGTGAAGATGTATTTGAAATAAATAAAGGTTTATTGGAGAAACTTGTACAACGTTTACAGTAAATCTTACATAGGGACCTCATTTTAAGTAAATCTGTGCTGTCCTGTGCTAGAAGATCCCGCTCTTCAATGTCAAACTATGAAATGGTAAAAGTGGTGTACAAAAGAAAACAGAAATTAAACAAAACCTTACAAGTAAAATCTCAAACTAAACAAGAAGACATGAACTATAACTAAAAAAATAAAAAAAGAAAGGGCCTTTTTTATTTGGTTAGAGGACTTATCACATTCCTCTGTCCATTCCAATTTCACTTTTATTAAACAGTCATACAATGGTTTCAATATTATTGCCACATTTTGCAGAAACCTGTTATAGTGATTAATTTTTCCTAGGAATTATTTTAACATTTTCATGTATTTCTGGCTGTGCCAAAGATAAAATAGGTTCAATTTTGCTTTTTACGATTTTTATGCCAGTTTTATTAAAATTTTTATTTACTTTTACCTCAAATCCAATATATTATATCAATATCAAATATCTAATTTCTCTTCAACTAATTTACATTTATTTGATTTTGATCGAAGGCCAATTTCCTTGTCTTTGTAGTATTAATTTAAACGTTTCATATGTTTGTGATAATGTTTTACCTTATATGTAGGTATATAAATTTTCAATGTATGCTATAACATCTAATCTTTTATGTTTTTGTATTACTAATCTCTGAAATGACCCTGGCCTGTAGGTACTCCAAAAGGTTGATAAAAATATGGGAACTATATTTTCTATCACCAAAATTTATATTTGTCATCAAGTTGTATCACCTAATAGATCTATCGCCACGAAATATTTTCGTTCTCAGATAAACAAAAATTGTTCCCAGGTTGATATCTCAGGATTTTAGGTGATTTATTGTGGAACTGATTTTGCATTGTTTGGTGACTACATTTTGGTGACAGATCTACTATTTGGAGGACAAACCTTATTATTTAAGAAACACAAAACTAATTAAATTGGTAATAGCTTAAATGATACCCGAGACAAATTACCAGGAGAAACTGGATGCAATCTGGACTTTAGGGCACCCCGACTCGGACAGGTTAGGTTAGAAGGGGATGGCGGGGTCGAGAGACCCCGCCATCCCCTTCGTGGTTATTTTTTTATAAACCACCCAGAAGTAGGAGCCCCGCGAAGCGGGGCTCCGTCGACCAAGCCCTACCGTCGACATATTATGTATATCAATCGATCCGTGGTGAGTAAGAAAACTACTACTATTGGTGATCTCTTTAAATTAGTTTGCTTAAATACTTATTAGGACACACCTATTATAATACATACAAAAACATTTATTTGGTACTAGACCTTATATCTCAGGATTTTAGGTGATTTATTGTGGAACTGATTTTGCATTGTTTGGTGACTACATTTTGGTGACAGATCTACTATTTGGAGGACAAACCCTATTATTTAAGAAACACAAAACTAATTAAATTGGTAATAGCTTAAATGATACCCTAAAAATATTTGTAAATAACTTGTTCAGTGATAATTGTAACTAATGTCACTCTTAGTGTGGTGCAACGTTTAAAAAAAAAAGGAAAAAATTCTCTTTGTCTAATGGTCATGGCAAGTATGCTTCCCGCAAATCTAAATCCCAAAAACATGTATTACCTTGGATCTTCATTAGAATGTCATTAATTTTTGGTAACGGGATTACCATTAGATCAATTTGTAACTACCTATTTATTGTGCACCACATAATCGAACTGTTCCATCTGGTTTTAGGACTGGAACCACTGACGTACCCCAATCTGGGTACTCCAATGGGTCAATACGCTTTGCCTCGTCCAATCGTTTAATTTCACCGTTTACTTTATCATTTAGTGCAAATGGGACAGTTTTCACAGGCATGAACATGTGTTTAACACATGGTTTAATCGATAAATGTATTGGCTCTCCTTAATTAATTTCCCATACCAGGTTTAAAAACTTCAGCAAAGTAATTTTTTATCTCTTCAATTAACTTTTCTTTGGGCACTTCATACTTTTTGTTCAAACTTTGGCGGCCATAATTTGGTAATCCATTTTTTTCAACAAACCGTCTTTGGTTGCTTACATCTACATAATTATATTTGATATTTAAATCACATTTAACCCTAGCGGTATTGATGTTGACAGATCAAAGTCTATGAATATGACATTCCATTGTGTAAGGTCTAAATCAGCGAATTATTGTCATTTATCAGATAACGTAATAGTACTCATATCTGCCGAGCTATTCTGTAACCATCTCACCGTGAAAACTTAGGTGAAGTGAGCTGTCAACAGTGTCAATCCGTATTATCACGTGGAATAAAAGCTCACTTCACCTTAGTTATCACGGTGAGATTGTTACAGAATCAACCGGCTGAACCTTTTTTTTTTTTTTTTTTTTTGTTTCCGGGGTGGAAAATCCTCATGGAGGTCCGCCGCCCTGGGGCGGGCGGCGGGGTCTGTCAGACTCTTACTGACTAAAAACCACCCCGGTGTTCCATCTCACACCTACGCCGGGGGTCGCGGGAACGTACGATCCTTCCGCAACCCCCGACTGGTGCCGGCCCGCCACCGCGGGCCTCTTCGGGTCTGGGGGGGGAGTGAGGTGTTTGACTCCCCCCACGACGTCTAAAAGGGGCGCGCGTGGAACACTATGCGCCACCACCTCGGGTCCTGATGTATGGGGGGCGACGGACGTCCCCGAGTCCGTCGCCCCTGGACCCATTTAGGGGGGCTGGATCGACCGGCTGAACCTGTGTCAACTCCCAATTCTAATACCTTTCCATTTACTGCAATTTTCAACTTGGCATCTGGTTCTTTTCCTTTATCATGAAAATAAAATGTGTCCTTTGCAATTTTATTCACACGTGACCATAGTCTATCAAGAGAACATAGAGATGTGCCTCATGACCAATTTCCGGGCGAGCCGATGTTACCCTCTAACTCTAACATCAATAACAACACAAGACTCCAACAATTACTAAGAGCGAACGCAATCAGCAAAAAGTTTCTTTTTATCGTAATGTGAAGCCAGTTGTAATATTCACATAATACGTGTTACTTTTACCTCTTTTCGGCATGAGAAGGTAATATTTAAAAGTTTATGTGGTATGAAACCCTTATTGCGCTATTAATTACGTCTCGCAATTGGCCGTTTTTTTTTAATCTTGAAAATAGACTGCGCGACAAAAATACAGGGTTATGTTTTTAAGCTGTGTACTTAGTTACCACCGACGAAATCCTCTGTACTGATTAAAGTTTTATACTAAAGTACAAAAAAGCTGGTTTTAAAGGTATTCGATACGTCTACGTGCCAAATGCCAACCCTAACACGCTACGAGAGAATATCCTTGGATAATACCTTTACATTTAGCGGTTCACTTGTTAATTTCGTTTTGGGATGGGTTTGAATGATGTGGTAACAAATGCGTTACGATTGATAGCGTAATTCACGAATCAGTAAAATCAAATTGCTTCAGGTATCTGTTATTTTCATTTATTGGTATATATGTGTTTTATTTTACCGGCAGCAAAATTTTACGCCGTTTCAAGCAAGTAACGATGTCTTGTTTTGTACTGTTAGGATCTGTCTGTCAGTGAGAGCAATAAGTAATAAGTGTAAGATTCTTCAATATCGCAGTAATGTTGTACAACATTGCACATTAATAAGAATTACAAGTAATGCAGCTTTGGAGTACTTATACAGGCATCGTTAATACATCATAATGTGTTCAATCTCATGATTAGTAAGGTCTATTCAAATCCTTGTTTCGTATTGATGTTGTTTCTACTTAAACAAATATTAACTTTATATCCGTGAAACTAAAGATGATTTTAGATTATGTAGTATTAGTGAAAAAGTCATAAAAGGGATGTTTCAAAATGAGCCAGGTCTATGTACACTACCTTAAAATAAAGAGAAAAACCCCCAAATTCGGGAAAAATACAGATAATTCACTTAAATGTATACTGTTGTGGTAGTTAATTGATAATTATCAAATATTTTTACCGACTTTCAACATGGCGTCAAACAAATTTAGTTACACTGTGCTTAAAAACCATAGATCGACCATTGATCATAGAAAGAGAACTGTCAGCTGTCACAACGGTGTCAATAAATAATTATGTCAAAAGACATTAATCAATCAATATGACAGCTTACTGCCATGACGGGTTTTTGTTGTGTGTTGCAATTTCAAGTGTAATTTGTTGTGGTTTACCAGCAAACAAAGAAAACAAGCCAAAAACAAAAAAACCATTTTAAAGTAATTAGACAGTTAGGAACTGTTTTAAATGTGTCACCACCACCACCTGGACCACCTGCTCCAGGCTCCATACATTTTGAAACATCTCCTTTCTAAACTCTTAGCACAATCTGTACTTTATGATAGGTATCAAGTTTATTTTCCCAATAACTCATATTTTGTTTACATGTTTCGAAACTAAATTGCGAACGCAGATTAGGAAAGTGCTTGAGCATTGCAATCCCCTTACACTTTTAGATTTAGTAGTAGGTACCTATTTAGACAAAAGTAATTAGGCAGCAGTTTCTTATCATTTGAATGTTATTAATGTACCATTATATTACTTTTACCTAAGGCTTAAAATGTCTCTGACGAGGGCCCAGTGTACAATATTCCTCGGGATCGTAACTCGAAATGAAAGCATCAGCATAAAAAATAAAAGAGCCCTGTAATGGCTCCCCGCTCGATGGCCATCATAAAATGTCCTTTGCTTTACTTCTATGAGAAATTAGCTATCACATATTTTTTTGCATTTCCATTCATGTTTTTGATACCCGTAAAAAGGTTACAGTCCCTGATATATGTAGGTAGGAACAATGATTTGAAATTATTATAATTGCACGCTACTGTTGCCTACATAGCGCGCATTGATTACCAAAAAAAAACTGTCCGTAGGACACGTAAGTATCGATTACTGAATATATTCGTCAATTAAAATTGTTTGAACGCCATGTGCTTTTGGGCTTCGACCTAACACGAAAAGGCCTCAAACGTTATCTAACTCTTCGTATTGACACAATTAGCACGGTACGGCACCATTTGCATACAAAAAGAGCACATAAAGATAAGCAGCATTTACACCAAGAACTGTCTTCTGTCACGTAAACAATTCCCCCCACCCCTCTCGACACAAATCAGGACAATCTACCAACAAACGAACAAACAATGGCTGTTTAAATCACACCGTCATGTTTAACGTTGATAATATACCCAATCACGAGTTTCGATATCCATGATATTCGCGGTTCGCGAGACGAGGAGGCGCGTGATCCGAATTCTGGAACACCGCGCGATAACGCCTGTCGAATCAGATTTGAATATGAATAGAATATTAATGAAAAACTTGTTCCCGACTATCAAGACTCGTTGGTGATTTGTTTTGCTTTCGTATCCCTCAAATAGATAAGAGTTAAACCCGCGAGAATAGATTCCCTATGAAAGCGGAGACTTGGATTATCTCGATGCGTGGCTGTTGGTGAAAATTTGTAGGTTACGCAAATAATTTAGGTTTACGTTAGATCTACGTGAGTTATAAATTTTCGTTTACGCAAACTTAAATAAGCTATAGAGATGAAGCTCGCTTCAAGGATTTTGTTGTTGTATTAGGATTTAGGAGGTAATTGCGTTACACGGAAACGGTCTAATTATAGCTGTTTCCTGATTGTTTCGTAAATAAATTTACATCAACAACGAGCTAATTATGTGAGCTAAATAAGAAAATGAGTTTACGTTCATGCTAAACACGAAAATGTCATACTTTTGTTTCAGCATTGTCAGATGTTTTAAAGTAGAGTAAGATGCGTTCAAAATAGTTTCCAAAAGTGATGATATAAATGTACGTCCGTTGATCTGTATTCACCATTTTTTCACAGTCTTATATAACTTCTATATGGAATACAACACAACATGCACACAACATACAGCATTATAAATTGACCCAAGTCTTCTCGCCTGCGTTTCTTATAGCATGGCATTTTCATAGCTTATTAAATAAACATAATCGTAACTATTGCAAACACAACAAATGAAACATCAATAAAATATTAAATTCTATTTACATTATGTCATCAGACCGTTAACTTCACAAACTCTATGAACAGTTTTCCGTTTACTTTAAATAGGCCACAGCTCGAGTTACTGACGACTATCTATCCAAACAGTCCCCCCACCAAACTGTTAAGTACAATTTTATAACTTTTCCCTCAATTTCATTCCTTCTTTCAGCAATCGAGTCATTTGAAAGTTCTCTGAGTATTAAGTGACGTTTCTTAAAGAAAATAAAATTCATATTAGGTACTCGTAATTAAGTAGAGAGAATTTTTCGGGGTGAAATAAATTTTCAAAAGTCGAGCGGTCGACATTGAGCAATTGCCGTACTTTATGCTAAGCTACGTTTTTAATTACTGCTGAGCACTTTTAAGTTCACCGCTGTTACTTAAAAGGCGTGCAAGATTTTTCGTGTTCAAAATTATGCGGTTCTAAATAGCAACTGTACTTTTTTATTCATGCAATGAATACCGAGATTTACAAAAATAAAAATAAATGTAATTTAATAAAAAAAATAAGAAATAGGTTGAATTATCGTTAATTTTGTGTTTCTTTGAGATAAATTAATTAATTAATTTGTGTCATAAAAAGATGAAGAGTGCTTGAGAGCAAGCTTTAACAAAGAAATTATTGAAATTCTGAATAGTATTCAAACAAATGTTTTTGAATCTCTGAAACTTAAGACATATTTAGTAAATAAAGCATAATATAGCATTAACGAGTTCCTAGAGGAAAGATTTGTATTGACATAGTAGCTTATTTGATTATTATTATTTTATTTTATTTTGTGTTTGTTAATTTTGCAATGACTTAGTTTAATTATTTTTGTATCTTTTTACCTATTTTTTATTGTTGACATGATTATTGTATAAATGTCTTAATAACTTATATTTTAAATGTATTACAATATTATTATTTCATTTATTACTGATTTATTGTTATTTTATGAGAATGTTTTTAATTAATAATACTCATTTTTTTACATTTGCACGTCACATCAAGTGGCAAACATCTGTACGTAAAAATTGTTAATGTTACCACCTTGCATGCATGTTTTTTATTGTATGTATGTCACATGTTTACGCAAATAAATATTATCTTATCTTATCTTATCTTTTCCCACCAAAATGTGGGCTTATTTTATTTGCTGATGAAAAATGCATAAGTTTCGATCCTCCCTTCTGCTAAAAGGAAATTGTGAAGTGTCAGGCATCCCTTCGGCACTCGGAACCATTGGCAAATGGGACATGTGGGTAGACGACAAGTGCTTCGGAAATACCTTCGTTGTTTCTAGCCGAGTTACGAGTAGGTACTCGGAAGTGTTACATATTTATATGTTTGTATTTATTTGAAGTTTCGTAAGGGGCGTTTCACTGTGTTGAATTGGAAAATTTATGGTAAAAAGATGGTCCTGCAAAAACCAGGCTTGCTGTCATTATTTTCATTATTAAAGGTGAAAATTTGGGAAACATGCACAGAAATATTGAGTGCTAAACAAAGTCGTTTACCTGCATCTTTATTGATATCAATTCAAATTCAAAATATTTTATTTCACATAAATCTACATAAATGGAAGCCTTCAGAAAGTAGGTGCGCGATTCCAATTAATTGGTCGTTTCCTACGAAGAAGAGCCGGTAAGAATCTCCACGGTTACTCATTTAAAAACAATTCTCTTATACAATGTTTTCAAATTACACTCTTAATACACACACCGGCAAAATTAAACGAACACAAAAATGGTGCCTTTTTTAAAAACATGTGGGTATTTCAACAAGTGGTTCTGTTATTTGAATGATTACCCTTTTTTCGTACAAAATTAAGAGGATTTTTGACAGTTTTCAACCTTCTAACATACATTATACCCTCCTAGGCATTTGCTTACTATATACGCTTCTGAGCGTTTTTGATAAGAAAGTTGGTTTCAGCAGTCAATGGTGGCCCTAGCTCATTTTGTTTATTTTGTTTGGAAAGTTAACATTGTATTGCATACAGAATTAGTGATTTGCCAGCAACTGAATTCACCAGAGCTGTAACAACGATTAAGGAAGGTCACACCTACCGTTCAGTCAGTCGAACGTTGGGTGATACACCGTAATGTGCAACGATACAGACAGACAGGATCTTACTTGCGCAGGCGAGGCCAAGGCAGAAATCGTGCAAACAGTGACGTAGACGACCGTTCTATAAGGGTGCAAACTTTGAGAACTCGTCGTCAAACGGCTATTCAGACCCGAAATCTTTTCGAAGAAGTGCGTAACGTACGTGTTAGTGAACGAACAGTGAGGAGAAGGTTAAATGAAGTTGGTTTGAAGTCATACGTGCTAGCAAAAGCGCCTAAGCTTGAGGTGAGCAATCGAGTAGCAAGATTAACGTTCACTCGTCCGGGACTGCTTAATGTCGTAGCCGGCGTAGCACTCGTAGCACTAACAATTGCTACGTAACGTGCTACGATAATGCGAATTGAACCTTAACGTCGTCGTAAGCAATGACCAGTTACTAACGGTTACTATTCAAGCGTACCGTCATAGAATAAGAAATATTATAGAAGCCAAACTTATGTATAGTCTGTTCCAAAATTATGTGATAAAAATGTAAACAAATGGATGATGCCAATTTGTAGTGCCACTTACAATTTGAGTGCTTTGATTTAATTATTTGTTTGCTGAACCAGAAATTCTAATTTTAAATCACCTTAAATATGTTTTTCGTGTGACAATGTAATTGAGGTTTATTTTATAACCTCAATTTTCATCCAATATTTTAAAATTACAATTTAGTAATGTTATTCCGTCTTAATACTGATGAATGTGTTACTAATTCCCTTTAGTGGAGATTGCGTAAGACCAACATTGCGATTCTGTAACCATCTCACCGTGAAAACTTAGGTGAAGTGAGCGAGCGGAGTGAGCTGTCAGTGTCGTCTCACTGATGCTAGGGATTGACCAAGCATTACATTTACAATCATAATCGAAATTTTAATTATATTTTTTAATGTTATTTCTGTTGATCATTCTAAATAATTGTAAAGCTAGTATTTAAGGGCCAAAATATTATTATTCAGAGTTTTATTTTTATTAAACAGCAACACAGAATGTCCATTTTGTTTCTTTTTAAATGAAAATCAACTTTGATTTTCATTTTGACCTCACTTTCGGCTTTAGCAACCTCGAAAACCATGAAAACAACAACAATAGTCATAATCACAATATGTCCCTAATAACAAACAATGTCCATGCGCATTTTTTTTAGTACCTAGTTCTGGGAAAAAATTAAATTATTTGAGTTTCTTACTGAATTTAAGTTTTGCTGTTTTATTTAAAAAAAAACCCGTAAACAGTAATGTTTAGCCACTTAAATACTAGCTTTGAAATAATATAAAATGATAAACAGAACTAACATTAAAAAAATATAATTAAAATCTCGATTAAATGTAATGCTTGGTCAATCCCTAGCATCAGTGGGATGACACTGGCAGCTCACTCCACGCTCACTTCACCTAAGTGTTCACTTCACGGTGAGATTTTTACAGAATCGACCGGCTGAACAGCATTGCGATTCTGTAACCATCTCACCGTGAAAACTTAGGTGAAGTGAGCGTGGAGTGAGCTGTCAGTGTCATCCCCCTGATGCTAGGGATTGACCAAACATTACATTTACAATCATAATCGAGATTTTAATTATGTTTTTTAATGTTAGTTCTGTTGATCATTTTATATTATTTCTAATCTAGTATTTAAGTGTCTAAATATTATTATTTAGTGTTTTTTTTTTTGTAAAATAGCAACACACAAATTCAGTCTGAAACTAGTTTAGGAAATCATATTATAAGAACTTATTTGAGTTTCTAACTGAATTGCTGTTTTATTTAAAAAAAACCCGTATAAATAGTCATTTTTAAAATCTCGATTATGATTGTAAATGTAATGCTTGGTCAATCCCTAGCATCAGTGGGATGACACTGACAGCTCACTTCACCTAAGTGTTCACTTCACGGTCACATTTTTACAGAATCGACATACAGGGTTTGCGTTTAGAACAGACCGTAGATGTTTTCTATTTTTGTAATAAACCACCGCCTTCTACCAACCTACTACGGCCTCGCCATTTCAAAACAATTCTCATTGTTTATTGTAGGTAAATGATTTTGTGCGGAGTTTTTAAGGTCTCCGCGAGTGACGCGACGGTAAAATCCTGATTGTTTTGAACGTGCCATACGCAAAACTGTAGGCATTTTAAATACATTCGGAGCGAGATTTTCGCTTCTATAATGTGTTTATTCTACGGTCCCGCAGTACTTGTATTAAACACTATCCATCTTATTACAAAATACGGTCTAACTTTAGCCCGAGCCTTAATCATCGAGTCAGTTTTTGTATTTCGAACTTTATGCCGACTTTAGTAAAGTTCTTAATACAAAATTGACAATCTAAGACCGGACTAAGTTGACAGTTTTGTAAAAAGGAACTGTATTTCGATTTCAGTTATGTTCTTATTTCAAAAACAGGCTCGATGGTTTAAACCATGTCAAAAGAAAAACTTTTGTTTTGTAATAAGACCGTATGGCTATAGGAAAGTCGTGCATGCGTCTTCGATACGGTTGTTCATGCATGCTTCGTAGGAACAATTTATGTGTGGATATGAGGTTGACTTGAGACGTTACTCAAATGGTCAAATTAATTTAAGATACTGTAATATCTAATGTATCATATATACTGAATAAGCTTCCATCAAAACTTGAAAAGCGCTTAAATGGACATTTAAATCACAGCAAATAACAAAACGTTATTTGAAACGTTGATTCCAATCATTCATAATACCAATTATTGAAACTGCATGCATGCGTCATTAAATCATTATTACCGTTCTCTTGTCCTTATCGAAATGTATTTGGGGTCGACGCAGTATTACTTCTATTCCATAATTTTTACGGTTCCGTACCCAAAGGGACCCACGGAACCCAATTACTAAGCCTCCGCTGTCCGTCCGTCCGTCCGTCTATCTGTCAGCGGACTCTATCTCATGAACTGAGTGTGCATTTCTATTGCCGCTATAACAACAAAAAATAATATAAAGTTAAAACCAAAGGGAGTCTTACAAGAAACATGTTTAAAAAAAACGAGCGAGCCTTACAGTAGTCGTTTAGGATGTGTAACATCTGACATCTCACCTTGGTAATAAGCAAAACATTAACATTCTATTATTTGAAATGATTTTTCGTAACGATGAATAGTTCCTTTTAATGAAAATTGTATTTTTTTTCATTAAAACTAGGAGTAATGCAGTTTTTTTATTGAAGACGGTCATTTTTGTTCAATTTGGGGAAGAGACAATAGACTTATGATAACTAAACTATGAGACTTGGTACTTGTGATTTCAAAGTATTTAAAAACCGTTAAAACCTGCGTCAATAACAGTACCACTGTTAGTTGTCGTAACATTTCGATCAGTGTTCATTTCGAGCTTGAGTTCATCATTTAAGTGCACAGCTGATGCGTTCACCTTCTCTATTTCCCTTTCTCGTCACACACACGCAACTGTTGGCTGACAGTACCAACATCTCGGAAAATGGGTTTGTACCATCTGACGGCCAACTCTACCACCGCGCGCGCTCATTGGTCAAATCAAATAGCGCGCGCTTGCCCGGCTTCCTGTTACACACTTCTGTCGCATTTCACGAAATCACTCCCACATATTGCCGGAAAGTGAGAGGAAAGATATTACACATCAAAAAATTGTGTTATATATTGTACAGTGGCACTGAACCCTTCGTGTGCAATCCGAGTCCAACTCGCACTTAGCCAGCTTTTAAATTAAATCAATGCATATAAAAATCCACAATTTAAATGCAACATGCCAATTAAATTAATTGTTTAATGTTTGTGCCATAACACATTATACACATTACCTATACATTATGTGGTCTGTCTGTGAAATACTCATTGGTATTCGGTGATCCATGACGTAGGTACCTTGGGGTATTTGGGCAAACAACGCCGGCAAACCTTCACGGTGTTCCGGTTTCTACCGTCAACAATCAAGGATACAGTTACAGTACATACAATAACATATATTATGCACTGTCTTTAGGGCAAATACTCAAACAAAGGAATTGTTTGATTTATGTGGAAGATTTTGTTAAAAGAATATTGTTTTTCGTGTCACGTGTTGTGTTTTGTTAAATAAAGCTTAATTCACATCTACGTAAAAACACAGAACGTTTATGTAGGCTTATTTACGTCTACTTAGCGTTTGTTTGCGTCTCCGGAGCATTTGCACCATTGCGTGCACAGACACAATCCAGCAACGACCAGTGTTTATTTATTTATTTATTACGTTTGAGAAAACAAACAGTAGTATATTAAGCAAAAACAGTGTTGTCTTAAAATTAAACTGAACAAATATACTACCCACAACATTTTCCACAGATTCCTATATTATGTAATAAAAAAAACAAGCTGTTAGCAAGCGTTAACTGTAGCAGGGCTATAAATTAATGAATAAGAAGTTAAAAGAAAAAAAATTAAAGATAAACAATATTCTAAAGATGTGTTCTCTGCAAGAATGTTTCCTCACTAATGGTTATTAAAATTATTGCTTGGCATCTAATGCGTCACCCCGTACAGGGCCCGCATGGTGGATTATGCCCCTCTCCCTCTCACAAAGAGGAGGCTGTGACCCAGCAGTGAGACGTAATTATTACGCATATGCTATGCTTAAGCTATCTGATGTGTGATGACTGTATATAAGTTCATTCCTCTACCAGCGTAGAATTTAGGACATTTTGCAACAGCCAAAGTAACGCGGTACCTTCTTGTTAGTTAGGTACTTTTCTTTGAAACTGCAAGGTAACAAAATTTCCGCACTCGAGTCCCTAAATATGCATTATTAAAATGTTAATGATTCGAATACAAAATATTTAATCGCTCACGTAACGAGCGCCATGATAGTAGGTAATTTCATCTGTTTGTATTGTATTAACTTAATTACAGATTATCAGTTGGTATTATCGCTGTTTTAGCATAATGCTTTTAAGCTGCATTAGACTTTAAGCCGCACTGTAACTATAACACAAAACATATAACTCCATTAGTTTATAGTGTTAACGATTTAAAATTAACATACAACTATTTAGGTAGCAAGGTAGGATTAAACATATTGTCATAAGCTTATGAAAACCAAAATAAATAAATTACATAGAATAGAATAGACATTTTATAAAACATAAATATGTCGTGGAAAAAGATATCGTTTCATTAAATAGTTGCTCATTTGATTACTGTAGTACCAAGGAAGTGGTAAACACCGTTGCGTCAGTTGTTATTGTAATGCCGGCACGTGGACAGAGTCGTGTTCGAGAGTGGGGTTGGTGCAGACTCAGAGGTCACTTTGAATTCGGACACCAACCAGAACACTCCTCCAAAACGAAACTCTCGGTTTACCCAGTTGATTATGTGGATTTTAAAATAATTAAAAGTGATTATTAAAGTGCTATTGTTTTTCAACTATTGCATTAGAGTTATTTTTCTCTATTACCTACGCAATCAACCCTATACGACCTAATCAAGGTGATGACGACGCTATCGCTCAGCCATTGCTGGCGCCGTTACAAAATATACTTAAATATACAAATAATAATAATATACATAAATTTGAATATAGCTGGAATTATAAAACATGAATTTTATAAAAACACAGTCAACACACGGAGAGACCTGCCTAGCCTTTTCCCAACTATTTTGGGGTCAGCTTCCAGTCTAACTGGATGCAGCTGTATACCAGTATTTTACGGGGACCGACTGCCTATCTGACCTCTTCAACCCAGTTACTTAGTAACACGATACTCGTTGGTAAGCAACAGTGAACACACAGGGCATGAAAATAAAATCAAATTCGCATAATTCTATATTATTTCAAACCAACTTCCTTATAAACTAATCGGTTCATAAACAAAATACCTAACAAAAACACACTGAAAATAAAGCAAGCAGAATGAAAAAAACAGCTTTTCATGTTATGTTCCTCAGACTTTTTTTTATCCACCACAGCAGTTGAAAGGGGTTCGTTGAAAAAGGCAAGCGTTATGCACAAAAGAAAAATACACTCAGAGAGTATTTGTGTTGGCTTTTTTAATAAACAACGTGAGCTTACGAATAACAACAGAAATGTAATGGGAAATGGGAATGTATAAGATTCAATGAATTGTTGTATTAATAGAATATAGGCGGGCCATATGAAACGCGAGTGACTTTTATTTTTTTAATTGTTCTTTTGCTGTGCCCGACATGATGTGCTGTGGGTCCATGATTGTTACAACAAATGTTTACTTACCACCTAAGCATATCCATTGTGGAGTGCAATAAATGATTGAGTATTAAGTATTTTGTGCTTGTCACAGAACTAGAAATATTGCAGTTAGTGTGCAATATTTTAAGTAGTAATTGGCTGTGTGAGGAATTGATATGCCCCACACAATTTCATATACTACTGCTTGGCATGTAAATAACAGTGACTGGAAGTTATTTTAACATCAATAAACACTAAATGGAAAAAATACGTGTTATTAAAACTAACTGAAAAACTACCCAAGCAAAGTTAATCAAATTTATAAATACTAATAAACCCTTGAGAAAAACAATAATAATTTGAAACCGATCCACAATTGCCAGAGATAAAGCGTAACAAACATACAAAAAAAGACGAATTGAGAACCTCCTCCTTTTTTAAGTCGTTTAAAAAGGTAGTCAATGATGGCCTGACGGTTGACAGGGTACAATGGAACAAGAAAACCTTCTCCGACCAGAAGTAACATTAGACGAGGCCGGGAAGATGATGATGATGGATGTCAAAACGGTTAGATTTTTGTGTCCCATGTAACAACTACTATACTGAATGCTATGTGGAGTAGATAGGTGCTCACATGGATAATTTCTTCGACAGCTCGGTTGCTTGGTTCTTAATTTGTCACTAATCCTGTCAATTTGTATTTAACCACCACAGAACACCAGTATTCACTTATTTGCACATTTTAGAGAGTTCTGATGGGACCGCCTGGTCGACGTGTCCACTAGCGGCAGATCGGTTGCGGAGCGGAGTTTGAGTGAAAGCGAATGAATGAATTTATAGTAAAAAGGAAAGAATGGCCTTCGAATAAGTGATTAATGTTGAGTGTAAAATGGGTTCACTGTTTTTAAAAGAAAATGCGTAATTAATTAAATACAAGAAATGGCGCAGATACTATGTATGCCCTTAATGAAGGAAATCAGGTTTCTTCAATGAGTGGATGATGCTGCTAACGGGGTTTCTTCATTAATTAACGATATTTGCTCTAAGTCTCTAAGAACATTCACAGTCTGATCTCACTGTCAATCTGTCAAAGATACCTTTTTTTCCCACGTTTTTGTCAAGTTTCTGAAATTGATTGTCGCTGAGATGACATTGCGACTAGATTTTGAACGTTTTCAATTACGGGAATTCGTCTTCAGATACTCCAGCACACTATTTTTACCACAATATGTGTAAATGTTTTTAAGAGAAGAAGAAGACGTCATACGACTAGCAGGATGGCATATTTTTACCTATTACATACTCTTTCAGAAAGTAAAACGTATACATAAATGTATAAATAAACGTACGTACGGATAAAGAACCAACAGTTATTCTTAAAGTAGCATTACTTTTAAACGGAACAACCCCAAAGTTCAAGCAAGAAATGAAGCCATCTACTTCTACAAAAGACACATTGCAGCCATTAAGTTGGTGTCAACTTAAATAAACACCCTTAATACCTCCAACGACGTGGCCACAGACCAAAGTCTAAATATTTGGTCGGAGGCGACTCGCTTATTACATTTCCTCGGAGTCCAGCCCCTACCTGCAAAATTTAATTGTGCTCTCCACATACGTCCCGATTCCTAAAGCTAATGCACCATGGATAGCCAAGCGAGATGAGGTCCGCACCGTACGAACACAATCTTTTCAAAAGTCCTAGCTTGCAAACGCCTTATCTCTTCAGAACCATTTTTACACGTACAGATAGTTTCAGAAGCTTAGCTTGCAATGGATACAATGCCTTTACACCCGTAGAGTTATTTCTTCAAACCAACATTCATTTTAACTGATGAGAATATTCTGTGTGCGCTTTTCAGCTTCGTGATTATTCGGTTTGTTCGCTCTGCGATTCTATTATTTTAGAACGAGTAAACAAAGCTTTGTAAATTGTCTTTTGTCTGTTTGTTTGGATCTTCGACAAAGAACTAGCGGGTTTAATAACCTTTCATTAGGTTAATTAATACACAACTTATTCGAATGCAGAATACGTTTGTGTATTACCTGTATTGTTTTCAACTGCAGAGTATTTTTAATTAATGTCGACGTCGTGATAAACATGTTGTTTCGAAATAAATGAACGGGTTGGTTTAAGAGCTTTGCTTTTAGTGGATTTCAAGTCGCAATATCAATGCACCATTAATGTAATAAGCTTAAAGTTCAGTTTACCATGACAGAAAAACACGTATAAAACTTTTGATTTAGAAAATTCAACGTTCACGTTGTACAGTGAAACACCTTTTCCAATCTCGAAATAATTTGTGACGTCAATACGAAAGTTCAAAACGTTAGTACATAAACTAGTCTCCAAAGCAATCTACTGAACTAACATTTGCAAAACAAACTGCGAAAGCGATGTTGCAATCAATAATACAATCGTGTCAAATATAGTTAGAAATTCTGGATAAACTCTCGTTTTTTGATACAGATCGAGCACGGAGCGAGATCTCGAATCGAGAATCGAGACTCGTGCAAACTTACCTGAACTCGTATTAAGCTGCATTTCTAAAAATATAACGGGAAATCAATTTGGTTTTCGAGTAATATCAGGACGGTTCCAATTGCGAGAACTTGAAGGTATTGTGAGAGCTTGTCGACTGTCGGGAAGGAGGTGACTTTAATATTTTTGTCGAGGTCGAGACGAGAACTCCGTCGCTTTGCAAGAGGGTGCACGGTAATCAGGAAAATTATTTACTCATGTCTACGAGCCTCGTTGAAAATGCATGTAGGGTTCGCACGAATGTTGCTGGTTGCGTTGTCTTCCAAATGCTTAAAGTTTTTTATTCTCTGTTTTCTTTTCCATTTATCTGCATGGTAGTATAATTATGACTTCAATATTTGGTTTGCCAAGTCTAAAACAAAGTGAATTAGATTGGTAAATTCTAGGTAGGTATTATAAAAAGTATACTGGCTTTGCCTTTAGTAAAAGTAAATGAAAATGAGTTCCAAGATAAAGAGTAGGTACCTACCTATATTATCTGGTTAATAAATAAATCAGACTAAAGTACCTTCTTGCTTTCTGAATGAAATAATATAATTTGTATAAAGCCATATTTGTAGCTGCAATTACTAACTTCCAATGTAATATTAAAGCCTAAATAAAAAATTGTCAGAAAAATAAATAAAAATGTCAGTCCAACTTTTTTGCCCGCGTTCTGTATTGCCAGCCCTGCGCCGTTGCAAGCAGAATGAAGAGCCAAGGGAAATACGCTCCGGGGACGCTTTGTAAATAGTCACCGCAATGGCTTCTTGCAGATTAATTTCAAGTGAGAGTGCATCGTGAGACCGTATTGAAAGCGAGAGACTCACCCCGTGTGTCGCGAGACTTAGGTATATGTAGACCACGCGTTATAGTAGAAATATTAATTTATTATCTATGAATATTATAGCAGGGTCGCAGCATAGCTGCTTTTAAAACTCATTTTGTTTACTTGTTTTGACAGAGAATGTTCATTAGAATTGTTAGTTTTTCAAAACTTTGTTTTCTTTAGGAACTTAAAAATCAGTAAAACTTTGTAATATAATTAAGTATTCGCAAATTTTTTCTCTAACAAATAATAAATATATTTATTCAAATAGCTAGGATTACTCTCTGCGAATGATTTACAATCATTCGCAGAGAGTAATCCTAGCTATTTGAAAGAGTAAAATTTTATCTCATAAGTCACGAGTCAGCCTATTAAAATGTGCTTAACTTTTCTTTCATATTTTTGTTTACGAATCAAAAAAAAAAAAGCATGCGTCTTGTTATCTTTATGATTATTGCAATTAACATTCACAATCCTTTGCAGAGTTCTCTGAAATAATTTTAATTGCCGTTCCCTTTGTCTCGTTGCTCATACAACACACGAAATGAATACCAAACCATTTGACTACTGAATAACCGTTCATTAACGCTGCTTTCATGTAGTCAATCGCACAAATTTCAAAGGCAGAAAGCCTTAGGCTAGGTCCCTACTGATCTGGATTTCTCACAATGCATTCAGTGTTGCCAATAGCTCCGTACTGACGCTTTGTGCGCCGTAACTGCTAGATTCCAGTATTATGTGCTGGTATCACCATACCGTCTATGAACTAAGCGACTAATCACTGAGGAGTCTTTTATCAGTTATTAAAGTGCATGAGTTTATAGAATCTTTGAGTAATCATTTTTGATTGTGTAGGGAATTTTTAGGGTGACGATAATAATAATTTAACAATACAACGTTAAATCTTCAATGCGAATATCTGAAGAAATCACTTTATGTAGGATGCTGCTGAATGTCTAGATATACGTGCTCAGATTCCGTGGCAATAATTTAAGTGTAACACAAAGCTTACGGAGAAACCAGTCAAGAATATTCTGGGTAACATTCAATTTTTGTAGTAGAATAGAATACAATGCTCTTTATAACGTACACCATAAAAATCATACGGACCATATACGGACAACTGACTTGGTGCTATTTTTTTCGTCAGGTGAATTCGCGTGCTGCGTGTGGAGTCATTCAGCTCTGAATTAAACGTAACGGATCATCACTGGCTGGCTCAAACCGACCTCGGTGCGAATGCTGTTGTAGCTGGAATAGCGCCACCAGAAGTTCGCAGAGCGGTGGCAAGCTCAAGTGAAAGAACCAAGATGGTTTCCGACACACGACACCCTTTGCACGATAACATTGTCGTGTCAGGGGCTGAAAAGCCGCAACAGCTTTTTAAAGTGCGTCCTCCCAATCACAGGCAAACGGTCTAAGGAAAGCCTAAATCTGTGGCGAGATAGTGCTTCCCTATCAAACCCATTCGTTCCAGCTGCTCAAAATCTCGCACCTGGACATGAGTTCCCTTGGCTTGCCTGGAAGTCTTTAAATAGGCTTCGGACTGAGGTATGCCGAAACAAAGAAAACCTGTTCAGGTTTAGATTCACAGATAATTCCGCTCTGGAGTATAAATGTGCTGCTGTCCCACAAACAACGGAGCACTTAATATCGTGTCCAGCGTGTCCTCTTGCCTGCACGCTACAGGAGTTGATGGACGCCCCTGAAGGTGCCAAGTTCGTAGCCAAATTCTGGGCTGATATATTATAAAGATTGCCATCCACACGCTAAGAAGAACACAATAAAAATTACAGATATAAGAGTAGTCGTAGTACTGGTGGATGGTGGGGTGGTGTGGTGCGTAGTGGGTAGTAGTATTTATATATATATTTGTAGTTTTAAATAATTATATTCATATTTTGTACCAAAAACACACACACGGGATTCTGCTGATCAAAATAGTTCAAAAAATACATCTTTCTTATCGCCGCCTTTAGTGATGTCTCGACATAGCAAGCTTAAACTGTAATTTCCTCAAGTCCTGCATTCGAAGCATTGTTTCTTGAACTACATTGAGATAAAACAACCAAAACGGCGGCATCTGGTTTAAACAACATAATTGAAACACTTTCATTTATATCTCGCCGTTTTAACTTGAAACTGAAACTTTTGGAACCACTTCTTCATCCTATCGTATTCCCGGTTCTCAGATCCGCTGTAAATTAAATAATTTCCATGTGTGTTCATATTACAGAACAGCTACTTCAAACAAAAACCGCATTCAAATCTCTACACCCTTTTATCTTACACCATTTGCGACCTTAAAAGGGATTGACATTAAATTGTTCCAATCACAAATGATGACAGATGACAGTAGAACTCGCCAATATTTCACCTAAGTTTTTAAAGAGTGATACCTATATTTACATAATAACACTGCTCGTCATTTTTACACCCGTCGTAAAGGGCAATTATAGGATTAAATACTTACTGCAAGAGGTGGGCGATGTCTTCTGTGTTGCTAATAGCAACTAACATGGGAGCGTTTGTCCGTCTGCCAAAAGATAATAGCAATTTCTGTGTAGAATTTATCTGTTAATATGGTCCTCCAGACCAAATTTCAGCGGAGACTAGCCATCTACACGGGAGATATTATAATGCACAAGTGTGTGCGCAGACACAGGTGCACTCACTCTTCCCCCACTCTCACAGTCCGAAGGGACGGCAATCCGACACGACCGGAGATAGATCAGACACAGGACCAATAGCTTAACGTGCTTTCCGAGGCACGGGTATTACACCGCCAACTTCCAAACTCTAGGCTATTACTGAGAAATTCCTAATGGAAAAAAACCCAATACCACTGTGACCGACCTGGGAATTGAAACCAGGACCTTACGTTCAACAGTCGTACTTGCAACTTCGAGATCAACGGGGCAACTAATTCACTAACTAACTAATATACTAATAATATTATAAAGCGCTAGCTTGTTTATATAAGTTTGAATGTAGGGGGTAGGTAATATCTGGAACTACCGGTCGGATACGAAAAAATCTTTTGCATTTGATAGCCCAATTCTTGAGGAAGTCTGTAGGCTTTTTAACATGGCACTATGACCCTTAGGAGCCGAGCAAAAAGAAAACAAGCCAGAAAGAACGCTAAGTGAAAACGACGTGATAGCGCTGGCAGGTGATGCGATGCGACGAGGTGGGTCGGGGTACAAGAAATTTCACGCGGACAAAACAAAATTGCGGGTAAAAGCTAGTTGGAAATAATAGGTCATGCTATCCATAGCGTATATATATATATATCTTGGTCTGCTACTTACAGGAATCAGAACAATAAGTACCAGTTTCCCAGAAACTGGTTTGAATCTAGGTACAGAGAATGAAGGGAAATTAATGCCGAGGGTGCAGTTACTGGAGTCGCACCGCAACGTCAACTTCAAGGCTTTCGTGGTGCGCGTACCGAATTATTATCTGCCCGTCGTCATTGAAGAAGACTTTTGGCCGCAGGACGTGGTGTTCCGTCGCTTCAGCGGACAAGTACCACAAGACAGCTCAAGGACAAGCTAGTGAAATGCTACTAACATAGTTTTAAGCTATTATTAACACAAGTTTTGTTTTATTTAAGTACTTTATATATGTTAGTTTGTAAGGTATATGTCTATGGGCCATTGTAGCCTAAAATAAATGGTTGTATTATTATTAATATTTACACAAAACCATCAAAGAAAAACAGGATTGTAACAAAGTTACCTAGGAAATTAAAATACCCAGACAATGATCCACGTGTACTGTTAGTTCTAGTGAAATAGAAAATTCCACTCCTAAAAATGCTGCAAAAAAAACATAACTACCTACACCATACTCGATACAATTTCATTTATCGGAGAGCTCTAAACAAACGAAGCAAAGATTCGTTTCTTGATATTTCCAAAGTTTAATTTAATCAAGGTAAAATGTTTGAGGAACCAACAGGGTAGCTTGTTGCTAGTACTTGTGAGCTTTCTATAACTTTGAACAGTGCTACGGTACAGATGGCCACTTCAAAACTTAGAGTATTCAACCTGATGATGAACTATGCAGACGTTAATTTTGATTAAACAGGTCTGTTTATTTTTTTAACTATTTATTTTCTTCTGTTTGTCTATGTTTTGTTTATTATTAAAGTTCTTTAGAAAGGCTTTCATAGGTGGGTGTCGGAATGAAAGGGAATCTTTGGCTAGGGAGTTTAAACTGAACATGTGGGATGTTGGACTTATCCAAAATATTTTAGCATACCCTAAATCAGAAAGAACTAAACGCATAATTTGTGGTTTAATGCAGAAGTCTAGGCAATGATATCCTTTTTTTATTTTTATTTTTGTTATTGGTGGTGAATAGTAATATACTTAGTCAAATATAATATAAAAGTGTATAGTTATGTCTAAATAGAGTCTATGGTACAATGGGGTTGACGTATCCGTGTGGATAAAAACCCCTTATTAATAAAGATTAAAAAAAAATTACCTGATATGCGAGAGAATGAATAGTGATTTTACATTAAGTAGGCACTATTTTCTGTTTTGCACTTGGACCTACTAACACGATAAAGGTTTTCAGCCAACCAACAAAATACATTTTTCTCAATCATGCTTGGATATTTGAGCATTATTTTGACTACCTTCTTCGAGATAAATCGAAATTGCTGTAAAACATGCGAGCTGCGGCCGGCATAAGTTGTATGAAAATGCATATCTGTCGTGGTTTAGCGGCCAAATACATTATAATTATAGTAAACTCATATATATCGTGTAATTTAAAAATGGAACGATCATTTACTCCGAAACATGGCAACCAAGGATGTAACTTATCAAAGGTTTTATTTAAATTTCGAACTGGCTTGCAAATAGATAGCTGTTTATAGAAAAAAGAAAACAAATTAACACTTTCACGCGGGAAAAATTATTGTTATTCGTTGTTCGTCATTGATTTTGAAAAGTAATTGTATTTTAATTTCCGCGCATTATTTGAAAAAAGTACTATACAAGCCTTGGCCAAAACTAGGCATAGATGGACTTAAGTATGTGTGCCTCGGCCCACATCTATACGTTCGTCCATCAATGCCTCTTTTGATGGCCGCTGCAGTAATGTAGGTACTATTAATATCAACCCCAGTTAACTGTTTTTTTTTTCTTAAACTTTATACATACTATCATAACTATAATATTATAAATGCGAAAGTAAGTTTGTTTGTTTGTTACCTTTTCACGCCTAAACTACTGAACTGATCATCCTAAAATTTTGCATATACGTTGTCAGGATTACATAAAAGGACATAGGATACTTTTCATCTCGAAAAAAAGTACTGTTCCCGAGGAAAAAAACAATAATATAGATGGCGCCACACGTAGTGTGTAGTGTAGTATGATAAGTTTGTTTTTTAAATTTAAGTACCTGATACATTTTGTGAGTCTAGAGTGTTGATAGACCGGTTTTTCATCCTCCTAACTATAATATTATTGATGCGAAAGTAAGTTTGTTTGCTTGATACCTTTTCACGCCCTAAACCGCTGAACCGATAGCATGACACTTTGCATATACGGAGTATACAGGGTGTGGCGTAAGTAGTGGTCCACCGTTCAGGATTCGATGAACCAGATAATTAACTATATCAATTAAAAATTTTAACCATTTTTAGTACTAAGTTTTTATTACAAAAATCGCTCTTGAACTTGATGGTGTGTTAAAAATTTGGGTCAAAATTAGAGAAGAACCAACTTTTTCTTCAAAAGAGCTGAATTTACATAAAAAATCATAATTTATCATAATAGCTCTAGTATTCAGCAGTAATTAACAGAAATCAAAATGAAAAAATAATGGTTTTAAAAAACAAATTTGTAGTAAAAGGTAGAAATTTCGTAAATAAAAGACAAAAAGGAAATATTTTCGGAACCCTTGGGTAAAAATGGTTAAAAATTTTAATTGTTATAGTTAATTATCTGGTTTATCGAATCCTGAACGGTGGACCACTACTTACGCCACACCCTGTATATGGATACAGAAAAAAATATTCCAAAAAGACCAGTTTCCAATAAAACTAAGTTTTGCTATTACAAATAATAAAGTGCAAGAGCAAACATTGCATGTAGTAGGGGTGTATTTGGAAAAGCCATGTCTTTCCCACGGCCAGCTTTATGCAGCATGTTCGCGTGTGTCCAATGCCCAGAATTTATACGTATTAGCGCCAAATAGAAGGACATACAACATTGTGTATAGGGGCGTCCTAGAATAATGTTCCGTTCTGAGCCCATGATTGCAACGGCCAAACAACAAGTAGACTACCTACAACCCGAATTGATTGTCAAATTCTAAATTGACACGAGTGAAGCCGCGGGCAATAGCTAGTTGAAATACTCCAGAAGGATTACATAAACAACTGATTAAATTCCCACAAAAGAATAACAAGAGAGTGGCCGTAAAAATACTCTTTATTAAAACAAACGGTTACACAAAATTACAATCTAAGTTTACCTAACTTAAACACGGTGGATGGTTTCAAACAATAATTTCGTTTTCTGTCGGATTTGTTGTTACATAATACAAAAATAAAGCTATTATTAACATAATAGAAGTAACTTCATTATTAATAATGTAATATTATTAATAGTAATAAACTATTTGTATATTGTCGACTCTTCCTCTTCTTTCTTCACTGCTTGGATGAGGACCATCGACATGACGGCATTCACGACCTGTGAAAAAATTTGAATTATTATGAAATGGCAACAAAAATATAATGATTATTATATTATTGATTTTTTTATTTGTTAGGTGTATTCTTTTGTTTGGGCATTTCTATTTTTAATGGAACTCATATTAAAATTTATTCTGTATATTTAATGTTGCGATTAGTATCTAATATATTAATTTGCACACTTCATTAGGTTATAATACAATGTACCTTTTATACCTGGAACACCCTTGAAGCAAATAAATTATTTGATTTGATTATTATCAATAAATCTAACCTAACATTATGCCAATATCGTCGTAGCCTATTGCCGTCAACCGGGCACAAGTGCAAACTCCGGACCGCTTCTGAGAAATTTCTGTCGAAAGACCCCAATAGCACTTTGCCCGATAATTGGGTGTTATTCAGAAAATCTATTTATTTAAAACGTTTTACATTGGTCGTGGCCGGCTGTGGCTGTGATGAAATGCGAATATTTTAGATGAATTAGAACCAGCATTTGACGTAGGTTCAAATACCTATATTACAATTGAATAATTACAACAGAAACTGACAATTTCATAACACTGAAACCTCCCAAATCCTACATAAATATTAATCAACCAATACCTCCGTTACCATCGAACTTTGCTATTTACGCAAGACATGCTATTCAAGATACTTAATTATAATAAAAGCCACAATTTCCCTAAGAATCTTCGAAGTTATTTACCTGACTTTATAGAATAATCTACTATAATAACACTACAGAACTTTCTGGAAACCGTTATGTTAATATAATTATATAATGTCAACGCAATCTACCTCACGTAGTTAAGATCCTCGGAACTCATTAAGATGTAACGACCAACGTGTCTTGGAAATTCTAGTTTTACGAGAATATATTTAAGACTGCTGGATGTCAGCACCCAGGTTGAGTTTTATAGGGACTGAATTAAAAGATTAATTAGAAAATTTCTGTAGAGCTCGATGCTTTTGTCTCATCTCTTATACAACTAAGAGAACTCTATAGAATTAGATTTCCATGTAACCTCATTATACGCTTCATCAATCAATACAGGTATTTTTTCGACTGCCTTGTTGGTTTATTGGTCGCAAAGGTTACTGTTGAGCATGAGATCCTGAGTAATTCCGAGGTCGAACAAAGTGCTATCTTTTTTTTCCATCAGAGATTCCTCAGTAGCAGCCTGGACTCTGGATTAGTGCCCGTTCGATAGCAATAGGCTTTTTTTTTTTTTTTTGAGGATGGGAAATCATCAAATGACCCCTCCCGCTCTGGGTGGAGCGGAAGGGAGTGTCAGACTCTTACTGACTAAAACCCACCCGTGTTCCTTCCTTGGCCCTTTATGTTCCGGGTCAGCGGTACCCCTTTTGGATGATCCCGCTTTCCCGGCAGGCTTGGGCCCTAGTGGGCCCCCTCTTCGATGCTGACATCTCTTTGAGGCGCGCGTGGAACCCGTACGCGCCGTCCAGCACGGGCCTGGTCCTGATCGGACGGTGAGCTACCCATTACTCACCGCCCGCAGGCCCGCGCCTACGGTGGCCGGGAGTCGTCACGCGGCTCCCGACACCCGGAGCGTCCACCGCGGCGGCTTAGACGGGAGACTCTCTCCCTCTCCCGTCCCGCCACCTCCTTAGCTAGCATGACTGCTTCGCAGAAGGAGGCGACTGCCTCCCACTCCCCCTCGCCCCGGACCATGGCTTGAACCAGGGCCGGGCGTGAGAGGTCGCCGCCGCTGCCGATCGCCTCTACGAGGACACGGCGGTGCTCCGCCCATGCAGGGCAGGCCCCCACCGTATGCTCCACCGTGTCCTCAGGGCGATCATCGCAGTGGTGACACCCGGGCGTTTCCTCCCGCCTGATGATGTGCAGGAACCTCCCGAAACATCCGTGTCCGGTGAGGACCTGCGTCAGGCGGTAGGTGAGGACGCCGTGACGCCTCTCTAGCCACTCCTCAAAGAGGGGTCTTACCGCCGCTATCGTAGCGTGCCCTATAGCAATAGGCTCGCCCCCTATTACATGGGACTCAAACATAACTGTGTGTACTAAAGGTAGGTAGTTACACCTCTGCTTAACTCTTCGGAAAACCAGGAGTAATATTGTTATGTAATTTGTATTTTTTCAAATACCTTTTATCGTTGCCTAGCCTTTCCTTAACTCCCAATTATGTTGGGGTCGGCTTCCAGTCTATCTGGATGAAGCTGAATACCATTATTTTATATGCAGCGACTGCCTATCTGACCTCCTCAACCCAGTTACTGAATATTACGATACCCCTTGACAAGATTGGTTGTCAGACTTTAGGGCTTCTGACGAGCCGAAACGACTGTCAAATATCAACGAATGACAGCCGGGACCAACGGTTTAACGTGCTTTCACGTTTAACGAGGCACGGAGGGGTGTTGGTAAGTAAAGATGGTCACCCATCCACGGACCAACCGCGGCAAGCGTAGCTTAACCTGATCGATCGACCCGTGCGGCAGGTATTACTTAGTCACAAACACATATTACTTAGTCAGTTTATTGTGTTTACTCTTAACAATACAACTTTGCCAAAGCTTTAGTAACCGCAAGCATAGGTTCTGTCTCTGCTAGAATTGCTGGTATTCGCAAATAGATTTTGCAACGTGGTTTTATTTTGCTCACTATTTTCTCCCACGAGACAAGATAAGCATGCGGGTAACTGCATCATTAGAGTCGTATACAAAACTATTTCCAGAATCCAGAGCAATAATATTATATTTTCCTTTGCATCGATTTTTATTCATAGTTTGCACCTTTACGGCGATGCGCACTTTCTTACTAGATAACCTACGTTTCTTGGCAGTGAGTTTGGTCATTTTCGTCTCATAATCAGCCTATAATGTTCCCACTGCTGGGACAAGGGCCTCCTCTCGGTGAGAGGGAGTTATATGTGTATATTTTGGGTGTACATTATTATGTAGAAGAAGAAGAGTGTTTTATTATATTTAAGAGAGTGATCTTCAAGTCTAATCGGATGCAGAAAAAAGACCCAGAAATAATTATAATAATTAAATATCTGGTTCGATTGTACCTGCAAACAGTCAGTGCTACTTACTGAAATCATGCAGGAAGCTAGCACGATGCCTGCCAACCAGCCAGTCTTGCCTTCCAAATACCAGGTGAGTTCATCAATACAGCCGTGGAAGTAAGCATTGCCGGTGACGGAGTCCCGGCATTCGGCGGGGAGAGGTTTGTTCAGGTTGATGTAGTCCATGGGACCGTCGGCACCGCAGCATCCAATCTGAGGATAAGTAGCAAATATAAATATTTTACAAATGTAATAAAGAATATTTGACACTGGTTGCGGAAATACAACAAGTCGGACTCACACGCGCAGGGTTTCGTATCACCGTACTATGTTTAACACTACATATTTATTTTCGGTTTTATTTTTTGTTACAGTAGTGTCATCTAAAAGATACAGCCCTGTGACAGACGGAGGGACGGACAGTGGAGCCTTAGTAATAGAGTTCCGTTGGCACCCTTGGGTACGAAACCCTAAAAAGAAAAGAAAAACAAACATTCACAACCATGTGAGGCTTCGATATGGGGAAAAAAATGTTGACATTTATAATGTTCTAAAGCCTTCTTCTTCCTATCAGGTAACCATAGTTTAGACTGCTGCAAGGATCTCTGTGGCCCTCGAATGACGTTGACAGGGGGCGCTGCTGGTAAACATTTGTGCAAAATTGTTTTGTAAATGTATTGGATAAACAAGATCTTTAGTTCAGTTCTTCAGTTTAGTAGATCTTTAGTTTAGTTTATCTTTAGTTAAGAGCTTTAGTTCTGATTTAGGCCACGCGCCAGAAGATCCATGTACAGCCAGACCAATCAGTAAATTGGTTAAACTAATTTTATGACACTTTATTAAGTATTCATTTACAATACTCAGTTTTATTTATAAATATCCGATCATATTGAAATCACGATTCTATATTCCAAACCCAATTAAATCTGAATTCTGGAAAATTATAAAATTTGAACAAAGAAGAAATTCTGTTTGATGTAGCTCAGTTTATAAATAAACCGCTACTACTAATTCATTACAGTCAACACAATTTTCTGAGAGACTAGTATCTAAAAATAATATCCAATCAACAACATTTAAGCGCTCTAGAAACTTCGTCCTTAAAAGAGTTCCCCTTTCCGATAACCAATCAATCGAGCATGTCAATTTCACACCTAAACAGTTTTACTGAGCCCTCAAAGAAATCTTGATGAAAATAAAGCGAGGTCGGACAAAAACACGAAATCGCGACAATCGTGCGAATAACTGGCGTCGTTCGCGATCGGAATCGATTCAAAATTAAGCCAAATTTAGGCGGGAGAGAGTTTATGATTGGAGCAGTGTGCAATCGGGCGCGGAACGTGACACACAGGCCTATTTGATTAGCGCCAGTATCTCGGACACCCTGGTTTTGAGGCCTACTAGGGAAAGAAGTTGAGGGTTTTTTCACAATGTTATTTAAATACCCTGGAAAAGGTTTTAAATACATTTTTCACCTTTTTTCCTTTTTCAAATAAATTTAAACAATAATTTTCAAGGTAAATCTTGCTATCTAAATATGGACACAATGCAATTATTATTCTACTTACTTAAATATTTACATTTGGCAAACTTGCATAATTTTATTAAACCAACCCAAATACCAATTATTTGGGTTTGTTTAGGTATTTAGGTGCTTATTTTTTTTTAGTTGTTTTGTGAGCATTCATCAATTAACTTTCCCACCTCACTCATTCCGCCTCCTCCTTTGCGAGCATTACAAGGTATTTAGGTGCTAACAGGGCAAACAATGAAAAAATATGAAAATGTCGTTAAAAAAAATATTTTCAAAATTTTCACAAACTGTTTTAGATTTTGTTCAGATTTTGTGAACCTAACGTCATTCAATCTTTTTTCAAGCGACTTTTCTCCAATAGTAGGCCCTACAAGGGTGTCCTTTCTACGCTACAGTTTCGTCAACTGCCCATTCGGCAAATGCGTTTTGGTGTTTGCTTCGTTAGATGTTACAGTTTTTTCACACGTTTTTAGCCATAGTCTGACGAGAGAAAAATCACGACGGGTATTCCTTTTTTGCGACAAACTCGGGCCATATGTAAAGTTTTTTGGTCCGCCAGCTTTTTCAGTGCTAGGGGCAGTGCAATGCTGAACGATGATCTCAGTGAGATATGAAATTGGAAAAGCCGGTTCAAAGGATATCGGAGTATAATTGTAGCATTTTGATTCAGCTGGCTTTATTTTGTACGCGCGTGCAATTAAAAATACGGGTTGATTGTAAATTTCCAATACATTCGTACTTTCTTTTACGTCAGCATGCACCTACACTTATATCCCATAATAAACCGTTATCCTATCAGTATTTTTGACGGTACATAAAACAAAACTTAAAAATTTGTAAATATAAAATACTGTAACAATTTCAGCTATTTTTATTATTTTAGGTTACTTGAAAAGTATAAGTAGCTACTTACTCCTTCTTGTACCATTCTAAGAATCTCCCGACTGCCATCGTGCTGAGGGTTGTTCATCAGCCTCATGATGACGTCCTTGATCAGAGGTTGGATGCTGGAGTCGTAAGTCGAGAAGTCTAGAACCACGCATGCTCCTACCAGGCCGAACACAAACAGAGCTATTTGTGTCGCTATGTACTGTGAAATAGAATACATAATTTTTAGACAAAGTTATCAGATTAAAATTAAACTGCTGCGTTTAAGAGGTACATTCTTCGTGGTTATCGCCCAAAAAAACAAATATTTGTAACCTGTTGCAAAGGCTTAAAAGGAGGAATAAAACCGGAACTGTACATGAAGGCAAAAATGCTGTACACGAGCCACAAAAAAAAAACGTTTCTCTGATATTTTCACGTGCTGAAAACAGGCAAATAAAAGAATAGAATAAAGGAAAAAGAAGATAAATAAATAAATGTATAAATTGTGTAAATGCTCTGTGGAGCTTTCGTCGAAGTAATACATATCTTGACAAGATAACAGATATTCATGTGAAAACTTGGCAGACATAGAGATAGCCAGACTTATTAGATTTGTTACTGAGTTTATAACTATAGGCTAATATTGATACGACTTGTATTTGTCTAAATCCAAAGCGATTGTTACTAACCCAGATAAGATCAGTATTTATTCGTAGATACATAGATTTTGCGTCAGTTATTTTTCGTTCCAGGAAATCTAATATGGGGCCAATAATTTAAGGCTAGATTAAATAACAAACTGAACCAAAATATGCTATTATGCTGCTTGCGAGATAGTATTGAAACTGATTTTTTTTTTCTCTTAGGAAGAAAAACTAGCGAGACGACATGTCGAAGGGTTACGCCAAGGTCTGTAGGTATTACGGCACAGTGCCCTATTATGCGACTAGTGAGCAAAAGTAAGTAAAATTGACGGCACGGTTGGCGCACTGGTTAAGCGATTGACTGCTGCGTTGCGTGTCGCGGGTTCAATTCCCGCACGGAACAAATATTTGTATGACCTGCAAGTAGTTGTTCCGGGTCTGGCTGTTTGTGTATGTGAGTTTAAATGTTTGTAAACGCACCCACGATACAGGAGAAATTCCTAGTGCGAGGCAACGTTTTTTTAAAAAAGATAAAAGATAAAATATGAGAGCATCACTACAAGACATCCAGTTTGACTATGAAACTTTGCGAACTATCAAGATTGAATGTTGCTACTATATATACTCTTATTCCTGAATAACATCAAACTACTCGTATTTACTGGCAACTGCTGTAGACACTATTTAAAAAGAGAATAACCTTCTTTCTTCTTTTCGAATCGATGATACAACATTCATCTTTTTAACTAGATTACCTTAAATACTAATCGAATAACCTATAAAAGAACTTACAGCATATAGAAGCTTGATGTTCTCCATCAAAGCAGACCCGCATCCAAGGAAGGCGATGACCATAATACCAAGAGACGCAATGAGGATTATGTAGATGCCGATGAAGTACTTCTGAAGCTCCAGGATGCGCATCCATTCGTTGAACCCTGGCTCGATGCAGATCCATAGACAGAGGGCGAAAATGGACACGCCAAACAACTGAAAAGAGAAAAATGTGTAAGGTTCAGTGATTAAGCAATCATATTGGCTTTACACTTCATGCATCCAATGATATGTTCTGTGCCTCTTATTGAGTCGTTATTGAGAATGGCTTAAAGGGATTTATTATTGGATTTTCGATGCCTGGTGATAATAAAAACAGTTAATTTTAAAATGCTTTTTGTAGTCTCCAGTTAAAATAGTAGGATTAGAAGATCTGGATGTACGAATACTATTATTTTAATAAAGATATGTTCTTTTGCCACCTTAGTTTTTGAATACGATTGTGAAGTTTTTGAAGGACCACACATTTTATTTTTCATACCTTGCAACGAACTCAGATTATGGCACCCTAACATTTGAACCCCTGTTTAACTGACCAAGAACCATTCAAGTCAAACAAGTTAGCAAGCCACTAACATTTCATTGTCATTTACTGTTGTGGTCCTTATTCCGTTACTTCTGTACTTCCAAACAATTTAAATACACATAATTACTTTAAACTGACCAGTGGCGATGTGGCTGAAAGATATTTGGAAAATAACCTCTCAGAAAATTTTAATGTCTTGGTTCCTGCAAAGATGAAATCTGTGTGTCTACATGGGGGTGATAATGTGATAACATGAGTGTGCGTGTTACAAAACTTAACTAATAAGACATCCTATTATACCACTAAAACAAAGATAAAACAAGCAATAGATAAGTTGAGTTCTAAAAGTTTTATAATCTCATTAATGCTGTGAGTGAGTCGTCAAGTTTTATACCAAAGATCTTCAGATGGCAGGATTTCTTATAATAGCTTTGTTTTTGTGTTCCAAATAGCCAGAGATAAGCTAGGGGCTATTGTCTGGGTAATATTTACTCCACCTACATATATTTGTATACAGGATGGAGATGTTGTTTGCTCAAGACAAGAGATCGATGCTATCAGAGTATTCTACACGTTTTATGGTTTAACACTTTGTATTCTTAGTTTAGATTGTTGTTTTGTTACCCCATTATTATATATATATATTATTAATGAGACTTCATGATAGCATAATAAAGGTATTTGTGATTATATTTTGATCCAAACGAAATTATAGCTTACTAAAAAGCTAATAGATGTCAATAATGTTATAGTTCAGAAAAGGTGGTATATTAGATTCATCGGTATCAGAATCAGAAATATTAATTGCCAACAATGTAGGTACAGGTTTGAGATGTCACAGAATACCATATTTCCGCTACATTCTAACTTACGCCGTGCAAAAATGATGATGATGGGATGATCGATATTTATACGGATCGGGTAAATAAGGAAAGTTAAGTTTCATCTTCGAACAATTCCAGTAAGAATTTCCCGTCGCAGTAATATGTTCTATAATTGTGCGGCTCAGCAAAGTTGCTGCAACTGCTGTAATCAAACGTAATATTCACACTTAGGCCGATGGAGAACAGAACGAAAAGGAAATAGAGGGTGTGTTCAATGGACTGAAAGCAAACGCTGACAGTTGTTTTGTGCATGTGTTTTGTCTCTCTGGACAGAACTCGTCCCGATGTCGTCCCGTCTACGTCTCCCCTACGTTCCATATGTTGTAACGTTTCCGGCACCCTGTATGTTAAACATTTGGGCGCATCTATTTCGTGCCAAAGTTCGTTCAAACTTTAACAATATTTAACATTTACGTCAGTTCTTTGTTATTTTGTTTGTCTTCGCTCCGGGGACATGATGAAATTGGTCGGATACCCAGATAAAACAAGTTATAGGTACTCGAATAAGAAAGGCAAAATTATTATGAATATTCAAACAGAAAAATGTTGACGTTGTTGTGGACCTAGAGTAATTGACTGTCTATTTTCGTGGACATTTTCATTCACCTTTTGGCGCAAACAGAATAAGTTCCGAAATAACTTTACGTAACAACTATTGATATTTGCGAACAGAGTTTTTTGTGAAGAGTAGACAGAGTATTCACATAAACCATGCAAATGGATTCTGATATAACATATTACTGTAGTACCTACTCCTACAATACAATAATTCAGGCCTAGGTACAGCAGATTAATGAATGTGAGTGGATATAAGGAACACTGAAGTAACAGAGTATGTACGAGTAAAAATGGTATCTACAGAATCTGTAGGAACGAGATATAGGTAACTAGAGCATAACCGCGCGTCATTATACTTTGTCTGCTAAAAGCGCTGTCGAGACAACAGCCCTGTTCGCAATCCATTAGTATCCCGCACCAAATGATGCGGAAAGTTGACTTGTACGTCAGTTGGTAAAATCATATAATAGTGAGGTCAATCTGAGCACCATTAGTGCGGTTTTAAATAACTGACTAGTAATAAAAATACAACATATAAATTAGTTAAAATAAAACAGTTTTTCTGACATCGTCTTATTTGAGTTCCGTGTGTCATAACAATTTATTTAGATATAAGTAATAACATTTATTCGAAACCACTGCATATGTAAAGGGCTGTGTCAACAGTATTTTTTTTTATAATTGACGCTTTTGGTCATCTTTCTTAAGTCTGTGGACCGTTAAGTGGTGAATATTGGTCGAGACCAAGTCTTTGTCGAAGATCTACCTTCTATAATCCTGCTTCTACCTATTTTTTAATTATCCTCACTTCAAACTACCCTTTACTTTGCGTATCGTTATCAGTTCAAAAGCTTCATAAATAATTTTAATAGCTTTCAAAAAACTAATTAAAGCAAAAACTAAAAGAATGTTTGTTCTCCTAAACTCGAAGCAACTGCTGCATGAAGTAGATTTTTTTTTTAAATATAAAAAATGAAGAAAGCTTCTTGGTTGTGAAAAGTTTTCGCAATGGATTGTATCAGCTACCCCTTTTCTTAAGAAACAAAATTGTTTCTTTATTTTTCAAAGCCATAGTACTAGATTTAACGGGTAATGTTATCCATTAAATTTAGTACTAAAGCTTTGAAAAATAGAGAAACAATTTAAAAAATAAAAAAGCAGTTTATGCACGGAAGAAGATGGAAAGTGACATGGGAAATAAACCCGTATGGGTGTGGTTGCAGTATCGCTTGCGAGGGTAAACAGAGTAACTAAATGGGATCAGTATTATTAATTCAAGTGCCCGAGGTTCTTTCTTTGTGTCTTTAATAAATAATATTGATTTTGTTCTTTACTAGTTATTCAAATAGTTCTTTAAGATCGTACATATTGTTCGTACGTACAAATTATTTTACAGAATCAGTTTGATTCTTGATGTACCACGTTCAATTTTGGGTGCTTAAACAAAGTTGTTCAAACTATACTCAAGAAGCAAGGAGGACGTAAAGGAGTTCTAAACCAATAAAAAAGTGTATATTCTTAAAAATAACCTAGATTCATAATAATTTATAGACTACACTAAACTAAGCTAGACTTACTCTAGACTTTTCTCTCAATCTGTCTCAATTGACTCCTACAAGTTCCGAATGAATTGACTAGAAATAAGATTCGGTCCTACAAAGTTAGAAACCATAGTAACAAAAGCATATAGTCGAAAAGTAATTCTTTCTTCAGTACTTCGAGTATCGAAGGTTTATTGAAATAATTCGGTTCTTGGACACCAGCGAACGGTGATAGGAATATAGAAGTAATATTATGTAGCTCTTTTATGAGTAAACTTTGAGAACGTTAGTACTACAAAGATCTATAGTCACAGAGTAATAAAAGGTAGATACAAAAATACATTGTACTGAGATGACTCAGTGTTCTTATTATCTGCATTATAAAAGTGATTTGGTGAGTGCCCTATGATGCTGAATTTACTACCTATTAGTAGAAAATGTAGCATCAAAGGGCTCTCACCACCATAGGGCTCTTTACGCGAATATAAGATTTAATTTGATACCTAAGTATATTATAAAGGACTGCCTCATTGGTCCAGTGGTCGCATTCGCTATTGCTGAGCACGAGATCCTGGGCTTGATTCCCAGGTAGGGCAAAGTTGGGCATGCCACAGTTGCGGCGATAAGTCCCCTCTTTGAGGAGTGGCTAGAAAGGCGCCATGGCGTACTCACCTTCCGCCTGACGCAGGTCCTCACCGGGCATAATTCCTTCGGGAGGTTCCTGTTCCGGATAAGGCGGGAGGAAACGCCCGGGCGTCGCCATTGTGTGGAGCGGCCGGAGGATACGGTGGAGGTCTGTCCGGCTTGGGCGGAGCACCGCGCGCCGTGTCCTCATGCAGGCGATTGGCGGCGGCGATCTCTCGCGTCCGGCGCTGGTCCAGGCCTGGTATGGAGCGAGAGGGCATGGGAAGCTGTCACCTCCTTCTGCGAAGTAGTAATGCTCGCGAAGGAGGAGGCGGAACGCGTGAGGGAGATGCAAAATTCGCGCGCTTACGCCCCTAGTCGCCGTAGGAGACACCCTGGGCGTCGGGGATCCCAGGCCGATTCCTGGCCACCGTAGGTGCGGGCTTGTGGACGGCGAGCAATGGGTAGCTCGCCGTCCGATAAGGACCAGGCCTGGGTCGACGGCGCGTTGTGTTCCACGCGTGCCTCAAAGAGATGTCAGCACCAATGACGGGGTCCGCTAGGGCCGATGCCTGCCAGGGTTGCGGGAAAGTGTTACCGGAAGGGTTACCGTGGCCCCTGGCACAGGCAACTGAAGGAACACGGGTGAGTTTTAGTCAGTAAGAGTCTGACACGCCCTCCCGCTCCGCCCAGAGCAGGAGAAGTTATTTGGTGATTTCCCACCCTCAAAAAAAAAGGTAGGGCAATGTGTTATTGGGTTTTTCATCAGCAGCAGCCCGGGTTTTAGATTTGTGCCCGGTTGATGACAACAGGCTCGCCCCCCATTACATGGGACTCAAACACAAATTGCGAAATGTGGTGTATGTACTAGGTATAGGTGCACCTCTGCCAGCTGCCTTACCCTTCTAGGATTACATGCGCCATGTGATGTTATGTGATGTGTGTATAATAATCGTTTACACATTCAATTAACATCGGGATGTTACGATAGATATAGCGGGCTATATCTTAAACATGGGAACTCAAAGGAAAATTCATGAGTCTCATTTAATATTTCCAGTAATTGAAAATTTAGGATTTCAAAAGTGAAGATGGCTTTGAACTCCCGGCAATGCCCAACGGGAAGGTAAAGTTTGTATGCAAACGAAATAGCTGACAACAGTTAGGTACTTGTTTCATAAACAAAAACAAAACCAAAACGTTTCAACTGAAAAACCTATTTTCAGACAGCTGACTGTCATCAAAACATCTATCTGATTTTGTACTACACGCAACATTCTCAATTTTCCTGTTGGTTTCAAAATAGAAAAACTCAGAAAAGTCGGTGAAGGTACACTGCTACAAGGATCTTTTGGCGCTCAAATGACGTTGACAGCGGAGCACAGACTGTTAGTAGTGTTTAGGGTAGAGGTAAGGCGAACTATCTCTGTGTATGAAAAGTGTCCGTCAAAATGTGGTACATATGGGTGGCGCTATAGTAGCCATCGGGAAAATTTTACAAACAATAATTTTTAATTATTGAGGTATGGTATACTGGACTGTCGCTTACTACTCTAGTCACTAAATTTATTACATTTTCAAAATCGGCATACTTCAATCTGTTAATCTTCTAACTCGGCATACTTCAGTCCGTTAACAACTGCTACATTCATACCATACCATTTGTCTACGCTAGCGCCATTTTGGAGGGTTTTTGAATAATTATTTTCTCTTTAAGCTTGACACTTTTTCAACTTTTTGCCCATAAGAGATAGTGCTTCTTACCTCTAACCTCCATAGTTGATAGATATTTGTATAATTATTGTTTTGTGAAATGTTACAAAAACAAGATGGCGGCTCTGATTGGCGGTGGTTGGTTCCGATTTTGGCCACGAGCCAAAAGAACCTTGTAGCGCTATAGATACGATATCATGACGTCATGCAATGACAAGTTATGCTGCCATGCTGGATGTAGGTGTCTACTACAAACGGAGATATTGAAGTACTTAGCTTGATGATAAACCACTATGACTAAAGAAAGTGTAGTGTGTGTGTATTTAGAAAGTGTTTCTGAATACAAATATTTTACTTTAGATTGTAAAGTTTTTTTTTTATGTTTAGAAAAGAAGAAGTTGAATTGACATCAAACTTCCCTTTCCGCTCAACCAAAATTCCTCTCACAAAATAAAAAGACAATATACCTGGTTGCTTAAAACTGTTCTATTTTTACTAAAAGAGTCTTAAGCAACCAGCTAAACAGTCTGAAAAAAACACTAAAATATTACTTTTATATTACAGGTTGAAGTAAAAACATAAAAAAACAGTTATTTATTTCTGCAAATGTTACCACAGTCGTCCGAGATCGCGGTATGGCAATAAGCTTGGAAATGATGTAGATTTCGCATTATTTATATTCATTTAGCTACAAACGAATTCAGTTATACATTTTGTAATCGCGCCAGAACTACGTCTGGTTTTTACTCTTTTTAGAGAGTAAAAAGACGCTGTTTTTTGGAACGTTAAAAATTTATAGGGTCGTAAAAACTCACGCGGTGCTCGTTTCCATGCCAGAAATGGGATCTAGGTACGAATATGACGTTACTGTGTAACTTATCTGAGGACCTAAGTGATGTGCTGAGAATGATAGCGCTGTTACTATCAATTTGTGTAGGCTATGTGCCAATAATTGTGTGCTGTGTTAGTTTGAAAACAAAAGAGCTTACAAATTCGTTCGTAGCGAATTGCTACCTACGATAGTATGTATCAATTTCTGAGAATAGTTAGAATCGAATCGAGAATCAAATACTTAAATAAATGCTGGCGGCAATTTTATCCGCCTTTGTATTCTTGAGCTCTGCCTGTTACAAATCCAAACACACCGTGTTGCCTGCTACACTCAGCAATACATTTTTATTCTACCTATCTTAAAAATTTAAACTTATATTATACTTAACATAGTGCTTAGGAAAATAAAATAATCAACAGTAAAAATCTGAACCCATTCCACAAATTCATCTTTGGAAAAGCAAACATGAAAAATATAGCCCGTCGCGTTTCCGTTCCCACTGAATATTACGCCTCCAATTTTTCGTTTCGCTTAACTACAACCCAGCTCAAACCATTTTAGAGCTAAAAAAACTATTATTTCGGTCGCAGTGTCCCGGTTTTCCACGGTAACAGCCGTCAGTCCCGGTTCCCATTGTATCTCCTTCGAGACACCTGCAAAGCTGGAATAATAAAGAGTTTTACAACGTTTCAAAATGGGACTTTTTCTCGCAATTCAACCGCAACGTGCACTTAAGGGATTTGAATATCTTATATGGTACGTTTTATCTGTTCCACGCAACTCCCCGCTGAATGAATTCGTCTCAGCTTTTTAAGTTCTTAAACAATTCCTTTAACGTTTGGGTAAGTCAAATCGGCAATAGTATTTATTGATAGTTTAGCCCACATAAATATTTGATGCTTCAAAACCGAAATGAAATGTTTTACGAGAAAAGAATGTGCAATACTGTTGCTACACAAATGACATGGAATAATAAAAAACTAAATATACAATAAACGTGAATTTTTTTTTTGTGCAGTCAAAGCATTGTTTTGTTGCTGCCCTCGTAGTTTTTAAACTAATAAAACGAAAATTCGGAACGAGTTTTATTGGTTTATCTATCTATCAAAACAATAAAAACTATTTCATTGGTCTACATTAAAATGTAGGAACTCACAAAATGGAAATTTCGTTATGAGTGGAGTGGTGTGTAGATTTTTATTGCGTTTCCGACTGAAGCGAACTTTTGCTGTCGCAGCGATATTATTTTAAAGAACGGAGTATTAAGAGGACTATGACATATACATATATACTATGACTATGACCTTAACGCAAGTTTTATAATGCCTAAAAGTATATGATCCACTGCAGTAAAAAAAATCAGAATAATATAATATGATATTCTTCAGGATATATTCTAGTTAGATAGTGTGTTGAAAGCATAATACAACAAATTTCGACGTATACGTCACGAAGATACCTCTAAAAATTTATTTTAACCATTAAAAACCATACTAATATATGTGCAATAATTCTGCTTTTTTTCAGATTGTTATTCAAGCAACAAATTAACGTGATAGTGTTTTCATTTTTTTGTCCAATCAATAGATTTTTTGTAAATAGAGAATTGCTTCATATTTTGCAATAAACTACCAGCTTTGTGTCATCGCGCTGCTCTTTCTTTTCTATGCAGTCCGATAGTGACCGCGCTTTAGTTGTTGTCAGCCCCTTTAACAAGATTAATAGAAAAAAATGTGTAATAACTTTTTCTCGAAGGATCATTTTATTATACTCTGGGATTGGCATAATGTTGGGAAAGCCGTAGCCCCTTCCCCTAGGACTTACACTGTCACCAGGAAACTATGGGTTGGCTAGAAAATCTACTCCATAGGGAAAAGCAGCATCACGGTTTTATTATAATATGATTTGTCCTTCTGGATTGCATAACAATAACTTGAGCTTCTCAAATAATTAATACATACTTAATTTCTTTTTACTCTATGCGTTGTTATTAAGTACACATAGAGAATGATACGTAAATGCAGTGCATCGAAAGTTTCGTTTACATCGGAATGTAATATCTATTTAGAAAACATTTCGAAATTGAACTTTCCTACAAATGAGTGAAATAAGAGTGCAACACAGAACTTGTGCCTTTTTGTAGTACTGGAATAAGTTGAGTAGAAAATTCTAGGAGCAAGTTCTGCTTTCCGCCTCCCGGTTCGTGTACGGCTTTTAATTTGTCTGTCGTTACGGCAACTTTTATTGCATGCTTACCTATATTTGTTGGAACATTTCTTGTTCCTCTACTCACAAGTATATTAGAAATTCGTGTTTGAAAGGTCTCATTTCGTTTAATATTAGTGTATCTGCCTGACATGTCTTTGGGAAAGACATTTAAATATACTTACGATAGATGGAGCAAAGCAAACAACATGAGAATCTACTTGGTATTAACTAACACCTCGCTCAGTTTTGTTCTGTCTCGTGTCATACGGCCCACATGGATAGGTCGCATTGTGGTCCAAAGATAAATTATTTTCGAAGAAAATACGCTGAATTGTACAATAAGATATTGCAAATCTAGTAGTGAAATGACTGGACTTAACTACGACTTATTTTCATAAGCATTAAATCATTTACCGAATATTTAATTAAATTTAAAAAAAAACCTTAGATAATATGCCAAACTATACATGGTTTGTAATCAAGGGTTGGTGACCGACGTAAAAGTGTATCGTGTCAAACTTGGCTATTGTGTAATTTTGCTATATTAAGCTAGATGGCGTCACTGAGATATGGGATTACAGTTTTTGTATGACATTTCCGCCGGTGGCCCGTGTTGCTCTATGCATTTCTGCTGATAGCTTCTCTATAGTATCTATCTTAAATCTCTTTGGTCTCTGGACTGGATTACGTAAAATCTTTTGATTACCCTTTATGGAACGAAGTTCCCTAACGCGGCTTGTGGTAGGAGTTGACTGGTAGAAATCGTCACGTAAAGAAAAGGCGCTCTCGGACTTTCCATCAACCCTGGCAGGCATCGGCCCTAGCGGACCCCATCATTAACGCTGACATCTCTTTGAGGCGCGCGTGGAACACAACGCGCCATCGACCCGGGCCTGGTCCTTATCGAACGGCGAGCTGCCCATTGCTCGCCGCTCGCAAGCCCGCGCCTACGGTGGCCGGGAATCGGCTTGCGATTCCCGACGCCCAGGGCGTCTCCTGCGGCGGCTAGGGGCGTGAGGGCGCGAATTTTGCCTCTCCCTCACGCGTTCCACCGCCTCCTTCGCGAACATTACTGCTTCGCAGAAGGAGGTACGGCTTCCCAAGCCCTCTCGCTCCGTACCATGGCCTGGACTAGGGCCGGACGCGAGAGTATACCTGAGTTTTGTATACTACCTCTTAAAACATTGAAAATTTAAAAAAATGCTGTTCCATACATTTTGACCGCGTAGGTATTGCACTTTTGTATGAAACAGCCGTTTTTTTTAATAACCATGAAATATATTTCAACCTATATGTCAAAATCATGAACTGAACCATGTCCATGGAACAGATTGCGCGTCGATGTCCCTGCCACCCTGTATAATAGAAAGAGACAGAGAGAGAGAGAAAGTCGCATGGGGGTCTAGAATCATGTGCTGAATAGGTTACAGTTTGTGCGCCGATGTCCCTGCCAGCCTGTATAATAGAAAGAGACAGAGAGAGACAGAAAGTCTCATGGGGGTCTAGAATCATGTGCTGAATAGGTTACAGTTTGTGCGCCGATGTCCCTGCCAGCTTGTTTAATAGAAAGAGACAGAGAGAGACAGAAAGTCTCATGGGGGTCTAGAATCATGTGCTGAATAGGTTACAGTTTGTGCGCCGATGTCCCTGCCAGCTTGTTTAATAGAAAGAGACAGAGAGAGACAGAAAGTCTCATGGGGTCTAGAATCATGTGCTGAATAGGTTACAGTTTGTGCGCCGATGTCTCTGCCAGCCTGTATAATAGAAAGAGACAGAGAGAGACAGAAAGTCTCATGGGGGTCTAGAATCATGTGCTGAATAGGTTACAGTTTGTGCGCCGATGTCCCTGCCAGCCTGTATAATAGAAAGAGACAGAGAGAGACAGAAAGTCTCATGGGGGTCTAGAATCATGTGCTGAATAGATTACAGTTTGTGCGCCGATGTCCCTGCCAGCCTGTATAATAGAAAGAGACAGAGAGAGACAGAAAGTCTCATGGTGGTCTAGAATCATGTGCTGAATAGGTTACAGTTTGTGCGCCGATGTCCCTGCCAGCCTGTATAATAGAAAGAGACAGAGAGAGACAGAAAGTCTCATGGGGGTCTAGAATCATGTGCTGAATAGGTTACAGTTTGTGCGCCGATGTCCCTGCCAGCTTGTTTAATAGAAAGAGACAGAGAGAGACAGAAAGTCTCATGGGGGTCTAGAATCATGTGCTGAATAGGTTACAGTTTGTGCGCCGATGTCCCTGCCAGCTTGTTTAATAGAAAGAGACAGAGAGAGACAGAAAGTCTCATGGGGGTCTAGAATCATGTGCTGAATAGGTTACAGTTTGTGCGCCGATGTCCCTGCCAGCCTGTATAATAGAAAGAGACAGAGAGAGACAGAAAGTCTCATGGGGGTCTAGAATCATGTGCTGAATAGGTTACAGTTTGTGCGCCGATGTCCCTGCCAGCCTGTATAATAGAAAGAGACAGAGAGAGACAGAAAGTCTCATGGGGGTCTAGAATCATGTGCTGAATAGGTTACAGTTTGTGCGCCGATGTCCCTGCCAGCCTGTATAATAGAAAGAGACAGAGAGAGACAGAAAGTCTCATGGGGGTCTAGAATCATGTGCTGAATAGGTTACAGTTTGTGCGCCGATGTATGCCAGCTTGTTTAATAGAAAGAGACAGAGAGAGACAGAAAGTCTCATGGGGGTCTAGAATCATGTGCTGAATCCATGGTTACAGTTTTCGCGCCAATGTCTCTGCCACTCTGTATACGTGTGTGCATGTGCGTGTGAGTATCGCGTAAGGAACTATTTCCTGACGGGGGTCCCCCGACCGCACAGGTCTTATATTTTTTCGGTTCATCTATGAGGTTCGGTGCTATATGAATTAGCCTGGTGTTCTAGCTTCTTATTTAGCCACAGAAGTCTTTTGAAATTTTTTATAATTTAAATATATAGCGCGAATTGTCACGCAAGTAGTCGCGCTAGTTGGAACACCTTACGGCCTCCGTGACCTATTAGAAAGCGATTGTTGCGTGAGTACGCGATCGTCGCGTTCGTATGTGACTTTTTGTTCAGAAAACCGGAAGGCGCCCTCAGTCGGTGCGACCACGCGTTCTGGACACCGAACAAAATGTGACATATGAATGCGTCTATCGTGTATTTACGCGACGATCGCTTTCTAATATATCACGGAGTCCTAACAATCGGCACGAGCGAATTTCGTACATTCGTTTCGCATGCCGCACGCGATCGCCTCAGTTTGGCCAGAGCTTTAAGCTGATGACGACACGGAGTAATTAAAATACAAAGTATAGCAATGTTTTATTCTTTGAGTTCGTTCAATAAATCATTCGCCTTTTCTTTAGTCAGTACCTCGACACTGACTGATGTGTTTTTAGTTAACCAAAACTGCAATTTGTAACTGTTTTAAAAGTTAAACGTTAAGTTTTAATTTTTTGTGGTTGTTGACTGCGATTTAGTTCGCGTTTTGGTTTAAATTATTTTATTCTGATTTCAGTTGCAAGCATATAAAATAGTTTTTGCTTGCCAAGGTTTTATGTTAAAACAGTTCTGAATTCTCTTATGAGAAACTCGTGAGGTAAAGAATAATTAGATATAATCAACAAAATAATAAGAAATTAACAAGGTCTTGGCTATTCGGCTATTTAATTTACTTTATTCAGTAACATTGTCTAATAAAATCTGTTTAAACTTGAGAGTATAATATAAGAAAATCGAAGAAGATAACCCGAGATTTTTAAAAGGATTAGTGTTTAGGTAAATTATATTTTCTCGTATCTTGTAAAATTACCGTAGATACCTAGGGAAAATTATCTAGGCTATATAAATATCAAATATTTGTATTGTAAGTTGTGATAAAAGAGCAGGTTTAACTGACCGTTAACATTATATTTGTATGTTTAATAATCTATTTAATTAGTATCGGCCAGTTTGTTGTTTTCTGCCTAATATTCTACCAACTAACACAAAATAAACAGAGCGAACTAAGCCCACAATGATATTATAGCCTATTAATTTGTTATAATATTGAATTTAGGTAGAAACAAACCATTCAGTCGTATGTGAACAGTATGATATGATATGATATGATGTTCGTTCCTGGGGTAGTAGGTACCTACGTACTTATGTCCATTTGGTAGTTAATAATGTACACTTAAAACAAACATTTTCTTCGTAATGATTAGATATTACATCTAAATAAGAACATTCGTAGGAAGTTATCTATAAGAAAACCGATAATTTAAATCAAATTTAATATTTCCATCTATATCTTGTAAAATTAAAGGACTAAAAACAAGGATTAATAAAACTATTACAAATTTTCAGTTTTGAAACTTTTCAATAATAATATTGTTCTTTCGATAATATTCTACCCAATGAAACAAACGAAACACGAAAACTGCATTCCTTTCCCACACCGGCAAATCTCACAATCATACCTCCATAAATACAATAAATGAATTCAGAGGAACATAATTAAAGCAAAACTAACACAACAAGCAAGCTATGAACTATTTATTTAACGTTTAAACTAATATCGCCATTTTACTTAAAGGAAACGAGCTAAGAAAATGAGACAAGTGAAGTCTTGATGTGTTTATTCAATAGGAAGCGATTATATAAAGCGTCTTGGAAAATGTTTCATTCACTACCGGGTTTCAAGAACACTGTATTGAACGTGTTATTTAAATAATGTTATTGTTGGTGATGATCTATGATTTTTGACGTTGAGAAGCATGAGGTGGTTGACCTTTGATAGGTGCCTAATGTTTTGTACCCGCTTGCATGATGTATCATTAATTAATTATGCTAAACCTTATTAAAATATCACTTTATTACTGTTAGTCGTTTGAGTTTACAAGTCCAACTTTGTGCTTCGATTTATCACAACGTGGCGCTTATATAATATTAGATACATGCTACTTTAACTTAGAACCCAAAAGAAACGCCTTTATGAACATAATAGTTATCAATAACACGATGATCATAAAAAATTGTTCCACTAGTTCATCACTAGGTGATCATTTATTAAAAAAAAAAAAAAAAAAAAAAAAATTACCTAAAAACTAAATGTAGATAACAACAGCGCTGTTTCAATTAGGGATGGATTATGGCTATTGCAGATGAGCAAGACCTTTGTCCTTCAGACTATGAAAATCCTATATCTTGAAGGACAGTTTTCTTTAGGTGATTGATGTTTTAAAAAATTATTTATGATGATGATATTCAGACGTTCCTTACAAAAGTTATTTAAATTTATTTGAATCTAAACTAGAGCAAAAGACTAAAAAGATAAACCAGCATTGTATCTCTTGGTAAAAGTCTACTTTAAAAGATTGAATCGCCCTCTGTAGCGAGCAGTCCTGATTTACTAATAGCATCGCACAGCAATCAGATGTACTATTTGCGATACCAATCTGTCTGCCAAGAGGAGCCGGATATTACAAAACAGAACATCTATATAACTACCTAGTCCGATATTTGTTGCTTTTCACAGAAGGCTAAATACTGTGCAAGAAGGGACCATGATATTTGGATGGCTATTCATTTATTTAATAAACACAAAATATTTTTAAAGAAACCTGACGTTTTAGGTACTAATCCTCAAGAATCCAGCAGGTTATTTGACTAAAATGGTTGTTTTCTGCAAAAAACGTGAATATACGTTATTGACAGAACATTCCAAAAATATGTACAACTTTTCAGCTATCCAACGAGATACAATAAGATAACAGACATCGTCCATAAAATATAAAATGTCAAATTACTGGAAAATGGTTGACATTTGCATAGGGGTCATAAGGGGTCATTCGGTTGCAAATGACCTCCCCTACATCCCTTAATGGATTGCCGTCGCATTAAAAATAACCCTGTACATACCAATACTATTCACAAATAAAATCGTTGTGACAAGCAGAACCACAGCAGCGACTAAGTAACAAAATCCAACATTCTTGTAATATCTAGGGCGAACTTTAATAGCTTATTCCGCTGTATTTAACGCAGATAGATGCATTCAGCAATTACGTATGTTAATAGCCACTATTACATACTACGTAAGTGCTGAACAATTGGGTTAAACTAAGCCGTTTATGTAATTCACAATCTTCGTCTTCATTCTAGCTTTTGCTATTCACCACGTCGTCGCTTGGAAGGTTTTTAGCTCTGTACTCGCGATATGACTTTTCAGTGTCAAAAAGTCCAGTTTCATGGTACAGATGCGTCCATAGAGGGCTACTGAGTGCCTTGTGGCAATCGTTTTCAAAGCGTTTCGTATTTCTTCAACATGTTTCAACAGGATTGACTTTCTCTTTCTTTTTTTTTCCTTTTTTTTCTTTTCTTTTTCTTTTTCCTTTTTTGATCTTTGATTGACTTTTCGGTAGCTTAAGCGTATTATGCGCTTAGCGTATAGAATGTGACTTGGTCTGAGCCTCTGATCCCACATCATTAAAAAACCCTCCATGAGGGTAGATGATCCGGCGTTCCCTGGATGGCCAGCCCCGCTGCCTTGTTGATCGGAATGGGTTTATAATGGAGTCGTTTTGGTCGTTAGACGCAGAAAGCATCACAAGCACTAACTCGTATATCGTACCTAGAAAACCACTACACACACAATATACACCCACCAGCATATTCACAAACTTACCAACACACCACTTCAACTTCATTTTATGTTTATGTTGTTCATTAGCTGTAAGCACTCCCTGCTACTGTTATTTGTGTTCAGCATATATAACTCTCAATAATGTGTTCAATACAAGGAGACTAGACCCGTAGCACAGATTTGCTTAGTATGGGCTCCTGTTTCCTATGTTCAAACTTTTTGAAAGATAAACTGCGACTGAGTACCTACATTTGAATATTTGTGGGAGAAAAAGAAATAAAACTTTATTTACTTTGATAAATTGTTGATAGAATTTAAATTAAAAATTTCCAAAATTTCCTAGACGAAAAAGAGGCTTAAATCATTCAGCCACGGTAGCAATGGCACCAAAGAATTCCGCAGACATTTTAATATATTCAAACTGACTTATCACGACCAAACACAGGACCAAGTTCTAGAAAATTAATTGGGAATGTTCCAAATTGCACAAGTTTGCATCAAGAATTTGAAAGTGACTAAAGTCATAAATATGACATGATAGTGTGCGTTGCCTTGCACAGAAGCTCAAACCATACCATTGAGAAACTATAGATCTTCATAGTAAATAAATGCAATGTTTATTTACAATAAATTAACAAAATAATAAACAAGCTGTTATTGAAATACCTAACTGAAATCCTGAAAAGAGGTCATAATTATAAACCATATTTACGATGGGACTGTGGACTGTTATCTACATCGCCACATGCGAACTTACGCGACACACTGCCGTCACGCAAAATCCTCCACCGCGCAAGCAGCGTTCGCACCGCGTCACTAGGATATATACAACATCCTGACAGCAATCGTCGAGCAGTAGCCCACCAGACACAACACCCGTCAGCCCGGAGGATCTTCCCTTTTCTATGGAGGTTCAGTAAACTTTACACTGCTTCTCACACCACCACCACGCCTGAAATGGTGAAAAAAGACCCGTTCAAAGGTCACTCAATTAACTGGTCCAATTAAGTCTGTTAACGCAATTAGTGCCTCACGCCAAAATGTGCAAAAAGGAACACAGTTTACCGAATGACTACTGTGCTAAGTTTCCAGCTAAACAAAGAACAAGTCAAGCTACATAAACAAAATCCACCACCAATCAAAAACCAAGACTAAATCACGCCTGCATTCGTCCTGGCTCAAATCCAGAAGTCAATTATTCGATACGAAGCGAATAACTTCGGCAATTATTACTCATTGCAAGAACACCTTAACGAGTGCTCAGGTGCGATTCGAGTGACTCTTGAAGCCGCGACCCGCAGTTTTTGGCGCTGGTTCCCAGTTCCACTCCAATTTATAGCGAACAGCTCGGGTGATTAACGTGGAGCTCAAGTGATGCAGATGTTTATTGTTTTGTGTAAGGGCTGTTTTTTTCTGAATACGGAAGAGGGGAGAAAAATGGGGATTTCTCATAAATTCGTAAATATTCTGGCTGGATTTATTTTCTGATAACGCCTTCGCTGGGTTTACCTGAATAGTTCTGCAAACCCCTTGAGGAGCACAATGTTTGGTTCTTCTTTAAAGTCTTGTTTTTAGCGTATAGTGAAATGTTTATAGCTCCATCTAAGGATGTTGTGTCAAGCCGCTTTGTAAGACTCTTGTTATAAATACATACTTGAAACATATTATTATTATAAATGACTAGCTTCCGCGTGGTATGTCGATAAAAAGCAGCCTATATCCTTCCCCAGGGTTCAAAATACCCCCATACCAAATCGGTCTAGCTATTTCGGAGATAAGCCGGAACAAACAGAAAGTCAGACGTAGTTACCGTTTCATGCATTTAGTAAAAAGCTGTTATTTTGACATTACAAACTGACACTTCAATTTTATTTATTTGTATCGATTTTGTTCGGTACTCTAAGATCACTTAAAAAATACGTCTTTTACCATATTTGTGTTTCAGCCCACTTGTTTAATTTCCATACTGGGCCATCAAAAGGGTTTTCATATATTAAGTACGAACTTGTTACTATTTCTGTCGCTACACAGACAATTAACTACAACCTAGACAAAATAAATCCTAGACATTATATTTTTACTTGACCTTCTCCGCCTTAATGGTAAATAACGAAAGTCAGATGAAGGAGTCCGACTAAATAACAAGATTAAGGTCTCCTTTCATTATTTTGTTATTGTTAGCCTCTACTTTCCAACCTAAAGGAGATACAATTTAGGGTCTAGTCGTCACAAGGGCTTCTGCTGAGCATTAGGACCTGAGTTCGATTCCCAGGTTCAGCCCGGAGTCGAGTCCGGATTAGGGCCCGGTTGATAACAAACCTTTCGACAAAACAACGCGTGTCATGTTATGTCATGTAGAAAGATTTTAAGGCTATTTTCTCTTAGCATCCATCGTTCCACAGACTTCCTCTGTCTATAAAAAACAAAATAAAACAACTGCTACCCACGCTCGTCATCTAACAAATTGTTTCCAAGTTTAATAATAGGTCCATATGAACATGGTACTTTAACAACACATTGAAAACAAATCAATTCGCTCTATTCAGCACTATCCATTACTGTGGTATACTGTCGACGAAACCCGTAGTATCGGCCGAAGTTACGGGCACTTACTGCTCCGTATCACCTACGGACACAAGATTACTTCGAGACCCGCACTAAAAATGAATGACAACACCACTTGACAGCTATCCTTACTCCCGATGTATTATTGCCCATCCGAAAAAGTTAAATAATCGGGTGTAGGGTTAATTCCGAAGTATCGATATATTTTTGGACGGTCCGATTCTTCTTTGACGGACTAGAGAGTAGGCCCTAGACCCTTTGGGCTACACATCTATTCTATATTATTTGATCTCATTAATTAAGTGGGCTCAATCCCCTTTGTGACAAGAGCAAGTTGTGGATTGCTAAGCTGCAAGGACCATAGACTAGGAAATCTATGTAGAAAGGAACCTCTTGCACTTTCCGTTGAGAATGCGTCAATGCCGATGAAATAAATACCTACCGCCAAAGTTCGGGTATACTAAAGACTGCGGTGCCGCCATAATACCTTAATCTACGGTTACATAGAAGAGCGGTGGCCGCCACATGCGTCCGTAATTCCCAAATCCATTTTTGCAAACCCAATGTCAAATACTAGTGAAAATTACATACTTTCATGACGTCCTTTATAAACGTGACGGAAACGCTCTTCTAAGAAATCGTAGCTTTAGTGACCGAGATTTGACGTCGAATGATATCATGAAAACGTTATTTCTGGTACTAAGTTGGTGAACAGTAGTCAAACACCGGTGGCATCTTTTTCACGACGCTCGTCATGTGGTATTTGCGGCTGCTATCTTAGGGAACCCAGGCCTTAACCACTGCCCCGTTTCTACCCACGCTCACGGTGCAAAACAGGGTACGCCATTTTTTTGCACGGACGCGCTTCTCAGCCACGACTCACGAGCGTTGGAACTATCCTGACTGTTGAACGTGTCTGTAGCCTGACAATACAATTTTGACCGCATCCAGAGACCAAAAATCTCGCTTCTACCCATTCTTATTCTATACAAGTACTTGCAAGTCCAAGATTTAGTGCGGACGCCCTCGCCACGTGTCGCTAATGTCTGTTACTTGCCACTAACTTTACTACTTGTATAAATTATAAACACGATGAGCTTGTGGTCTGATTGTGACAGTTTTGTGGTGTTGGCAAATAGTTTTAAGTCAAGGGAGGATTTACTGCAGCAACTTCCAATGTTGCTGGATGTTGGATGTTTGGGAAGCCTGCTTTGTAAAGGGGGGTATCATATTTTTAGGAAGTTGTAATTAAAATATTTTAACAAGTCGATTACATTGTAGAAACTATAGCTACTTCAAAATGGTACTAGTTAAATTGTAATAAATTTATGCAAACTAATTAGTTTATTATTTTCGTGGTACAAAATTAATAATACTAGTTTTTACCTTAAAACCGTGAATTTAATGCTTACTCAGAATATACATAGTTCATTAAAAGTAGGTAGATACCTATCCATATAATAGACGTAGCCGGAAGCTATTTAACATTGTTCTGAACGATGGGAGAACTCCAAAGGCATGGAACATTCTTACATTTGATTATTCTTCAAAAAAGGAGATAAAACGCTCCTTAAAAACGACAGGTCCATATCGCTTCTGAGCCATGCATGCCTATAAGCTGTTTTCGAGGGTAGTCTCGAATCGTCTATCGAGAAGACTTGATGAGTTTCAACCTCCAGAGCAGGCCGGGTTTTGATCGGGTTACGGGACCATAGACCACATTCACACAGTGCGGCAGGTTATACAGAAGACCGAAGAATATGACCAGCCCGTGTGTCTTGCTTTTGTGGACTATGAGAAAGCCTTTGACTCAGTCGAGTCTGGGCTGTGCTTGAGTCCCTGCACCGATGCCAAGTGGACTGGCGGTACATCGAGGTGATGAGATGCTTTTATGACGCCGCGAATATGTCCTTTCAAGTACAGAACCGGCAGACTAAACATATCCAGCTGCGCAGGGGAGTGATACAGGGGTATGTCATATACCCGAAATTGTTCACTGGCGCACTGGAACATATGTTTAAGTCGCTGGACTGGAAAGGAACGGGCATAAACATAAATGCCGAGTACATATCACGCCTACGATTCGCCGATGATATTATCCTTATGGCGGAGTCACTGCAGGATATTGATCGAATGCTGACTGACCTAGCTGTCGCCTCTCGACGTATCGGTGTTGGGATGAACATAGACAAAACCAAGGTTATGTTTAACGACCTTATTACCCCGAGACCGATTGTCATTGACGGTGTCCTCCTTGAAGTTGTTCAGGAATATGTTTGTCTCGGCCAGAATATGCAGTTGGGTAGGAACAATTTTGAGAGGGAAGCTGATAGGAGGATTCAGCTGGGATTGGCAGCATTTGGTAAAGTTCGTGAGGTATTCTCGTCTTCCATACCACAGTGCCTAAAAACGAAAGTTTTCAACGCGTGCATCCTACCAGATATGATTTACAGAGCCGAAACGTGGACACTTACGGTTAGGCTGGTCTATAAGTTTAAAGTCGCTCAGCGAGCTATGGAGAGAGCTATGCTTGGAGTCTCTCTGAAGGGTAAAATCCGAAACGAGGTGATCCGGCAGAGAACCAAAGTAACCGACATAGCCCTAAGACTAAGCAAGCTGAAGTGGCAATGGACTGGTCACATGTTTTGCAGAACCGACAATCGTTGGGGAAAACGAGTTTTAGAGTGGAAGCTGCGTTTAGGCGAATGTAGTGTGGGACGCCCGTCGGCCAGGTGGAGTGATGACTTGCGAAAGGCGGCTGGCAGACTGGATGAGGAGATTCGAAGATTGGGCTCAGTGGCGTTCACTATGAGAAGCCTACATCCAGCAGTGGACGAATATAGGATATTGATGATGATGATGATAATAGACATAAAGTATATTGGGGCAAGTTCGGTAAGTTGGGTAAAAATAGCGCTGAATTTGAGTCGTGCGGTATTAATAATTCCAGTGTCGAACTAACCTCAACGTACGATGTTTATCTAAAAGTGCTTATAGAAAAACATTATGCACATATACACATAAACTCACACCTTCTTCCCATAGGGGCATTCAGAAACAACAGAACGCCCCCTGCTACGATCCTTACATACTCCATTTGCCTCGTTTAGGTTCAAAAACATTATGATCGTCTACAAATTAGTGAAAACTAAACATTAATCACCGTCATCTCAACATAAAATGCCAACCAGGAACTTTCAAAACGGAAGCGAATCTATTACAAAAACATTACTCATACACAATTTATTACAACCCATGAATCATTATGTATATATGCCTGCTTACCATGTATCTACTCGTAGACTTGGAAAACAGGACAGGCCGCTTATCAGGCACTGATAACGCATTCTTTGTACAGGCCCTTTATATTAGGTTAGCTGTTGATATCGCGCTGTAATCAATATCATGAATTAAAAATTTCGTGTATTTGGGGCATGAAAGATTGAAAACCTAAGCGCCTTGATTTTGGAGTGGGTGTAAATATACCTACCAAAAAAATGTTGGTTTGACTTATTTTCAAATGAAAAGGTTGTTGTGATATCATATTGAAGTAGATTTCAGTTGATTGCAAAACATGATTGGACAAAGAAAACTACGAGAACTCTAAAAAAAGATTTCCCGAAAATTTTACTTTTTGCCAATATAAAGAAATTCAGTCAATGATTCATATCTCTAATAAGAGGACATCAATTCAACGAATTTTTTTTTGCAATTCGATCTTCATACTTACCTAAATAAAGACATAGTTTTAAACCACACAGTTTTCCCCATAGCTATAGATATTACTAACACCTACCAACTTATCAAAGACGCTACTGCTAAAATACAATCTTTAAGATGCAAGGACAATAATATGGTGGTTTTTAGGTCACTAATCTATAAGAAATTAATTGTCAGACGGCCTTCATATATTATGTCGTTGAGATACTGAATGTAGAGAAATTAGACACAGAAAGTCTATGTATAAATAGTTATTATTCGATATGATGTCACATATCAAAATACTTATTCTATAGTAAGCGAAAACAAAAGAGAAGGTGGGTAATATGTTTTGTGAGAGTGAGATAGAGTACAAACCGGCAAAAATTTTAGTCTATAGTCGAAAGTCGATTAACTACAGTGAAACTATTTTCAGAAATATTACAGAATTCAAAATTAAACGATGAAATATGTAAAATTATTCATTTGAACCTAGAATGCACATTACGAGTTCAAAAACAGTGCTACGAGTATGATCTTTGTTAAATATTTCATTGTTTACTAACTAGCCATTACGTACATTGCTTTCACACAGTCCCGTTCATAAATAATTAAAAACAAATGAGTGTGCTCATAATTAAAACTTATCGCGTGTAGCCTTACAAAATATATGAGTCATAAAGCCCTGCCGGTCGATTCTGTTAAAATCTCACCGTGAATACTTAGGTGAAGTGAGCGTGGAGTGAGCTGTCAGTGTCATCCCACTGATGCTAGGGATTGACCAAGCATTACACTTACAATCATAATCGAGATTTTAATAATATTTTTTTATCCAAATTGTATTGATCATTTTATATTATTTCAAAGCTAGTATGTAGCTAAGTGGCTAAACAAATGTTTTTTTTTTGTGTTTGCCTTAGGCGCGAGTGCGTCACGCACGGAACTGTAAATAAAACAAACAAGTTGAAGACCGCTACAAAAAAGAAACGCGTACCTAAGTATCGACATTGTTTGTAATAATGAACGAAGCTGGTTCGATCATTTTTCCATTCATACAAGGAGTAACTTTGTCGACTTATGCAGAAAAGCATAACAATTAAGAGTATGTAGGATATAAGAGCGAACAAAGCGAGTTTGATAATGTAAGCACCCCGCCTAGGGCCGATTAGATTTTCGGAAATAGGAGTTTCGGTACTTTGTTGAACAATCCACAAAAGCTCTAGAATTGAGAGGAAAATTTCAGGACCTCGGCTCGAATACCTACGTTAAGTGCTATATATTCTATGAGGCGATTTCGCATATTTTTTTAGCTCCGAATGTTTTACACCTCTTAATTTTGAAGCCAGGAGAGTGCAAGTGCGCCGTCTTGCACCCCGCTCCCGGCGCCCATGTTAAATGATTATGTAAACGCAATCCCATGACCCAATCGCGACTGTGGCTCGAGTCGAGTAAAGACTGTGCTACGTTGTTCAGGCTTGTTACTAACCCAAATCTATACCGACACTTGCGAATCGCGCTTAGGTACTTCACCTCGCCGGTAGTTTTGAGATTCGGGCGATGTGATCACGAACACGCCGCGCTTGCGCGTTAGGCACTGGCAATATCACATGGAGTTTTTTTACTTACTTACTACGTAGGTAGGTACCTACTTATTTACCAACGTCCAATAGATAGAAGTCTATTTAACTTGTCGTTGCCAATAATAAAAGAATATCCATCAGATTATCATCGTCAATACTAAAATTTAATAGCTAAACAGAGACTCCCGCAGCGCCGACACGGACTCACTTGACTTCGCTGGCGTGATGTTGCCGTGGCAACGAGAATAGCGTGGCCGTGATGTGATCACGCCGTTTTATCTACAGCTGTAAATTAGCTAGGTAATATTTTTTTTATACAGTTGCTCAAAAAGTGGTGTATTGCAGGGACGTATAGTGTTCGGGATGTGGGCTATTACATAATAGTGCTTTTTTTACCTTTCCCGAACTCGTGCGTCTCTTTCCCAACTGTCATAATAATGTCTATTAAAAAGAAAAACTAACCATGAAGTTTTTACTAAAGAGTTTTTGTGATTCATACAAAAATGTATATTTCTAAAAAGAAGCTACTAATTTATTTCAATATCAGATTTAATGATTTAATTGAATGAGTTAAGTTAGGTTTCATTTCATTTCATATCAATAAAAAAAAAAAACTGAAGACTAAGCTGTATGGATAGTTACCTTTGCCTACCAAAATGGGTGAAGAAAAAAAAACTCTGCTTATATTCTACGGTTGGCGCCATTTTTATCGTGTTTTAATTATTTTATTAAAATGCTTAATTTTTTCGCAACTGTATTAAAAATAGTCGTTCAGTACACCTGCGGAACCGTCATTGCAACTTGTTCCGACGGCTTGAGGATGAGAAACGTAGGCACGGTGTGTAAAACAGTAAGGAAGACTTAAATTAGACTATAGGTAGTAACCTACACATAGGTACTTGTATTATATTATCGGCCTAAAATAAACATGCATACAATGATAATATACATAGAATATAGAAACCAATACATGAATAATTAAAATAATTTTAATTTCTTGTTAGCAAGAGAGAAGCAATTTGTGTAGCACCCCATAACTAGATGCATGCATGCACTAGCGCATGTTTCCCCCAACCTTTTCATATTTTCTGTGTTTGTGTTATTTTTTGCGTCATGTTTACCACAAATAAACGCATTTTCTTTCTTTCTATATACCTGAATATTTATGTTTATATTTGGTTAGTATCTTGCACCGTGGTTTATCTATGAAGGGATACATGTGCTATTTACGTGTATATGTAATATTATGTAAACGAACAATACACCAATCACTGAATACTTTCTTCGAAGTTATTCAATCTCACCTCTCAAGTAATATCCATTGGATACCAGTACATAATAATACTGACATTCAAAAAATGATTGGAATTGACAATCTAAAAGCATTGAAATAAATAGGTAGGTACTAATTATTGTCTCGGAATTGGAATACGAACAGACTTAGGGACGTGGTTGTCATTGCAATAACGAAAAAAAAAAACTCGTGGTACGTCTACCTACTAATTACAGCGTCTAACGCGCTTGCGCGGCGTGATCACATCACGACGACGCTATCCTCGTTGCCACGGCAACATCACGCCAGCGAAGATAGCGTCTAACGCGCTTGCGCGGCGTGATCACATCACGGCCACGCTATTCTCGTTGCCACGGCAACATCACGCCAGCGAAGTCAAGTGAGTCCGTGTCGGCGCTGCGGGAGTCTCTGTTTAGCTATTAAATTTTAGTATTGACGATGATAATCTGATGGATATTCTTTTATTATTGGCAACGACAGGTTAAATAGACTTCTATCTATTGGACGTTGGTAAATAAGTAGGTACCTACCTACGTAGTAAGTAAGTAAAAAAACTCCATGTGATATTGCCAGTGCCTAACGCGCAAGCAGCGTGTTCGTGATCACATCACCCGAATCTCAAAACCACCGGCGAGGTGAAGTAAGCGCGATTCGCAAGTGTCGGTATAGATTTGGGTTAGTAACAAGCCTGAACAACGTAGCACAGTCTTTACTCGACTCGAGCCACAGTCGCGATTGGGTCATGGGATTGCGTTTACATAATCATTTAACATGGGCGCCGGGAGCGGGGTGCAAGACCGCGCACTTGCACTCTCCTGGCTTCAAAATTAAAAGGTGTAAAACATTCGGAACTAAAAAAATATGCGAAAACGCCTCATAGAATTATAGCACTTAACGTAGGTATTCGAGGCGAGGTCCTGAAATTTTCCTCTCAATTCTAGAGCTTTTGTGGATTGTTCAACAAAGTACCGAAACTCCTATTTCCGAAAATCTAATCGGCCCTAGGCGGGGTGCTTACATTATCAAACTCGCTTTGCTCGCTCTTATATCCTACACACTCTTAATTGTTATGCTTTTCTGCATAAGTCAACAAAGTTACTCCTTGTATGAATGGAAAAATGATCGAACCTGCTTCGTTCATAATTATTACAAACAATGTTGATACTTAGGTACGCGTTTCTTTTTTTGTAGCGGTCTTCAACTTGTATGTTTTATTTACAGTTCCGTGCGTGACGCACTCGCGCCTAAGGCAAACACAAAAAAAAACAGCATTGACTTTCTAACTGAATTTCTGTTTTGCTATTTTATTTTAAAACCATCAAAATAGTTTTGTTTAGCCACTTAGCTACATACTAGCTTTGAAATAATATAAAATGATCAATACAATTTGGATAAAAAATATTATTAAAATCTCGATTATGATTGTAAGTGTAATGCTTGGTCAATCCCTAGCATCAGTGGGATGACACTGACAGCTCACTCCACGCTCACTTCACCTAAGTTTTCACGGTGAGATGGTTACAGAATCGCAATGCTGTTTACACAGTACTAAACGGTGCATGAAAAATGGGACTGGCAATACAGAACAAGTTGCTCGCGTGCTAATCGGTGGCCATCACAGTGACTGAAATACATAATTGAATGATAAACGAACGTGGAACTTTTGCCCCGTAATTACCGGCACATTCCTCCTAATTAAGTAGTACAGGATTCGTACAATAGTTTATACAAAGGTATTTCACAATAGGTTGGCATTTCCGATTCTCCGTATTCAAATTCCCATTAGTGGATTCACATTATGAGTCATACGAGTATATCAAAGCACACTCACTCACTAAACGAACGTGACATGAAATAAAGGAACCTAATACCATTACACTCGTAACGAACTATTAACGTAACGTTCACAAGTAGACAGCAAAAGTAATTTCCAAGCACGAGTCGAGAATAGAAACGGAAAGTCGAACAACGTTTTCAATTTGCGCAATACTCACCCACAATACGACGTTGAAGCAAAACAATGTGTACTTGATACAATAGATCTGGGACTCCAGTTTGCCCACCGCTGGGCCCATGCCCTCGCCCCTACCAGCTCCGGCCATGTCACTTCAAAAACACTTAACACCACAAACAAAATTATATTCAGACACTAAAACAGTGCTGTCCACTCACTGTCTCGATCGAATCGTAACTGCTAACTTATCGGACCAGATAAACGTTAGCTAGGGTATCTATGTTTGCTAAGATAAAACCGTACGAAAAGATAACACGGTATGAATTGCCACACCTGTATTGGGCACGCAAGCGTTCGTCATTGTCAGTAGGCTAAGCAAATTTGTACTTTGTAGTCATAGCACGTCATAGAATCCACCATTCTTTTTTCCATTTCTTCAACTTCAATTTTCTCTATAGAGGCAATATATAGTCAAAATCTAGTAGATGAATAGACATTTTTTCTCGAATAAATAAGCGTGTTTCTATATTCATATGAGAGAACGATCTCGGCCATTTGAATATTCTTATTGTAACCTCATTCGTAGCGATTCTTCCCTCAGCGGTAATTTTATAAGGGTACCCGGCCACGCTTATATATCAAGTCCGATATGGGATTCGACCGAAACGTGTTCGAAATCCGATAAACGGATTCAAACTATATACGAAATGGAAGCGGCCGGTATAAGCTGTAAACATAAATAAGGAAGATCTACTACGTTTTAGAAAACCCCTACGCACGGAACGTTCTCCGTAAATCTTACACTTGCAATGATATAAATTTAAGCATTCTCGTACTATATTCTACAAGTACGACTTCCGAAAATACTTTTCGAGACATTCACTTGAAAAGGTTGACAAAAATGAAAATTCTGCAGTAACCCGGTGAACGAAGCGAAGATGGAATGTCTTTGTTTAAGAAATATCGTAAAATAAATTACAAATAAGACACAAAAAGCAAAATTCGGTTTGGCATGTTATTTGGCTTGGATACCAAACTAAAATTATGAATACATTTTCGTTTTCATATAATTCGCAAGACCGCTTCATCTCGTTTATATAAGAATGTAGAACAAAAACTTTTTGCGTTTAAATTATAAATAAAAAAGGTTTTAGTTCTTCTCATAAAACGAAGTCAGAACACACTAAAGAATACGTCTATATATAATAAAAAGGATACTGCCAAAACTTAAAAATCCGAAAAATATAAAATGAAATCGGAGAAGAAAATGAACAATTCTTTGACAGCACTCAGCGTCTATAAAACTTGAGTTAGCAAATTTCGGAATCGCTCGTAAAAACAGAAGTTCGAAAGACGGTCAAATTACAAAACATTTTATCGCGTTTCCGACAACAAACACATTTACCACTGACTGTTTCCACCGTGTAAACAACGTGATGATATGGCACAAACAGACAAATGCACGACCACTTTTTCAACGCCACCCTTAATACACAAACCAAGAAAACAAAAAGTCCGAGGTTAGTAGAACATTTAGTTTTGCGGTAACATCACTTTCACTAATTTCATCCTTTAACGTTTAAGGTTCACCTTATTAATCGTCATCAAGATAAAAGTGAACCCACCCCTACATCTACATGTATTTTCCAAAAGAAGTTTTCACAGCACCGTGATGTATATTGAAAATCGTCTGATCCTAGGTAACTTGAGCCAAATCGATTTTGAATGAGAGCTGCACGCAAACTTTTTCTTACCAACACTTGGTACAGAAAACGGTTTTGGAAATAGAGTAATACCTTAAAGGCGATATAAATATACCCATCTTAATCGTAATGATTATTTGCCGGTTCGTTGTTTACACAACCGCGAGGAAACACGGAATCCTCACTTTTCCGTTCGAGACTGAGGTCCATTTCCGCACTATAACAACGAACGTCGCGGCGGAAGGCACCCGTAACTTATATGAATTCTTTTACAATGACATAATGTACTGCGCCCAATATAACTAAGTCTCCCCCACCCTCCTCTATAGCAAGACTTACAGATGACAAAGGAAAATTATCACTATCTTCAAGGCTCTAGTTAAAATTGACGCCTTTGTAAAGAAACAAATAAGACTGTATTGTTATCGGTTCATTTGTTACCGTAATAAGTTGTGATCCTCCGACGTTTGATAGGTTCCTTATTGAAGGAAATGTCAATATCTGACGTGAATATATTTTTGCGACTTTGTCACACAAATCTGTATCAAATGAAATAATAAAATGTCTCGTATCTTTTCCTGTATATTCACAGTAGCGAGATCATGTTACATTTAGTGACAAGGTCCAGTAAAATGTAATATACTTCTGACGCTTGGCTAATGAAGATTAAACCTTTCCTGTATTTAGGACTTTGCTTTAATGAGGGTATAAAAGAATTTAAAACGTAATTATGAATTGGGGCGATCAGAGGAAGTGTCCAAAATAAATGTAATTAATATTAATCTGTGTTTCGCATCCTTTTAAACGTAAACTGACACTGATATTTTGGGCTTCTTTAATCACTATAGCTAAGCATAAATTGTTATTTATTTGCTTACGTTTTTTTTAAATATCGATATGATCAAGATTATCAAATATTTTTTTTGTAGTTATTTTATTTAAGAAAAATAGGTCGTAGAAACCATTTTACAAATCGCTATCTTTGACACACAACCTGCCGACATCACAATACCAATTTGATGCAGACTATTAAAATAGTTAGCTCAAACGTTGGACACTGCCCGTATGTGATCCAACTGAACCTCGGAGAAGTGTGTCAAAGAACTAATAGACATTGAATTGAGCACATTCTTCCACACGTTCGGACAAGGGCTAATATCCGGTGAGGAATGTTTATAGTCAACAAACATGGACTTAGTGCAAACAGATCCGACCCGTGAGCCCTCAGCGTAACTTCGCCTAATTGTTTGCTAACCGCCAACTTTGTTACAAATGGTTGCTGATATTCGCTTTACGAGAAATCTACGTTGAACACGAGAGCTAAATTAAATTATATTTTTGTCTACAAAGAGACTATAATGTTAGGAGTGATTGTAACTGAGTTCAGTGAAGCTTTGTATGAAACGTACTGAACTAGTGACCAAATTATAATTTTGCTGACTTTTTTCTTGGAATTTTCAAGTGGTGAATTCTTTAAAGATTCATTCTCTGAATCACCTCAATTAAATCACATTAGTTGTGTGCAGAACTAAGCACCTTATACAAAGAAAAAGTACAGTTGAAGGAACTCAATCCGATCGTTGTATAAGAAAAGTAAACTTAAAACTGGAAGACCATAAACTTTCGGAATACATTACACCACGACCCGGAGACTCCGACTAGTAATTGATTCACAGATTTTATTTAAACTAATCGGATTCGTATTACGAACGATTTTGCAAATTCTGAAGAAACGAATTCAAAGCCACCACGGACCCGTCCATTGAAATTAATACTTCGGTTAAACAGATTACCATTTTCTACGTACTTTCTGTAAGGAATTTCTCCGGTTGAAAATGGGGAACCGTCTTAAATTTCAATTTCTCTTAGTAAATTGAGCCACAGCAAAACGTTGATATCTACATAAGTAATCTTGCTCATCTTATATTGCGGTACAGTCGATTTTTCATCGCGCTGCGTTCTCGGGTAAGAAAAACTTGAATTTATTTTAATATGCGATAGCTATACAAAATTTGAGTATATTTGCTGGGACACGTGTTTTTTTTAAATTTGCAGTAGTTTCTGGTCCCAATATAATTTGTATATTTCGTTTTTCCAGCGTTCTGCATTTAATTAGTTTATAAGCAAAGACAGGTTATAGAATCAATCATGATTTGACTTTTAAAGTGTTATGCAAATCCTGTTATCAAACCTTGATCGTGCATTTTGAATTTACCAGTAACGATATCACTATCGCATCCGTTCAATCGACATCACCCATTTACATCTTGCCACACACAATAAGATTTTCATCAATATTTATTTATTTATTAACTCATGATCACTATCATTACAGATATCTTCTAATTCAATAGTGTGGCCATAATTAAAGTTTCATTATTTACCATAACATATTATGTACATCGTGGTTTTTGTGAACTCACTCAGAGAACAAGCAAAAAGATCTATCTTGTTCACTGCATCTGTCAATTGAGTCGTATTTGCAATAACAACATGCCGGTTTATCATGGGAAGCTTATTGGAACGTCGACGATCATAATTACTGGATGCATCCGTATTGCACCGGTAGCTCATATCCGTCGTAACAGAAGGCGCTGCCTGTCACCGGCTGCCATTAGATTTGTTATTAATAACATTTCCTTTAGTTTTATATCAGTCTTTGAAACTTATAACGTATGAGCGTTTATGAAGAGGAAGGGTGGCAATAAAAATGTTATAAATCTTTATACTCATCTTATTTTTTCAATAGTTACAAGAGATATTGCTTGGGTAGTTTACATATAATATTTTGATGATACTACTGATATCTTTGCAGTGATTTCATTTTCATATTTCTTATTAGGCACTTACATAACCACAAAAACAAGATTATTTCTAGAAGTTCTAGAACTAATCAGCTCAACTAAATTCAGAGTCAATCAAACGTAACGAGAAAAAGATTTCTTATTGAATACTCAGTCGGCTTCCATTTTATTGGTTCGTACGTCATGAAGTGGGCTCATATAAAACGGAATGCTCCATCCAATTAGCCTGGAACATCGAATGCTCAGCCCGCAGCTCACTAGTACCAATATCCGGTATTGAATGACCTAAGGATTGCCAAGTGGCCTACTATGTAAATACTAGTGAATCAAGGAAACCCGAAGCATTATAGGAAATAAATATACCCTTCTCTACGAGAGAATCCTTTTAAATGGAATCGAATTATAGCTTTGGGAGTTTTTACATGAATTATTTGAAAAAAGCGTGTTTTTGGTTTTCCTGTTTTACTGAGATTTGGTAACTGTTTACCTGCTTTTTAAGATAGCCAATAACAAATGTTTTAATTTTTTTACGTTTTTCTTTTTTTTTTTTAACTTTACATTTTAGAGTTCAATTTAATTTTAGAGAATCATTTAGAGAGCTATTTATAATATGTGAAACGTGATTGAATTGGATTATTTACATAAATTCCTTCAACATTTGTATGAATTATGGAAGATATAAATAAACGTAGTGATGAAGAGTTCAGAAAAGGAAATAATGAAGGATATTATGGTAGAGTAACTTGTCGACTATGAGCGGTAGTAATTAATTTCCTCGACAGACTTACAGTAGAACGGGAAGACAAACAATTAGTTCGTTGCGATTTTATTGCATTTCAAATTGGTTACGAAATGAAAGTAAAATAAGAATATTATTCTGTTATATTTGTTTAATTAGTAGTAAAACAAGAACTTTAAGATCTATTTTTCAATTTACAGTTTGATTATCTATATTATTACAATCTATTTCATTCGTCATATCATATCATTAGTCATCGCTCATATCTTTCACATATTTTATATCTTTATTTTTAAAGTTATTTGCTTTCATATCGAATATAAAAACCTCTCCATGTGTACGTAATCCTAAACACGCATTTAAACCACTATTAGCCAGAGTTCCGTAATCGCCTGGGAGTTAGTTTCTTAAGTGGAGATCAATTAGGCCAATCGAATACAGCGTGAAATGGCGGGTTTGCGGGCAAAGCTTTGGTAATAGACTTATGGGAGGGACCCTGCACGTTCATGTATACTGGCAAACAACCGCCGTTAATAGCAAAGTTAGTCATTAAGGAACATTTTGATTGATGCGCAAACTTGGCGGTGCGGATTTTTAGAACGGCTTTATCTTTGAACAGTTATTTTTAGATGTATTGTATTTTTGCTGTTGCAATTTATTCAAATGTAAGAGACAATTTTTTATGCGCTGTTGTTTTTAGCATTGATTAGACATTATAAACGATATTTAAATATTTTTACAGAAACGTGTTAACACGTTCGCACCTAGTCACGTTAATAAAACCAATTTATAGTCCTGATAGAGACATTATGTAAGTAATTGAACACACACAGAACCACCCAGCAACACAGAATCCAAAAAGACCTTACTTTAAAAGAGTTTGTTTCGGCCTTTCTTCTCAAAGTAGTCAGATAGGAAACGCCGACCTCATCTAGTTTTAAAAAAAATATGATTGACGTGTAAAAGTGTTTGTTCAAACCTACTTACAGAAATAAAATCATTTATCATTTACCATCTACAAAATACAATGCCGTAAAAAAAATCAAGCAACTGTTTTAATAAATTGCCTTCTGGCTACAATTTCTTTCAAGTGCTATTGAATTACGCCATCGATCTAGCAGGTTCCCAACTTTAATTAGTAACCCTTTCAATTATATAACATAGAACCCAAAAACTTGTAGTGGTCACAGATGGTGGAATACACAAATCTTAATCTACTTCAGACCTTCTAAGAAGTACTGTTTGGAAACTCTGAAGCAAAGTTCTGTGACCTTTTCACTTGATTCCTGTTGAAATATTAATTTGAATAATGATTATTCGTTTCTGTCTTAAGAGTTCGTCTGTTCGTCAAATAAGTTGTTAAGTTTTATTCTTTGTTTAGAATTAATTAATTTAGAAGTTTTTTATACTCTGTATTTTCTGCTAGTATTTTGTATTGTCCGGCTCACATTTGGTAGGTAAGTAGATTTGTGAGTCGGTATAGCCTTTGTAAATATTCAGCGCGCGTCACGTAACTAGTATTGACAAAAGATCCAAATTAATTATGGGTAAGTAGGTACAACAATTTTACCTAACATCCTTTTTTTCTATTGTAAACTGCATTATATTATACGTACACAAGGTTTCAAAAATACGGTATGTGATGCCGCATGTAATCCGCAGCTAGCCTCGACTGTTCCTCTGGGCACCGTAAAGGGTTACAAAAGATTTTCTTCCTTACCGTACAGGGGTTTGTCCTTTGTTGCTTAGTGCGACTAGCCAACCGCTTAGCTGTTCCATGGATTATCCTTGATCAAAATACAATAATCACTTGTATAGTTAGTGGGTAAGTACCTAGTTTAGTGTGTAGATATTTATATAATTTATAAGCAATCAGTCTTAAGATAATAATAAATGTACATGTATCAAAAAGGGGGGATGGAATCATAATCATAGGATATCGAAAAATTCGACCACATCGCTGTCAATAATAAAAGTGTTGTGGCCCAGAAGGTATCTGATTTTTCAATTTACAATGAATAAGTACAAAGCACTTTAGGATGAATGATTATATCATATTCTGTCATTTTCATTCTCATTTTTGGTTTCAGCGGTAGGTATTATCCATTTCTGAGAACCAAACTACAGTGCAACATGCAACAACAAAACAGAACTTTTACATATTTAATAACTTCACTCCCGACTCTAAAATAGAAACTAAATAAAAGCGAAGTAAAACCGTTATTTATTGTGAACTAAACTCAGTGGAAATACGATAGAACCAATAGAACTTCATTAGTTTGAAAGGCGCAGGTTATAAATCTCAATCTCGCCGAATCGGTTCAATATAGCATTAGGTTTAGGATCAATGTCTATAGTACGACTCTGTTTATTTGTTGTTCGAGCATTTGTTTTAACCGACTACGGTGGAAGAAAGGGTTTAAAGTTTAGGTGGAATTAAAAATATCAATCGCATATTATTCGTTAAACAGAACGGGGTTTGTTGAGTAAAGCTATTTCTTAAGAAAAGAAAACATTGGAGCTTACATTTTTTTTTTTAAATGATTTGTTTGTTTAATTGCCGCTAGACATTTACAATAGCCAATTACATTGCTGCAGATTTCCTATATTAACATAACATCACGCCTTCTCCGAAGGGTTGAGCAGAGGTGTTCTTATATTAGAGCCACATTTCGGTAGTTATGTTAAAGTCCCATGTAATAGGGGGCGAGCCTGTATTGCCATCAAACGGGCACAGATCCTGACTCCAAACTGCAGCTACTGAGAAATTCCAGTTGGAAAAACAAAGTAACACTTTGCCCAGGACCTCATGCTCGGCAGCGCTTGTGACCTCTAGACCGACGAGCCAGTCAAGACAGTTCCTATGTACAAAATAAAACGGCCATCTAATAAACTGCTTTATTTGTTCTGAACAGCACCGCAGGACAATATGCTAAGCATTTCTTATAGTCACCAAGTGAACTCTTTCATATGTCGCTAACGTTATGTGAAGAAATAATACATTCTATGACTTTCTTTTATATCCCGTTTATACAGTAGAAACTTATTTGCAAGACAAAGTCTTATTCTACAGAATTCTCTTTTTCTAAAGCTGCGTTCATCGCTATAGCTGTGTGTCATTGCTTTCTAAGGTTTAATTTTGATTCCTGATTTCCTTATTGAACCGCGTTCGAGAACGTTCAATGTCATCATTTTTGTGGAATATTAACACTGAGAGATCTTGACGGCGAGATAGGCATGCTGATCGCGTTCAGTTTCTTTGATGAACTTCGTCTTAATCGAGTAAATTTTACTAGGTCTTGTTAAGGCAATCGCGTTACAGGGTCTTGCAGGTCTTAGCCCGCAATGAGATTTTAGAGTTTTGCCCACGGAATTACCTAAAACGTGTCATCATCATTTATTATTAAATAGAACGGCCGCAGCCAATTACACTATTTAAACATATAATTTACTAACACAGTCATGCATTCTCCTCACAAAAATTCAAACATTCCGACAGTATCATCTTCCAATCATTCGCAAACATGGCAAGATCTGTGTTTGAGTCCAGGAGAGCGATAGTAGCAAGGCAAGTAGGAACAGCCAGTAAGCGGTGTTTTTTTTTTCCACGACAGTAACTGTCTGGGACAAATAGATTGCAGATTTTATTATGCAGGTCAGGAACATCACTAACCCCTAAGAATTTTAAATATTACAGTTATCTGATCGCGCGACCGTCTTACTTCTAGAGAATTGATACTTAAGCAACCCAACAGGAATTTAGTGGGATACAAGAGACGATAAAACCCATACAAGCGTATCTAAGGAATGCTTCCTGAACTTTTTCTACAGCTAACACATACTGCTTCTCAAAAGGATTCCATACAGACGCACTAGACTCAAGCTTGCTACAGACCAATGCCCCCAAAACTAACTTGATAACGCGGGGGTTGTGGAAGTCACGACAGTTCCTTAAAACAAAGCCAAGAAGCTTGAAGGACTCCTTCGCAGTGGATGTGATGTGGTCGCGAAAAGTGAATTTACGGTCGAATATGACTCTCAGGTATTTCATGGAATCAGTTCTTGTAATTGCATCATCATCAGCTTATATTCGTCCCATGCTGGACGTAGGCCTCTCCTAGTGAACACCACTGATCCTCATCTCTCTCCTCATCGAGTCTCTGTCAGCCGCCCTTCGCAAGTCGTCACTCCACCTGGCCAGCGCGGGCCAAAAGGTGTAACAACAAAATATTATGTCAGAATGTTAAAACTGCTATTTCACTAAAACAAAAATCGAGATGTTTATAAGGGCAAATTTCCCCCATATCCCATAGTTTCCATTTTCGCCTTGCAGTCCCATCGCAAAAACTCATATAGTGCACATGCAATATTTCATTATAATCGTAATAATGCATTTAATAAGACAGGCTTCCCGTACATCGTGCCTAAGTAATAAGTTTCTAGACTAGACCCTGGGACCTCTATTTGGCATCTTGCCCAGCCTCAGTGTATGTAACCTGCCTCGGTCTCCATCAATTCTGATGGCAACGGCTTGCTATCATTATCCGGTATATGCATTGCTAATTTCTAAATTGTAGAATTCGAAGCGGTGTGTGATAAGAATGTATTTCCTTGATAAATAATCTGCGATTGAACACTGTTTTTTTCAGTTTTATTTGTCTTTTTATATTTGCTGTAGTTTGGTATTGTTTATTGCAATTTTTATCCGGGCTTATGGATTCTTATTGGAGCTTCAGAGGTATTTTTTTTAATATGTTTTTGCTCTAAATAATAATTTTTATGTGGAAGTTATACAGTTAGCACAAGTTACTTACTAATCGGCTATAATCATAATAACTCCACTCTACGCTCCCTTAATTAAAATGTAATTTTTATCCGGGCTTATGGATTCTTTTTGGTTTGGAGCTTCAGAGGTACCTATATTTTTTAATATGTATTTTGCTTTAAATAATAATTTTCGTGTGGAAGTTATACTCTTAGCACAAGTTATTATAATTAGCATTATAAAACAGTTTGAAATCCCAAAAGTTCAAAAAAAACTTCTAATCTAGAATTATCCATTACTTATTGTACGAGTACATCGTACACTTTATTTATAAGTTCCCAATGAAACGTTAACCGGATTAATAAACCGTTCATAATTGAATAATTATTCAATTAGATTTTCGGTTCGTACCTAATTGACTATTATTGTTAGCGTTTAGAATTATCGGAGATTAGTAATAGATCCAGTAAATGCAATACTCGTGTAAGTACATACCCACATACATAATATATTATATGTAATTGTTATGACTCTCGTGTGTTAACATATCAGCTTAATCCACAAGCAACAGAATAATAAATTATGCAAAAACTGCTTTTGGGTTAAATCTATGTATATAAATAAAATTAAAATACTATTCGTTGGTAGGTGCATCACTTCAGAATGGCTGGACCGATTAAGCAATTTTTTTAACCGATTAAAAAAAAGGAGAAGGATCTCAATTCGAATGTATTTTTATTTTTTCTTCATGACTCCGTCACTTCTAAACCGATTTAAAAAAATATTCTTTTTAAAGAATATACTTGCCAATTAGTCCCATATAAAGGAGAATGAGTAATGATGGGCCCACCTCTCAATAGGAATAAGACACTCATAAATGAATAGGTATGTTTATGCAGAATAAAACTTATTATTACGACTAAGGTCAAAAGTCAGTACTTTCGGAGTTATACTACTTATTATACTGCCATAAAAGTGACCGTAGTTTACTTCGTTATAAGATAAACTATGGCCAGACTCAAAACGGACGGCACCTATCTGCTTGCTCCTTACCTGCGCCCTCACCCTACCCGCTGCGCCCGCCGCTTGCCCGGGCGCATTTGCAAATGGCGATCAGTCATATTGCAGTGAACATCTTCGAGACGGTTTATACGTTATAGAAAAATGTACAGACAAAACGATTTACATGATTTAATAGAATATAATATACCAGCAGAGAATGTGTGGTTGCTGCGTGGTAGGATACAGTCACGCCACGTAAGAGCAAGAATATACTATTGCTATATATTAATTGATCGAAACCAAGTTGGAAGAAACGCGATATCACAATATTATTGCTCTTGCTTGACCGGACGGCGAACTGTAGGAAGTTGCGCTCACACTATTTCTTTGATTTGGTACCTAGGAGTTGGGAGACATCAACCATTCGTGGCCCCCGTGGGTTTTTTAAATGATGTAATTGTCTTTGATGTCCAAGACGAATAATAAATCTCTTTTGTTTTAAAGTGTACTTATTATTACTATTTTACCTTATAAGTATCCTTAAAGAATATGTTAGACTGACGACTTTAAGACGTCGTAACTCCGAAAGTACTAACATTTGACCATAGTTATATTAGTAACTAATGTTCCACTTAAAAAGCCCTATCCAACGGTATATCAGATGTTACTATTGAAGGGTGGGCCCAGACTCCATACATTCATTTCCCATTGTCCTTTAGTCAAGTTCAGATGAGTGGTTTTTGAGTCAGCTTTAATAATACGCGTTTTTTTTCCACTTAGTGTATGTTGATGATGTTGTAATAACTTCCTGTCTCTGTTATTTACATTGCAAGTAGCATGTTAAACCGATTTTTCGGAAGTCGATGTGTTTGGTTTTGGTTTTTTCGTTGTTTGCCACCACACACCACCACACAACCAAAACACCACCGACTTAAAAAAATACACTACAAAGTCCGACTTTGTAGTGTATTTTTTTAAGTCGGTGGTGTTTTGTTGAAAAATGTTCGTCATAGTCGGAATTAAGTTTTTAGACAAAATTTCCAGATTCTTCTTCTTTTCTTCGTTTTTCAAAAAGGTTGCCCCAAACTCGGAATTTCTCCTGTATTGTGGGTGCGCTTACAAACATTTAAAGTCACATACACAAATAGCCAGACCCGGAACAACTACTTGTAGGTCATACAAATATTTGTTCCGTGTGGGAATCGAACCCGCGAGCGCGACACGCAGCGTAGCTGTCAATCGCTTAACCACTGCGCCAAACATGCCGTCAATTCGGGATAAACTGAACGTCCTTTTTCTATGGGATTTTTAAATGCACTTTTTGACAGGACAGCGTCTGTGGGATCAGTTAGTAAAACATAAATATTTGAATACATAAAACAATATGCTGTGCTTGAGGATAAGTCTCATAAATAATTTAATGAATACTCAATTAAAACATTTCCCAGGAAGTTTGGCTTTTCTCCCTTTTATTGTAAAGCCAAATAAGATAAAAAAAAAACTGTGTAAATCTTAAGTAGGTACGGAATATATTTCTCACAAGAATTGAGCTCGAATTAATTTTGCCGAATGTGGCAGAATTTCGTTTGACGAAAATGTGACTTGGAGAAGTAACAGTCAATCTACATGATTGCTACTTACAGATCGATTCAGAAAAACCCATAAGCTGTAACTACATTTAAGAATATCAGGAAACGCAATCCAATCAAGGGGTTCGAATCGAATCCATTGCGTTCAAATCAGAAGGGTATTAGCCTTGCTATAGTTATAATGAAGCTATGTATGCTAGAAATTAAAGCAATTACGTTCACCCAAGGAAATTGTTCAATATCCGTGCAGTGTTTCTGCACCACAAGTGACGGTAAATGTAGTTGATAGACACACATAGCGAGGCGAACAATGAGGATGTAATTACTGAGCATAGGTACTCGGTATATACCGTGGTAATGCCTACGTTCACATCTGCAACGGATGTGGATGCTATTATTGGTTTATAATGGCGCGATCCATCCAGCCCATGGAAATAAGGGATAAACGGCCTTAATAGGTTTTCCCGTAAATGGGGAAAGTTGGCATGCTTGGAAAATTGGGCAGTTTGTACCTATGGTGGATTTAGATAAGAGTTTTATTAATTTTAAAGTGTTTAGTTCTGGACTGTAGTGTCATATTATATTTATTTATTTTTATTACAAGTTATTTTTAATACATAGAAGAAAATATTTGTGGTAAATTATCTATTCACAAAATACGAACGTATGTAAGTGCATTCTAAGCCTCACGTCCTGTAGAAACTATAAAAAACTAACTTCGTACAGCCAAAATTTTTTTTTTTTTTTTACTCTATGTATGAACCATCCTCGAACTTCAAGGAATATTCTAAAAAAAATAATTAGCAAAATCTTGAGTTATAAAATTACAACGAAAAGTGGCATTGATTTTTATAGATAAGGATATATAACTATGTCCAATATACATTGAACTCGCCGTTATTTTGTGTGTGAATTTATCGTACATCGAAATACACAATTTGACGCGAAAAACAGTTTCAAAATAAATTGTTACCTCCATAACATTTTGTGACATAATATTTCTATTCCTATTACTATCCTAAAAATATTTGAAATAGAACTTCTCTGGTACCTACCCGCTTAGCAACATAGTCACCAAAAACTTTTCTATCGCAAATAACCTTTTATTTATCATATATATCCAGTATCAGCTAATGTACAACTCTAGACAATAATTTTTGCTTTATCTGAAGAAAATTATATTAAGAAAAGTAAGCGTAAACCAGACAGAAACTCTTGAAGCTCGAAAAGGATTCCGACTGATTATTCAAATTTGACAATCCTTCGCAAGACAAACAATTGAAACAATTCCAGTGAAAGATACACAATTAGGGACAAGTCCAACTGAAGAATAAATATTCTGTCTTTTGGGAATATTTTCATCGGAAACTAAAACATTTTCCTTTTAACTTCTGAGGAGCTTCGTATTTCGCACGGTTTTTTCTCGCGTTTTACTGACCCACAATTAAATTATTCCGTGTGAGTTGTCAAGCACACGGGAGTATTGCGTCTACACGGTTGTTATTTTGTCAATAAATTTATGCGACATGGTACCTGCGATAATAATTTAGATTATCGTGTTATTTCTTGTTTAAGAATCACAAACATTTTGAATAAAAATATACTAATACTGGTGCTCAGACTTCAATACCTAAATAGAATAAGTCATCGTATTGAATACCTAAATGGAAAAAAATAACTTGCTGGATTGATAAGCTACTTCATTCATAAATCTTGTAAAAAAAACATATCGTAAATAAACCACGAACCGACTAAATACTCGAATCCGCCAAAAGCTTTTTTTTGCTTACAAATAAACGAAGGCCACATGAGAGCGATTTCCCAAACATATTGATCCCTATTACACTTAAGGAGTTAAAGATAACCGCTCTTGATTTCCAAATATTTAGGCAGGGCCCCGGGGCCCCGGGCCCCGATATAATTGCATTCCGTCTCAATCGCGGCTCTTCTTGTGCTGTATTAAGTGAACCATTACTCTGAGTATCTCGGAGACCATGATCAACTTGTCTATACAGGGTGTTATTTATTTATGGCGAGAGATTATTCGAACACGTGATAGTTGCTGTCAAGTGAGAAGAGATTTTTTTAGGCTGTCTTAAGACCTCTGAAATAACCCTGTGTTGAATAGGTTAGTTCTTGGCGACTAGTGAAATTTGGAGCTCATGCTTTGTAAGTATACGTGTTTATACCAATAGTACTGATTGTATGGATTTTCTTTACAGAGTTTTCCCGAATTGGGATCGGATGCAGCACACCAGAGTTCAAACGTATCTACGATTTCGTCGAAGGCTCTTAGCAGCCACAACCGCATATAATGTCGCCGAAATTACGGCATAAGTACCTTACGTCATTGCAAATTTTGTGAAAGTATTCTGGTACCAAATAAGTTTTCATAATGATATCTCCACTGGAGATATTTGAAAAGGAAAGTATATAAGAATAAGACATGGCACTCAGATCTGATACTGCCACTCTGCACTGAGAAAATTTCATCCCCCGTGTTATTTTTGTCTGCATAATTCTCTCGGTCGAAAAGTCATCCTGTATACAGGTTTTCAATTGGTTGACTTTGTAAATGTTGGCCCTGTATTGGGAAACCATTGATTGAATGTTTTGTATGTATGTCGGTGTTTTCCGATACAATTACTTGAGGAATCCACATCAAAGGTTCGTGCCTTAAAGACAAGTCTACATTGCTTAATAGTTAATAGAAATCGCGAGGAGAAAACTCAGCAATTACTTACAAAAATAGCACTTGTTTTACAAAAATATTCTGGAACAAGCAAGCTGAAACAGACACCCTTAAAATAATACCTTAACAGGGCAACTTCTTAGAAACCAAGACTTAATTAAAATGTGTAGGTACCTTAGTCCAAAATGGCGTTGACCTACAAACTGAATAAAGGTTTTTTGGAAACGAACCTATTTTGTTTTAAAAGTATTAGATATTACTTTCTTTTGTATTCTTCCTTCAGGTGGAATATAATTTTTCTTTGCTTACCTAATGAAACTTTAGACCTTTATCAAAGTCTCTAAATAATAAACTCGGTTATACTTTGCTTCCTTAAGGCTTTTTATGAACGAATACTTTAATTTAAGTAGGTACTAATTCCTGACACGAAATTAGAATTTCACAAAAATAAATAGAGTTGGGAAAAAAAGGCTCATCTTCGAAAAAAAAAGATATTCTCCAGGTAACTGATGTATTATAATTCAAGCTTTTAGTTTAAACGAATATAGAAGTTCGCATAAATAATATTAAGTATATTATTATTGCTCTACTATTGTCCTAAATTATCCCACGGCAGGGCAAATGCGTCAGTGCGACTGTCGCAACACAGTGCTGGGCACGCCATAATTGCGGCGATAAGTCCCCTCTTTGGAGTGGCTAGAGAGGCGCCACGGCGATCATTTTCCACCTGACGCAGTTCCTCACCGGACACGGTTGCTTCGGGAGGCTCCTGTTCCGGATAAGACGGGAGGAAACACCCGGGTGTCACCATTGTGTAGATTGCCCGGAGAATACGGTGGAGGTCTGCCCGGCTTGGGCGGAGCACCACCATGTCCTCGTGGAGGCGATGATTGGCGGTGGTGATCTCTCGCGTCCGGCCCTGGTCCAGGTCATGGTACGGAGCGAGAGGGCATGGGAAGCCGTCACCTCCTTCTGCGAAACAGTAATGCTCGCGAAGAAGGAGGCGGAACGCGTGAGGGAGAGGCAAAATTCGCGCCCTAATTCGCGCCCTCATGCCTCTAGTCACCGGTGGAGACGCCCTGGACGTCAGGAATCCGAGGCCGATTCCTGGCCACCGTAGGTGCCGGCTTACGAACGGCGAGCAATAGGTAGCTCGCTCGATAAGAACCAGGCCCGGGTCGACGGCGCGTTGAGTTCCAGGCGCGCCTCAAAGAGATGTCAGCACCAAATATTGGGATCCGCTAGGGCCGATGCCTGCCGGCGGGCGGATCCTTGGTCGCAGGGAGGATCCGCCGCCTAGGATTGACGGTGGCGCTGCACAAGACCGAGGCTGTGTTCTTCCACGGGCCTCGGCAGCGCCAACCACCAGACGCCCACATATTTGTGGAGGGCGTCCGAATCGAGGTGAAGGCCCAGATGAAATATCTGGGCCTTGTACTCGACAGCAGGTGGCGTTTCGGCCCGCATTTTAGCGGGCTGTCGACGCGCCTGCTGAAGACTGCGGGCGCCCTCTCGTGGCTGCTCCCCAATTTGGGGGGGCCCAGCGCGCGATGCCGGCAACTCTACGCCGGCATCTTGAGGAGCATGGCCCTTTACGGGGCCCCTATCTGGGAGGACTCCCTCCAAAGGCGGGAGAACGCCGCCGCCTTGCGGGCCCCCCAAAGGGCCATAGCCCAGCGGGTGTCGCGGGCCTACCGCACGGTGGGTTTCGCGGCAGCGTGTGCTCTGGCTGGCACCCCTCCTTGGGAACTCGAGGCGTGGGTGCTCGCCAGAGTATACGAATGGACGGCGGGGCGCAGGGCGAGAGGAGAACGCCCCGCCCCGGAAGAGCGGGAGGCCGTTCGGCGGGAGGCGAGGGACGCCATTGTCGTCCATTGGACGAGGGACCTCGCCACCGCAGCCTTCGGCCGCCGAACCCTCGACGCGATCGGGCCGGTCCTGCGAGACTGGCTCGATCGGTCGCACGGGTTTCTCTCGTTTCGTCTGGTGCAGGTGCTGTCCGGACACGGTTGTTTCGGATCGTACCTGCACCGAATCGGACGGGAGGAGACACCGTCGTGCCACGACTGTGGCGCGGCGGAGGACGCGGCGCAGCACACCCTCGCGGTGTGCCCGTCGTGGTCGGAGCCGCGCCGCAGTCTCACTGCGGTGATTGGACCGGACCTCTCACTCCCCGGTTTGGTGAACGCCATGCTGGGCGATGAGAGGTCCTGGGCGGCAGTGGCCTCCTTCTGCGAACACGTCATGTCCCAGAAGGAGGCGGCGGAGCGCGCGCGGGAGGACGACCCTCACGCGGCGGCGCTCCGAAGACGGAGGAGGGGTCGGAGAAGACGTCAGTATGACGGTCATCTCCGACTCCTCCCAGGTGGAGACCAGCAGGCAACGGGTGCGGGGGCACCCTTGCCTGTATTGCACAGGCCTCCACCAGTGTCGGACGGGAATGGCCAGGTGTTCCCGGCCATTCCCGTAGCCCCCCAGTTAAATGGGGGGCATGCGGGGACCGCCAACTAGGCGGGCATACGCCGGGAGGGCTGTGGAAGCAGAGGCTGAGCCAATTTCCCATAGCCCTCCCATCACGGCGTCGCGGGAACACCGCTGAGTTTTAGTGGGTATACTGCCACTCTGGCAGGGAGTCCCACATATCCCGTCTCGTCCCCCGACGAGCGGAGATGCGTAATGTCATTTCTCAGCGACAAAAAAAAAAAAAAAAGGGCCGATGCCTGCCGGGGTCGCGCGAAAGTCCGAAAGGGTTACCGTGGCCCCTGGCACAGGCAACTGAAGGAACACGGGTGTGTTTTAGTCAGTAAGAGTCTGACACACCCTCCCGCTGATGTTATTAGATGATTACCCACCAAAAAAAAAGTGCAAATGCGTCATAAATAATAACATTTTTCATTTTTTAGAACAGCCTCATTTATTGTATTTATGCTCCTAAAAAAATGGGACCTTACATATCTTTCTAACACACACAGTAATAAAATTTTGATGAAGACCTCATCTTCTGGCAATTTCGAACAATGTCTGAAAATACTAACATGCAATAAAAGTCTTTGGGGCATACACCCTACATAAAGGGCCAAACAAAAGGACCGGCGGCTTAATTAAATACAACGCCAGAATATTTCAGCAGCCATTTTAATGTTATTAAAATGTTCGACGGCTACTTACCTCGCCATTTTACGATGTACTCGAAAACAAGCGAGATTTAATTTACCTACCTGTACAATTAAATGTGATTTGATCGTAGCCGCGAACATTTTAATATTCAATTTTGCTTTGAAGAATCCCTTTTATGGTTAGGCCAGACACGATACTCTTTATATCGGCGCGGCGACCAGATCGTGAGCAGACTTGATGATTTTGTATCGGCGACCGTCGATTTGGCGACTGCATCAATGCTGCATTGCGTTTTGCCAACATTTTGTGTTTGGTCGTCCTCGAGTGAGTGAGTGTGTCTCTCACTCTATACATACACATACCCCCACATAGGTACTTTAAAAGGCCACAACATTTATATGCATTTTACTAAGTAGTTATCTTATTAATAATAAGATGTGCTCGTCCTACAACTACTGATATAAAATTATAGGCGAGGACGCTGGCACCCTAAACACAAGTTAAATCTTACTTTGGGTGCCAGAGTTCATCGAAAACACAATTTCCTTAGTTTTAACGCTGCATGGTGTTTAGATAAAATTGTTTTTGTACAACAGAAGGTAATTTTTTTTTCCCGATTTCAGATCACACGTATCACAATTACAACCACACCACAACGATACCACGTGAACGGGGGCTAATTTGTATGAAAATGAATAATGTATCCACATGGACCACATAAATGGCCGTCTAAATTAACCGCGTGTTTGATACCGACCACATCAAGGCGACGTCGCAGCCACAACGCAACTACAACGATTTGTCTGCAAACACAAGCGACAACGCAACCACAACGCAACTGCAAAAAGTTGCAGGGACACTATTCACACGTAACTACTGCTTGTCCACATTTTGTTGCTGCGATGTTGCTGTTACCGCTGGTCACTGATGCAAATTGTCGCTGTATCAAGCCTATCAAAAACTAAAAACCAGTGTTAAAACGTATCGTGTCTGCTATTGCCCTTAATTAGGCGCCGTCAGTAGGCACTGGTCATTTCTTAGCTGCCACGGCTTATTTTAATTCCATAATGGTTTTTATCTTTTTATTACAGACGCTTTTAACGTGCACGTGTTTCTACATCGTTCTCACATGTATAATTACAACATGAATGATGTAACCACTTTTTTGTAACAATATTTTGATTTAAAAGAGTGTCCATGGAGTTTCTTGCCCGTTCTTCTCCATAGGTACCTACTACGCTTTGGAATGGGCAACTAGCTTCATCTTTCTGACTGACCGACCCCTTGACAATTCAAAAGTGCCTGTAATTGGTTTATTTGAAATAAATGCTTTGAGTTTGAGTTTGAGTTTATTCTCTTTGATTTCGAATTTTTAATTTTGTATTAGGTATGTCTACAGTATCAAAAGGTTCATTGTTATAATAATTATACACCTACTACTACAAACATCAAGTTGTTATCATTGGAAAACTATACGTTTTCATTTCCAACAAACTAGCCAATTAAAAGGTCAATAATTAAATACCTACATAAACAAGCCTGAACAAGGTTATGACAAAAGTAAAACAAGCTTCTGAGAGAACATTGATTTTAATTTACAAAATACACTTTATCGCTGACAAAATAAGACCGAATATGTCTTAATCCATAATATTGCGTAGGTAGCTTATTTCCAGTTCAGAACTTATAAACAGACAATTATTACATATTCGGACATTCAAATATTTCAAGATAAACATAAACAAGAAGTCGATTTAGGTTTGAATTTCTAAGAAAAAATTTGCCTTTAAGGTATTTAGATAAGAAGAAGAATAAAACCGGCCAAGTGCGTTGCGGACCACGCACAACGAAAGGTTCCGCATTGGGAATGAATTTTTCCCAGGAACAAAGGAGAAGGGAAAGACTCCATAGTTTCCTGGGCCTCAATTAAACTAGCCTTATTTGTAAGTGGATATAATAACAAGGCCTTACTGAAAATTTGGTGAAATTCGGCTATCCAGGAATCTAGTTATATGAAGTCTAGTAAAAGTGAGGTTACATTATAACAATGTGGTTTTTTTTATCCATATGTGACGTGTCAAAATCGACAGTCACTACAGACAGTCGCTACAGTCGAAGACAAGTCTTTTTAAAATAGAGATTATTTAATTTCATAACTTAATTTAACTTTTCTCGCTTCCTAGATAGAAACATGGTACCTATTGTATTTTGTGATTTCCTTTAGAAAAATATAACGTTTAACGTTAAATTTCCAACTGCAAATGTAAGTTGGTCGACTATTACTCGTTAACTTGTTCAGCCTATTTAGTTTTCCTTTTAACTTCGTTATATATACATACTGTCGTAAATTTTTTCACTTATCCAAAAACAACCATTTAGCTGGCAGGGCGTGGACACTTGACCTTACCAAAAATTAACACTTTAAAGCTTAATATTTCGCCAACGGATCGCTGAATCGCAAAATGCTTTTCACACACTTGCAATATTTTTAAACGAACTTTCCAACGACACCCCACACCATGGGACAGATGAAAAAAAAAACCTTCCCACTTCACGTGTAGGGCTACAAAAATAACCCTACAAAATATTTTACCACTTTGTCGGCGCGATTAATATGTATACCCATGCTAAATTACAGCTTTCTAGTACCAAGAGTCTCTGAGCGAAACCGCGGACAAACAGACAAACGGACGGACATGGTGAATCTATAAGGGTTTCTTGTTAACTACGGAACCCTAAAAAGTAGAAGTCCTATCTAATTAGGAAAAAACTGAGCTAGGATCAAACTCGTTTTGACAGAATAAAACGTTTTTTTGGCTAACGTATCATTTCATAGCCAGTTCTTATAATAGTTTTCTCCATAATTATATATCTAAGTAAAGCGATAGGTAGACCAGTGTGTGAAATAGTAGGTATGTATGAAATTTTCGATTCTACAAAATATAGCTCGAATACACTACAAAAGGTGTGATTCTTATCGCACCGTAAGCAGCTAAAGATAAGGAATTTATTCCAAGTGAATAAAGTAGATGCCAATTTATAAGCAACCGAGCGAGCAATATCAAGATGTTGCGAGGAGTGTCCAAGGGGCACGCGAAACATACTCGCTACACGCCTTAACACATGTGTTGAGACATAAAGAATGTTGCAGACACGAAAATAAAATACAATTTGTGGAGCATGCGGTGGCATCGTACACAATGTCTCGTGTCTCGATTCGACTCCAGCCGTGTGTACAAAGCCCAAGGTACACCTACCGCCACCTAGCGACATAAAACAAAATGTAGACCCGACTGCTGTTTGAGATATGGCGCAATTAGCCGTCGTAACGACATAATTTGTTAAATTCTATTAAGCGCTCTTTATTTAATGAAGCATCGCTACAACTCACGAATTTGTCAAATAAAATGTGTAAGTACAGATATGATGGACGCCGTCGAAGGTAGTAACACCGAACTACGAATATAAAGTCAGATATTGGCAATATCAGCAAATTTAAGATTAGGAGCGTCATAAATTCAAACGTCATGAATAGAGCTAGTTGGTAATACTTCATATATTTTATGAGTCCCGTAGACGTGTCTGTCTGGATTGTAATAAAATGCAGGGAGCGACCCGCGACGGAAAGCAGTAATATCAAGTAAAATAGTATCTAATACTATGACATCGGAGTGAGCTGACAGTAAATTCAACGTTTATATTATAGGTGTAAAGTCACTGACACTGGTAGTCCTATGCTGTGTTGTTTATGTGGTTAAAAGTGGTGACCAGTGAATCCCGTCGTAACTTTGGCTTAACCCTATCCCTTTATCGGATTGCATGCCTCGCAAAAAAGTATATAGAGGTTTTGTTTTCTCACAAACTATAAGCAACACATGTCTATAGGACGCGTGTAGGTATGCGAAAAACGGACTTCTTTACGTCATAGTAGTACGAATAAGTGAATGCTTTCCAGATAAATCTACTGTATTGCATACAAATCGCCCAGTACTACCTCTGCTGCCAATTTTATCCACGAACTATATGAAACGTTTATTAAAACAACGTTTTTTGATGCATCAGTTTTACTGTTCACAGAATTTATTACGTATTTCAAATCACGTTCGTGTTACGTGCATGTTTAAGTTTGACCAATTAATAGCGACGTTATTTTTTTGTTGACCTTGAAATTCTCCTTTTTTTGGGCACGTGCTTATGTGCAAAATTAGTGCGAATGTCAAACATTTCAATTAATAATAACTCCCCCGCCGTATCTCTACGGTGACGTCGTGGTGGGGCTTGCGCGCTCCTAAACTCTGGGTCTGTGCCGGTAGAGTTTACTTTGTCGAAACAGGTCTAGGGGGAGGAGCCAGACCAATAGAGATACAAAACCGCGCAGGGCGAGCTGTTGGGCTACGACCCCACGGACTCTATCGCCCGGGAGAAGTCTTACCCCTCACCTCTGGCTTGCCTTCATTGGCCGGCTGGAATGAACACTGCCGAGGAACAGAGCTTCCACCTCTTTCTTGCCTTTATTAGCCGGCTTGGGTGGAGATTCGCAACAGGAAACCTGCTCGAAGGAAGGAAATATTCCAGTAAGATCTTGACCGTACTTCCGGGATTGTCCTGATAGCCGTGGAATACCTCTCCACTCCGCAAGCACCTCAGGAAGTGTTGCCCCCTTGTTGCTACGTCACTATGTGGTAGCGACCGTTTTCGGGAGCCCATTATTGAGTATGCAAGTCACCCCCTGCCATTTTACTCGTGTATTACATAACATTGATCAGACAGGGGGCATAGTCCTTCCATAGTTGCTGCTTCCATAGTGTTACAAAGTTGATGGCTTGCGCACGGCGAGCAGTGGGCAGCTCGGCGTCCGATAAGCACCAGACCTCAAAGAGATGTCAGCAACAATGATGGGGTTCACTAGGGCCGATGCCTGCCGGGGTAGCGAGAAATTCCGAAAGGGTTACCGTGGCCCCTGGCACAGGCAACTGAAGGAACATGGGTGGGTTTTAGTCAGTAAGAGTCTGACACGCCCTCCCGCTCCGCCCAGAGCGGAAAAGTTATTTGATGATTTCCCACCCTCAAAAAAAAAGGGGGACATAGTCCTTCCATAGTTCTAGGTAACCAATCCACTATAGCTACCCAAACCCATAGCCCAATATGTTTTATTCCCATGTTCTGCAATAGTCCTGCACCAACTGAGGGTTGTCCTGGGCGCACTTGCACATACAGGGATAATCGGCGGTTGGTGCCTCAACGCTTAAAATTGTCTAAGAGGCCCCTGCGAGTTGGCTTCGGCCCCTCGTTCGCCTTCCAAAGGTCCGGGACCCTAGGGTCCCGAGATCTTTCAAAGACATTTCAGTAATAGTAATAATAATCCATTTATATTCAGGCGACACAGGCCAAAAACATACATATTATTATCATAAACAAATCTTGTGTTATTAAAAAACACTCAAGACTTAATTTATTCATTACTTAACACTCAATTATCTAGTAGTAGTTTGCACTAGCTTGACTTTATGCTGTCCTGTGATTTAGGTACCTATTATTTGACCCTCTTTCTCTGCCGTATACCCTCAAAATTCACGTAGTACGCATATACTTAGCTACTTACCTAACCTAACATATACTTACTCTTATACTCCCACTTATATATAATTATGGAGTTAGAAATTGATATAACTTGATAATGTTTTGACAAAATGCAGATGGTGTTTTGAAGTGCGATGAGCTCATCGACCTTTTTTTTTAATATATATTAAATATTAATTTAAGTACCATAAATAAATATGAATATGTAATTGATTGTTCGACTGTAGTTTTGGGTCTCAAAAAAGATTTCTCTTCGTAAGCCTATGTAGCCTCCAAGGCTCCTGAATATGACACACGAAATTTTCATACAGAATGTGAGTCTTAAGGTTGTAACGGGTCAAGTCTTACCTTTCTCACACCTTCCTGTTCCTTATCTTACAACTCAGTAGCTAACAGACATCCCACATTTCTCCTTCATTCCTATATCAAAATGGAGACTATTATTCTGAAAGCAGCTGCAAACGTTCCCATAAGACAGGTTCACGATATTTTGTCCGGTAGACTGCTATGAAATCCTATAACTATTAGGTCTTAGGGTGGTGCAATTTTTTAGGTACTATAAAATGGACCAAATTTATATATATTTGGAAATTCATGCCAGTTTCTAGTACCTATGTAGGAGCAAATGGTTGTAGGCACCGCACATTATCACTTTGTTAAAGTTGTTTTAGTTATGGAGTGCACCGAAAGAACCATAAGTTGAGTTTAAAGTTATATTAAAATGTAGAAGGTTAAAGTGGTAGTGGTATTCTTTCTCTTGACAAGTGGTTAGTTCCACAGTTATTGTCTGACCCGCTGTCCATTGCTTAATATGTTTTATTTATAGCATCATATTTGTGACTCATGACATCCAAGTAGGTTGCTGCGTTCGCAAAGTAAATATACGGTTGATGAGACCGTACAACCTACCTTACTATGTTTTAACGTAGGTAACTTTATACTTTGTCTGGTGGCTAATGCTGTTTAAATGATAAGTGGTGTTTATTTCTCTTAATTGGTTCAAAAAAACTCTTTTACACGTCACATATAAATTATATTTTAAAACTAGACGAGTTCCGTGTTTCCTAACCGAATAGGTAGTCAGAGATGAAAGACCGAAACAAACTCAAAGGTCACAGTATGTTCAAACCTAATCTTGGACCTTGCAGATTAGTGTCTGGGATGGTCTTTTGAGGGAAGAAGACACAGATTTGAGTGGACCTGTGTAGAAATAAACATATTAATTTTGTCATTTAAAGGCTATCATAGACAGCAGTCGCTTTTTGTGTGACTAGTAAACATAATCCAGATGCATCTCTGGCTAGTTAGACTGGAAATCTGCTCCAAACTTATAAAAAACGCTGTTTTTTTCTAGTATGAACAATATTTCTTCTATTTTCTTTTCACTAAATAAAAGTAAATAACCTTGTCGATTAACTTGAAACCCTAAAAACCCACATGTTCGAGGTTACAGGTCATAATTCTATTTACTTATAGAACAATCTGTTGGTGTATCATAAAAAAAAATTAGACCTGATATTTCTAAATTAAATAAACAACAGAAAAGTCAAAACAGTTTCAAATTTCGAACACATAATCGATACAAACATACAGAACCCACTGGGAACACGAGAGTATTGTAACCGTCTTCCATACATATCGAAATCAAAGCGTTCCATTTTTATTCCTTCGGGACAGTGATGTAATCATAGACCGATCTGCCGTTATATTATTTATCTTTTTCCTTCTTTCATGCATCGGTGGCAGCACATAGGTGTTTGTCTCTTAGATTTAATATAAAACATGTTGGAGATGGAGACTGAATGATGTAACCCGAATCCTACTATCCTACTTAATTAATACATATAATAAATGTGAACACTTCTACGTTTGGATGTATGTTGTTCAACCACGCACAAATCCGTTTAGCCGTAACGGATTTGGATGTAGTCACAGATATTGTACAACCTGGATTAATACACAGGATACTTTTTATTCTGAAGTCCACGCAGATGAATTCGCGGGCAGTAAGTTGTTCTTGTATAAAAGCCAATCCTTTAGGTATGAAGAAAAAAATGGTTACTGGCCTATTCGCACTCTTTAGAGGAGTGAATCAGAGATGATTTCTTGAAAAACAGTGTGCGGTCACTTGAGCTAGCTTCAAGTGAACTTGACAGAAAAGGTAACAATAGGCTACTGAAGATTAAGTTAAAAAAACTTTTTATTAATAAATTATGTCACCTTAATTTGAAAAATGGACAAACAGCTAATGTTACTTCGAGGATTATTCAATTTAATTTACTTAGGTACCTACTTTTTTATCTACATTGTCATACCATTTTTTTCTGTTGTTAGAGCCATAGATTTTTCATAACACTCCAGAGTCCAGCATCAAGTAAATTGATTTCTCGGTAACGAATAACGATGTGTATATGTCGCAGTAAGATGGTTGAAGCAGTGATATGGTTATATCCCTAGGGATATAGCTATATACCATAATATACACTTGCGTGCAAAAAAATTGGCCCATCCCATGTTCTCCATTGAGACAAGACATCTCAAAAATGTTAATGTATATATTAATTATTTGGTAGGTACTGAGTAAAGATAGGTAAGATAAAGTTTATTTACATTTACCATATAATTTGATAATAACAATATTCTTGACCAGATCGACTCGATTCTTCAGATTTCGTCATCACTCACTAATGCTTGAAAAAACTGCGAGACTTTTTTTGTCAGTGAAGTTGATAAAAACTTAATTTTGTTTATAACTGATCGATTATTGATCATGTAACTTAAATTTTTAACCGACTTAAAAAAACGAAGTTTTTATTCGACCGTGTTTTTAAGTTCGCGATTTTCTCAAAACCTAATGAATCTGTTTTGAACAAACATTTTTCCACAGACGTAGTCTACATACATTTAGTATACAAAATATTAGGTTATTGTTAATTAAAGTTGTTGAATTAACTTGTTTCAAACCTAAGAGAACGGAGCAGATCGATTTTTTTGCACGCAAGTGTATATGAAAGCGGTTCATAACTTGGACTATAACTACGATACGAGCACGATCTAGTAATATAACTGTTTTACTAGACTAATCTAGTGAAAGATTGTAAAACAGGGGTGCAGAGTGCAGGGCGCTCCCCATGGCATTGCCCTAGTGCGCCCGCACGTCGCAGGCGTCAGTTAATATTTACTTTTGTTGATTCGATGCCTAAATATAAAAACAGATTGTTTTTATTATTTGTTTGTCTTGGTTGGTTGTGACGATTGAGTAATAAAACAAAGTTATTTGATTGGACCGTTTTATTTCAAATGAGTAGGTACCTAACCAGTTGTGTAAATGAAAAAATATATATGCTTATAATTATTTCACTAAATTAGTCTAGTAAGATAAGTAGTTATATTACTAGATCGTGCTCGTATCGTAGTTATATTCCTAGTAAGACAGTTATGAACCGCTTTCATATAACAATACTAGCTGACCCGGCGAACTTCGTACCGGCTTAGAATTATTAAATGTTGTGTTTAGTTATTACCTGAGTTATATTAACTTTTTTGTTACATTAAATAAATTTAAAAAAACACACAATAATAATGAGAGACAAATGCCCGGAATAGCAGCTTCACTTATCTTATCATAAATTTAACATTTTAATTTTGCGATTATATAATTACTTCTAACCAATCTACGGTTGAGTCATAATTTTTTGATAACTCACTGTTTACTATTGTCCTATGTCTAAATTATTTAAATTTTCTTCTATTTCTTCCAAGTCTTCTATGTTGGAAGTATTGGCGAGAATCATTTCTTTAAATTCTTTTGAATTTAAGATAGCCCTTTCCTTCCTTTTTTGCGTTCTATGTAATGTGTCGTTTCCAAGCCACCACAATGATTAAAGTTTTGGGATATGATATTAATGGAGTCACGTCCAATGCAGCTAGTTCATGTTCGTTGCCGAATTAAATCTTAGTGTATTTTTTTTTTATTTTTTTCAATTTAGTGAGCATTGCAATGCTCACAATTTTTTTTTTGTGAAGCTCTTCGTGGCCTCCATTGCCCACATTTGTGGCAATGTTTTCCCATACCGCTTATTTGTTTCTAGAATAAATACACTTGTCTTACATAACAGTAACTTATTATATTTTTTTTATTTACTTATCATATTTTTAATAATTTTAATTTACGCGCCTGTCTTTGCCTCAATGTACCTATTAGCCCGAAGGCGTTGGTTGCGATGTTCTTGTCGTTCATTTGCACGTGTGCTTGCAATCTGGTCTCTTACATTTGCATTTTCCGCTAATCGTTCTTCTACGGTTCTATTTAATCGCCGCGTGTAAACCGATTGAGAAATTTGTGTGCGACGACCAATATTTCCCCCTCGTCCTCGGACCATGGCGACATGGCATTGTACCCTAATTTGTACTTACATGTTGTTAAACTGTTTACAATCCATCACCATAACATCAACATTACAACAATACACAAATGATTCATTAAACGTAAGTTGTGCCAGAAAGCCTTTTATACCGTTAAAGATTATATCGAGGACGAAAACTCTTGGAATTTTGTTGCTCCAATTTTCTGCACACTGAATGTTGTTTTTTGTGTTATTCTTTATAGCTAGGCAATAAAAAGTACAGCTCAAAATTCTGTACATAATGTTCTCTTGTACAGCAAATCAAATTTGGTGACATGCCGACAGCAGCGCCACCTACCAGGTCCAATTGTGTTTTCAAACCATCCAGGAACCCATTGAAATATACATACAAAATGTCAACCAAATCGGTCCAGCCGTTTAGGAGAAATTAGGTGACAAACACGCACGTACAGAAGAATTATGTATATTAAGGCAATAAAAAGTACCACTCAAAATTATGTAATGTTCTCTTGTACAGCAAATCAAATTGGTGACATGCCGACAGCAGCGCCACCTACCGGGTCCAACTGTGTTGAGTTTAATTCTTGAGTTCATTTGATTTTTGAGTTTTTTTTAGTTTTTTTTTTTTTTTTCTATTTAAGTGTAACTAACACGATTTTCTTTTATATATATAGATTACGGTATATAGTTATATTCCTAGCGATATAGCTATCACGACTTCAACCATCTTACTGCGGCATATATCTTATTTATTTATTTGTAACGTGGTTGTGGGCAGGACCTATGTATCGTGAATTTAGTTTATGGATGTGAGAAAGACAAAAACGGTCGAAGTGGCGTTGCTTGGCGGAGACCTATGTCCAGCCTGCAGTGGACGTCTTTCGGCTGAAATGATGATGACGAATTTGGTTTATATTTCCGTATGAAATCATCTCATAATTTGTGAATTTATAATTTAACATGTCAATGTTATGGTAAAAACGCTTTTTTAGCACAGCATCATAATTCGAAATTCAAAAGCATGTTTATTTAGTTAAATCCAATACCACTTACTCGATTCCACTCCAGACGCCATTAAAACTAGTATATATCGGAAAAGGAACGTACAGTATGCACTCACTTCCTGAAGAGCCCATAATCGCCCTAACACTCCACCTTACATCGCGGAACTCAAGTGTACCGAGTTAACGTCCAAGAGACGTACTTTTTTCTGACTTGAGAAGTGTAGAGATTGTGATCTGATAATCCTTACTGATATTTAATGGTAAAGGAAGTTTATCACGGTCTAGGGTTTAAAGTAAGATAAGATATATTTATTTGCCTTATAATAAAATAAATAAATAAAATAAATATCGTCTGACATTGCACACAGCACCATCTAGTTCCAAGTTAAGCACTTAACACTTAAGGCTTGTGTTATGGATACCAGATGGTTGATAAACTACTTAAATACATTTTTTTTTTTTTGTAAATACATACATATTATAAATGGTGTACACTTACAAGAATAAATTGCAAGCAGGATGATGTTTAAAAAAAGCTATATAGACATGTTTGCCACATAGCTGTAGTGCGTGCAACTATTATGAATAATAATCGCATACATTTCAAGTTGAAATAATTAATGTTACGTGAATTAGCAAACCGTAATAAATTATAAATGTCAATAGTAAAAAAAAGGACGAGAAGGAAGGAAGGGATTTTAGGTATCCTAAACTAATATTATAAAGAAGTTTAATTGTTTGTTTGTAAGTGGTAATCTCTGGAAGTACTGATCCGATTACAAAAAATATTTCACCGAATGAAAACTACACTATTACCGAGTGCCACAGGATATGGTTTATGGTATATTCCCTTCTACGTGGACTAAGTCACGTGCAAACGTTAGAGGTATAGTAATTTTAGTCCAAAAAACAGAGTTACTGTTATAAAATCTACCAGAGTAGGTACTTTGAGTCCAAACGATAATGATAAATGATTTTATTTCTGTACGTACATAGGTTTGTACATACACTTTTATACGTCAAGTCACGTCAAAAATAGTGTTACCGGTAAAAACATTTTCACTCCTCTTGCTCAAAAAGACCGCCATTGTGGCGTACCAGAGCGATGAAAAAATAGCAATTCTTCCTCTAGGGGATTTATTTTTTTTTTTTAATTTTTGTGTGTCAAATGACAATGAGCCTACAAAAACGAAAAAGTCTTTAGTCATAAGTAGAATAATCATGAATATAGACTCGACTTATTACTGTTTCATAAAAAAGAACTTCATTTCATTTTTGAAAATGGAACTAAAATCTCTTTGGTAAAATGCATGCAATGCGTTGCGGCTGCAGAAGAAAAAACAAAAAAAAAGACATTGGCGCGAAATCTTTATAATTTTTCTCTAATTGCAAATTGAATTGGTAGTGACCGTAATTAATTTTACAATAGTGAAAATGTCATCATCTAGTGAGAATGGAGACCCTAATTTGCAAAAAGAAGAGAAAGGAAAAGAAATAATTTTAATAAAATAAACTACATATTTCATAATAAACTACATATTTCATATTGTATTGGATTGTTTTATTTTCTCGCAATCGTAGTGAAAAGTAGAGTGTAACACACGGCGCTAAAAACCCATTAAAACTCGGTTTCTATTTACTCCCTCGCTAAAGCTCGGGAGTAAAACTACCTCGTATATAATGGGTCATTTTAGCTCCTTGTGTAACAATCTACTATTAGGCCATTGCATTGTATTCTATTGAATTTTTTTCACTTTCACAAACTTTATTCATTATTAAAATACAATACAAAATAATCTATAACTATAGTACTGTCAAATTATTGATTAATTAACTAATAAAATAAACTCATTTGTCCATCGCTATTTATTTCAATCGACGTCTTCTCAGTTCGTCGGCCGCATTCACATCAGTCTTGTCTAGGTAGGGCTCCATCGTCGAAGCCGAATAACTTGGCTATTGGTTTAAAATGCCTGGTGTCGCGAATGTACATGCGTGGAGCACGGATTATTGAAATGAGGATTCTTGATCTTAGCCAACCCAACGCTACGTTAAAGGAACTATTCCAGCGGTCAACGATTACAGCTCCAAGATATTCTACGAAGGTAGACATTTGTGGAGCGAAGACTCTGTCAACGGATGTATCATGTGGGGTGATTTTAGTATGTCGCATTTCACAAGCGTTTGAATATTTCCTTATTTTTTCGTCTTCAGCGGATTTTAGTACAGAGGCGACAGGGCGTGAAATATAAGAAGGAGCGTCAGTGTCCACGACACGGATATCAAATAACGCCTTGCACTGAGCATCCCAAACGCCCCGCCAAGAAATGTCTCCGCGTAGTCCGCAGTCTCCTTTGGAGATGATGGGTTCTTTGACTATGTTTCCCCATCCCATGGTGACATAAGTCACAGAATAAATCTCTATTGAATTGTCTAAAGATGGCTACAGATTTTCTCGATTGTTATATTATACGACATTAGACAACAATAACAATGTCGTTTGTTATATAGGTCTGATTAATACGGAGCTGAGATGTATAACATGTATGTGGTCTGAAATAAGTAATAACTTTATTTTAGACCATATAATATATACATGTAGATATAACAGCAATTATGAGTTAATATGTTATTATAGATCTCAAACAGCAGCAGTCTTGTTTTTCAAAAATTTCTAACAATTATTTTGTTTATTTACTGTCGCTTACTGTAAGTACATGTACGTTTTGTTTCTGAGAACTGCTTCAAACATTTTGATTGGTTTACAATTATATACTCAACAAATGAAACCAAAATCACAGTTCGCAGAAAATAGGATTGAAGATGGGTTGCTGTAAAGTAATTTTAAGCACTAACAGAGAGTGGATTGGTATGTATTAAAAAAAACTCATGTGTGAGCTGTTCCTATTTATTGAAATATGAAAACAGTAATAATAAAAAACAAGAGCCAGTTCCTAAAAATCGTTTGTAATTCCGTCTTAAATTTATTTTGTTTTTAAATGATTCCTTTAAAAATCTCATTTATTATTATGTGTGGTATGACTGGACCTATTTCGTTCTTGTGTTTTTAGAACTATTTATTCGTAGGACGTTTTGCTAAAGTGTCGTTTTGATTATAGGTCGTTTTACTATTTGGACCATTTTGCGTTTAGGACTTTTCGATAGGTAGGGATCAACATGATTTAGTGTTGCCGGTAACATACAAAATGTTGCCAACTTAACGTTCTGATTTTGGGAAACAAAAACAAAAGAAGACGTTCAATGCCCTGCGTGTGCAATACAACAACGCTTTTAGGATACTGCTGTCGCTGCCTCGTTTCTGTAGCGCGTCAGGGATGTTCGCAGCAGCGCGTACAGACGACTTCTTTGCGATCATTCGTAAAAGACCCGCTTCACTAATGCGTCGGATGCGGGGCAGCGGCAGCGACACCAGTCTTCTGAGCGTTGTTGCTAGTAAGACTGAAGGCCGCCTTATGGGACACCTGTGCGCATTGCATGTACTGTTGCCGAGTGTCTCCGTGAGGTGGCGCAATTAATGTATTATTAGGTTACTGTGTGTTTTAGTATATTATAATACTAACATAGGTTAAGAAATACTAACAAATGTATGGGTTCTACCTGAATTAAAAATAAATAAATAAAAACATGGGCTACAAAAATTGTTGGAAAATTTTGCTTACCATGAATACATGGGGCACACTAAAAGTTTTGCACTTCTAGCTAATCGGAACTATTTGAATTTCGAATGTTATATTTTTTTAAACGTTGCAACCTTCTTAGTAATAAAAAAAACAATTGGCGGGAAATCATTTGTCAATTGTTTTTTATCACACATCAAAGTTCTACGTACGCAACGAAAATGGAATAACAAAGTCATTTTTAGCTTCCGAAAAAGTACAACTCGTCACCCATCCTGCGCATAGCCCCGACCTAGCACCCTGTGATTTCTGTATTTTCCCCAAAATCAAATATTTGATAAGAGGTTTCACTTTTATCAACTCCGAAGAGGCAGTGATAGCGTTCAATCAACACGTAGAAAACATGCCTTCAGATCTGTGGTCCTCCTGTTTTAAAAAATGGTTCGAAAGCATGAAAAAATGTTTAAAATGTAAAGGAGAGTATTTTGAAAAGCAATTAACATAAAATTTTGGTTATAACATGTGGTTTTTTTAAGTTACGCAAAACTTATAGTGTGACCTACGTACAGGGCCTAACTTTTGTAAAGTAAGTATAAGTAATAATATATAGCAACAAAAATATAGACAGTGCAAAGACCTCGCGTAAAATGTCTGCAACCAAAACCATCTAAAGCGTACTTAATAGCACAGTTAGCGATAAAAGCGCTTAATCCAAAGTCGTTACAGTTTGCACCTAAGATCTGCTAACTCGCGTTATCTCAGATTAGACACTGCATCATTTGTACGAACTATCGGAGCCAATTAGACGAAGATAATATATAATTGAGTAATTGTCAGTCTGTATTTGTACTACATACAGGTAAATATTAGGTCGGGGATAAGTTCTTTCGTATTTTATATACAAATTCAAGACTAAGAGCTCGTGTGGCACCTGAATATCGAGCTTTTTGTTATACCCAGATTTTTTTAAATCGGTCAAAACTGTTTTGTGGTCAAGTCTTAACTCTTCAGCTTTGTCGTTACTATTAATATGCTCAACTTTTTCAAAAATGACATCGTCTTTATCCGTAACAGGGCGACCAGAGCGAGCTGCATCTTTGACATCAACACCTAAACCAACTTTGTGCTACTCTTACTAACACTGCGTTACATCCATAAACGTCACATGTTTTTTTCGTGGCTAGTGTCGCCTAATTCCTTTTTTTTTTTGTAATAAAAACTTCAAAATGTATCGAATTTCTTCGTTGGATTCACTCATTAAGGCGGACATAAAAACAATTGAAAAATGGCGGGCAATTGTTTTTACTCTTTATTTTTTCTTTTTAAAATGTTATCTATTTAATGGTAGCAAAACCAGCCAGATACAAACAGTACAACCAAAGAGATTTTACTACAACTTTATACATACTACGTATTTATATAAAACTTTTTCCACGACCTATTATGTAGTAAGATTGGAGGATCTGGGATCTATGTAGTACCTACCAAGTAATAGATTTACGCAGTCCAGACCGAATGCAATATAACAGACAGAGAGATTTTCGTTCAATTATTTTATAACAACTTTCGTTGACGTCTTACTCAACAACAATGTTACGATAGACTATTAGATAGACGATTCGAATTTGATGAGAAAGCCCCATCCTGTGCCACTGTTAACAACTGGTTTAATGAGTTTAAACGTGGTCGAAGCAAACTCACTGATGATTCGCGAAAAGGACGTCCTTCTACAGCAACTACTGAAGATAACTTGAGTGCTGTGCGGCTAATGATAGAAGCTGATAGAAGGGTGACATATCAACAGATTCGGGCAGCTTTAGGCATCGGTATGAGTCAAGCACAAAAAGTCTTACATGAACATTTAGGCTTCAGAAAGCTTTGTACTACATGGATACCTCATAATTTGACGGAAGATCAAAAACGCCGTTATATGGGTTGGTGCCGCTCAATGCTTAAGGTGACTCGAATGCTGTATATGACCTCGTCACAGGTGATGAAAGCTGGGTGTATTGCTATGAACCCGAAACCAAATGATAATTTGCCGACAAAAGTAAAGAAGGGCAGAAGTCAAGCGAAAAAGATGATTGCCAAATTTTTTGGGCGGACGGGTCATTTCGTAACAATTGTCCTTGAAGACAAAAAGACGGTTACTGCAGATTGGTATATCGGTCATTGTTTACCAGTTGTCTTGGAAAATGTTAGACAGCAGCGCCCAAGAAGCAGGACCCTCCTCCACCACGATAACGCTCCAGCGCACTCCGCCAGACGGACTATCGAATATTTGTCTATCGAAACTGTGGAGTTAGTAAGTCATCCTCCTCACAGTCCTGACCTAGCCTGGCACCTTGTGACTTTTATTTATTTCCAAAAATGCGCGTTTGAAAAATGCGTGGAAGAAATCCCTAAAGAAGAGCGCTTCAGTCAGTGGTTCCATCGTATGCGACGGTGCTTAGAAAGGAACGGAGACTACTTCGAAAAGAATAAAAATATTAACAGGCTTTTGCATCATTCCGTTTTTTATTTTCTAAAAACTTTCGGTGTGACCCACGTACGAGTATATATAGAACAAGTCTCAGTACAACAAACTTTTTGCTCTAGTACCTACTTTTAAGTACTTAGTTAATTGTATTTTAAATAGCCAGTACTATTTGCAGTCTGCGCTGGAGTGAGATAAAAACTTCGCAAGAGAAAATCGCTTTCACAATATTGCCAAAAGTTTTGTACTTTAAATAAAGCTCTATAAGTTGGAAGCTCTACGACAAGCGCCAAGTCAATAGTATCTCGTTAAAACTTACCCGAAGCTGCAATGTGTCCAAAACTTGAGAGATGAAACTACAAAATATGGGAGTTTACTTCGAAATAAAACTTATCATAATTGTCACTTACCCCCTTTTTGCTATAGTGCCAGAAACGAGCTTGCCTATAAATACTTAGAGACAATGTTTAGTGAAATAAAAAAATCATTTTTTTTTGTAAGAACGTTGCATCCAAAATGTGGCTACGCGACCTACATTGTGACCAAAACTTAAAACATGACACATCTGAAAAAAATTGTGTCATTTAACTTGAAAGCACATTCTACCTTTAAATCAAATCAAACCAAATCATAATTTATTTGTTAACATAGGTAATAAAAGTACAGGTCTTATGTTTAGTGAACAGAGCGCTATGCTATGATTATAAATAATAAACATTTATTTTTCTTCCACAAAGGCGCCTTAAAGCACCGCATGCCCTGTTGCTTGCTGAAATGCACTTGTTCAAAACCACTCATTTAAAATACAGCTACTTACGTTTTCGTTTTGACTCGACTGCAGAAGATAGGTAGTATTTTTAGTCTATATGCATATATTTGGCTAAGGTTACCATTCTTCGACTGACTGCTCCACTAATGTTATTTGTCACTACATTTTGCCCTCGGCTTCATCCGCGTGGAGGTCGGCAATTATCCCACGGCAACGTAATAGCGGGATAAAAAAATCCTATGTTCAAACATGGTCTGTGCTGCGAAATTTCATCGAAATCCGTTCAGCCGTTAAGACGTGAACACGTAACGTACAGGCAGACAGACGGAAAGAGTTACTTTAGCATTTTATAATATTAGTAGCTATGGATACGGATTTGTTGGAATAGGAAGTTCTTGCATTTTTAATAACAGTTCGTGCACAATATGTCCCTCGAAATATTTATATTTAAAACAAAAAGAGTAAGTACCTGTTACTGATGACTATTCTCGATCCAAAAAGTTCCGTATTCCATTTGCGTCGCGACAAACTTTTGATTCATTATGGTGAGAGTGCGCCGGCGCGGCGTCAACCCTGCCTAATGGCCTGGTGTCACTTTCAAGTTTTCCCATTTTGTTATTGTTACACATTTTTCAAGTTGATCTCATTTGTTCCTGTTCCGTCTTTGCACTTTTGGCGGAAATAAAAGTTAATAATAAAGTGGAACTATACAGAAGTTTCGGAGACTTTGTAACTACATGTTTATTTGCAGGTTAAAGTGATGTGAGGTTGTACCTACGTGAGTAGTGTGACATCCATCAACTGACACTTTTTTGTAGTTTTCATTCGGTTTTTTCTCAAGGGTATTCTTTATAAAATTATTAACTTTTAACATCCTTTGTAAACTAACTTTATTCTTTGTTGGATCAACCACTCTGTCTAGTGACCTTCACGTAACTGGCTTACCATTACAAGAAGCCTTATCAGTATGATTTGATAATAATTTGCAAAACTTGTTACCTTCATTAGTCAGAAGACCAAAAGTCTGACAACCAGTCTTACCAAGAGGTATCGCGTTACTCAGTAACTGGGTTGTGGGGGTCAGTTAGCTGACGCTCCATGTAAAATACTGGTATTCAGCTGCATGTGGTTAGACTGGAAGCTGACCTCAACATAATTGGGAAAAAGCTAGGCGATTGATCTGACTTCGTCATTTCAATGTCCCTACTTTCACAAATGTATCACAACCAAATGGTCAAGAACAATCCATAGTATATTTAAAGGTCACTGCGAGCCACTAAATAATGCAACCACAGAACCAATCTATTCTTGAAATCTAACCCAGATATCTTTCTATCTTTATACTGCCTCTGCATTGTTATATTAAACCAGCAGAAAATCGAAGGTCAAAGGTGAAACATGATGGATAGTGTTGGCAATCGTTTTCCCCAACATACGAAAACTGAACTTTTTGGCAAGATTCTCAATTTCAAAACTATGAGTAAAACTAGGAAGTTGTATCTCATCTTGTGAAATATAAATATAAACCATGTAGGTACCTACTTCTATTATTTATTACAGAACAGTTTTCAGGTAATTGAGAAGAATCCAAGGGATATATATAAAAGATGCGTTATGTATCTAAAGGCTGTATCGTTTTCAAAACAATCCAATAGGACCAGACAGACAACAAAAACAAAAGAAGTACCTATCACCAGAAATAGCTGATTCAGTTGCACCGCAAAGTTTATAATATTCATTCGATGGTCACACTAGATTTTATGTCGCAGAGCGCTCTAGCAATGGAGTCCGTGGCTCCGTACATTTCTATAATGCTTTACCGAACCCGGTATGAATGCTTGAGCACGAGCATTGTTCCAACAGTTTTATTCTATTACACGACTAAAACTTTAAAGAGGGCTCTCCGACTGGGACAGCTATAAGCACTAAATCAAAACTTTCCCGTTAGGGGGCGCTCCTCGACTAGTTCGAGTGAATACGTTCGGGGATGGGTCGGCTTACCGAATTGTCCGTTTTCCATACAAACTCTTTGAAGAACAAGCGACGACGATGGGAATTGCTTCCGGAGAAGTTTAGGGTAATATTTTATCTTGATATTACTAGCCTTAGATGATACATGATACGAAAGTACGAACTCACAAAGTCGTTTACCGAAGCGAATTGCTCTTTAATTACTTCTTATTGTTATTCCTACAGACGATAGACGATATTGAGTTCCGAAACATTTTTCCAAATGTGAACTAATATTTGTCCGATTATTTTTGATCTGAGTGAATAACTAATTTGGAATGGAACATTAGACAGCAGCTATTTGTCAAACTTAGATCCGATTACCTAATCTGAATTCGAGACCCAATGCCGAAACTACCAAAACTAAGCAATATGATTAAACAGAAAGTTCTATTCTACAACAAATCGAGAGATCGGATTAATTTCGTTGGAGCCATAAGTCGTGTAACTAATAGGCACACTATCATGGTTTCCTGACCGCGACCGGGAGCTATTAATAAATGTCACATACATAACGAAACCCTTCGTCAATTAATAGTTGTGTCGGAGACAGGATTCCTTTCGTGGTCACACGTCATTAGCGAATGACATTTAGAGGTAGCTCTTGCCCTATTTCTTCTAAGAACTATAATGAACAGCTTAGTAAGTTTTGATGACGGCAGGGTTACTTTCGTCTAACATGATATTTTGCGCTTAGTGATAATGGGTCTGAGATGGAGTCTGGTCCCACTTGAAGTGTCTTTTCTTCTGTTTTTCCTTTCGTTTTAATGGGCGGTTCATTGACCCCGTGTCGGGCAGCGGTGACGTCATTCGGGCCATAGGGTTTGGCGTAGTCTCAAAGTTTTGGAGGTGCCGTAAATCAGTCAGCCGCTAAATTAATTGCTAGACCTACTAACTACTATTTAACACGCATATAAACCGCTGCTGATTGAGTAGGTGCCTTAATTAGTTTAATGTAATGATTAATGTTTTGTGTAAGAGTAAATTCTGCAGTGTGTGTAAGAATATTAAGGTCACTACCAACTCTGAAATGAAACAATGCCTCTGTATCCCATCCTTTTCATGTTCTCGGAAAACGAGAATTTCACAGTTCAATTAAAACTTTAACTTTATATCCGTAAAAACTTGTAATAAATATTGAATAAACGATTAATTTACCCATTAGTCACTTTTAGCAACGCAATTCAATTTACCGATAACGAGTCGTAACTCGTAAGTTTATTTCAATGAACATAACGCTCCGTAATTAATGATGGGGGCAATCAATCAATTGATTAAAATCTCGTATCTGCTGATAACCATCCGCCATTGAACGTTACGGTCATCTGCTGTGGCTTGTATGAATGTACCTATATGTAAGTAATATGCCAGATGGATAGGTGCTCAAATTGATGGAAAATGGCAAAATTAAAAATAAATATCGTGGTTAAAATTAATGGCTTTATTATTAAAGGAAATTCAGTGGTGTGAAATGTATCGAGATCGCCACATGCGAACCATGCGAGTTTACCGCGCAACTAGCATATATACAACTTCCCGACATCAAACGTCGGGCAGTTGCCCACCAGACACGACACCCGTCTGGTCGGAGGATACTTCATTTACTATGGGTATGAGTGAACTTTACACCCTATTCCTCATACCTCTATAGTAACTCAAGTTAAAATGGTTTCATTTAAAGTGAAGAGTTTCAAGCAGCGACAGTAAGTATTTATGATATCTACGGTGTGACTTGTAACTTGACGTAAGTATTCCTTCCAGGACGTGTTAGTGTGACCCTTTTGCAATAATTAAGCAGCCCATAATGCCTGGGCGAAAATTCATGGGATTGAGAAAACCCAACGTCTATGTATTTTCCAAAATTTATCAGATTTCGTCACTAAATATAACGTTTCTCTAAACTCCCAATGGCCTTCATTGCTATTTCATTGGGTACCTATACTTTAACAAACTTTCGATGTAACATGGTTTTCTAAAACATCAAACAGTTAAAGCAAGAACCATTTTCAAAAATCATCAACGTACATGAACTTTGACATCAGTTATCTCAAAATTGTACTATGGCTTTGAGGGTACAAATTACGGGGAAAACATAAAAATTATAAAAATATATTTAAAGGAGCCGATGAAACAGTCGATAATGGCCGTGACAAAGGTCGAATTTGTTAATTGTTGAAATATTAAAAAATCGTGTGTTAAACGAATTAATTAACCGGTTTATGCCATCCCACTACTTTCTAACCTCCCAGCAATCCATCACACGTTAGGCTCCCAGGTCGTCATGACCAGGTTACGAGTCGGGGAGTGGCTTTTGAGTTTTTAACATGAGTCACGGTCTACTCGCTGGTCACTGTGCCCTTGTGGCTTAGTTTGAGTGTATTTAAACATACAGCGCACGAACATACTTTAATGAACGTAGATGATTTTTGAAAATGGTTAATAAACTTCTTCCTTTAACTTTTTGTTGTTTTAGAAAATTTGGTGACGTCGAATGGTTAATTAAAGTATTATGTATCCAATGAAATATCAATGACGGCCGCCCGATTTGAGAGTTTAGAGAAAAGTGATATTTAGTGAAGAAATTTGGAAATTTTCGAAAATACACAAATATTGGAGTTTCTCGGATCCCGTGATTTTCGCCTAAGCTTTTTGGGGTGCTTGACTGTTGCAAATGGGTCAGTCTACCACGCTGGAAGAAATACGTGAAATTACTGTATATCTGCTCGGTTATTATATAATGGAATGAAATGAAATGTTTATTTCTGTAAGTAGATCTTATAAAACTAGATGGCGCTGGCAATTCCTAGCTGACTGATACCTGAGAAGAAATGCTGAAACAAACTTCAGAGATCATGGTCTCTTTTAAAGTCCAAACATTGTATTATTGGGATTTTAAGTGAGTCTAACAATGCAGGGCCATGTCTGGAAGGTCCTCTTGAAGAAAGAGCCAATGCAACTTTGAGTTGACCTGTCCTAACAGACGGCATGCATGCATCAGCCATCGTGTAGCTCAACCCTATTTTTGGGAGCTCCACAACTGGGCACGCCACAATTGCGGCAATAAGTCCCCTCTTTGAGGATGGGCTAGAGAGGCGCCACGGCGTCCTCACCTTCCGCATGACGCAGGTCCTCACTGGACACGGTCCAGGCCATGGTATAGAGCAAGAGGGCATAGGAAGCCTCCTTCTGCGAAGCAGTAATGCCCGCGACGGAGAAGGCGGAACGCGTGAGGGAGAGGCAAAATTCGCGCCCAGCGCCCCTAGTTGCCGCAGGAGACGCCCAGGGCGCCGGGAATCCCAGGCCGCCAGCCACCTTAGGCGCGGGTTTGCGGATGGCGAGCAATGGGTAGCTCGTCGTCGGATAAGGACCAGGCTCGGGTCGATGGCGCATTGTGTTCCACGCCAGAGTGGGAGAAGTTGTTTGACGATTACCAACCTAAAAAATAAAAATAAAAAAGGGAGCTCTACGACCCGTCTCACGACGCTACCAGGAGTGCTATTCTGTACCCATCTCACCGTGAAAACTTAGGTAAAGGGAGCGGGGAGTGAGCTGTCAACAGTGTCAATCCTTAGCATCGGTGGAAAGACAGCTCACTTCACCTAAGTTTTCACGGTGAGATTTTTACAGAATAGATTAGCTGATCTGCAGGACATTTGCGTAGGCCGTATATAAAATAATCAAAACCGCCAGACAGCTATAAAGTCATGTATTCGATCTAGCCTGCATGGTATTCACATTCACAGTCAGTTTTCTCTATAACAAATAACAATATATCATAAGTTATGTCACGTAAATCAATAATAATGACATTATTAATTCCAAAACACTTAGTACAAAATGGTTTGTTGCATTGGAGCAGCTAAATTAATCCCAAGGCTTTTTGTCATCCAAGTAATCTTTAACGTTATAGAAACCTTTTCGACAGAGTTTCTGTTTAATAAATTTATGGAGGCACAGTTCTTTAAAAAAAATTATTTTTGTTGTAAAAACGTATACTTTGGCACTTAAAAGATTTACTAATTTTTTTGGAGCCTCGTCGTCGTGGGCACAGTTAGTAAATATTTGTTTCTAGTATTTACGTTATGAATGTAGCTGTGATTAGAATATAGATTAATATTCTTTTTAACATAAATCAGGTTCTCATATAGATATTGAGATGCGACTCTCATTATGATTATTTCCTTAAATTTATCCCTCAGTGAATGCCTACAACTAAGGTTATAAATTGCTCGAATGGCTCGTTTCTGCAGCACAAATGTAGCCTGAATGTCGGCTGCATTTCACCACAGCAAAGCGCAATACGAATGTTAGCCGCAATAGGAATACTATTTCAATATTAATATGTTTAATGGCAGTTCATGTCCAGCCGATTACGTCTTCCGCTATTTCTATGATTAACCCTCAAACAATATCTATAATGGTTATTAAAGAAAAGAAAATTCAATACATTTTGGCGTTCTGTAGTTTCTTCCTGCCCCAATGGGAAGAAGGTTACATTAACAATAATGTAAATCTATTTACCTGAAAGAAGAATACATGTTACTAGAATGCAACACTACAACTTCGTACCTGTACTTAACCTGTACTTTCTATTCTAAATAAAATGTATTTCTTTGGTATACAAAGTTGTATAGAACCTGCAACTTTCACACTGATTCAGACTCAATGCGTGTTCCTTGTTCCAAGTTCTTCGTTGTTATGTTCATGTTAAAGCTGTTCTCTTTGTTTACTTTGCCACTTTGTTTTTAATAGCTTCTGATTGGCTATGTATTTTGTCGTTGTCGTGGATGAGATCTTCTGATTGGCTAGTATTACCTATGGAGGCAGAATGTCTTTGCATACGGTTGTCATCTCACTGTAATATAAAATACAAGTGTGTGGTGAGTAGCAGCATCTTATAAGATATTATTATAAGTATCCTACAAAATCATGTCATGATCAAAGAGTTCCATTTAAACATATTAGAGGTAGGACTAGTTCAAAGCATTTTGGCACAACCAACTTCAGATGTTTCTGACTGTGTGTTAGTGATCTGGCTATACCTCGTGGCCGCACTAATCTGTTAAATGAGGCGCCCCTGACGCAGGCGCTTCGCACCCTTTACCTTGTAGCAGAGGAGATAGACGTTTTTGCGTGTACACTGAGTGAATTCCCAAGGATAACATTATATGTAATAAGTTTTAGATAATAAGTTTTTAAGTTTGCTTCACTATTGCATTGGGTTTTACCTGTAAAAATAGCTGTAAGTGAGGATATAAATAAATAAATAAATAAAAATAAATAAATAAATGTTGCTAAGAGGATATGTCAGCTAGTTAGTGTACTTCAATGATTAAGATTTCCATTCTTGATTCATTTCTTGTTATACCTAAGTAGTAGTTTATGGTAGTACGGATAAGGCATGATGGGGCTACGTACCCATGTGGGTAAAAACCCCGATCAAAACAATAAAGATAACAAAAATTAAAACATGTCAGATGTTATGATAACACATTTAATAAATATCGGTGACGACGCAAAGGCATTTAATAAGAGGCAAACAGTTTCACAGAGACACGGCAACGCTGACTCACATCACATGTTGCTCGCCGATCTGTCTCCGACCTACTAGATATACACCGTCTGCCCGTGATTGATGGACGGTATATTAAATAAACCGCACTGATATTACATTTCAAACATATCGGTTCCTTCAGCCAAGATTGATCGCCCCTCGTTTATGAAGACACGAACAAAACTTTCATTCAACCTTGACAACTGAAGAACGCTTCCTGCAAGAAATTAAACACCCAGCTCTATCCGCTGTCATCAATCAAACGTTATAAAACCATTACAATTAAAGTGATGAATGTGTTAAGAACGTATTTAGGGGGATCCCGCGGCCATCCCGCCGCCGCGGTGATGGTAAACTTCTGATTTGTAAGGTCACCTCCCACACTGGAGTCAGAAAACAAAGAAATATTTCACTCGTGTAATGGATTGAAGTGAGCTTCAAACTTTTCACATTCAGCAAGTTTTCGAACAAATTTATCTCTAGAGGAGCGGCGCAAATACATCAAACTTGAAGCAATTTCAAACATTTGTTTCATGAGAACGCTTACAAGCAGACCAAATTAATCCTCTTGTATAGTAGTTAGGACACACTTGCGATAGTTAGCTATTAGTCGTAATGGCAGATAATACCAGACTCACTATCATTATATAAAATACCACTTTCCGAAGTATCTATCTACGTAGTTAGCCACAGAGTTTAATTAATAGCGTTTCAAATTCATTACTAGGAGTAAAATTCACATTAATCTGCTAACTAGATCTAACTGTGTTTATACTCTTTGCTAGCTAAAAGGTACATTTATCATGAAAAGTCTTAATCTATAGACTGAGTTGGCAAATATTTTCGACGGTTTTAATGTGTGACGTTGAGATTTATACTCCCTAAAAGTTATTGTTGAAAATAAGTGCAATGAAATGAAATTGTTTATTCTGTAAATACGATATTCGAATAACTTTTACACATCATATTAATATATATATATATAAGCAAGATGGCGTCGACATTTCATATTGAATTACTTCTGAGAAGAAACTCTTCTTAATAGAACAAAAATGAATCGTATAAACAACCATATCCGAAGTAAACATTCAGAGTAAATAGATTATAATTATTATTATGTCTGGTATCATTAAGGTCGTGGAGCGAAACAATAGCGGCACGTAGGAGGTCTTATTTTGCGAAATGGAGTATGAAAAACTGCCCACGTTATAAAATAATTATTCTGTTATTGAAGTCTACTACATAATTTTTGGAAGCATAAGCATAATCAGCCTATAATTTTCTCACTGCTGGGACTCAGGCCACCTCCCTGTGAGAGGGAGTGGGCCATAATCCACCACGCGGGCCCAGTGAAGGTTGGCGGATGTCACATGTTTTCGAATATATGGTTCTAGGGCATGCCGGTTTCCTTCACCATTTTTATAGCAGCGGTGATGAAAATAACTTTCACAAAGTAAAGTGCCTGCTTGGAACCTACAAGTCGTAAGTCGTGGCCGCTAACTTTGGGGCACCACTGCTCTCTTAAAATTATGCCTAAGTGTGATTTCAAGTACCTACAGGAAATCATTATTACACGGAAAAAATCAAGCTGTAACAAAGTACCGATTTGGCTTGGCTAAAAATTATACAGGTTCAAATAACCAAGAATTATTTAAAACGTCCTTCATGGCTTCGTAAATATCAAACAAGCATGTTTTAAGTCAAATATTAACAAACTACTTGTCTATTTCAAAACGAGTGTCTTAGTCATTTCAACAGTAATCACATTTGATTAATCATAGACAAGTTTACACGTCTTAACTGACTATATAGTATATTATTTAATTTTAGACATTTTATTACTGGATTATGATTAGATATTTCACCTTTGTCTTTAATACCGTGTAATATATTAATATACAAACTATGTATGGGTAAATAAGCGCAGCTCGGCAGTTAACAAACGAGTATTGCACCATTTCTGAATGAGTAGCTTATTTAGAATTAAACATGAAGTTAGCTGCATAAGAACAAGCTGACCCAAGTCGACCATATTTTTTCAATGCTCAGAAGGGACGGACACTAGTGAATAATTGTTATTTTCATATGTTTGATATTTTATTGTTTGTTTTCCTATGGTTATGTTCTGTATATTTTCACACTATACGTGGCGTTATTACAGGATTGGCTGGAAATGACCATGACCAAATTGACAATCCGAAGTGAAACATCCAGGGATTCTGGTGTAGCGGACAAGCGCCGCCACGCCGGCGCGTTTTAAGGTCTTTGGAGGGGATCGTGAGGTCCCCAAGCTTACGTTTACCAGGCGGTATTACTGATGAGGAAGTTGCAGAAGAAAAACTATTGGACCTTGGACACCTTTGAAACAAAACTGGATAGCAACCACACAGTCAAGGGTATTTTCGTCTGGGCGGGGCACCGCCGCCGTGTCCTCGTGCAGGCGATTGGCGGTGGCGATCTCTCGCGTCCGGCCCTGGTCCAGGCCATGGTACGGAGCGAAAGGGCCTGGGAAGCCGTCACCTCCTTCTGCGAAGCAGTAATGCTCGCGAAGGAGGAGGCGGAACGCTTAGGGAGAGGCAAAATTCACGCCCTCACGCCCCTAGCCGCCACAGGAGACGCCCTGGGCGTCGGAAATCGCAGGCCGATTCCCGGCCACAATAGGCGCGGGCTTGCGGACGGCGAGCAATGGACAGCTCGCCGTTCGATAAGGACGCCCGGGTCGACGGCGCGTTGTGTTCCACGCGCGCCTCAAAGAGAGGTCACCATCAATGAAGCTAGGGCCGATGCCTGCCAGGGTTGCGGGAAAGTCCGGAGGGATACTGTGGCCCCTGGCACAGGCAACTGAAGGAACACGGGTGGGTTTTAGTCAGTAAGAGTCTGACACGCCCTCCCGCTCTGCCTAGAGTGGGAGAAGTTATTTGATGATTTCCCACCCTCAAAAAAAAGGGGTACTTATTTACGTCAAAAGAGTTCACCATTGGTCAATATTTCAATGAATATCCAGCTCTTAAAAACCCAAGGGATATCTTCTGGTAAGTTCAATAAGTTAGTTACTTAGTATTTCAATTCCTTTAACTCATTAGTCAAAATCGGTACAGTAGTTTGATCCCTATTATAGAACATTTATATCCACATACGTATTTATATTTACATGCATAGACTTCTTAAACCTTTCTCTTCCCTTTTTGGTTATTTAGTTAAAAAATAAACAAATACACTTTCGCTTTTTAGGGTTAGATAAAAATAATTATATAGTGGATGTTGTAATCTGTCAAGATAGAGGTAGAATAATCAAATTTTTGTGTCAATAATAACATTAAGTTTTTTCAGTATCTGTTTCCTCGATGTCCTAACCTTAATTCTTTAATTTGTACACAGATACATAAATATTTTGGACACCTTAATACACTTCAATATACGGATATAACAGAATCTTTTCCTTAATTAAAAGGAAAAATCTTCTGACTTGGCTAAGAGGCGCAGGACCAACACCAAAGACAAAAATTTGGAAATTCTCGTAGCTCATGTCATTCATCACTGTAACTTTTCAAGGCAGTGCTGCCTATAGACATTGTGCCGTTTGTTAGGTATTTGTTTGAAAATCTTGTAATTTCCATTTTAGGTTCAGAGGAGACATCAAACATAGCTACTTTGATGCTCTTACCATCTCTCCTGGCAGTAACGAGCGTACGCGTAAAGAATATGGTGAAAAATATTTGGCGTCCTTCAAAAGCGGCGGCGACGAACGGCTGATTTTACCCTCCATGTTAAAAATTACTCTGATATTAATAACGCCGTTACAAGTAAGCGAAAGAAATTTCAGAAGTATGGGCTAACTGTGCAACTATTCGCAGTCATTATTTTGATTAAATAAATTTTATTTATTTTGTTTCTGATTGATTTGCCTTAGTTTTATTATATTTGATTTTATTTTGAGCTGTTTTTATTTTACTTTATTTGCTTTTATTTGACTTTATTTTATTTTTATTTAATTAATGAATGTACATTCAGAATATAGATAAATGATTGAAAAGCTTTCTCTCTCCTACTAGGTATTGCTGTGCCCGACAAGGTCCATAATGATTACATATAATTTTAAGTTACCACCTAAGTACACATTGTGGAATGCAAATAAAATATTGAGTATTGAGTCATTGTAGGAATCACTCTTGTCAAGACAATTCAAGACGACGGAAACCCCTGTAACTTGCAAATTAATAATGGTACTTGCATGAAACTAACTTTATATTACAGAGAATTTTAATATCATATGTAATAAAACCTTAAATGATCTACATCGTAATTAAAAAAAGTTAAAAAATTTATAATATTGCTTTTTTTCTCACTTTGGTTTTCAATCTGTCAAATAAAAATGATAAAAGGCGGTCATTGTCGTATTTCACCATCATTACTGAATTACTATCATGACGCTAACACCAGAAGAATGTACACGTATCGTCACTATGTTACAAGAAGGCAGATTCCAGCGAAGTACCGCAAAACTCTTCTACAGAGTAGCTAGTCGTCTAACGTTTCCGAGTAACCGGCAGACCGAGATGTACAGTTGATGCCAAGCTTCAGTGGGGATCACATATATCATGCCTAGCGGGAAGGCTCAGTTCGGCCGCCTATGCCGTCAGGAAAGTAAGACAATACACTGACGTTGATACAGCTGGGCTAGTCTATTTCAGTTATTTTCATAGCGTCATGTCCTACGGCATTCTGCTGTGGGGCAAAGCCGCTGATATTGTAAATATATTTGTTCTTCAAAAACGAGCTGTTCGAGCAATTTACCGGCTAGGTGCTAGAGTTACTCTGAGAGATTTTTTAAAAGATATTGGTATTCTCACGGTGGCCTTACAATTCATCTTCGCCAACATCTTATATATTAGGCAAAATATACACTTAAACACACAAAACAGTGATATTCATAATAGTATCACTAGAAACAAGGACCAACTACGTGCTCCCTTTCACCGGCTTCATAAGGTCCATAACTCATTTGTTGGGCTTGGTATAAACTTTTATAACAAGCTAGGGAAGCTTGTTATAAATGTTTCTTCTTTATTAGAATTGCCTTTTAATGCGTTTAAAGCTAAAGTAAAATCCAACCTTTGTTCAAAGGCATACTATTCAATCAACGATTACTTAAACGATAAAAATAGTTGGTCGCAGTGATTAACTCAAGACAATGTTTATGTTCTTTCTCCAGAATTAGCTTACCTACAGACAAGTTATATGAGTTCATATAATTGTTTATTTTATTTGACTATATTAGTCAATTCAGTTTAATTTAAATTTTATTTATTATTGACATAATCTACTCAATAGTTCTCATAATTAATGTTTTTTAATAAGTTGTATTGCAATATATGGTTAGCTAGCGACCTCGACAGTTGATCATATTATTATTTTGAGCAACCGGCAGCAAGTTCGTCATGCTCCCTTAGATGTCTCTGCTTGCGGTAGCGTCAGGGGTTGGGTTGCCTCCATCCCTCAAATATGGCGAGGGGTAATGGCTGATCTTTGCGTTATACCCGTGAACGGGTGCTGCTTGTGGTGACAGGTCATCAAGCTGACTATTGTTTTATTAATGTTATTAGTAATTAATTGTTTCTTTATTTTACTTCGAAGGTCCTAGTTTATCATTTGTGGCTACAAGTTACAGCTACATATATAAACATAATGCAGTTGAAGTAACAAATTAACTTCGGGAGACCCGTAGAGACGACCCGTAAGCGAGCGGACTGTAAGGCGGCAGCTCCTTGAAGCTAATTTGACCCCACATAGACCCGCAAATGATCCAAAACTTGAAAGGGAACATCGGGTAGCAAGGTTACGTTATGCCCGCAAACACGCACAATGAGAAGACGAAGAATGGGCAAGAGTAATGTTTCCTGACGAATTTATGCTGTATGAATATACAGATTTATGCTGTATGCACATGATGGGCGGCGAAGAGTCTACCGACAGCCAGGGGAACGTTTTATTCTAGCTTCGGCGATGGATCTGTTATGGTTTGGGTTTTTTTTTTTTTTGAGGATGGGTGTTCATTAAATAACTTCTCCCGTTCTAGGGGGAGCGGGAGGGCGTGTCAGACTCTTACTGACTAAAACCTACCCGTGTTCCTTCAGTTGCCTGTGCCACGGGCCACGGTAACCCTCTCGGACTTTCCCGCAACCCTACCCTGGTACCTTTTTTTTTTTGTTTTTGTTTCCGGGGTGGAAAATCCTCATGGATGTCCGCCGCCCTGGGGTGGACGGCGGGATCTGTCAGACTCTTACTGACTATAAACCACCCCGGTGTTCCATCTCACACCTACGCCGGGGGTCGCGGGAACGTACGATCCTTCCGCAACCCCCGACTGGTGCCGGCCCGCACTGCGGGCCTCTTCGGGTCTGGGGGGGAGTGAGGTGTTTGACTCACCCCGCGACGTCTAAGAGGGGCGCGCGTGGAACAGTGCCCTCCGCCGACGCCCGGTGCGCCTTCTGCGGGCCGGTTGAGTGGACGAGATCTCCCTCTCCCTTTCCGCAGCCTCCTTCTGCGAGACGACTGTCTCACAGAAGGAAACCACCGCGTCCCAGGACTCGTCGCTGCCGACCATCGACTCGACTACGGCCGGCAGCGACAAGTCACTGCCTACTTCTGAGATGAGGGCACGGCGCGGCTCCTCCCAAGCGGCACACTCTGCCAGAATATGCCGCGCCGTGTCCTCCCGGCAGTCGACGCAGTGGTGACACCGGGCGTCCGGCTCCCTGTTTATGCGACACAGGTACTTCCCGAAGCAGCCATGCCCCGAGAGCACCTCCAGTTTCTAAGGGTTTGCTATTTTTACTGGGTCCATCTCATCTCATCTTTCACATTCACACACCAACGCTTGTAGCACTGACACATAACTTTTGCATAATATTAGTAACACATTACATCATTGGCCATTTTGTAATTCCTTACATCATAGCGTTTCTTTGGTATATGTATGTTGGGTGTACGTCAAATAAGACGCTTTGAAATGTTGCCATAAAGCGTAAAACGTTTATTGAGGATGATATTCTCGTAGCATGTATGTCTTTAGCCTTTTACATTTCTGTTTAACATTTAAATTTAGTTATATTATTTTTATTTAAGTGCAACGTAAGTACGCTGTACTGGTACAGCGTACTTTGCCTCAACGGACGACGTCACTACGTCAGCGCCGGCTGTCGCTGAAAACCAGCGCTGGGGCTCTGTCTTGCATAGGGTCGCGGCATATTGCTGAGCGATAGCCGTTTTGCGTGGATGTGACGCATGTTTCCCCCAACCTTTTCATATTTTTTGTGTTATTTTTTGCGTCATGTTTACCGCAAATAAACGCATTTTCTTTCTTTTCTTTCTTTCACCTGCGTGACCCGAAACGACAGGGAGCCGTGCCTCCTAGTCAGTCGTCGAGGACCGGCCGGACCACCCCGATGGTGGCGAGGCGCGGTAAGGCGCAGAAGCCTGGCCCACGAGTGTCCTACTCCTACCCCCCCCCCCCTAAATGAAAGAAACATTACCCTACCCAACTACCCTGGTAACTACGCTAACTAGTGCAAGATATATGTAGATAAAGTTGTTTATGAGCATGTCGGCCCATATTTAATTAATATAGGTGAAAATTCAATATGCATGCACGACAACGCAACGCCAGGCCACATACAGCTCAAATTATAAATGGGTATTTTCAGGACGTTGGCAGCGATCGCATAGACTGGCCCGCGAGAAGCCCGGACCTGAATCCAATTGAACACGCTTGGGACGAGCTTGTGAGGTGTGTAAGAAATTGAAACCCCGCCTCAGCTACACTGAAACATGCGTTAGTGGAAGAATGGACCATTATCCCGCAAAATCGCATAAGAAACTTAATAAAAAGTATGCCTAATCGCCTGGCAGTTTTAAGAGGAGCCCGCGGAGGCATAAAGTATTAATTTTGTTTTATATGTACGTTTTTGTTTTATAAGTGAGGGATACCAACCATAATTTTTTCAACGTAAAGATTATTGATACTCCGTTTGTTTATGTACATTTGACAATTAAACTAAAAATGTGGTGTTGTTTTATTAACTGGTATTTACAATATACAGTTTAATTCATGCCGTTAGCTCTATTTTTTTAAGCGTAATTTCAGCTTTTTGTAATGACCCGTGTTCTTTGTCCACGTGTGTTATCATCATCGATTATCCACCTTGCCTTTTCCCATGTTGAGGTCGTCTTCCAGTCTAACCAGGTGCAGCTGAATACTAGTATTTCACATGGAGCGACTGCCTATCTGCCCTCCACAACCCAGTTTCTGGGTAATACGATATCCCTTCGTAAGACTGGTTGTCAGGCTTTCAGGCTGACTACCAGTAACAACTGTGAGCTGAGTGCCATGGCACATGGATGTTCATTCAAAGCGCTTTCTTTAAATTCAAGACTAAATTTGATAGTAGCTTCGATTGATTTGAGTTGTACATATGTTGTAACAATGGTCTTAGCAGTCTCGTTTTGCATAGTCTTTCGCTTTTATACAATTTGTAGTAGCTTAGTAGGTACCATAATGGTTGTCTATTATTTTATGTAAACATACATTAGATTTCAAAATGCTCAGAAACCATTTCGAAATGAAACACAGTGACCATGAGTTCGTTGAATAGTTTTGTTGTGAATATTTATTTATTTATTAAAACTTTATGCACAAGTAAAAAATAATACTGTACAAAGGCGGACTTAATGCCTGAGGCATTTTCTACCAGTCAACCTTAGGGTGATGCAGAGATATACCATGGCAGGTGCAACATACGGGATAGATAGCTCGGAAATGACTATAAAATACAAGAATAAATAATACTATATAGATACATAGATACATACATATAAACAAAATAAACCTTGGTCAGGAGAAATAACGATCGGTAGAGGAGAAAACAAATCCAGCAACTCAGCGCTGGGATGTTTCAGCCAACTTCTGACGGATATGTTCACGTGCCTTCACTTTAAAAGACAACCGACTGGTTGCTGTCCTGATTTTCAGAGGGAGCGCATTCCAAAGAAAAACCGCCTGGACAAAGAAAGAAGAATGAATGAAGCCAGAACGGTGAGAAGGACATCGTAGAAGACGATTGTTGGTGGAACGAATATTTTTACTATGGGCAGTGCATAAATATTGTATTTGGGAAGTCAGGTAAGAAGGGGAAGTGGGTTTGTCCAGAATAGAGAACAACGTAGACAGAGCCCTCAACTCTCTGCGCTGACGAATGGGTAACCATTTTAAAAGCAGTCGGTGTGCAGATACATGGTCATACTTACGAAGATTGAACACGAATCGAATGCAGTTATTGAGAAGGCGTTCAAGTTTATTGAGGAGATCTGCATTCAGGTCATAGTAACACACATCACCATAGTCAATTATAGGAAATATAAGGGCCTGTACAAGCATTGCTTTTATGTGCGATGGGAGAAGGTTTTTCAACCGGTAATCAACGTGCTCGATCATTTTAGAACCCTAGGAGTATTTTTTTTATAATACGAAGAGAAAATAAAGATTCTACAGCATTAGGAAGTGTATCTTCAAGTTCTAGTTCTTAAAATTCGTATACTAGGTACTCATTTATATCTAGTTCAAGAAAAATCCATTAATGATGTTCTTTCAACATACAGCTTCACTTTATGGAAACACATTGTTGCCAAGAAGTATAGTACAAAATGTAGTCGATGGTTTAGGAAACTGCCTTACTTCATTGGTACCTATCTCAGTACCTATGCTTGCTAAATGTGTTGCTAATATTTGCATTGAAAAATCGATTCCTACTGATATCTCCAAAAGCTTATCACACGAAATGGGGTTTAAAATAATTCTAGTAACCCTTTCAATGTCTTACGAACTTTGGCATTAAAACACCAACTGCAATTAAATGTCGTTTTTCATCGAGGTTTTCTTGACAGTATTATAAATATGGCACATACTTATCTGCGTTGTAACGCAGATATCAGAATCAGAAATGGAGTTCATTCAAAGTCGTTTAACTTCAGATCGTTCAAAGACCTTGATTAAAGTGACTTGGGCTATGATGTGTTCTATACGTTACAGCAAAGGATGTATTCTTGTATATGATTCAAATGAAGCTGGATATCTTTACATGTTTTTAATTATCGAAAATGTGTACGTGCATAATAATGTGGTGTATTCAAAACAAAATGAGAAACTGTGGGAGCCAGGTCAGTAAAGAATTGTTATGGAATTATTTGACGTAATGGGCTTGTACAAACTAATAGAAACTTCATGGTGATTCTGCCGGGGAGAAAGCTCTGCTGGACAACCACTTAGCATTAACGTTTACAACGAAACTATTGGTATAGGTTTTTTTTTTTTTATTAGTACTAAAATTTTATTGATATTTCACTATCTGATTTTTTTTTACACTCAGATGTTTCTGCCAGGGTCCCAGGGAGCATGACGTGACGTCCTAAAATAGGGCTCACCCTTTTCGTTTGTGTGTTCGTTCGTTTGTAAATAAAGGTTGGTATATTTTCTATTTACATAGACTTTCATAATCGTTCTGTTGTTATCAACTTTCACCAGTGAAATATCTGTTCCCAATAGATTTTTTGTTTCATATCCCGATACGCCTTCTCTTTCCCACTACAGGTAACCACAGTCATGTACATACAACTGGTATTCTTAAGTGGGTGAAAATGTATAGCTTGACATGTGTCGCCTAGAATTGGTACTTGCAAAGAGTAATTAGGTGTGGTTATCCAATTAACTCACTTAAGAATACCAAGTAACAGGGCTAAGAATACCAATTTAATTTATAAATTTATTTCATATCTAAATTGTTTTACAAATTAAACATAGGCTAGTTTTAAGTACAAATGAGTTAAGCATCTGTAGCCGAACTAGGCAAAACCTGTATTTCGGCTATCAGTGCCAATCCCCTCGGATAATTTTACATATATCGTAGCCAATAAAATTAGTTTTTACAAGATAATTATTAACAGTAGTGTTATATTACACATCTTATTATATTCTATTATAATATGTAGAGTATGAATGCGTGACCTCTCATGATGTGGAATGAAGTGCGAGTGTGTGATTTGAGAGAGGGTGAGTAGGGGTGTGTAAGTGAGTGTAGTCCATGATAAAGTTAAACATTTGCAAGTTTATGCTTGTGATCTGTGTGGATTTTGTAAATATCAATCAAACAAGTTAATGCTAACGTGATCATTGTGCTAGGTATATGCAGTAGAAGTTCGGTCTCTTCATAATTTAGATTTTGGAAATATTCGGACACCTTTTTTGCATTGAATTTTTGTTAGTGGGCATATATTTATAGCCCTGTTTAATCTATTGTAAAGAAGTTGTTGTTGTTGATTGATTGTAGCTTCAGAGTTACTTTGCTAAATCCAACAAAGCACGTTGGCTATAGTGACAGTTGTGCTTATGTCGTAATAACCAAGTTAATTCTTTACAGTTACAGATAAAATTAATTCAAATTATTAAGAAGCTTGGTTATAGTTAACCAAATCGCTCGGTTAATATAATAAATTAATAAATATAGGTTTTTATAATAAACTTCCTAGCCACATTCAAGAACTAAGCCTTAATAAATTCAAATCTTATATAAAGAGGAAACTTTGCCAGAATGCCTATTATACTGTCAAAGACTATATTGAGGACAAAAAGGCTTGGGATTGAGCTGCTCCAATAAAATAAATTAACATTGCCTGCAATGTTAATTTATTTTTATTTTATTTTGCGAACTATTTTACTTTTAATCTTTGCTATAAGTATCTAAACTTATTTACATAATACATTGACATTAAAATTTACTGTTTATAGTATTATATTATTTTTAATTATTGTGAATGTGAGGACTATGTGTGTTATTATTCCAGTTTTAATCATGTTCTGGTAGTTTGAGTAGTTTGTGCGGCCTACCCAAATGTCCTTTCTTTGGTATTGTTCGTCGAATCGTTGAGCTCCTTAAGTTCTGAGTTGAGCTGCACGATTGCTGACAATTGCGTGCACTGACTGGACAGGTCCACTCAATCTGTGTGGTTTTTTCCTCAAAAGACCATTTCAGACACCGATCTACATAGCCTTCACATGATCTGACCAATTTTGTCAGGACTTTAAAAGAGACTGTGACCTCTGAGTTTGTTTCAGCCTTTCTTCTCAGAGTAGTCAGACAGGAAACGCCGACCTCATCTAGTTTTAAAAATACAATTGACGTGTCAAAGTGTTTGTACAAACCTACTTACAGAAATAAAATCATTTATCATTTAATAATACTATAGAGGTACTTGGAACAGAGTGTAAAGTTCACTCATACCTCCATAGTAAAGGGAGGATCCTTCGACCAGACGATGTGTTGAGTCTGGTGGGCAATTGCCCGACGATTAATGTCGGGAAGTTGTATGTATGCTAGTCGCGCGGTAAACTCTGCTTGCGCGATGCAGGATTTGCGTGACAACAGTATGACGCGCAGGTCGCATGTGGCGATGTAGATACCGCTACAATACAATCAGGTTTGTTGAGTTTATAGAATAGGGCAGCTTAAAAGTAATCCACCTAGGTTATCTATTAGGTTGGGTAAAAGTTTTCGTATTTTATATACAAATTCAAGACTCTTAGTCTTGAATTGCACGCGTGGCACCTGAATATCCAGCTTTTTTTTAATACGCAGACTTTTTCAAATGGGTCAAAACTCTTTTGTGGTCAACCCCTAACTCATCAGCTATGTCGTAACTAATAATATCTATCAATCTTGCTCCACTTTTTCAAAAATGACATCGACTTAATGCGTAACGAGGCGACCAGAGCGAGCTGCGTCTTTGACATCAAAATTCCCGGACTGAAAACGCTTGAACCAACTTTAATGTGCTACTCTTACTAATACTGCGTTAGTCCATAAACGTCACATATTTTTCAATTCAATTCAATATTTTATTGCATACCATATGTTTACAATAAGGTGTTATATAACAGAACAGGAAAGTACAATATGGACCCTGTCGGGCACAGCAAAAATTAGAAGAGAGGAAGAGAGGGCTTTATTATATCCTTTCATTAAGTGGGTATTAAACTAAGTTTTTTTTGCGGTTTGTGACGCAATTTTGCCCTTTTTTGTAATAAAACTTCCAAATGTATCAAATTTATTCGTTAGATTGACTCATTTTGACGAATAGAAAAACTATTGAAAAACGGCGGGAAATGGGTTTAACTTTTTATTTCTCTTTCATAAAATCTAATCTATTTAATGATATCAAAATCGGCCACATACAAACACTACAGCCAAAAATATTTTACTACAACTTTATATCTTTATAATACGAAAATCTTATCCCGGCCCTATTATTTTTTTTATAAATGTTAATGTTGAATTAATGTTACCAACTTACGATCACCAAGTTCACTTCACTCAATTCTAACAACAAACTTTGCAAGCTCCCTCCGAACCAAGTCGCTCGGTTATAAAACTTATAAATAGCAACAACTTGTTTATTTCTAGCTGTTACGTTTTTTCTGTGTACAGTATCAAATGTTTAAGGAGGAGCATATGGCTAAGTAATAACAAGAGTCGATCGATCAGGTTAAGCTACGCTTGCCACGGTTGATCCGTGGATGGGTAACCACGTTAAGCCGTTGGCCCCAGCTGTCATTCGTAGATCTTTGACAGTCGTTAATGGTAGTCAGAAGCCCGGAACTCAGACAACCAGTCTTACCAATGGGTATCGTATTACCCAGTGACTGGGTCGTGGAGGTCAGATAAGCAGTTGCTCCATGTGAAATACTGGTATTCAGCTGCATCCGTTTAGACTGGAAGCCGACCCCAACATAGCTGGGAAAAGACGAGGTAGATTGATTGAGTATTAAATGTTTTAAGTACCCTTATAAAAATAGGCTGTCTTTTTTATCCTATGAGCGTCGTAACTAAGGAATATGTTCGTGAAAGTGAAATTATTTGGTCTTTATAAGTATTGATAAACCTTAAGGTGTACCTACTAATAAAACAAGTGTAACATACAGGGTTACTTGTAATTCGACGTATATCCGTCAAGAGCTGATAGGGAGGCCAAAATGCAACAAATTGAACGCCCATGTGTATGGCCGAAATTCAATAGTTTCAAATTAAGATTAAAATACACTCGCTTTAATATGGTACCGTTTTACACAATTTTTATTCAGGACTTTTAAAATTAATGCTATCTGGGTGATAGTACAGGTAAAATGGGAACTTAGAAAAATGTGTGGTGGTTAGTTATTTTAAAAATAAAACAAAAACTTGTAACGTTACATTTTCCCGGGAGGGGGAAAATGTAACGTCAAGGAGGAAACTATCACCAGAACTGGAGGAGTCCCGGCTTAAAAGAAAAAGTAAAAGAAGAAATGGTAAAATAATATAATTGATGTAGAATATAAGGCCAGGGAAACCGGGGTAAAAGTTGAAGGTCCAAGCGTTTCTTCTAGAGAGGCTCGCAGGTTGTAAAGGAGGGTCCTTGAGTCAGACCACGTCACCGACCTCGGAGGGGCAGGCCGTGGTAGAGAAGGCAGGCAGAGGGCTGAGATCTACCAGCCGTCGGCGTCACTAGTTTATTGCAGACCACGACGTAATCTTCTTGCGTCAGTATCCAGAACTGACGCCAAGGGTAGCTATCGCCGGTCTAGCGACTTTCGATGTCCGGTGTAGAAGGACGCGTAGATTTGTTTGTTTTCAGGCACAGCCCACACTATCAGAGGACACAGCCCTCCCACCGAGCGCTATATAATTTCAGGACCTCCTGCCAAGGCGAGCACCACAGGCGAGCACCAAGAGTAATCTGGTCTGACGGCCCCGGCTCCCTTCCTTTTCAGATCGGTTGACATTTAAAATTTTTAACAATGATTCTAGAACATAAAAGAAGAACAATAGTTTATAACAAGGTCTAATACCTATACAACCTAACCTACTGGCAGCTCTAGCAATAAATTAAAAATAAAACCTAGGCTTGTCATTATGACATTACAAAAGGTAAACAAACATTCACATTGGGAGAGCACTAGAAAATCTAAATAGCTTGAAATATAGAGGCCTAGGAATGCTTAAACTACAGACAATGGCCATGCAGATAATTGGAGAGAACGTATAATATAATATCCAATTAAAATAGCCAAAACGTAAGTAAAAAAATACAAACATTACAAACTGTTAAAAAAACATAAATAAACCCCCCCCCCCCCCCCCCTAGCTCTAATCACAGCTTGCAGTCGATTATTCATCGACCTGATCAATTTGTTGACGGTGTCGAGGAATTCCATCCCACTCCTCTAATAACGCCGCTTTCAGTTCCTCTATGGTCGAAGGGACTGGATTTCTGGCCCTGACCCTTCTTTTGAGCTCGTCCCATAAGTGCTCGATGGGATTCATATCTGGACTGAGTGCAAGCTAGTCCATTGTCTGTCTATTCACTTCGTCCAGGAACTGACGAGTGATACGCGCCCTGTGACACCGAGCCGCCGCCGTATGCAACCGTTTCAGTGAAACAGCACTGCGCAAATCGCTCGCCCGGACGCCTGTAGACCCGGCCTCTCCTGTCACTGCCATGCAGACACACTCTGCACTCGTCAGTGAACAAGACCGACTGCCATTGCTCAACGCTCCTATTGAGATGCTCTCGAGCAAATTGAAGGCGGCCTGCAGTTAATTTTGGGCCCGTGGCAGGCCGTTTTGGAGTGAGATTGGCTTTCCTCAAGCGTCTTCTTACTGTCCACTCGCTGACAGCCACCCCACGAACACGCCTCAATTCCTGCATCACATCAACACCCGTTAGGTGCCGATTCCGCAGCGCTGATGAAACGGTCGTCTCTCTCTGAAGTGCACCGGTGGCGGCTGGCTCTTGGTCTCCGATTAAAGGCACCAGTCTCTTGAAATCTTCTGTATACCCTTGATACAGCAGACTGGCTCAAGTGAGGCTGGGCAGCGACGGTTCACTGACTGAGTCCTCGTTGCAACAGAGCAACAACTTTTCAGCTTCTTCAGGCGTAGTGTCTATAGTTTCTTCAAAACAATGAGTACAATTTGCGGAGATGTGTACAAGTCAACTTCTGATAACCGACTGATAAGGATTTTTTTTTCCTAACTATGGCTTCTCGTAGGTGACCTAGAGAGGTCGTCACTACTTAACCGGACTATCCTGTGGTTGCCTTAAGTGAAACTCAAAGCCTCCAGCCAGGGGCATAGTTTTACATATTAAGCGACTATCACCTAAGGGCACCCCCTGTGGGGTACGAACCTCGGCTTAGGGCGTCGCTGGGGGGAGGATAGCATGGTGGGACAGGCTGGATATGATTTTTATTATTATTAAGCTTGATGAGGTCGGCGTTTCCTAATTGACTACTCTGAGAAGAAAGGCCGAAATAAACTCAGAGGTCACAGTCGGGGGTTTATAGTTACAGGCTCAGCTACGGCGCGGGCTGGCGCTTCGTCGGGCAAGGGTCAGGGGGTTCGCGAGGTACCTCGGTGGCCAGGACGGAATGACGGTTTGTGTATTTTGTGCACCGTACTGGTGGCCCTATTGCTCTCCTGGAGGAGTGTTATGGGGTCATCGGGGTCGGTGAGTGATAAGGTAAATCGGTTGTGAGGGTTTTTATAGGGGTGGATCGTAGCACAAGTCGTGTGTACCGTAGAGAGTGAATTTTCCTATACACCCGTTTAAATTGCTTAAATAAAAAAGTGCTGAATATTTTTTTATGACAGTGGTATTGATGTAAAGCTAAAGTCTCAAGCTTTTAATGGACACGTGGTTTTTATAAATAAAATATGTATTTTCCGAAAAATAAAGATATGTATGCGTGCTTATGGGTTGAGTCGATTTAGTTGCTCGCGAGTGTAGTTTATTAGTAGATAAACAGTCGCCGCCAACAAAGGATAGTTTTGTCATAGCGGGAGTTCCGTCCAACTTTTTTGTACGCCCATGTTTAGTAGCTAATAAATATCAAATTCGCAAAACACGTATGCGTTTGTATGACACTGACAGGTGTCAAGAACGTATTTTCTCGTCGGCCTATGTTTTTCCTAGCTCAATGCGTCGGCCGCACTGTAATAAAATATGACTATAATATAGATAGTTATAACTGCTAATGCCTTCGTATATTTTCAGCCTTTACTTCGTAACTTAAAGCAGACACGAAATGTCATATTAAGAATGTAGTATGTATAGAGCAGTCAGCGAGTTAGGTCAAGTAAAGTACAACAAGTTACGTACGGCACGGGTTGGTGAGTCATAAAACTTTTAGACAATAAAGTTGCTTGAAGAAGTAAAGTTAGGATAGTTGATCCCGATGTGTCGCGGTCCCGCGTTTGTTTTAATGGCTTAGTTGTGATTTATTGTTCTCCCCAGGATCAAGTTGCGGTCACACTTTCTTAGAAGCTTTTAATCAAATTACGTATTCACCTGAGCCATTTTATGTTTTGAAGAAATAATGAAGAAGTTCAATAATGGATAGCTGAGTTATTGTTTTTGAATGTTTAAATTGGAGTTTGGCATGTTTATATTTTTGTACAAACCCGTAGCCCCAAATTGATAATGGAAATGATCTGATTTAATAAATTTTTTTTTTAAACCATTTTTTTTAAAGAAATGCTTATTTCTCAAGCAAAAATAACTGGCTCAACTAGTTTAATAGACATACAGTTTTAGGGACTCGAATACATACTCAACCAGCTATAACTACTCGTATTATACATATACCTAAAATAAATTAAACCCACATGGGACTAAAATATATGCAAAATGTAGGTGTAACACACCTCTGCCTACTCTTCAGGCGAAATACTATCCTGATGTTATTTAATATAGCTGGCTAATAAAAACTACACCATCAAAGAGTTTGCTTAACCAGATACTGATATAAAATCAAATCAAAAAAAGTCATTTATTCAAACTAGGCTGAGAATCAGCACTTTTTGAACGTCAAAATTACATAAGACAGTCCCCCAAAACGCCGGCCCTTCCCCACTTCCTAGTGCTTTAGTTGGGAAGACGAAGTGGCGCAACAAACTCCCCAGCAGCACAGCTGTCTGTTCAGTTAGAAGAAGTTAGATAATAATTATGTTCGCTCATTGGCAAAAAGGGTGACGTAACAAAAAATCTGAAATTTTGAGTGAACGCAGCAAATGTTATTCTTTTTGCTATAAAAACGACATTACACTTAATCCTAGAAATGAGGGAGCTAGAAAGATGTGACTTTATGCTTCATCGCACTCTTTCTGCTACTTTTAAACTTTTAAATCATCTAACCGAAAAATTGCCCTTTTTGAATTATGTCAAGCTATTCGCAAATGAACGATAGTATATATACCTACATAAATAAAAACGTCAAAGGTACTAAGTTTCCCAGTTCCCAAAAGAAAATCGAAACCAATTTTCCAAACATAAGTCAAAACAAATACATCCCACTTACCTACTCCATGTAAGTTAAAACAAAAAAAAACTTGTAAAAAACAAGAGCACCTGAGGGCGATTGCAGAGGACGTGGGGTGTGTTTACTCGGTGCTTACACACGACTCTCCATCAATCACTGGTGGGCCAGTTTTTAGGGGCCATAGCTCCCAACGGACTGGACTTGCAGTCGACGTCCCCTGACATGCCTACTGGCCAAAAAACTTACGGGTCCGCCATGGGATATGAATTAACGTGTTTTTCTTTTGGTTTAGTTTTTTAGCCAAATCCTTAGATGTTTTGGTAAGTTTGGGTGGTTGAGAAATAAGGGTATTTGTTAGTTGTTAGCGAGTATTTTACACGTAATTGTGAGGACCGATTTGGAATCCGCAGAGTTTCTTAGTAATGTTACGAATTGCAAATTCGAAAGCTGTTAGCGTTTTAAGTTTTGGCTAAAAAAAAAACGGTTTGAAGATTTTAAACTATTCTAATGAGTTAAGAAATATTGCGCTTTGACTTATAACTTCGTTAAAATAACGGCCAATTTAAAACAGACATTCAATTTTTTTTAAGGGATTCCGTTCGACAGGGAACTACTTTGAAAAATTATTAGATTTCTTCAAAAAAGTTGTAACCAAAAATACAAATACTTTTCTTTAAGAAAAATCAAGGCTCTAAGTTCCTAGGATAAACAGTCTTCTGATATTGCTTAGGCATAGTCTACTGCAGAAACAAAGGTCCTCCCAAAATGCATTAGGTAGGCATTAGTTATTATAACGCTTCATTCGCCACCTTTTAACTCCAGCTTCCCCATTCTATAAACTTACTTAAGACCAAATATCGGTAATTACCAACCGGAAAATACCTGTAAAGGTAATCCGGATTACATAATTGTCTATTTAATAACTCCGTTGAACGTATTTAGGTCCGGACCTCGCCGGAAGCGACGCACATTAACAAAACATTACCCCTAAGTTTACCTCTTTTAAAAGACACCTAAATTAATTGTCCGACCTTTTGGGTACCGCTGTATTACGGTTAAATATTGTGCTATTATCTTATTGTAATCGGGTGATAAGATTTTACTAGGTACATAATATAACAAAAAGAACCAATTATCAACATGAAAAATCATCTCATTATCATCCGCGCCCTGATTTCACTCTTTGCTTGTGCGAAATCCTCGCCCCTGTGCCATCTCCTTTAGAGAATAATCCTAAAGACAAAATGTTATTTTAATGTTTTAATTTTTGTTATGTGTGTATATTAAATTGTAACTTAAATGTATCTTAATGTAAGAATTATATTAGGTCATAAGTATTTTTATGTATATTTTGTCTAATTTAGTTTTAAATGAGTAAAAAGGTAGTCGTGTAAAATTAATTTGCATGCGCTTAACAGCCAAAATATGGACTGAACATTAAACCACCAATTTTTGCAAATGGTAATGAATTTTTATTCTTCATATTCTTAAGAAGGTACTATTTAGTTGGTTCACAAATTACTGACCTAATATTACTAATCTACTTTATTCCTGTAATTTTATAATTTACCTATCTACTGACTATATTTTTCTAACTTCTACTAACCTAATTTTATGTATCTAACCGTCTTACGTAGGTACACTGAAGACAACATTAACGGTTTCATAATTAAGCAAATTCAAGCGTTACCTACATAACAAATCATTAAATTACGGTTATGTAATCACCTGTTTGTTTCGGGATCGCCAGACTAGTTCATACGTACAATTATGTTACCTAACCCCTAGTCTCCAGCCTTCAATGAATTATTTAATCTTGTGACTCCCTCGTGATACCAATAACCTATGTAGGCGGTCGAAATCTTGCTCTCGGGAAACCTAGATCGATTACACGACATGAGAAACTTAGTATTTCGCCTGAAACGTGGGTGTTTCGTAACAAACATAAATAAATCGCAGACGATAAAACACCCACTATCAATTAATACAAATTGTTTCCATATTTCTTCACCTAATCCAGACCTAGACTTGTCCTCAATTTAAGTAGACTATTCAATAGTCAAACACATAAACAAACTCTTCACCTAAATGTAAGCGTTATTCCAACGCTGAGTAAGGAGTTTGTCATAATCGTGAAACTCTTCTTCTTCGTCGTGTCGATGGCACGACATTGTATTCAATTTTGTGACGCCAAAACTTCGCCACTTTCACGGCATCGTCGTTTGGCAGAGCAGAGCTCACTATGGCTACATTTTTTTGGAGCACATCACAGAGGACAGGATAGAAGCCGATGTTTTGCAGACGGGTTAATAATCGCAGTATGTAACTGCCGGAGCATATGCCCGGAGGATATAACTGCTTTACCTCTTGACTTGTAGGCACAGTATAAAAACATTTTCCCACAAAAAAACGACTTCCGAAAATAACACTACAAAGTGAAAAGTAACTTTAATTTCGGAAGTCGCTGGCAAAAACGAAAATACTAAACTAAAGACACCGACTTCCGAAATTAAAGTTATTTTTTGTTTTAGTTGTAGTACCTACTCCACACATTCGTATACCACTACTTGCTATGTCAATAACAGTGGCAGGAAGTTATTATTTATTTATTTAAATGCCTTAAAACTATCATTACAGGTCTTACAAACCTAATGCGATAGCTAAGTCACACACACAAAATTAAAAATAAGTCACAACTACATCTCAGGATCATAAAAATCATTGTTTGTAACATAATGTAAACAATAGTACTTTTGCGAATTCACCCCAGTGACATGTAAATATATCCATTATAACATCATCTATACAATAAGTGGAAAAAATACGTATTATTGAAGCTAGCTGAACAACTACCTTGGGACCACCCCTGAGGCATACCCTATCCATTGAAAAAAAAAATTAAATCGATCCACAATTTGACTGCACGGTTGGCGCAGTGGTTAAGCGATTGACTGCTGCGCTGCGTGTCGCGGGTTCGATTCCCGCACGGAACAAATATTTGTATGACCTACAAGTAATTGTTCCGGGTCTGGCTGTTTGTGTATGTGACTTTAAATGTTTGTAAACGCACCCACAATACAGGAGAAATTCCTAGTGTGAGGCAAAGTTTGAAAAAAAAAATAATTATCGTAGATATCGCGTAACCTCATATTTTTTAAGAAGTTGGTTAATAAATACAGTCCCTACTAGTGGTAATCGCAGTCTGTGCAGTCAACCTCAAAACTCAAACTCAATTCAAAGCATGTATTTCAAATAAACCAATAACAGGCAGTTTTGAATTGTTAAGGGGTCGGTCAGTCAGGAAGATGAAGGTAGTTGCCCATTCCAAAGCGTAGTAGGTACCTATGGAGAAGAATGGACAAGAAACTCCATGGACACTCTTTTAAATCAAAATATTGTTACAAAAAAGTGGTTACATCATCCATGTTGAAATTATACATGTGAGAACGATGTAGAAAGACGTGCACGTTAAAAGCGTCCGTAATAAAAAGATAAAAACAAATCAGGAATTAAAATAAGCCGTGGCAGCTAAGAAATGTCCAGTTCCTACTGACGGCGGCGCCCGTTCACGAACATGACGTATGGATCAGCACCATTCAGCTCAACCATTTTGAAGGGAACTTAATGATTCAATACACATGCCACCACCAGCGACACAGTTGAGTGAGCATGATATACTCTCAGCCGCCAGGGCACATTCAAGTCAATGAAAGACGAACCCAGTACTTAAACTTTATAGTAGGTACATAGTACCCACACATGTGCTATGCAATTATACAATACTACGAGACCCGCGGCCACTTTGCCGACTGGCTATGGTACGAGCTTTTCGTTCTCAGGGACTCGTGGCTAAATAACAACAGCCGCTCGGGTCTATCTCCAAGGTTAAGCAACGCTTGCTGAGATCGGTCCGTGAATAGGTGACCATCCATAATATACCGAGACACCGTGCCAATGACATACCGTGCTTTCCGTGCCTCGGAAAGCACGTTAAGCAGTTGGTCCCGGCTGTCATTCGTAAAGAAAGAAAATAAATTTATTTGACCCAGGTTAAAGCACACAATATTACACAAAAACAGACAAACAGTACTTAAAACAATATAGTCTGCCTCACGGCTGCGCCAAACAGGCCCAGTTCAGCATAAATGCCAGACAACTAGTGCCTGACGCTAGTTTTCAACTGGACCTTATGTTACGAGGACATCTTACGGATGTAAATCAGTTTTATTTAAATAAAAATAGATAGATATTTGTAACAAATAATAAATAATTATAAATAGGTAATAATAGAGTGGTGTAGGTATAGAAAACATAAATAAAAGAAAAGGAATGGTTGTCCAAAAAAAAAAAAAAAAACAATGGGATGTCGTCGATAAGGTAATAGGATACGAGTAACTATATCATATCGTAGATCTTTGACAGGCGTTACGGGTATTCAGAAGCCTGAAAGCCTGACAACCAGTCTTACTAAGGAGTATCGTGTCAACCAGTAACTGGGTTGTGGATGTCAGAAGGGCAGTCGCTCCTTGTAAAATACTGGTATTCAGCTGCATCCGGTTAGACTGGAAGCCGACCTCAACTTGGTTGGGAAAAGGCTACGCAGATGATGATGGTATCAGGTATTCGCATAAAGTTCGTACCGAAACGCTAGCAGGAGATCGCTAAGCCGGCTTTACGGTTCTAGGTACGTAACAACTATGGTCTATATACAGGATACAATTTAATAGGTGCGCCGCGACAGTGCGACGCGACTCTTGTAGAACAATTTCCATGAAGTTTTCATAGAAATTGTTCCATTTCATGGTGTTGAACTAGAGTCGCGTGGTGAAGTGTTTTGTTTGAGTTGCCTTTATGGAGACAATTGAGAGCTGTCAACCGGCCGAGAAAAAGGAAAGTGATGCACATATTGCACATACGTGCGCATAAGCAAGCGATTTGGCAACGTCGCGTCGTCGCACGCCCTTTTTTTCGTAGGAACGGTCAAAATTAGGTAAATGACCGCTAAAACACATTGCCAACTTGCTTCGTGTTTTGAACCCTGCGATAAATGGATTGCTCTTTGGGTGCGCGCTAAAATAGATACTTCAATTTTCATATTTGTTTTATTTTTATTTTTACTGGATCGACGATAATTCGTGTCTACTTGAAGTCAATAACTTAGTTTGCACTATTTAAGACGATACTTACACGTTTTTTTCTATAATTTAGATTTGTGTGATGACAATTTATAATGATTATGTAACAGTTACTGAAGGTCCTATTTCGAGTTGTTGCAAGTTTCCAATTTCATCCTGTATTTGCCAGGCTTTACAAAAAACACGTCTTAGGTCAATCCATAAGATAGTGTACTGCCTAACATCAAGAACTTCATCACCTTTACTAGTTCCAGCAACTTACCTCATTTCATATTCGATCGCAAACTAACTTTAAGGAAAGCTCTTCCCACAGTTCACTTGGTGACTTTTAACTTTTGGACTAGTTGCCGCAGAGCATCAGTATATAGCTGAGGTCCCACGTTCCGTTATCTGACAGGCCACGCCAGACGTTGCCACGCCTGTCGTGGCCTGTCGCGGCCCGTGCCGAGCATTCCCTCAGCGCAACGTGTGTCTGCCTGGTGCCGCCTATTGGCCGCTGTTCCAACATGTCAAGCGATACGGAGCGCATGCCTACGTATGCAGCCATTGTGGTTTTATTCAGTGGTCAACATTTGAAAAGCAAAGCAAAAAGAAATCATCGGACGGGTGACGACTGAACCGACGGTTCCCACGGCCAGTCGGCCTGGTTTGGCGCGATCTGACCTGTGAGAAACCGGTCCACTAGACCACAGCTTAATACTGGTCAATAGCGTTATGAGTGTGTCCATTATAAACAAAGATGGTGGCCCTGAAACAAAGAGTGTTTTCCGACCACTATCATTTGGTTTCGTTTGTTATATAATAGTGTCTGACTAATTAAATGCTTCCAAGTAAGCTACGGTTTTGTATTGATTTTATAAAGTTGCCTTCACAGTTTAAAGATACTATGGGATTTACTTAGGAACGCTTGCCTATCTACTATTTTAAAATTAATCAATGTTGTACAGGACCCTTATAAGCTGGTTCAAGGTCCTTCAATGTCGGTTTAATTAAAATTACAGGAATTGCTTGAGAAACAGTGGCGTTGTTAAGCGTCCTTGATGTATGACAACAGAAATTACTGTGGGTAAACTTTATAAAATCATTAGTATTATTCCTTTCTATTCAAACCTAGTATTTAATCTAAGTAGGTAAATACTTTTTATAAAAGCGCTCAGTAGTCTATTTCTTTTCTATTTGGTAAATGATAAATTATTTTATTTCTGTAAGTACGTTTGTACGCACGGCTACAGATCAAGCTATACATTCCCAGTATAAGCTGCTCTCGAATTGTGTAAGATTTCCTCACAATGAGAGGTCAGTGTAAACTGGAAATGTATAGCTTGATGTGTAGCCGTGTGTACAAACACTTTTACACGTCAATCACATATTTTTTAAACTAGATGAGGTCGGCGTTTCCTATCTGACTACTCTGAGAAGAAAGCCTGAAACAAACTCAGGGGTCACAGTCTCTTTTAAAGTCCAGATAGAAACTTGGTCAGATCTTGTGAAGGCTATGTACATCGGTGTCTGAAATGGTCTTTTGAGAAAAGAACCTCACAGATTGAGTGGACCTATCCAGTCAGTGCACGCAATTGTCAGCAATCGTGCAGCTCAACTCAGAACTTAATGTAGATTCACTTGAATTAATTTTCGAGACTTATAAGAAAATTGTGAGAATTTTAATTCTAACTTTAAGTACTTATAGATATAGGCTAAACATCCAACCAACTTAATGCAAAGTAATTATTATAACAAAAAAAAATAGCAGCTAACAGTGGACGTTTCACGACATCCACCTAATCCGAGAAATCACGAAGTAGCACGAAGCAGAGATCTCCCGTTCGTATTTCAAAGTTCACTAAACTAATTCAGAGTCGACGAATCCCCATCTAGGGCGACACTCTTCCAAATTCGTATTCATTTTCCGTCGTACACAATTGAAGTGGCCATTTTAATCTTGTCGCGAGGTTACTTAACAATTTCAAAAGCCCTCTTCACAATACCTGTATAGAAAAGTTCTAGTCCCCTAAACTCCCCTTCGGAAATGCCCCTAAGAAAATAATTAACATGATTGAATGAAAGTTCTCAGCGGCGAGGATACCACAAAGGGCCTAAAAGGTCTAGTGAATCGTTACTGTAATTGAAAAAGATTGAAGTGAGGGGAAGTGGACATTGTTCGCTTTAGAACTAAATAGTATAGCGATGTTCGCAGTTCAATAAATGTAAGGAATGAGACACCATGTGCCTACAGGCGTTTTTGCGTTTGCGCTTCAACATTAAGAGCGTTTGTAACTTATGATTGGCAACGTCGCAATTTAGTGTCATATTTCGTGGTTTTCAATTTTTATCATTTTATCGGAGCTATATTTAAAAAATCTGTTTAATTAACATTTTAGAATTATGTGAAAACTGTGTAAAAGGTAAGAAATCGTTGCGTTTCAGTTCTATTTATATGCAAATATTACATTGGAAACTTGCAGGGAGTTATTTTCATTGTAAAATAACTGTAAGCATTACGGTTACTTACTTTTTAAACACTTTCACGTAATTCTAAAAAGTTAATTAAACAGATTTTTAAAATATAGCTCCGATTATATGATAAAAATTGAAAACCACGAAATATGACACTAAATTGCGACGTTGCCACTCATAAGGTATAAACGCTCTTAAAACTATCAATTTTATCATTCATTTTTTGACTAGCAATTTCGAAATTCGATTTTTTTGTCAGAATGTTACACAACTAGTGTTTTTACGAGTGGTGGTTTAACGCATCATACACTCAACTAAATCCAGTTTGATGTTCAAGCTAATTTGTTTGTTAATACTTTAACAGCTTTTTAGAGTACTTATGACTCTAACATTAATTTAGTAAAAGGGTCGTTAGTGTTCTGTAGTGAAACAAAATAAAGTGTACCAACAAATATGTTGCACAACACGATGACGAAAACAAAAAACAAAACACAAATGACGGTTGCTAATATCACAGAATATACAGGGTGGCAGGGATATCGATGCACATTCTGTTGCCATGGATTCAGTACATGATTCTCAACCCCTTTTTTTTAGACAGTGGGAAGTCATCGAATAACTTCTCCCGCTCTGGGCGGAGCGGAAAGGCGTGTCTTACTGACTAAAACCCACCCGTGTTCCTACAGTTGTCTGTGCCAGAGGCCACGGTAACACTTTCGGACTTTCCCGCAACCCTGGCAGGCAGTGGCCCTAACGGACCCCATTATTGGTGCTGACATGATGCATGAACACAACGAGCCGTCGATCCGGGCCTGGACCTTATCGGACCTATTGCTCGCCGTGCGCAAGGCCGCGCCTACGTTGGCCGGAAATCGGCCTGGGATTCCGCCCAGGGCGTTTCCTGCGGCGACTAGGGGCGTAAGAGCGCGAATTTTGCCTCTTCCTCACGCGTTCCGCCTCCTCCTTCGTGAGCATCACTGCTTCGCAGAAGGAGATGACGGCTTCCCATGCCCTCTCGCTCCGTACCAAGCCCAGAACCAGGGCCGGACGTGAGAGACCGGGGCCGATCGCCTCCACGAGGACACGGCGGTGCTCCACCCAAGCCGGGCAGACCTCCACCGTATGCCCCACCGTGCCCTTCGGGCGATCCACACAATGGTGACACCCGGGCGTTTACTCCCGCCTTATTCGGAACAGGAACCTCCGGAAGCATCCGTGTCCAGTGAGGACCTGCGTCAGGCGGAAGGTGAGGACGCCATGGCGCCTTTCTAGCCACTCCTCAAAGAGGGGATTTATCGCCGCAATTGTGGCGTGCCCAACTTTGCCCTACCTGGGAATCAAGCCCAGGATCTCGTGCTCAGCAATAGCGCATGTGACCACTGGACCAATGAGGCAGTCCTTTATAATATACTTAGATAACAAATTAAATCTTTTATTCGCGTAAAGAGCCCTATGGTGCTGAGAGCCCTTTAATGCTACATTTTCTACTAATAGGTAGTAAATTCAGCATCATAGGGCACTCACCAAAACACTTTTATAATGCAGATAATAAGAACACTGAGTCATCTCAGTACAATGTATTTAGGTCTACCTTTTATTACTCTGTGACTATAGATTTTTGTAGTACTATTAAAACGTTCTCAAAGTTTCCTCATAAAAGAACTCCATAATATTACTTTCTAGATTCCTATCACCGTTCGCTAGTGTCCAACAACCGAATTAATTTAATAAAGCTTCGATACTCGAAGTAGTGAAGAAAGAATTACTTTTCGATTATATACTTTTGTTACTATGGTTTCTAACTTTGTAGGACCGAATCTTATTTCTAGTCAATTCATTCGGAACTTGTAGGAGTCAATTGAGACAGATTGAGAGAAAAGTCTAGAGTAATTCTAGCTTAGTTTAGTGTATATGTTTGTTTGTGTGTTGTTGTACCTATATATTTTACGAGTATGTCTATAATTTATTAAGAATCTAGATTATTTTTAAGAATATACACTTTTTATTGGTGAAGAACTCCTGTACGTTTTCCTGCTCCTCGAGTATAGTTTGAACAACTTTGTTTAAGCACCCAAAATTGAACGTGGTACATCAAGAATCAAACTGATTCTGTAAAATAATATTTACGTACAAGAATCTTAAAGAACTATTTGAATAATTAGTAAAGAACAAAATCAATATTATTTATTAAAGACACAAAGAAAGAACTTAAGGCACTTGAATTAATAATACTGATCCCATTTAGTTACTCTGTTTATCCTCGCAAGCGATACTGCAACCACACCCATACGGGTTTATTTCAGGCGGATTATTTATTATTTATTTATTTCAACCCCCTGTGTTACAATTTTTCGTCAGTTATTTAAAAAAATATTCTCTGTTCCATACTGATACTGCTTTTTTTTTGTTTTTTTTTGGTACCTCAAAACAAAATTATTAAAATAGAATTTAAATAGGTACTTTCCTACCTATACCTACTTATCAAAGCTAAACCTGACCATTGACTGTAAACAGAGGGGCAATTCTCGTACTTAAAAAACGTTCAAATTCAAGTCGCAATCTCATCTCAGCGACAATTAATGTCAAAAACTTGTCAAAAATGTATCTAAATTGATTGTATTTTTGACAGATTGAGACTGAGATCAGACTGCGAACGTTCTTAAAATTACGGGAATTACCCCTCAGAACTTGTAAGTACCTAACTATACTTTAAGAATAATAATTAATATTCTAACTACCTAAGTAAAAATTTCGTAGGTAGGTACGTAGGTACCTACCTAATTACGTATAGGTAGACGTGCATACCTGCATACCTTTCGACGTCCTGTGGAAGTGTGAAAAACGTGAGGTGCGGCTTCTTGTTATAATTTAAGCAGCCGAAAGCGATGCAATATGCTTTTACCTGCGTGAGTAAGTATGGAAATAACGCGCGGCCCGGCCGGCGCGCGGCAGCCCTACTGAATTGGTCCGACAAGTCGACAAGCTATGTACTCGTAGCTTCATACTTAAAATGCGGAGAGCACCTGGCCTGTTACTATACAGTGGTGCCGATTCTGTTGTACACCGAACTAAACTAACTAAACTATCACTAAAATTCCTTACTTTTGGCTATGAGAATCCTAACGCTATTCTGCAAAATCTCTAAATTTAAAAATAATTTTGACACATCTAAAATCAAATTTGACAATTATTGCGACTCCACCATAGAGTATAGTAACTATGGACTCCACGTGGTACTTGTTTGCCGTACCACGTGATCTTTTTTTAGAGCCGTAGGCGCGCATTATGTGCGGACTCGACTTGTTTTGTAAGGAATTTTTTACTTTTTGTATGGAAAATATAAAAAAATATTACCAACACGTTGAGTTTTATAGGTTTACGGGTTCACAAAGGGGGTCGAAATTTTCATTATTTTTGCGATACGACACACCGTTTTCGAGATATAAGCAAAAGAAAAGAAAAAAAGATACAGTACTGTTTTTGCATCTGAAGTCGAGGTGTTGGTGTGAATTTTAGTTCATGACAACTAATTTTATTCCACACCTTTTTAATCGCGATTAAAAATAGTCAGATTTAGTTAAGACAATCAAAATTTTAGGAGAAAAACGTAAAATTCAGAATAGCAAAATTGCCATTTTCACTAAATTATAATCTCAGTGCCATCTTAGTGCTGTCAAACTAAAATATAGTTAAGTTGTGTCACTTTAGTCAATTTCAGAATGGGAAATCGTCGTTTGACAGGAATAAACTAAATTTTGGTGATTTTTAGTCTAGTTTAGAGAATTTTGTGACAAGAGAATCGGCACCATTGTCTATTAACTTCTTCATAAAATATACATAAAAAACCCAACTACATGGATAATGACTGACGTGTCACATTTCCAACAACGGAAGTAAAAATGTAAACGAATAAATAACATGTCCTACAGTTCCACTATAGCTAGTCGTAAGGCACCTGTCCCACCACCAGCGATGAGAAGCGAGTAGAGCTACCAACTAAAAACGATTTGGCGAATATTGAGCAGCGAGTGCGCGATGGTGACGAGCGAGTGTTCTGCCCGCCAAGTGAGCGTCGCGAGTACTCTCTTTGAAAGGTCCCGGTCATGTCGCGATAAACGAGTACTCGCCGGCGATGTTAACTGTCAGCAATCGACTATTAATATACTATTCCATTTTTTTTTTGTTAAACTTTGCCCTTCACTAGGAATTTCTCCTGTACAAACATTTAAACTCACGTACACAATCAGCCAGACCCGGAACAACTACTTGTAGGTCATACAAATATTAGTTCCGTGTGGGAATCGAATCCGCGATACGCAGCGCAGCAGTCAATCGCTTAACCACTGCGCCAACCGTGCCGTGCGTGTCGTCGTGTCGTGCGTTTATATGATATTATTCTTATATCGCTCATCATTTAAATTATTTTGTTGAATTAAGTAAGTACTTTTAATTATGTTACATAGCTTTGAACTGCTGGTACAATATCAATGTTTAATGGTACCCATTCAATATGTAGTTTTTTTTTTATTTATTTGGAATTACATGTCTGATTTTGGGTAGGTAAATATCGAAAAACCCTTAAAATTAAAATATCTCAAAAACTATTGAATCTGGGCCATACATAGGGGGGTTCAATTTGTTGCATTTTGGCCCCCCTATCAGCCCCTGACGGATATACGTCGAATTAGAAGTAACCCTGTATTTATCTCTTTTACTCACACGGAATCTACAATCTTTTGTACGTTTCTTGAGCAAGAATATCGTTGATAGCTAGTCGCTCCCTCATGTGGTGTGGTGAGCCAGGTGCCTTACGTAGAAAAGCTCGAGCCATTTATTTGCAACATTTTCATTACAGGCCATTGTAAACCAGAACACGTCCCTACCCTTTATGAAAGTCTTAAATGATCGCACAACGATATTTAATTAAACATGTATAAAATCTATTTTAATAAACATACTGGAATTATTTATTCGCGTTGTGTTTTCCTTGCTGACCATGGTTTTGTTATTGTTATTAGTAATTGACTGTTTATTTATTTTACTTCGGCGGTCCTAGTTTATCATTTGTGACTTCAGTTACAGCTCTATAAATATAATGCAGCATTGCATTTGTAAGAGGGCACGCCCTCTATGCCTGGAGGCTTTTATTAAGGTATTAAGTCCTGTATACGTTTTTATTATCCATTTCTGCTTGAGTATAGTTTTCAATGTTTTTGTTGGTAGCTATATTGGCGTGTGCTAGCTGACATACGGCAAATAATTTAATTGAATGTTTTGTGTTTCGAAATGTTAATGACTTACTATTGTATAGAATCCAGTTCTTCTAACTGAACAGACAGCTGTGCTGCTGGAGAGTTTGTTGCGCCACTTCTTCTTCCCATCTAAAGCACTAGGAAGTGGTGAAAGGCGGGCGTTTTGGGGGACTGTCTTATGTAATTATGACGATCAAAAAGTGCAAATTCTCAGCCTAGTTTGAATAAATGACTTTTGATTTTGAGTTTTTCATATGCGGAAGCTTTCACAAAGCGCTTCATAGGTAATTAAACATAACAACCATCACGCTTGTAATCCTCAAAGGGTACAGCTAGAGGTACACCTATAGTACGTACACCCACATATCGCGAGTATTTTTTTTTTTTTTATTCTGGCCTAGTGCAGTTGGCTCCGAGGAACCTATTCTGCGTAACCTGGCGTCGGCGGGTCCAGAAGGGCCTCTCGCCTTGCAAGAGAATTTAAATTTACTAACTAAATTTAAGTAGCGTCGCTAAGGCACCCCATAGCGGGGCTCGAACCTGGGCTTAGCGCGCTACTGATCACTGAACTAGTGGAGATGAGACTGGGACTGTGTTGTCATTATTATTATTAGGGACATTAATTGAAATTACAGGCTCCGCTCGAGCGGCCGGGGTCAAGGGTCGGGGGGGGTTGTCTAGTTACTCTAGTTCGCGAAGGTACACGCCGGCGAGTACGGGACGTAGTTCTTCTGTTTTGTGTAGTGTTGACTGATTTGCGAGCGGACATTAGCCTCTGTTGAAACAGAGTTATGTCATCGCCTTTGTCTAATAGTGCGTGTTTTGGGCGGCGTGGCGTATGCGTGATACGCGTGAGGGTGTGTAATGGGTAGCTGCTCTCACTAGTGGGTTAGTGTGTGTGGTAGCAGAATCGAAGAATAGTTTTCTTGTTTTTTTAATAAACTGCTTGATGGTCGGCAGATTTAAATCGGCATGTAATTGTTCATTACGTACGTACCAGGGGCTGCCCGTGGCACGACGCATGAATCGATTTTGGAGTTTCCCCAGTTATGTTTAAGTCCCCTAAAACACCGGGCACAAATCCAGACTTCAAGCTGCTACTGAAATGTGCGGGGCAGGATGGTGGAGGACTGGGCTCTGGAGACAGGCCTGGTCGTCCTAAACCGGGGTTCTGTTCCTACGTGTGTGCGGATGCGGGGTGAGTCTGTGGTGGACATCTCGTTTGCCAGCCCCGCTCTGTCACAGCGTGTCATTGACTGGCGCGTCATGGAGGAGGTGGAGACCTACTCCGACCACCGGTATATCCGGTTCGACGTCTCCGCCCAGACCTCTAGCGCGCCGGTCCAACAGGCCCCGAGTGGTCCGCGGTGGGCGCTCAAGCAGATGGACCGGGAGCTACTCCTGGAAGCCTCGATCGTGCAGGCCTGGGTGTCATCACCGGACAGGCCTGCCGATATTGACGATGAGGCGGAGTGGTTCCGGGAGGCCATGTCCGAGATTTGCGACGTGGCAATGCCCCGAGTCCGTCCTGGAAGCGCCCGACGTCAGGTGTACTGGTGGTCGCAGGAGCTGGAGACGCTACGCAAGGCGTGCGTCGCAGTGCGACACCTGTACTCCAGGCACCGTAGGCTCCGCATCCGCCCTCCGGATGCGGAAGCGACGGAGGCGGAGCTGTACGAGGGATACAGAGCGGCGAAGACCGCCCTCCAAGAGGCTGTCCAGCGGGCCAAATATACGGCCCGCGAGGAGTTGGTGGAGACTCTGAACGGAGATCCATGGGGGCGCCCTTACAAAATGGTGCGGAATAAACTCCGCACCTGGGCCCCCCCGCTGACGCAGAGTCTCCGCCCCCAGCTGGTGGAGGAGGTGGTGAGCGCTCTGTTCCCTTCACGGGGGGAGCATAGTCCCCCGCCCATGGCTCCGCCGCTCGCGGTGCCTGAAGCGGACCACGCGGACGACGACGACACCCCTGAAGTGACCGGGGTAGATCTGAGAGTGGCGGTAGGTAGGCTGAAGGCCAAAAATACCGCCCCAGGACCCGACGGCCTGCCAGGGAAAGCCTGGGTCCTGGCCTCGACGGCTCTTGGGCCTCGACTGGAGGCGCTCTTAAGCGCATGTATGGAGAGAGGCCAGTTTCCACTTCGTTGGAAGACGGGGAAGCTGGTCCTCATTCGGAAGCCAGGGCGCCCTGCGGACTCTCCGTCCGCATACCGGCCCATTGTGCTGCTCGACGAGGTCGGCAAGCTCTTTGAGAGAGTAATTGCAGGCCGCCTCGTCGGGCACCTGGTGAGGACGGGGCCGGATCTTGCGGATAGTCAGTTCGGCTTCCGCAAGGGGCGCTCGACGGTGGACGCCATCATGCGCGTTAGAGCCCTCACGACGGGGGATGCGGTGTCTCGGGGCGGGGTTGTTGTGGCGGTGTCACTCGACATCGCCAACGCATTTAACACCCTGCCCTGGAGTTGCATTGGGGAGGCACTCCGGTATCACCGGGTGCCAACCTACCTCCGTCGAATAGTCGAGGCATATCTGACGGACAGAGCCGTCATCTACCCCGGTCGCGATGGGGAGTGGAACCGGCGAGAGATGTCGTGCGGCGTCCCACAGGGATCGGTTCTAGGGCCGCTCCTGTGGGACATCGGTTACGACTGGGTGCTGCGGGCCGACCTCCCTGATGGCGTCAGCGTGGTGTGCTACGCTGACGACACGCTGGTCCTGGCGCAGGGGAGGTCGCATCAGGCGGCGGCCGACGCGATGACACGCGGGGTTGCGATAGTCGTGGAGAGGATCCGGCAGTTGGGTCTCGAGGTGGCTTTGCACAAGTCCGAGGCCATGTCTTTCCATGGGCCCCGGAACAGGCCACCATCGGGATCCCAACTAACGGCAGGAGGGGTTCACATCGGCGTCGAGTCCACGATGAAATACTTAGGACTCGTGCTCGATAGCCGGTGGAACTTCGTGGAGCACTTCCGACGTTTGGCCCCCAAACTGGAACGGACTGGGGCCGCCCTCAAGCGGCTCCTGCCCAACCTGAGGGGTCCAAACGCTTCCTGCCGGAGGCTTTACGCGGGGGTCGTGCGGTCCATGGCTACATATGGGGCCCCGGTGTGGGCGCGTTCACTGCGGCGGAGAGCCGCCCACTATCTGAACGCGCCCCAAAAGGTGGTAGCCGTAAGGCTGATCCGGGGCTACCGCACGATCTCGGGCGAGGCGGCAAGCCTCCTTGCCGGACTGCCGCCGTGGGATCTGGAGGCGATAGTCCTCGCGCGCCTGTATGAGTGGCGCGCGGAGGCACTACGCCGGGGGGAAACCCCGCTTCCGCGGCAAATCGCGGCGGAGCGGACGGACCTCCGGCGCGATCTCATGGCGGCATGGAAAGAGCGACTGTCGCAACCCAGCGCAGGGCACGCCACGATAGCGGCGGTAAGACCCCTCTTTGAGGAGTGGCTAGAGAGGCGTCACGGCGTCCTCACCTACCGCCTGACGCAGGTCCTCACTGGACACGGAAGTTTCGGGAGGTTCCTGCACATCATCAGGCGGGAGGAAACGCCCGGGTGTCACCACTGCGATGATCGCCCCGAGGACACGGTGGAGCATACGGTGGGGGCCTGCCCTGCATGGGCGGAGCACCGCCGTGTCCTCGTAGAGGCGATCGGCAGCGGCGGCGATCTCTCACGCCCGGCCTTGGTTCAAGCCATGGTCCGGGGCGAGGGGGAGTGGGAGGCAGTCGCCTCGTTCTGCGAAGCAGTCATGCTAGCGAAGGAGGTGGCGGGACGGGAGAGGGAGAGAGTCTCCCGTCCAAGCCGCCGCGGTGGACGCTCCGGGCGTCGGGAGCCGCGTGACGACTCCCGGCCACCGTAGGCGCGGGCCTGCGGGCGGTGAGTAATGGGTAGCTCACCGTCCGATCAGGACCAGGCCCGTGCTGGACGGCGCGTACGTGTTCCACGCGCGCCTCAAAGAGATGTCAGCATCATAGAGGGGGCCCACTAGGGCCCAAGCCTGCCGGGAAAGCGGGATCATCCAAAAGGGGTACCGCTGACCCGGAACATAAAGGGCCAAGGAAGGAACACGGGTGGGTTTTAGTCAGTAAGAGTCTGACACTCCCTTCCGCTCCACCCAGAGCGGGAGGAGTCATTTGATGATTTCCCATCCTCAAAAAAAAAAAAAAAAAATGAAAAATCGGTGATGGAAAACCCCAATAACACTTTGCCCGACCTGGGAATCGAACCCAGGACCTCATGCTCGGTAGTAGCCTTGTGACCACTAGACTAACGAGACAGTCATCATAAGTAAGTTTCGTAGTGTCAATAATATGCAGGTAGCAGACTCCATCATTAAAAGAGTTCAATACTATATGGTCAATGACGGCACGGTTGGCGCAGTGGGTAAGTGATTGACGATTCGATTCCCGTACGGTACAAATATTTGTATTGCCTACAAGTAGTTGTTCCGAGTCTGGCTGTTTGTGTATGTGACCTTAAATGTTTGTAAGCGCACCCACAATACAGAAGACATTCCTAGTGTGGGGCAAAAAAAATGTTATATGATAAATTATATTTATTTCCGTTAATTCGTTCAGAAACACTTGCACGTAAAAATAAATAATATTTTAAAATTAGATGAGTTCGGTTTGGTTTGCTATCATAATATCAATCGTCGTCGCTGTCTGAATAATGCTAACTTGATCATAGTTTTTCTGCATACTTACTTACTTTGCTCACTGTACCTACTATCCTCCGTCAATACTATCTAAGTAATTGAATATGTAGATATCCTTAGGGAAATAGATTCAATTGAGGGTACAAAAATAGGGAAAACAATGCCCACGTGTCTTAACTTCTTACATGTTCAGTGTTCATGTCATGGGTCATAGAAAATGAAGCAACGGTTTTACCGAAATGGATTCCCTTGAGCTTAACTTTTGGATACTATTTCTTATGCGGATAAAATGAGGTAAGTGTTTCTCCAATAATGTAATGACAACCACTAAGGTCCACAAACATTTACATCGATAAAACATTATTTTCCTTCCGGGCTTGTTGGGTTATAATGAAAGAAGAGAACGTTGCAAAAATAGAAACATCATCCGTCATACATCAAGATACTGACTGATTCGTTAGTCTTCAAATGTCCGATTTGTTAGGGAGAAATTTGCATAGAATTAATTCTGTTGAAAACTTGTCCTGCTCAGGTATAATCAGCTTGTAAATGCCAACAAACCGTGGCAAAAAGACAATCGTCAAAGAAAAATACATCATTAAAGCTAGGTACCTATAATAGATAATAATAAATGCTCAAGTTTTTTTTCCAACGTCCCCTAAATGAATTCTCAAAATCAGATTCTGCACAAAGACTTATATTTCAACAATATCGGTTCATTGGTTTATGACCAAAATATTATTCCATTTCTTATTTCCATTTCAAAAAAGTCACAGAGAGATTGCCTAACTTTGCTCTTAAAATGCGACCAAACTCCGCGACATGAAAAACCTTTTATTTATTAACACAGTTCATCATTCGGTACAGTTGATGCAAAAGAAATAAAAACGGGTGACAAACAGCTTTAACAGGTTCGCACAAAAACGTACAAGTAAGGAAATAATGTATTCCAGAAATAAAACGTTGAACCTTCATAATATTTTAAAATGATCTCGATCGGAACGAAACTTCGGGAAGTACGCGTCTAATATTCGAAATTTCGGATAATAGGTAGAGTGGCGCGTATTCCGATCCGTGAGCGCTCTCATCTCAGTCTCCCGAACCCGACCAAATGTCGTCATCAACATTTACTCCGACCCCTCCCGTCCGCTGCCAACCTCCGGGCATGCGCCCATAATACCGGAGGGTAATCAAATTGCGATAATATGCCACTGCACTTGAATCATCTGCGGTGTACTTATATAATTTTTTATTGGTTTTGACATGTAATTTCATTGAATAACTGAACAAATAGTGCACTTAAGGGGACATAAATCATTTAGTCTTTATCTTAAAATAATTTGTATATTCAGAAAAATAAATATATAAGTAAGTACTATAATTTATCATACTCATATACGTGTACCTTATTATTACATATTTACTCTATTATAATCAACACTTATAAACACAAAATGTTTTGCCGCCAGCCCATGACACGGGGCGCATGCGCCAGTTCAAAACGACCCGCAGTAAAACGACGGGTCACGTGACTTGACGCGGCATTCGCTCGTCGCTCTTCGGCAGTTGTCGGCGAATCTGCCCGGTGAGCGGGTGTGTCCACGCGCGTCGGAACGAAACTATCACATAAATGTCAAATGAAATTATTTCGAAAAAACATAGTGACATGTGCTTCGTTGTAACCTAAACATTAACAATAACGTTCTGTATATAGTGTTCGGTAGTGTTATTCTACGTATTAGTCGTTTTTAATCTCTGATTTTGTGTAGCGAAATTTATTACCCCGGCTCTATTCGTGATTGTGTTTTCGCTAGCTCCTAAACATTTCTGGCGACTCCGTTCTGCTTTTACGTAAATGACTGTATTTATAAGGAACTGTTCAAAATAGTGTTTCGTGTTGATTAGTAAATAATAATTGTTTGCCGATGTGATACATACATGATGGACCGCGTGAGTGGCGTGTGTAGGTTCGGAGGAGTAATGTCGGCAGTAAGAACCAGAACTGGTCGTAGTAAACGGCGCCTGACGGGTCAAAATCAGATGCCTGAGGATTTGCCCGAGACCCCGCGTCGAGGGCTAGGTGCTATTTTGGTTCTCGCCTGCATACTCGTCTACCACAACTGTTTGTACTGCGGTTTCGTGTTCGATGACATAAGTGCCATAAAAGAGAACAGAGACTTGAGACCACAGACTCCAATATCAAACATTTTCCTCAACGACTTTTGGGGGACTCCTATACATAAGGTAAGGACATCGCCCTAGTTACGCTTTCGTAGATAATCTCGAATATTTTTTTGTGTTATTGCTTGTTTTATTTTTACTTTTTGTTAATAATTCTGCAAAATCCTTTACATAATATATCTGTTCCAGTCAGATCTCCAATTACTCCTCGAAAATTCTACTGCGAACGAACAGTGAAACATTTTTTAATAAAGAATTAACAGAATAATAAAGCAATCCTCTTTTCGTACTTTCATCACTACCTTCCTTAATTACAACTTTATGGTAATTGAATAATATGTGTGAGTTTTACCAGTTTCCCGTTTTATCATTGTAAATTAATCAAAACTGTCTGAGAGACATCGATATTAACTACTTAATATATTAATCATCTTCTCATTTCTACATTCATTATTCAACTGAGATAGGTAGATGGTATTTTGGGTCACAGTACCTACTTTGCAATGGGACTTCCAAATCGTCATTGGTCACCGGCAATGATGATTTGCAATTGACAATAAATACCTACAGTAGAAACTATCAAATGAGTATCGAAGTGAGTCGAAACTTGACAATATTAGGCAGGCATTTCAATATCAAATCGGCAATTTTATTGATGCATAAATTTCGTGTGCCGACTTATTCTACCTTTACACCTTATTTCTTACCTACTTACCTTTATTACAAAACCGCTAAGGTAAATGAACTTCTTAGCCACAGTACGACTAACAAATACAAATTGCGGATTTTCGTATACATATAAGTAAATTCAAGAAACCGAAATAGCTATTCTGAAATTCTCAGAAATGTACAAAATTCATATGCGAAGTACAGATTTTTGTGCAACCTGCCTTTTTTTCTGCACGGGAATCATAATGATATGAAATATTCTATAAAACTAACAAAAAGTGCGTGGAAGGAGGAATTGATTTTGCATTGCTTTCCACAATGCAATTTCCGATGTGGATTAAAAGATACTACCTTTTGTCTAATTAGAAATTATAATTCCAATATCTTTCCAATTACAAACGTCCTTATTATATAATCGTGTGTGTATGTGTCTTTTATATCTGTCTGTTTGTTACTATGGATTGTCCCGAAATTAATGCTCATGCTACCCATGTAAACCGTTATTAAAAACAATACCCTGTGTTTATATGATCTGAGACAATACCGTTTCCTACCTACTTCACTGAGATTAATCAACTTGAACAATCTTCACTTGATCAATAATTAGCAACTACCAAAAACTATGGTAAATGCTTTTAGGATCGGTGTGGATCAAATCAGAATTATGTTAACCTTAGTACTTACGAGAAATATCTACTGTTTGAAAACTATAGTTGTAAAAATATGGCAAATTCAAACATACATATATATCTGTAAAAGCTTGGTAAACGCAAACAATGGCGAATAGCATAAACAATAACACTAGAAAGAAAAGACAGACATAAAATAAACCCATCCAAGAAAAAGACATAAAAAGTAGCCAAAAAAGCCTTCAAAGTCAATGTCATCAGCCTATAATGTTCCCACTGCTGGAACATAGGCCTCCTCTCGGTGAGAGGGAGTGGGCCATAATCCAACACGCGGGCCCAGTGCGGGTTGGTAGATGTCACATGTCTTCGAATTTTTGGTTCTAGGACATTCCGGTTTCCTCACGATGTTTTCGTTCACCATTTTGAGAGCAGTGGTGATGAAATAATTTACCAAAGTAAAGCGCCTGTCTGGGTTCGAACCAACGACCGACAACTCTTAAGTCGCGGCCGTTACCACTGGGCCACCACTAAAGCCTTCAAATTATTGAACAAATAAAAGTTTTAAGTTTGAAAAATTTTGTAACTTTGATTTTAATTGTCAATGGACTACATATACTACCAAGTGCATCATCATTTTCTCCTACATATCCGCCACGAAAAAGAAACTACTGGAACGTTTTAAAAACAAAAGTAATATCTCCCTGATTATTGGAAATTACAATTTGAAGCCACAAAAATAAAAACCAAATATTCCAATGGAGTATAAATGATGTTATTTTACTTCGTCCTGACTGTCATTTATCACGCACTCACGACTAATGTATTTGCACTAACATGCAAATATAATTGGTGACCCGAAACACTGCGACACATTGGTTCTGTACGAGAGTGATAAATCAACCATTTACGCGCAGGTAACCGGGAAATTTATGGATGTAATCATCATGAATGTTTCAACCTTGTGCATTATGCCTCTCACCGATTTACTATCCGGTATCCACTTTGCTGTTTCGACTGCAAAATGATATTACTTTTATCAAATTTGATGTTGTTGTCCCCAAGCGAGATTTTGGAGGATGTAAATTCTGGGCACAACAAATTACAATAGCTATATTGTATATTAATACGGTACCCTACAATGTTATTTACCCTCGAATGATCCTGAATACATAGAAGCACTTTAAACAAATAATTTGTGGTCTCCTAAACGTTTCGCACCCTGAAGAGCTTAATGAACCTTGGCAGCGTTACTCCCACTGAGAATTTCAACTGCCCGTCTCATTGTTTCGGATGTTATATGGATCCATCTGAACAAAATGGTTATTTTTGAAAATCTTTTAATGCTTATTAAAGAACAATGTAATCGTGCTTCGGCTGGGGTATTGTAAACGGAAAGTATAATCAAAGTAATCGCTCCGCTTTCTGTTTGAATATATTCTGCGTGAAACGTTGAATGGAATGTCAGGGGAGTGGGTGAAGCACACAAATGACTTTGCGAGACTCTGGCACAACAGTTGACGTGATTTGTAAATAAAAACAAGAAAATCTTAACAATTGTTCTGGTTGCATAATTATGTTTATGATGAAAATTATTTCTTAAAAAAGAATAATAGAAAGACTGAAACATTTAAAAGACCTAGGACACAAAATATGACACAAAATAATTGAAAAGCACCCGTGGTGTACCTGCATTTTACAAACCAAGCAGCAGATTAGCATTAAATAATATAAGTTATGTAGATACCATTAGAGAACTTCCATCAAATAAAATATCGTGATAATTTACTGGATTATGTTTAAAAATCCGTAGGCAATGCATTTCTAAAGCCGATATCGTAATCGAACTCTTAATTTATTCATCAACAGACCCGGTTTATTTAATGAGGTGAATGAAACAGGACCGTGATGACACTTTCAAGGGCAGAATTAAATGAATGACAGCCATATAAAATGCCTTGTGATGTTAATTTTAAACTCCTTAACGAAGCGAGGCAGAATAATACAAAATGCACATCTATCGACATTCTCGAACCCTTCGAAGAAAAAAACATGTCATGTATTATGCAGGAACATGAATCGTGTGATTTTACCGTCCCAATGTTTAAATCTTTAAATATTTATCGTACACCCAGCCCCAGATAAAATTGAGTAGCTTGAAACGAAAAGATTTCTCCATTCGCGACTATTTCTTTTGCAAGTTTTCATTTAGAATTCCAGTCACAGGGATGTAGTTTGATTAAATCGCTTTACTACAATTTGCAGTGCGGATAAAGTAATTGAATGTCAAATAAAAGGTAACTGGAAGATGTGTGGTTGGCTTCTGAAATAAGAGCTAAAAGAAGTCAACTTAAAGTCGGCTTTAGTAGCCTTAGAACGTAATTACATCTTGTTCGAGGTAGAGAAAATTGCTGTAAAACGAGACACTGTTTTTGCCTTTAACGTGAAAAATAAACAAAAATTCGATCATCAAATTATTTAAATCTGGTATCAATGAATATTGAATGTCAAAGAGAAATTAAATTACGGGCCGAAATATAATTTTCTATTAAATCGAAAATTGTGGTTAAACAAATTCATCAAACGTTTATTCATATCCAATATCCCGCGGATACTGAGTTGTACCACTATACATAAATGTTTGTATGCGGTTTTTCTCATTATCATAACGTATAAATAGCTTATTTTATCATTTACGTAACCTATGGTGACCATTGAAAACTATCTAGGTAGGTATTGATCAACGTTTACTACCTCTTATGTTATAAACAAATTCTACTGATTTGTAAAGTTTATTCTTAGGTATCTATTACTACTCTCTATTATTGAACTCCCTATGTTTTCGTAAACATCCCGTTAAGACTTTTGATTGTTGCTGATACGGTTTGCAGTAACGACGCTTTTTAACCGACGAAAAAAAACGGAAGAGGTTCTCAAGTCGACGCGTATATTTTTTTTTTATGTATGACCACGCATAACCATTTACAGGGTAGTTAGTTGTGTTATATGTTTAAGTGTTATCCTCTAAAAAGTACCCAACATAACATTAATTACGACGTATAAATTTTTTGTTCATTACTTCCCTAAGTAATGAGCTTACGTCTAAAAGCGTCATGTTTGATTTCAGCGTGACGACGTTACATCTATTCGAATGTTCCATAATCCGGTACAATCGAGCAAACACAATGGACGGGGTAGTACTGAGTATTTAAATAAGAGATTAACGCCATTTTACACGTCAGCTTAACGAAATCCTGAGTTACGTCATTCCCAAAATGCAAATAAGCTATCAAGAGGTACACTCGCGAGCACATTGAATTTATGAACGAAAAACGAACTTCATAAAAGGGTCTATTATTAGCGAGTTCACTGTGTCATTCTCATCTTCGTTTCCAAAAGCTTTTCCTGTAAATAATAAACCATAAGCATACTTGAAAATTAAATTACCGCTACGTAAATTCTTGCTGTTACCGAATTACAAATAAGTATAGGTATTCAGAGGGTACCTTTAGTAAAATGGCGTTAGCGCGTTTGCCGGCCACATCAATCAATGTCAACAGAGCAAGTTTTTCGTTTGGTTCCGTCGAAGCGTCCGCGCTGTTTTTGTTTACAAACTTTCAGCCTGTATCACTTTAAATATTAACTTTCTTAAGATTTGATTAATACCACGAGTTTCGGAGAACTAGTGAGCAAGAAATGGAATGAATTATAATGATTTTTGTTTTTAACGCGTACGCTATTCATCAATTCATAGCATTAAAGCATTCTGGTTTTATTTTGCTTTATTTTTCACATTGCGTTGTAAATCCTGGTCATTTCTTTGAACTTTATAAGCGGATAATTACATGCCAACGCTAACTAAATCAACCAACTGGACCCAAACGGTTCATTACATGATACAATTGGTGCCAAATAGGAGCTGTTTAGCCCTACACTAGGAAAGTTACAGGGTATTTCTCTACAAGAATCTTCCCTCCTTCATTAAATTAATTATATAATATACCCACCGTTGGGCTACGTACATAAAAATGCATCACGAAAATCTTAAAACATGGAGATCAATCAGTATCGTATCTGAAACATGTGTAATTGTTTGATCGAACACCTGGTGAACAAAGTTCGGTTTCGATGTCGACAAGGGTGACAATCGAGAATAAATAATTCACCAGAACAGAATAACATTGTATATTGCTTATGCATGGAATATCAGGGATCGAGCCGCTCAGTGCGAGCGCTTTGTCACTCGATTATTTTATTCCACGCCCACTGATGCCAATTTATGAGAGGACCGCGTTCGATGATCCCCAGTTTTTTGCTATTCGATTTTCATGTTCCCAGTGAGTCGTTTGTTAATTATAAGTTAGGGACTGGCACTTTCACGTGTTCCATTTTACAAAAGACCAAGAACGACCTCAAACGCTTTTTTTTAAACCGAGGAGAGTTGCTTCCCTAGTTAATCTTTTAAGCCCCTCCTCCTGTTGCGAGAAAAAAATGTTTTTCTACGTGAGGTTTTTCTCAAGGCTGCACCTAATTTACAAAGTAAAGGTTGTTTGACTTAATGAAATAGGGGAAAAGGTTAATGCACAAGTTCTGCGTAGCAATGAGTTTACGGCAAAAATATTCGGGATCTACAAAAGGTTTCACTTACTGATAAAATAAAGGCTAAGTATTTAATGTCCCTCTGAAACAAAGCTCCAACTATTAAGCAAGCAGTACACAGCTACACACTCAAAACAGCGCGTGTTTGTCCCTATTTCTGCCATAAAAGTTTCAGCCTCGGCACTTATATGGGTGGTTCCGTATGACATAGGTAGTTATTATTTAGGGAGTGAGTAGTGAATTACAACTTGGTTAGAACCACCGTGGTTAAATAATACAACAGGTAAATGTGTACAAAGAGTTTCGGGTTAGCGTGACCGGACACTGACGTGAACTTCTAATTTCTACGACCTTTTCAAGAAATTCATTTGTATGTAAGGCACTTTAGTAATTTATAGGATCGCGTGGACTCAGTTACACGAAGCGATTAAACCGTTAAAATTGTTTATTAAAGTAACGTTGTGTGTAACGTGGTAACGTTCTCAGTTGAAAGTATTATTGTCATTTAATATTTAGTCACTTTAATTCAGTTTGATTATGTTGTAAGATAGTAGGTACAATTCGAATGGCTGTGTGGCATTTTGTGCTAACAAAGGGTTTATTTTTGTTTAAAAGATTTTATATAAGCGACTGGAACATTCAACTTTTCATTCATTCATTCATTCTTTTTTTGAAAGTTCCGTTAGATTTATAATTCATTTAGTTAGCCTATATATTAATAAGATCTTTTGTTGCCATGCATACTAACATGCATGTCGACCGATGAATCTTTTGGATAAAATCCAAGCTGTATAACGCCTTATGGAACGTAAACTCCATAAAATACTAATTCAAAAAATATAATCCAGCATGAAACATAATTTTTACATGTACAAATATATAAGAATACATGCAATTCGATGTAAATTAGAATATATTATTTAGATTGAAGAAAAAAATGTAAAATACCATGTAAACATAAATTATAAAACCATATCATCAACAAGTCATCGCCATTTTTCCTCCTAGGAACTTTTACTTACTCATGGTAGGTACAGATAAAATGAAAATTACAGGGACATAACACAAATTAAATTAAAACGTACGCATCAGCGAATAACAACAGTGTAATAACGAGTTATTGAAATATTTTCAATAACGAACAGCCGCGAGCGTTCGACGTAGTAATAATTTTATCCTTGTAAATATTTGGCTGGGGCATTTTAAATGCTCGCCAGTGTTTAACTGAGACCCCGAATGTAACCACAATTTATGTAGCTTAACAAGACTATCTACCAATTAAAGCTGGACGTCCCTTCCAGCGATTTACATACGTATTTATTTATTTTTGTTTCGTTGGGCTGTTTTGTACGGTAGACTGATAATACATATTTGTTGTGGCTTCATGACCCTTGTGTTTAAGTCCGACATACAAACAGTTTTTGGTGTAGTAGAACAGCCGCTTTGATAAAGAGTGTTTCGTGTAAGTAGTTACTCCCGCCATACTTTTTCCTGCCACCAAGAATCGTCCGTTGATGCTCCGATGGGAAGGGATATATGAGTGCATTAACCGGTCCAGCCATATTGAAACCAAATGGTTGCGCATGGGTCTTTTTAATGTTGTCTGTTGTACGTCCACTTATAAAAGACTTGCACATGGACAAAAAAGAGATAATAAATTTAAAAAGAAAACACTGGCTAGAAGCAACTCCACTCAGTACTCACACTTAAAAAGCATAACTAATATTTATAAAGCCAAACAAACTAATGTTTTTCTTTTTTATTCCTTCACAGCACAAACCTAATTGTGATATGATCATGCCTTAGGTAATGTATTTTAATAGGTATCCATTAAAACAAATATTATTTTACGTTCCATATTCGTTTTAGCAAAAAGGTTATACGCGTGTAGGTGTATTTTAACTACCCTCAGCCATTAAACTTCACGTAGAGCGCAATACATTTTTCAAGAGTTGTTTTTGTGTTGAAGATAAACGTGCGAGCAATGTCGTACGGAATTGTACGTGAAATAAATTACTTTTGCTAACAAAAAATCAAACTGTGTGTAGAATATTTAGGAGGCTTGGATGTGGGATATATTTTCATGTTTATACATACATAAATACACAATTTCACGCCTTCTTGGGTAGGCAGAAACTACAGAAACCCACCTGCTGCGATCCTTACATATTCCTTTTGCCTCGATTACGTTAAGGCTCCGTGCACGTAAAAAACCCTCTTTGGTCAATTTCTTATCTAATTGTGAGAAAGCTGGATATAATTGAAACATTATGTCTGTGTGACTACAAAAGTACAGTTTACGTGGCGCTAAACCATTCGCGTCTGTCACACGTTTCATCACTTTTGCGCTCTAGAAAATATAGTCTATTTTGCCTTTGATTTACTTAATGAAGATATTGTATCATCAAGAAATTAAATTTTATTTTTATTTAATTATTAGCTGAAGATTAATGCGAGATTTGTAAATTTCTTGAAACGGTTTCATCAATAATAGGAAAAATACATTACTGACAGGTTTTGTTTCGAAAAACAGTTTTTTTTTACATAATTTTTTTGCTATATTTTGTATCGAAGTTGAAAAAAGTGGTACAACCACGTGCAATTAAGTAGACCATAATTATAATGAGGTTGATGATATTTTTTAATGTTCAAAATCAAACTTAATTTCTAGTAAAAAATGATCAAACGTCAGTCTCGCGTCATTTTTTGGAAAACTTGTTTGCTAATATTAGTGATTTTCCAGGAACATTTAACTTATTTGAAAAGTCCCTTTCACACATGCAAAATAAAGAACTCAAGTTGATCAAAATCAGTCTATTTCGGCACGTCCCAAACCTGGTCATACACACACGCCGCCGGTTACGAGTACTACGCTCCTGACCTTTCTGCAGTTCTTTTTCAGATTATAAGCAACAATACCTTTTTGTACCTAATACTGAAAACTTTCAGGTTCTGTAAGCAACCGTGCCTGTTATAACTAATACTGAAAAGTTACAAGTCATCGGCCTTGAACTAACTATATGCTACAAATATTTCTTGCTAACGCCCCATCATTACTATTAATGAAAGGTACCATAACACGTAAATTACCATAACTATGACTTGCGTGCTTAGTCTATAAGAATTTGATCGCAGAACCTATTATTTTACCTATTATGCGGACGATTCTGCTACATCGTCACCATCATCATTTCAGCCTGTAATCTCCCACTGGTTTCAACCATTCGGTCACAGCTTTACTCCATCGGCCATCTCCGCGTCTAACTATTTTCTGCGTATCCCCTGAAATAGTCTGTCTCGCCTCCTCCAACACCCACGCGAAGAGCAAAGGTGCTAAATGATAAATGTGATAAATGATTTTATTTCTGTAAGTAGGTTTGAACAAACACTTTTACACGTCAATCATATTTTTTTTAAACTAGATGGGGTCGGCGTTTCCTATCTGACTACTCTGAGAAGAAAGGCCGAAACAAACTCAGAGGTCACAGTCTCTTTTAAAGTCCAGACAAAATCTTGGTCAGGTCATGTGAAAGCTATGTAGATCGGTGTCTGCAATGGTCTTTTGAGGAAAGAACCACACAGATTGAGTGGACCTGTCCAGTCAGTGCACGCATTTGTCAGTAGCTATATTCAATACAAACCAAAACAGATCTTTGTTTTGGAATTGAAGTCCCACGTATTTAATATTAATACAATAACACAACTGTCACCAAAAGTGATTACTAACCAGGTTCGTCGGATATAGTTGAAGTTTAGAAATTTAATTTGTGAGATGATCTGTTTGTTTTCTATTAATTAAATTAAATTTTATTCGAAAACATCCATCGGTTTCTTACTAAACTTCAACTACATCCGACGACCCTGGTTATTTATCACTTTTGGTGACCGTACCTATAGTACCTACTCCCACTTTTCGCCGAATCGGGGGCAAGCCTATATTACGGGCACAGTTCCAATTCCAGAGATACATTATTTTGCTTGCCAGGGAAGTGCAACCAATGTGTAGTGGGCGCAAGCACTAGGTACTGTTGACCAGAGGTCCTAGGTTCAGACCCAGGACCTCTTGTAAGCAGAAGTGCTTCCCGGAATCGGTTCCCGGGTCGGGGAAATTGCTATTGGATTTTTTCATCTGGAATATCTCAATAGCAGGCCGGAGTCTCGATTTGTGGCCGTTTTTTTTGACCCCCTATTATATGAGATTTAAACATATCTGGCGAAATGTGGGTGTAGGCACAATAGGTACACCTCTGCCTAACCTTTTGGGGTGAGCTGGCGTAATAATGAATTAATAAATTCATTAATTAATTACGTTATAATTTAAATGCACACTCCTGGCTGAAATCCTCCGAAATTCCTAATGAAAATCCCCAAAAACACTGCCCAACCTAGAGATCAAACCCAGGACCTGGCCCTGCTGTCTCGACATAGTTAGCAATCGTTTTCGGTTTCTAAGTCCTAACAATCCAGATGTAACGATATTTGGTAGTCTCGACACTAAAATTTATCGGTTGTTACTTACCGGTACCTACCTAAAATACCGGTAACAACCGATAAATTTGAGTGTCGAGACCACCAAATATCGTTACATCTGGATTGTTCCAGGCTCGTTGCTGTTGATCAAGCATTGATTGTTCGTTGTTGTTATGTAGATAAGTATATGTTTTATGTATTTATTGCATATGTAAATGGTACACCACTGACTACCTGCAGTATTGTCTCTCCTTCTCATTTTCTAGCGATAAGACCGGCCATTGTGTCACCCTATGTAAAATTTCTACATAATTATATCTGTAATTTTTATGGTGTAGGTACATAATAAAGAGTATTCTATTCTATTCTATTGATTACTGAGACACAATTCATAAACACATGTGTTTGACAAGGATACACGATAACCACAAAATGCCCCGAACATTAAAAACATGGCCAACAGATCTCGTTTGGAGTGGTTAGTGAACTGTGGACACGCGTGACCCGACATGCACTGCTCTGTCAGCGCCGATGACAACTTTTTATGTTTCATTAACTCGTGTACCATTTGCATAGCGGTTATTTATGACATCGAGTCTGCGTGTGACTTGACAGTTGTAGTTATATTGGCTTGATCATAATTCGTCATCAATTTTTTCCCAAGTTTGTTGAGAACCGATACGGATACGGTTTTACTGAAAAATGGGTAAACCAATCCAATTTTTATATTATCATTATGTTTCTAAACAATCTTCATCTAAACTTTTATAGTATCGTTAGGCATAAAACGCCCCTTTCTTTTCTAAAATTTCCTGTGTTACCCGCATACTTTTTCCGCTTCAGGGACCAATTTGTCATAACACCAATATTATAAACAGTCTAAATATAAATATATTGTATTTCCCCCCAAAATGTATTTCATTGTATTTCGAAACTTCAAGTCATCTCTCTCCAGCGAATTTTGCCCCCTCGTTTCCATTAGACTATGCACAGAAATGAAAACTTTATCACTTCCAGTTAGAGATTATTATCGCATCGTAGCAAGATGGGATAATCAACTCCGCATATAAGGTAAGATAGTCCCCCAGACAAATTAGCAAACGCCCGTCCCCTGTATATGCGTAAACAGCAATTTCGTCCAGTAATTTGTAGTATGCATTAGAGGCGTCTTATCTTAACCGGTATTCCGGGATGAACCGGGACTTGGGAGCCGGCTGTCTCCGGGACAAACAAACGGAGACATAAATCAACGTCAGCACAGCAAGTTTATCGCGCCTTCGAGCCTCGCCCCAGGACGTGGACGCGCGATCCTTTAATGTGTTTGTTCTGCTGTGGAAAAAGTTCCCCTTCCAACTTCTATGCAGATAACAGCAGAACTTCGTTATTTAAAAGCTAATAAAGTTCGCTGTGACTGGCTCTACTGGGGCGTCTAATAACGTTATTACTTGAACAGTTGGTGATCAGTGGCGAACTGAGTCACGTCGTGATTTTAAAATTAATTACATTTATCTTTCTGAAATAGTTTCCATGATACCTCTTCTTCCACGAATTCATTGAGTACCTACCTAGTAGTCTAAGCCGACATTAAAGTGCATAGACGGCAAGGCGCTCCTGCCCAAACAATTTGGTTACTCCCTATTAGTGGGAGGATGACATAAACAGGGAGAGAACACGTCAACAAGGTAACCCATAGGTTTTCAACCTTATTTTGCCCACCGCCCACGTTGACGTTGAGATTTTTTTTCTAGCCCCCCATTTTTTTCTAGTCCTCCATTTTTTTCTAGTCCCCCATTTTTTTTTTCTAGTCCCCCAATTTTTTTTACTTGCCATGTGTCGTGAATCTGAAACAGCTATTGCCACGAATATATTCAAACGTGTTATATTATATAGTCGTAAGATTGGATATGATTTTCTCGATAGGATATCTCTTCTACTACCCCCCTGAAAGTCTCAAACACCCACGAGGGGTCGTTATCGCCCACGTTGAGAACTACGCAAACTCACAAGGATATAACATACATACGACGTATGTTGTTCAACATACCGAGAAAAAGTCCCAAGAGGAGGTCAGTATTATTGCATGACAGAATAAATACGTCACATACCGTTTCTAAGTGAATACTCCGACTAGATTCCATATTCATGAGAAAAGAGTAAATTCTAAAATGTGAACTGAAACACGAAGGTATCTAATGAGCAAAATTTTTGCTATCTCATATAAACTAGATTATTTGGACGAGCAAATCCAATCATCTAAAAGTATTATCGAATTTGCTCATCCGGATCTCTTCCCTATTTTATAATTTGATATTGAACGAATGGCTTTGTTCTCATACTGGAAGTAACCTATTTTGAGACCAGAACGAATGGTACGTGCCTGTCTGGGGATTATCAAGGCTCTAGGTAGACGTAGGTACGTGCTCAGATATTCTTAACATATAAATGTTAGTTATTTTCACGTACGGGCTTGGTCCCTAAGGAGACGAATGAAACTCTTAAGCGATATCGACACTAATTGTTTACAAGTAAGAAGTGCTTGAAACCTGATATAACGATTATGCTATACAACGTGTTGTTTTGCATCCTCGTCAAATTTCAGGAGGCTGTTATGAAAGACATAAATAATCAAATAAAATTACGATCCTGCTCAATAATTAATACATACTTGTTTTTTTAGGTATTTAAGTTTGACAGTATTTCAGAATACTCCACTTTCAAAGAACAAAATCGCCCCGTTGCGTATGCGGTAGGCAGTGTCGTACGACTATGTTGCTGTGTGCATGCGTTACAGTTACAGCGCAGTTACAGGGCGGTATCACACGGGCCCTACACATGCCGATTTCCGAAAAATACAAAAAATAAAAATAAATACCTACTTATTTTATTATTGATTCGTGTCGAGAATCATTAGCATAGTTACCTCCTCGAATTTGACGAGGATGCAAAACAACACCTTGTATAGGTATCGCAATGGCAGAACAGACTTCATAATCTGAGACTGCACTCTTTATATGGAACCTAAGCAACTGAAATTCAACAACTGCCAACAAACCCTTGTGGACACAAAAAAAGGGTTGGCTAATTACGTTATAAATGCAAACAAAATGGGGTGTTATTTTAGAAATACCTATAGGTAAATGAAGAGCCACGAAAAGGGTTTTAACAAAATAGGCACTCAGAAGTAATAAATTAAATTAGGTACATTAGCAAATTATTATAAGTTAGAAATAGAAAAGTCTTAGGAAACCAGCTCCAAATAAGTGGGCTTCTGTAAAATGAAATCTAAAGCATAACACAATTTTCTTAGTAACGGCGGAGTAAACAAATTAAGATTGTTAATTAACAGGCCCTATTTAGAGTCTGCCTGTAACAACCAAGAATTAACCGTATTCATTAATATGCATACTGTAACTTTAAATTGCAAAAGGATTGAAGAAAAACTTTGTGTTATTGAAATCATTATTTTCTTTTATAATCTGAATTTTTTATAATCGATGGTCGATAATCGATCAAAATGTAAGATCCCGTAATAAAGGTAGATTGTAAAAAATATATACCTATTATAAAAGTCCTACCGTAAAGTCAAAAACGTTATTTTATCACAAGCATTGCTACGTATCTAAGGGATGAGAAAATATTCAAAAGTAGGGACTTTTTCTTCTTAAAATTATATATAGTACCCAAGTTATAAAAATGAACGACTATTATACTACTTAAACAAAAAAAGAAAATACAATTTATGAAAATGTTTCCATCGTTACTTTCCAGTCCTTCAAAAAATTTATGTTTAGACTTGAACAATTCGCAAACAATTATAAAATCTTACTGTTAAATACCTAATTTATTTTATAGTGTAAACACAAAGAAATCTTTATCAATACTTGAAATCATAGTTCCTTTTGTGTTTGAACACAATAGTGGGGACTTGAAACAAAATACATTCAATTGCTAACTTTGCGTAAGACAAGGCTGGTGAAGCGAGCATTGTGAACGAGGAACCTACTGGGATACTTTGCCTTATACAGAACTTCGGAAGTTTTCCTGTTCGGCTCGAAACATTTTTATCCAACAAGTAACTTGAAAGTTAATTCACTATCCCTTGAACCTACTTTATGGTGTTGTTCAAATATCTTTCTTTTCACTTAAGTATAAGGGTCTCTAATATATTGCTCTTTTTATTTCATTAATTTTAAGTTCAGTATGCACACCATGTAAAGTATTGTTTAGAAGAAAAACAATCCCATTTCATCGTCGTTCATCATTCACTCATTCTAAATCAGAAATATTCCTTCTGAATTCCAATTTGGTACGGAATTCTGAACTAACATCGCTATTTCCAAATGCCATAAATTCACGTTCTGAACAAATAGAAAACGCCGGCGGAAAAATGACATTAGAAATCCTGTCAAACGACAACATTCTGACAAATGATGTATGGAACGATGAAACGAGACACAGTAATCCCGGATGTGTCATTGGCTAAATAATTATGCAGGGGCGCAGTTGTGTTGTGGGATAAAAAGACGTTTATTTTCATTTAAACATCGACATGGACATGAATATGGAGAAAAGGATGGCGATAAAGATAAATGTGATGCAAGAGCGAGAGAAACGAATAATGGAAAGAATAAGATAGACGAAGATTAACGTAACAAAATGGAATAGTCTGTGGAACTTTAAAACTCGTAATTAATCTTTGTTTAGACAGCTAGATGATGATAATTATTAACATAATAGGTTCCTAATCTATGTTACTCGGCAAAAAACAAGCAAATATTATACATTAAATTTTAAATATTTCTCAAAATTTTCGAAAATCTCGACGGAACATTGCGTTGAAACAAATTAGAAATAACTCATTTCGTTTCTTGGAAGTCAAATTAAATTAAAAGTAGCCACTTAAATCAAAGTAAAATTATTCAATTCTAGAAGCGAAACTTTGCCTACTGCTAAATATAACACTTATTTTGTTTCTATTACAGCTGAAGTTAAAGCCATCTAATTAATGTGGCTATAGAGTATAGACCCAGTAGAAAATATTGACAGTTTGCATTTCTACATACAGGTCCCAGCACGTTATAAGAACGCTGAGCTGCATGGAGCTGGACATCTATTGATATATATATTGTCTGTATTGTTACACTACTACACCTAAGAGAGCTACTGACAAACAGTAGGTACCTAGTTGATGTTTACAAATAATCTGTTCCTGCTACTGAGCAAATCTAATAGTACCGTAATTTGTCATAAGCGGATCAGGTAGGCAGAATGACAATATTTCAGCTGTAGGTGTATACATGTATCTCTGCTTCTAGCGTTTATTTTTGTTATCTTTCATCTTGTTATTTTTCACGAATAGCTATAAATCATTATCATTTCTCAATAATAACGATGGCTGTACTTGAAATGTCTTTTCCGAAAAGCGAAGGGGGATACATTGAAGATGCTAAATATGGAAGTAAAACCAAACCATTATGTGGCTTAACTGCTCCACGTCTAGCGCGGTCCAAACCGAGGAAGAAATAGATCTTCTTATTTATTTGCGAGTCGAGTATTCTGAACTTTTAGCTCGTTATCTGCACTATTTCAACGGAGAACTACCGACCATTAGTTGGAACTTGGTAGAACAGTAATTTCGAGTGTTTGACCATTATTCACAATTTCAAGCGACAATGTTAGCATTTCTAGTGTACATAACTGGTGTTCAAATCCGCTGATATTGTTTGCCGTTTTTATTTTTGACACATCCATTTCCCCTTTTTTCCTGTTTACACATAATCTAAATAAAACGCTACGGTCCGAATAGGTATATTTATCGATTCGTGTTTTTCATTGTTATTGTTGCTTTACCTTTTTGTTTCTGTATTCGTTTGAATTTACTCATTATTCTACTGACTTAATTGCCGATGAATCAATATTTAACACAAGTTAGTGAATTTCTTATTTTGAAATCATGTGAACAATTTTGTAATAGGTATGCCAAATTATTTATTGCTATACTTGCGTCCTTTGGTGTACATCACTTTGTTTATTTGTCAATTAACTTGTTTGCTAGAAAGAAATAGAAAATACCTACATAAATACCTAATAATAAATAAATAATAATAATAATAATAATATAATAAATAAATAAATATAATAAATAATATTAAATAATAATAATACCTAATAATAATACTAAATACCTCACCTTAGTTAGCTAATACATGTTATAACCGTGTACCTAAGTAAGGCTTATGAATTCACATTTACATAACCTTCACAGGACAGAGTTGGACCAATTCTAAAGACGTACAAATCCTACAATTCAGGCCTCTACTCCCACAAATTCATAATTCACAGTAGTTAACGTAAATTTAATACGAAACTACGTCGTTGTACGTAATTACCAAGTTAGTACGAACTGTATGTCATAGGTACCTACATTCTCTTTTCCCCGAGGGGCTCAAAGTTGTGTTCTCTAATACGTGAGAATCAATCAAAGTGGTGATACTGGGGCTTATTGCGTTAATTCGTCGGTAATCAAGGGATTAAAGATGGCATTTGTGCATAAGCGATGACTGGTAGCGTGCCAATCGTCTCAGCTTATTGATTATTGATTGCTGTTAATTCCTGAATTAAGCTAATGGTGAATGGTTTTAGCAAACAATTGATGGGATTATATCTGACGCATAACATCGTCTAAACGATAATACATTGAAATTATAATAATAATAATAAATAATATTTAATAATCACTTGAAATTAACTTGAACAAAGAGGCTTAGATACTTAATTATTTTATTGGTTCTAAGCAACAATGAGATGAGATATAACGAGAACTATAATAAATAGAAAGCCATAAGCAACTGCAAAGTGCAATACTTTCTCACCCATAAAATGCACCATACCACACAATAATGACAAAATATTGAAGCTCGGTACAAAACCATGTTACATTGTCTCCACCATAAATATGGAACGTGTCATCACGATCTTCAGCTTAGCGGATAGAAGTGCACGAGACATCGATATGACCTACTTTAGTGTCGATAAAGCCACATACTGCACTGCACTATCACACTAGAACATGCTATGTGCACAAAATAGAATCGTACAGAATGTCAGCTTCATATAACGAGTGAATGTCGGCGCACGCACATTCCTACGTGTGCGTGCGGAGATCTCAAACTATCTAAATGTTGGTTTAGACCAAACGAGCGAATGCAAATTCTATCCCCACTCTACCGAATTATTTTTGTTTAAACAGGGATAGAGCATTCCTTGGTTGATATATCCATACTAAAATGTGAAGAACATCAAGAAAATAATCCCACAAAAAACCCACCTTTAAACGAATGCCGGTCGCGAGTGCAACTTGCATTCGCTGGACGTGAGCCGTGGCCGTGGCCGGGCGCGCGTTTTTGCTCATTATGATATATGGAGCCGTCTTTCCCTATCGATACCTATCTATTTCGTGCTATATGCCGGTACCTAGCCCTACCATGTTACAAAATAGGGGGGGCCAGATACACGGTCCATAGAACGCTTCGCACAGGTGCATGGTTTCATGACGTCATTGGTTTAAGGATGACTGGAGCTAAACTTGTTATGGTCACGACAACTGGCCTTTACCCACAAAGGCTTTGATATGTGGGATGATCATATTTCTGTAACCTGGATAGATCATGTTTTTACAACTTAGATTATTGTAGACGTGGTAAACGTATTGTTTACGGATGTTCTTCTTGTTTTTAGCACTTCCCTTTAACTTAATTTGGAACAGACGTATACAGTCTACACACCAAGCGTATGTGTTGATAGTTCCGTGATTTCAGTGGCGCATGGATCGCTGGAATGTTGTTCTGCATTTGAAAAGTAGAAACACGCACAGGCGCGAAGCGTGGTCTTGAGAAAAAAGTACCTATAGACACCGACTCATGACAAGAACAGTCACGAAATCCGTTAACTAAATAAACTCTGATACGATTGCAGCTGTTGGTAGTAGTAGCACTCCCTCAAAAAATATCCGGACAGAAACAGCCCACGCGGGCAGATCCTGAGCGTAGAGCGGCTATGGAAACAAATAATATGAGTAAAAGAAATCAGGCTTTTAAAACATTTATATATAATAGAGCCGTTAGCAGCCGCCTAGTAAAGAAATATAAACTACAAGCATATATACGGAAATGCATCATTTCACACCACAAGCATTAAAGTTAATAGCTTACACTCGCAGCGACCATTACTCTAACCCAGGTTCAGCCAAAATGATTCCAAATTTATCAAAATCATGATTCGCCCATTAGCCACCAGAAACATTATACGACCACAACATTCGTAGCTATTAATAAACGAGGCAAGCTATTACAGATGGGGTAAATCTCCCGGTTGTTGGCGCCGAGTCACAATAAAACAGGCAGCTGTGCCAAGGCGCACTGCCAAGCAAGTTTAGCGGGGCTCCCTCCAGACATCGTATGCGCGAGCGTCATTACATGGGTCTATTTTGTGACTTGTGCGCCAAAACAAGGATTACAAAGTATCTCATAGTTAGTATTCATAATGAGTTAGAATTAGGGGCTAGAAAAGATGCTTAGCATAACCTAGTTCCAGAATGTAAGAGTTAGTAGGTTGCTATCCTGTCATCTTAAATTCTAAGCAACGATGTTGCGTATGTACTTTTTTGGGGACTTCAGCTTTCTTCATGTACGAGTAAGTACTGTTTACGGGCTGCCAAGTAACTTAAATTATCTAATCATTCTATCCCACTGCTGGGCAACAGCCTCCTTTCAAATCGAAATCGAGATATTAATTAGAAAAAGTGATTACAAAGTTGACGACTTCCTTACTGATGAATCACTGACTGATTGACATATTATTACACCATTTGATGTTTTTTATATAACTGGAGCCTTAGGTTAGCCTTAGTAGCATTTGAAATTATTGTGGCATTTTTACTGTAATTGAAACGATTTGACATTAATTTGTATTATGAATACAAAATACAAAAAATGAATAAAATAATAATTTTATTCAACTAATTATTTTGTTATTTTAAAATATAATGACTTGTGTAATTTAAAAATAATATGGTTTGCATGCCCATGTGACGGTAGATCATGGAGGACTATACAAAATATCTATAAACTAATACCCATGTTTGCAATCCAATTTAAGATTCGATTTGATTCTAAAATATTAAATAATTATACGAGTTACACCACCCACTCCCTCTCGAAGAGAGGAGGCCTGTGTCCCAGCCGTGGGAACATTATAGGCTGATTCCGATCCGAGCTACACCTATCATTATTCGACTGGATATTATTTGTAAAGGAAAGTACTTATTCCATCCTCCATAAAACGTACTTATATCGATCCTTCCACTTCGATACACAACAATTTACTATCCTCAAGGTCAGGGTTTATGCATCATTCATGTTTTTATCGCTCTGCAAGTACCTACCATTCATAACTTTATCATACACACGTACCAGGAAAGGGGTTCTCAACTTTGCTGTGAAACACATCTTGCTATTTATCGTTTCTTGTTATTGTCGTGAAAACTTGAAACTTGCTGAAGTCTGCAACACTTTGTAAACAGCTGATGTAAGATCGGGTCTTGTGTTCTTCTCAGTTTTATTTTTGTACTAGCATGTGCCCGCAGCTTCGCTCGCGTGGATGTCGAAAATTATCCCACGGGAACGAGCTACCGAGATAAAAAGTAGCCTATGTCCTTCCCCTGGATGCCATCTATCTCCTTGCTAAATATCGAAATCCGTTCAGTGGTTCAGGCGTCAAAAGGTATATACAGGGTTATTGGTAAAACACCATCAACCTTTTAAGGGAGGAGGTTGATGGTCTTTTACCAATAACCCTGTATATTGGATTTCATTCTATTAATTTACTTTTACTGTTTGCTTTAGTTTTATATTCCATCACGTAATGGGCATGCGGTGCTAACCTGTAAGAAATTGTTACACTAACCCTAGATTATGGAGAGTTACTTTTAATATTTTCAGTGTAAACAATTGTTGGTTGGCCAATAAAGGAAAATAAAATAAAAAAATTGTTCTTTTTTTTTCGCGCGGAACCATATTTATTTTTTCTACAATAAAAGTTGCCTTAGTTACTCCTTATAACATCAGCTATCTGCCAGTGAAAGTCCCGGCCAAATCGGTCCAGCTGTTTTAGAGATTAGCCGGAACAAACAGACAGAAAGACAGATAAGAAATATAAAAATTGTTTCATTGTTATAAGTACCGTATTGTTAAAAGAATAATAAAATTTGAGAGAACGATAAGCGTGGTTAAGACAGCTGCAACAAGAGTGGGGATAATTCGCAGTAACTGCAGATAAAGAGACTCTTTTGATCGACAGCCGACGACAACAGACGTCTCTCTACCTCAGTATTGCGTTTTCTGGGTGTCAAGTGATTAGCTAATTAATTGCTCATTAAATTTATCAGTTTGTTAGGTTTTCCTATAATAAGTTGTGTTTGTTAAAAATAATAAATACACTTGATTTGTGGTGGTGCTTTCATAATAATATGCATTTATACATTTAAATGACTATAGATTTTAATGGTTCTTTGTTGTCTAAACCTCTGCAATTGGTTTCCAGCTATACTCTGGTGGAAGACATAGGTGTCGGTGTAGTTACTGGCACATAAGACGAGTTTCTCTTAAAGATAGCAACGCACCTGCGATACGGCTGGTGTTGCAGAAGTCCATAGGTGGCGGTCACGACTTACCATCAGGTAGACTGTTGGATTGATTGTCATCTAAAATCACAAAAAGTCGTAAATGTGACCAAAAGGCAAAGTTGAAAAGTCGCATGTTTCAATAACAACGGCACCCATACCTACCTAGATTTCAAAGCGACACAACAATGCTTCTCAGCCACAAAAATTGAAAAAAATGTGATTGTTATACTTTCCCAAATAACTACGAGGTTTTATTTCTACAGTCTACTGAAAAAATCAACATAAAGGAAGCAGGTGACCTGTTTATTCCCTTTGGTCCCTTTGCCAAAAAGGAATTCTGTCCGCTCCACAGTTAAGATCCGAGATTTCCTGTCCAGAAAAGATATATCGAGCTACATTTTTACGATATTTTACTTGCTTCCCTTTTCGACCGAATATTGGATTAGGCAAAAAGGGATACAGTGAGGTTCTAGTTCATCTAATCCTATTTGTTTGAGTGTTTGTTCTTCCTGACATTACACTGTTTTAGGACTGGCGACATTTTATGAATTGATATCTATATGATATATAAATCAAGTAATAAAAGTATAATTTTATGTGGTGATTTTAATATTAATATTTTAGAGGTTACTCCACTAAGTATTAGACTTCTTAATCTGTTTAGGTCCTTTAATTTAATTAACTTGTATTTTGAACCTACTAGGATAACAGCATCTTCATCGACTTGTATTGATAATATTTTTAGTGATTGCGATGCCAAAAATAAATTAGTGTTAAGTGACTTACCGTCTGACCACTGTGGATTATTAGCTAGCTTCCCTATGCCAATACATAAAAAGCCACATAAAATAGAATGCAGGCCTTATACAGCTAGTCGTTGCAACAAGTTTAAAAATAATATAGCCCTTAGAATTAAACCGTCGATTGTAGAACATGATAATCCTAATGTAATCTATGGAGCCCTTTTTGATGTTGTGCAAAAAGAATACCAATCTACTTTCAAGGCCAAAACTATTAATATTAATGGCACCTCCGCTGGCTTCAACCAATGGGCTACTCCAGGTATTTATAAAAGTAGAGCGAGACTATACGAGTTATATGGTTTGAAAAATTACAGGTTTGATACTCCTTTCCTAGAGTATGTCAAAAATTATTCAAAATTATTTAAAAAGATTTGTGTTTTTGCTAAATCTAAATTTTTAAGCGATACAATTAAAAATTCGAATAACAAAGTAAAAACCACCTGGAAAATTATTAACAATGAGACGGGTAAGTCGGTTAAACAAGAAAAACAATTAGAGATTATGGTCGACAACAAATTAGTTAATACAGCAGCTGACGTAGCTGAAGCATTTAATGAGTTTTTTGCCAACATACCTATAACTACGACTCGCTCCTTAAATTCGTCCCCATCTGAAGCTGAAAACCTTTTGCATAATAGTGTGCCTAAATGTAGTCGCTTATTTAGCTTCGAACATGTAACACCTCGTGATGTAATTAGTGTTTTTAACACACTCAAGTCAAAAAACACTGGTGATTACTGGGGCATCTCAATTAAACTTGTAAGTAATATAATCGACATCGTAGCCCCCTATCTAGCTGTTACTTTTAATAAATGTGTTGATTTAGGAACTTTTCCTGACCTCATGAAGAGTAGTAAAGTCATACCATTATTTAAATCGGGTAATAAAAATAACGTTGCCAATTTTAGGCCTATTTCTATCTTACCTGCATTTAGTAAAATATTTGAAAAATTAATACTCAAGCAGTTTCTAAGACATTTTAATTTAAATAGCCTCCTTCATGATGAACAATATGGCTTTACAAAAGGTCGTTCGACTACAGATGCGGGTGTTGCTCTGCTGAAACACATATTTAGCGCATGGGAGAGCTCGCAAAATGCTATTGGAGTTTTCTGTGATCTCTCCAAAGCCTTTGATTGCGTGCACCATGACACGCTTTTGCGTAAACTAATTCATTACGGTATTCAAAACGAAGCTCTTAACGTATTAGATTCATATTTACATAATAGGCACCAATGTGTAGATGTTAATGGTGTGAAATCTTCCGGGCTATCAGTTCAGTTAGGTGTACCTCAAGGCTCTATACTGGGCCCATTTTTATTCTTGGTGTATATAAATGACTTACCATTCTATTTAAAGGGCATCTGTGACGTTGTACTATTTGCTGATGATACCTCTCTTATCTTTAAAGTAGACAGGAATAGACAAAATTTTGACGACGTAAACAGTGCACTATCAATGGTTACAGATTGGTTTACCACAAATAACCTAGTTCTCAATGCCAAGAAAACGAAATGTGTAAAGTTCGCCTTACCGAATGTTAGAAATCTAGGACCCAACATCGTCTTAGATAAAGAGGTACTTGAAACTGTAGACTCGGCAGTATTTCTGGGCATAACAGTTGATGCCAAGCTTCAGTGGGGATCACATATATCATGCCTAGCGGGAAGGCTCAGTTCGGCCGCCTATGCCGTCAGGAAAGTAAGACAATACACTGACGTTGATACAGCTCGGCTAGTCTATTTCAGTTATTTTCATAGCGTCATGTCCTACGGCATTCTGCTGTGGGGCAAAGCCGCTGATATTCAAAATATATTTGTTCTGCAAAAACGAGCTGTACGAGCAATTTACCAGCTAGGTGCTAGAGTTACTCTGAGAGATTTTTTTAAAGAGATTGGTATTCTCACGGTGGCCTCACAATTCATCTTCGCCAACATCTTATATATTAGGCAAAATATACACTTATACACAAAAAACAGTGATATTCATAATATTAACACTAGAAACAAGGAGAAACTACGTGCTCCCTTTCACCGGCTTCATAAGGTCCATAACTCATTTGTTGGGCTTGGTATAAACTTTTATAACAAGCTTCCCTCTTCTTTGTTAGAATTGCCTTTTAATGCGTTTAAAGCTAAAGTAAAATCCAACCTTTGTTCAAAGGCATACTATTCAATCAACGATTACTTAAACGATAAAAATAGTTGGTCGCTGTGATTAACTCAAGACAATGTTTATGTTCTTTCTCCAAAATTAGCTTACCTACTGACAAGTTATACGAGTTCATATAATTGTTTATTTTATTTGACTATATTTATTAGTCACCTTAGTTTAATTTAATTTTTATTTATTATTGACATAATCTACTCATTTCAATGTTTTTTAATGAGTTGTATTGCAATATATGGTTAGCTAGTGACCTCGACAGTTCATCATATTATTCTTTTGAGCAACCGGCAGCAAGTTCGTCATGCTCCCTTAGATGTCAATGCTTGCGGTAGCGTCGGGGGTCGGGTTGCCTCCTTCCCTCAAATATGGCGAGGGGGGTAATGGCTGATCTTTGCGTTATGCTCGTGAACGGGTGCTGCTTGTGGTGACAGGTCAGCTTGCTGACTATGGTTTTGTTATTGTTATTAGAAATTAATGTTTCTTTATTTTACTTCGAAGGTCCTAGTTTATCATTTGTGGCTACTAGTTACAGCTATATACATATAAAAAAACATAATGCAGCATTGCATATGTAAGCGGGCACGCCCTTTATGTCAGGAGGCTTTTTATTATGTATTAAGTTCTGTTTGCGTTTTTGTTTTTATTATTTATTTATGCTTGAGTATAGTTTTAAATATTGGCGTGTGCTAGCTGACATATGGCAAATAATTTTAATATTTTTGTGTTTCGTAATGTTAATTGATTTATTACTATATGTATAGAATCCAGTTCTTCTAACTGAACAGACAGCAGTGCTGCTGGGGAGTTTGTTCCGCCACTTCTTCTTCCCAGCTAAAGCACTAGGAAGTGGTGAAGGGTGGGCGTTTTGGGGGGACTGTCTTATGTGATTTTGACGTTCAAAAAGTGCTGATTCTCAGCCTAATTTGAATAAATGACTTTTGATTTTGATTTTGATTTTGATATTTTTAAAGTATTTTTTATTCGGGGTAAGGAAGACAAGTCATATGTTATACTTATATATCTAAAATTCAACTTTTGTTGTTTAGTTCTTCCATTTGGGACCTACCTATGAGTTTTCTTTTACTTTTGATTAATTAACACATACCAAATGAATAAGACTGTATTTTTTTTTCACATAAACCTACATGGGAGAGCTTAGGAAACGACAGAAGCTAGGTGCACGATTCCAATTGGTGGTTTCCTATGGAGAAGAGCCGGCAACAAACACCACGGTTTCTCTTTTAAAAATAATTGGCTTTTTCAATGTTTTCAAATTACAGTGTCAATAGGTATAAGAGGACTGTGTATGCCTGTCAACAAGTACCAGGTACTCAACAAAACAGAAAATGGTCTACAAACAAATCTACAGTCTACAAGGCCTACAACGTTCTCACAATCACAAAACATATAAGAATCTATATAAAAGATAAATAAGACAATAAAAATTAAAGCCTATTTAAACCAAATGACATGATTGCTATTACAACTGAAATAAATCTGACTTATATCCTGTCTACAATAGCAATTGGTAAAGGTTGAAATTAGAATTGTAATTATACGATGTCAAATGATGAGAAGATGATGTCAAAGAAGGATGAAAAATAAAAATAAAACGTAATTTGGGAGCAGTTAATAGACATTTACATAGTAAGGCCGTTAATTGAAATTAAATTGTAGTTATACGATGTCAAATGATGAGAATATGATGTCATAGAAGGATTTAAAATAAAAATAAAACGTAATTTGGGAGCAGCCATTAATGAGGTACCAGGGAACCCACATGTGCAGAAGGAATTATTGCCAAATTTCTTTCTCTTCAACGTAGTCTAATCTTATAATGTGCTTTTTCGATAAGGATACGTTTGATGTGGATTTTGAACTTTCCATCGCTAAGTTCTGTAACCGACTTTGGCAAGTTGTTATAAAAGCGGATACTGTTAAGCGCGTTTATACCTTATGAGTGGCAACGTCGCAATTTCGTGTCATATTTCGTGGTTTTCAATTTTTATCATTTAATCGGAGCTATATTTAAAAAATCTGTTTAATTAACTTTTTAGAATCACGTGAAAGTGTTTAAAAAGTAAGTAACCGTAATGCTTACAGTTATTTTACAATGAAAATAACGCCCTGCAAGTTTCCAATGTATTATTTCCATATAAATAGAACTGTAAACTCAACGATTTCTTACCTTTTACACAGTTTTCACATAATTCTAAAAAGTTAATTAAACAGATTTTTTAAATATAGCTCCGATTAAATGATAAAAATTGAAAACCACGAAATATGACACTAAATTGCGACGTTGCCACTCATAAGGTATAAACGCTCTTAATAAGAAATGACTTGCTTGTTTTAGTTAATCTAAATTCGGATATCACAATACCATTTTTACTACGTGTATTTATATTATAGAAATCGCTTCTTATTTTGAAAAATCCTAAGTTTTAGCGAACATACAATATACTTTCTAAGATATAAATAGAAGCCAGAGTTAGTATATCAATTTCTATGAATGTGTTTCTAAGAGACTCGCGAGGACCCATTCTATAGATCGCGCTGATTGTCCTCTTTTGTAATATAAAAATAGAATCTACGTCAGCTGCCGATCCCCACAGCAGAACGCCATAAGACAAAATACTGTGTAATAAGCAAAGTAACATCATACTTTGGAAATAAACAAAGTAGGTATAACAATGCTATCGTTGTTGAGATGAGACTCAATTCATAGTCAATTTACATCTGTAGCGTAAGGTCTGCCAAAAAATCTAGTTATTTAGATAGATATATTAGATATGTAGCTTATAATAAGCTTTTATAGTCAGCTGCAGACAAATCAATAAACTGTCGATTGCAGCAATTGCGCCCGTTTACTTGGGTGTACTATTTAATAAGTTTAACAGAATAGAAACTTGGGTAACAGAGTAGAGTTAACCGAATGTTCCACAAGTTGTATTCACTTAAACGTGAGTTGAAGGGTACAAAACCTTATATTTGACAATTCAAGTCAATGTTTCTCCCATTACCTATTGCAACATCCCAAAACAACTCATCATAATAAAACCATCTCGAGAAATAATACATAAATATTAACTTATATGTGTTCGGGGACCCATCCCCTGCAATTAAGGGTCCAGCCTTCCGCAACTTTCTGAACATCAGGGCTGTCAAATTGTTTACGATTACCGTCGTAAGTTGTTGAAACCACGTAACGAGCCTGCCGACCCTAATGTAGAAACTACCCACATTATATTTAAGTTGAAGATTCCTGGCATTGTCAAGAGTGGCGAGCTGCTGTAACTACTTACCAACTGGGTTAGAATGAGCCGCGCGCGCGTAATGCGATCTGAAAGGATTATTTTGTGGCTATCTAGACTAGAGATTATCTCTTGAACGGCTCGGCTGCACATTTATATAGCTGGAAATATGTTTTTGCAAGAAATGGACACTTACCTTTTGATGATACAATTACATGAAAAAATTTGAATGGAATTAATATTAACAACAATATTATTCAAAGATAAAATTATTTTACTGTCAAAAATACTACTATCCATGTTTCAAACTAAATAACCTAAAGTCTAATATTTATTGTTTCAGGTAAAAAAACGCGCTGTCTCTGCTAAACAAACACTAAATATTAGTTTTGTTTCACTTTATTAAATGGACGCCAATAAGGTTAGTATACACAGTTACTGTAGGTATTGAACCGAATCGCAATGTGGGACGAAAAACTATAAAAACGTCACAGTGAAGAATCTTCGGAGTTTGTAGCTCATATCAAAATAAGTCCCAAGTTAAAGTGGGTCGCGAGCAACATTGTGTCACTGTCTCAAAATTGAGTTACAATACTGAGAAGCGGGAAACTTTAGTCCTTTTCAGTGGCACGTTCGAAAATTGCACATTTGGCGCGGATGTACCGACCAGGGCCGAATCGAGCACTCGCCGCATCAGTCATTGTCAACAAAGTTTATCGCCTCTCCTCTGCAAGCGAACGGAATCGCCCAAATGTGTTTGTTGTGGTCACAAAACGAACTCACGGCGTTTGCGACGCTGCGAGTTCGTTTATATATTACGGATAAATTGCATTTGCAACTGCCAAGTTGTGCATTTCTTGTTAAATGTCAGCTATACAGCGTTTGCTCGACTTTCAAACCTCTAGAGTATTAACTTCTTAAAGATTTGCGGAGACCACAATGTTGCTCCATTTACATTGGTTGAGTTACGTTTTCAATGCTTTTCGATGGACAACGATAGGTATATACCTACAGATTGGAATATCTTTCCGGGCCAGTTCTTCAACTTTCAAATGCTTTTAGCTTTTTAGAGATTACAATAACGAATTAGTATCTAAAAAAGTGTAAAAATAAGTAAAATGTAAGTAATAAGTAAATTTAATTTAAGTGTTCTTCTCAGAAGGCCGCCGTCTACGCCGCATTTCATTAATTTGGATAACGTTTCACGCGTTAAAAAATCAATTAATTTTAATGACTATTCTAGAATTTATTGCCAACGTCGAAGATTATTACTGTAAAAACAGACCAGTTTTGCAAAAGCGAACGACATGGAGTATATTATTCACATATTCATACTAAAGATGAGTTTACCGAGTCTGATTAATTGCGAACATTAGCGAGACTGCTCAAAAACTACTCATAAGCCATCTTCTGTTTTGCATAAAAAAAGACAGAAGCGAATCTTGTGACGTCAGACAACTAATCATGGCTGCTTCCCAACACGCTCGTAAATGCGGGCCCTAATATAAGATAAAACATCGTTTGACAGGCTCACATGTAAGGCAACAAACTACGGAGATCGATAAGGCTTACTTGAGTAATGGAAAGTTGAGGAAGCAGGCTGACGTAACAGTCCTGACTGACTTCTGGGGGGGACTTCATTAAGTTGGGCTCAAGCTGACGGAGGATCAGCGCCGGCTTATTGATTGCGACGCGACCCACGGGGCTCATCCGTACGGTCCGTGACCGCATAATCTAAGGATTACGGAGGGACACAGTGTACTGTGTGTCAGTGTGTAAAACGAAAATTAATAGGAGCGGGAGGCGACTTGATGCAGAAGAATTTGTTGTATTATAACTTTATAAGATTTGTTGGGCTTTGCTGACTTGGAATCTTACTGCTGCAATAACTGTTGAGTTTACTCTGGTTGTGATGGCTTGAAATAACCATATTCATCATCATCATCAGCCTATAATGTGCCCACTGCTGGGACACAGGCCTCCTCTCGGTGAGAGGGAGTGCGACATAATCCACTACGCGGGCCCAGTGCGGGTTGATAAATATCACATGTCTTTCGAATTTTTGGTTCTAGGACCTGCCAGTTTCCTCTCGATGTTTTCCTTCGCCGTTTTGAGAGCAGTGGTGATGAAATAATTTACACAAAGTAAAGCGCCTGTCTGTATTCGAACCTACGACCTACAACTCGTAAGTCACGGCCGTTACCACTGGGTCACCTCTGCTCTCCATATTACCTACTGAGATTCACGTGTATAAAAACTTGACTATTATGAAAGCTCACATTGCAATCATAAACCTTATCTATAATGAGATAGGCACTGCAATAGCTAAAACTCTTTTGACTTTTACACCTCAATAAAACTATTATACAACTCACTTCAAATGCCACATCTCCTATAATAAGTCCCATTACAATACCTTAGCTCAACTTAGACAACTGTATAATCCAGACTATACAACGGACGTCATAACAAGGTTAGTGATGTTCCACTATTATACAATTTGATGTACCTACAAAGTTACACGATTCACAAAAGCCCGACGTAATCCGTAGACTCGATATGTGAAAACGCAATTTCAAAACTTCAGCTAACGTTTGAGTTGATGCTTTGTTAAAATGAAGATATATGTTGAGTTGGAACGTCAGTTTGCATGCCCGGATTTAGGAAAGCAGTTTGTTGAAATACATCATGTATAATTTGAAAGAGCAAAATACACTATTATGATGAGTTTGCGTAGCAATGTTTGACTTCAATGTTTTCATAATTAACTTTTATTGGCACTTTTAAAAGCCGGATATAGTTATTTGCACATAGTTTGTAGGTAGTTTATCATCTAATACATATTATTAATTAGAGTCGCTTTTCGTGTCTGTCTTTGTGACTTCGTTGTTCTTTTAAAATACGTTATGGATTTGATGCTGTTTTTACCATCATTTAGAGAATTTATTCATCATTATATCAGTCATATCATTTAGCGACTTACGAGTTGTCGGTCGTAGGTTCGAACCCAGACAGGCGCTTTACTTTGTGTAAATTATTTCATCACCACTGCTCTCAAAACGGTGAAGGAAAACATTGTGAGGAAACCGGCATGTCCTAGAACCAAAAGTTCGAAGACATGTGACATCTACCAACCCGTACTGGGCCTGCGTGGTGGAGTATGGCCCATTCCCTCTCACCGAGAGGAGGCCTGTATCCCAGCAGTGGGAACATTATAGGCTGATGATGATGATGATGATTCCGGAAGGTTTATGTGTCTAGTACATTAATATTACTTAAACTTACGCATAACACAGACATCTCTATGTTTTGTTAAACCGTAAAAACCGTGCATAGCAGGGGTGCGTCGCTAGTCATCACATTAAGAGTAGACAATAAACACAAAACGTTTCTCCTTTCTTAAAGTCACTGCGCATTTCGTACAGCACGGCAGTTAATCGAAAGTTCGGTCACGTACTAGATGACCCATCGAATTGTCCTCGATAAATGGTTTAATGTTCCAAACCCTATTTAAGATTGCTTATCAATGCAAAACTGTCGTAATCTCATAAACCAATGATTAACAAATGTACCGAAATAGGTATATGAGGAGATGTGACAGCTTTAATTATGCCCTAAGGCCGCGTTCACACCAAATGTAATGGAGTCGCCGACTGTGTTAAATACAGCGGACAGTCGGGGCGGTTGATATGTTGTCTTTCATATTAATAATAATTTGAGACAACATCCACACAAGGTCTTCAGGTCCCGAACTAGGCAGAGTCTGTACTACGGTAACCTGATGACTGATATACATACTTATATACATAAATATGCACACCCAGACACAGTTCAAACAGAAATGTTCATGCACACAAATATTTGACTTGTCCGGGGACGAACCCGGGACCAGCGGCTCAGAAGGCAGGGTCGCTAACAACTGCACCAACCGGTCAGTCATATATTTTGAACTTGACGCTTACAGTCGTCACTATTGGTACGTTAGTTGTGAGCGCAGCCTAAAGGTGGCGGTTCGCACGACGACAGAGAAGATCGTCTTCTTCTTCTTCCAATAGTAAGTTGATGACTAGGCTTTCCATTACAATGTAGATTAATAACTTTCAACAATATAACTGGTTGCAAAGACTGAATCAAGCATATTGTTACCACTCTCCGCTGATCTGATGTACTGAGGGAACCGCCACAAAGCGTCGACGGAGCAGCGATTATATTAAAGATCGGCATCTAAATTTAAACGCCACAAGAATCCTTGTCGCGCTCTAATCCCGAAGACGGAGCGTTTGGCGGAGCTCTGGCTTGCTCTCTCCGAGGCTTTATTGATAGCGAGAACCCCGGGCTCCGCAGCAAGAAGCCCCTTCCTAGAAATAATAATTATTCACGTCTAAAAGCGTACTTACTAACGTTCTCAAGATCCCCCTTCCTCACAAAAATACGATTGGATGTTTTTATCTTCGCTTTTATTTCCTTCATGTAGATGAAAGGTAATATCTGTATAGCGAATACTGTGTTTAAGTATAAAACCGTGTTCGTATAAGAGATATAAAAAAATATTACGTCTGGTTATTGCAGTTTGGTATATTGAAGCGACAATATGTCTTGTTTTAATAGAATGAAAGATGTAGGCGTAAAATGAGTGGAATTCAGACTTGGATAAAACATAGCGCCCAATTCTGCTTTAATGTTACAACTAAGAGATCCTTCAATTACTGGGACTAAAGGCCTGGCTCGGATTGTTTACTGGAAGCCAGATAAATGATGAGCAACACGTTGCTAACGTTGTGTTAGGGGAATGGAAATGTACTAACTAGGATTAATTTAATGTAGACCTATTTCGGACATGTGTATGTGACTAGGGGATTATTTACTTAGACATGTTACAGATGCTTCAATTAATAATTAGTGTTTTAAGACAGCTTAAGACGGTATATGTGTTGCTATGGTCCTTTGAAAATTACACCCATTGGATGATACATTTTCAAACCATGAAGTTTAATATAACTATAGACTGACTGATTTCAAGCTCTGTCCATATCGGCTACGCTTACATTGTTTATTGCAACTTTTCATTTTTTTTTACTAGTTAGCGCACAGTTCCTCAGTTTATTGAACGAAGAACTTCTTAATTTTAACTAAAGTCTTAATTACGTAAAGCGTCTGATGGATGGCTAACCAGCACATAATAAGACCTGGAAACCAAGTCTAGAATTACCGTAATGTACACGTTTTTTGTCGAATCACAAGTCAAAAACCTTATTCTTGTATCCCCAAATCAACATAAATAAATCTCCATAATCAGCGCCGTTCGTAACCTAATCTTAACAAACATCAAAGTAAACGAAAAATTAAATCTTATATCCAAATCTCTCGCCTGTGCTACAACACATAAAAACGTCCTTATTCCGAACGAGTTCGCTAAAAATATTCGCCCTCTTTCCTTCCTATTAAGGGGCGTTTGCCTTTAAAAGTCCCAGGTCCACCGTTTGCGAAGACAAAATAGATTACGTAATAGTCTCCTGTTACACCGTAAGGCTAACTGTAGACTAAGAAATGCTTTTTTCTTTATTTTTACAAAGCTACTTTAATGTTTCTTTGCTTATTAAAACTAATTATTCGGTATGCTAGTCGCTGAAACATGGAAATATTTATTTAGATACAGAACGTTATAATTCTAGTAATGTTTGAACGCTATTGGCAAGTATCTACAAGAAAATTATTATAATTCTCTTTGATGTCAATATTTACGTACTTTTCATACGGTTTCCATGAAACTCAGTTCTAGACATTTTTATTCGAATCACACGTTTCATTGAACGGAGAAAAAACAAGTTAGTCGATTAATTAATTATCGACTTAATTGAACTTACTTTAAGCTTATTAATCAATTCATTAGAACAGCTATTACTCATGCTACACACGTTGTATGAGCCCTTTCAATGATCACGCAGTACACTTTTAGTTGCCAGCGAAAACTAGGCGTGCAAAGCGCAAAACTGGTTGAAGTACACTTAGGAGCTGCCTATATCCAGCTTTAGCTCATAACCGAATTGAGGAACTAAGCCAAAGCCAGAGTAGAGCTATCTGAATATAGGTACCTTTAGTAGTTCAGCATGAGATGCTGCACTTTTCTCCAACCGTGATCTACTATTGATTCGGTATCAACACAGACCATTGAATCGCCGTCTACAGACGGAACTACTAATAAAATTCGTGGCGCCGAAAGTGCGTTGAGTGCTCAATTTCTGTCACGGATCGCCTTCAAAGCTGTCAGTTTCTATACGTCATTAGTGTCGAAGTGCGAGTAAACAGTGACACGTTTGGTAGTATGGAAAGTGTTGACAACGCCGCGAGGCGTCTTCTTGCTCTGTGGGTACAAGTACCTAAGTATATAAAGTTCTGAACTAGCCAACAACGCTGCCGAGGAATCAATAGGAATTCGAGCTATTTGATGAGCGAGTTCTAAAGCAGAGACTAGGTCAAAGCGTTCATACGCTGAATCGTCTCATATTTTAAAGGAATGTGAAGTAATAATAGTGAATGAAAGATTGATGGTTTTCTAAGCAATGGATTTTATTTATTCAAAGAAGTTTGTTGAAAACGATGCTCTCCAATTTCTTACTCTAAAAACCACAAGTGGAAAATTATACAAATTAGATTTAACACTGAAATTGTATATTAGCTTTAAAAAATCCCCATTCTCGCATATGGTGCTCAAACCTGGTCTTCGACACTTCAGCAGAGGTTCAAGCTCGAGGTTTGCTAGCGAGCCATCGAGCGCAGAATCCTGGGAGTTCGAACACACCACATTGCGAACCAAAACTAAGATCACGGACGTTACCCAGAAAGCTGCTACGCTTAAGTGGGACTGGGCCGGACATGTCTGGCGCATGTTGGAAGAGAATCGGGCTAAAACATACTACACACAACATACATAATTTAGTATGTACGTATTTATGTAGGTATTTATTATTTAGGATATGTATATAAGTGTATCTATTATTTAGGATATGTATATATGTGTATCTATTTTAGTGTATTGTATACATACTTATTATTTGCACCAACAACAGCCCCATTTTATGTCCAGGAAAATCTCTGTCCATTCCAAGGTTGCCTGGAAGAGATCGCAGAAAGCGATAAGGCCGCCCATTGTATATTAAGTAGTGTTCAATTTAATTTTTGTTGTTATGTTTTTTGTGGTGTACAATAAAGAATATATAAATAAATAAATAAATAAACATGCAGTGATTGAGTCACATTAAACGCACGACGACATCGCGGCAGGCCAATGCGAAGATGGCGGGACGAGCTTGACTCCTACCGAAAGTAATGGCACTAGCAAAAGACAGAATTGTTTCTAGTCCCCAATTTCTTCACGGTCTGAGGAGGGTTAAAATAAACAAAGGTATTTTTTTATACTTTTATTATATTAGCAAATAGTTACAAATCCATTTTACAACTTAGAAAAAATCGCATAATTATCAACATAAAATACTTGCAATTCTTCAAAATGTTTGTTCAAATATATGTTTTGCTTAAAATAACAAAATGAATGCACAGATATTGACTGTTTTGTTATTGTAACTTATTTTTGACTGCATTAACATCTGAAGTTTCATACATTTAAATAGCAGGATTGATGATTATTAAACCATCTTTCAGAACAAGCGGTATCGGTAACGGTATATTTTCATGGTATTTTTGTGTGCTCTTAATGAATACCTCTGATGGGCCAGGCTGAGATACTGCTGGTCTGCTGTCTTTGGAGGTGTCCAAAGGAATTTTATGCACAAGTTCTTCAGGAACGGAGACAGCTTTGTACTAAAACAAAAACAAACAAAATATTGAAATGTACATAGTAGTTGCAACAAGTATTATTTTACTACCCTAGAATCACTACATACAGGAATAAAAAGAACTCCTTCATTGTCTTTAAACCTGACTGTGTGGCAGTAAAGCCATGTTATTTTTTTCTTATTTTAAAGACTGAACATCAATTAAAGCAGTCTTCTAATAGTTGACTGTTTTTTTACCCTTCACCGCCAGTAACAAATAAGAGTTATACACAGATACACAATATACACAGACACATAAATGATAAATGATTTTATTTCTGTAAGTAGGTTTGAACAAACACTTTTACACGTCAATCATATTATTTTTTTTTAACTAGATGAGGTCGGCGTTTCCTATCTGACTACTCTGAGAAGAAAGGCCGAAACAAACTCAGAGGTCACAGTCTCTTTTAAAGTCCAGACAAAATCTTGGTCAGATCATGTGAAGGCTATGTAGAAGCTATGCATAATTTTGATGGATTTGGATTTGCTAATCTAGTCTGATTTGCAAATCCGAATCCATCAAAATTGGATGTACTGTAGCCGTCAGTGTCTTTTGTCAACAATGTTTAGGTTAATAACAACAATTTATTACCTGCTGAATATTTGAGATATCCATTAATTTTCGCGATGGCTCAAGAATGGGCTTTGTGCGATGGTGTGATGATACTGATGATCCAGGTTGTGCATACAAATGATCTGGCCTGCGTTGATTGTTTCTAAAAAAATATTATTAGAAATATGTTAAATCAAGTGTATTGATGATGATGATTTATACCTTTATTATTCAGTAAGTATAAACTGCAGTGGAGCCTATCATTGTTGTTGCGTAACACATTTTGATCAACAAACGACAGAGCAACAATTTTAAAAATCTACTAATGAATGTAAAATGTACGAAGTACTAAAAATAGAAACACGATAAAGTACATAAATAAGTTGTTTACCTTTAGTATACACAAACAAACACAAACTACTAACCAACAGAGTATACAAATAATATTAATGAAGATAAATTTTATTTGTGAAATTACCTCCACCTGTTCAGCGTCAGGAACGGCATATTTGTTCAGCTTCTTCCCAGCGAAATCGGTAAATGCTGTTCTTTGAAAATTTAAGGTACACAACATTCTGTGTTCAGCATACAACTTCAGCCCAAAGTCTAGAGAAGACTATGCTCCACAGGCAAACAGAATTTAGCCCACAATTTTAGCAAATGTAAATCAATGAAAACTTGTTATAGCAATCGGTCCCTTAACCAAATAGATTGTTAGGTTATGTTAAGATTGATTAAGTGCTCTTACCGCTGTGAATTTGTTAGCCCAGGTTTAGGGAATCGGTACCTACAATTTGATGTGGGGGTCAGCACGAGGTGAGCCTGAGACGTAAATGTTTCAAATGTGTGACATTTGATACATTTATAACATTTTAGACCTAACCACGACAACACCACTTTTAATTCAATACGGTTACATAGAAGAACGTGTTCAACTTGACGTAAACGCGGAAAAAAGAAAAATGGTAAATCGCAAAACGTTTTGTTTCAACAAAACTACAAACAAACAGTCGAACGTCGGTCGTAAACAACAAACGGCGGCCATTTTGTAAGTGTAACGGTCCAGTGTTGCCATACAATTGTAAAGTATGGTGATTGACCTAAATTAATAGGTCTGTCATCATACTTTACAATTACTGGCAACACCTCAGTATCCCCAATAGGTATTGTTCTGTGCCCCATACAAAGTCGACCGGGCCTGTAGCAAATTGTCGTCGCTTCCATGCGCACTAGCACTCGGTGTTGTGTCAGTGACGTGTCGTCGGATGTGTCGTAACAAACAGATAATTTATATTCACGACACTCTAACTTACAGCGACATCTAGATAATCTAACTAACACTAACTTAAATATTGAAACGCCGTCAAATTTCTCTCTTTTGACGAAGATATGGATTTCATTATATAAGATGCTGAACTTGTACATTGTTTTAAATATCTCATGCAGATAGAACCGTTTTTGGAGACATTTACTAAGTCTTCTTATATATAAAATTCTCGTGTCACAATGTTAGTTACCATACTTGACCGATTTTTCATGATTTCGATGAATTCGAGGTCTGAGAATCGGCTACTATCTATTTTTCATACCCCTAAGTGATAAGGGTTGGAAATTATTTCTAGGGACATAGAAATAATTTATATGGCAAAACAACGTTTGCCGGGTCAGCTAGTTTTTATATAAATTTTGTTTTATTTGCAAACCCATTCCAAGGTCATTTTTGAACCCATTTTGGGGTAATTTACAAACCCATTATGTGATTATTAACAAACCATTTTGAGCTCATTGATTTGTGCGTTCATCAATTTACGTAAGGCGTAGATTTCGCGTCGGTGGGCGTGTAGCGCAGGTGCGCACAGTAAATACACACGTGTACACGAAGCAATGCTCGGAGAGCGCGACGCGGCGGGGGCGCGGTGCTCTAACGCGCGGGACCCCTCTATTGCAGGTGAGAACGAGGAGAATAAGATGAGCATGGTGATTGTTGTTCGCTGTCGTGCTGCCCGTGTTCGTGAGGTTCGCCTGGATGGCGTACTGCTTCAGGTAACGGACGGTAGCTCGGTGTTGTCGCACTGTATGTGTCGCTCGTGCCTGTCTTTACCTTAAAGGAATAAAGTGAGCGTATTGGGGTTAAACTTTAGACCTTCAAAAATTGCTAATTGTAAGCCTTATTTGAAAAAACGAAAGGTATAAAACTTTGAACTGCGCAAGGCAACAAACGTTCAACTTCTCGTACAAACACATTACCAGGAAATTTTCATTAGGTATATGTATATCTTCAACTACACGGAACACGTAAATAGTTTACGAACTTGACTATAATTACACGATGCATTTTAATGACTAGCGAAATACTATGACACCGTAATGAAGTTAAATTGACTTAATTTTGTTGGCAACTTCAATTAGCGAGCGGGACGTTGTTTACGTCGAACGTAGGCTTTATTTAATGCACAATCATTTTTAAATTGAATATCGAACACCATGTAAGTAGAGTGGGATGTTAAATGCCCTTTTGTGCAGTTAAAAACACTGTGGGTAAATACAAGTTTGGGTTTAGGTTTTTATAGTGAAAATGATAAGTTTTACAATTCATTATCAGTGTTGTCCTCTAGGCAATTATCTATTATCATAACTCTATCCATACACATAATAAAATAGTAACGAAGAATTTTCGTCCGTTTGTCTGTTTGTCTGGATGTATGTTCCGGATTGGCGCAAAAACGGCTGAACAGATTTAAATAAAATTAGCTCACAGATAATATAACCTGGATTAAAACATAGGGTACTTTTAATTCCGGTAATAAAATAAAAAGAAAAGAAAGAAAATACGTTTCCGTTCCTTAGGGATATATTCCGACATCCACATGGGCGAAGCCGCCGGTAAAAACCACAACAGCATTGCGATTCTGTAACCATCTCACCGTGAAAACTTACGTGAAGTGAGCGTGGAGTGAGTTGTCAGTGTAGTCCCACTGATGCTAGGGATTGACCAAGCATTACATTTACAATCATAATCGAGATTTTAATTATATTTTTAATGTTAGTTCTGTTGATCATTTTATATTATTTCAAAGCTAGTATTTTAGTGTCTGTGAGTTTTTTTTTATAAAACAGCGACACAGAAATTCAGTCAGAAACGTGTTCAGGAAAAAAAATAAAAGAAATAATTTGAGTTTCTGACTGAATTTCTATTTTGCTGTTTTATTTAAAAAACCCGTAAATAATAATTTTTAGCCACTTAAATACTAGCCTTGAAATAATATAAAATGATCAACAGAATTAGCATCAGGGGGATGACACTGACAGCTCAGTCCACGCTCACTTCACCTAAGTGTTCACTTCACGGTGAGATTTTTACAGAATCGACATAATGCTCTGCAGTGAGTTTTCAGTCGGCAAATAAATTATTCTTCCCTTTCACAGTCAACCATAACAGCATCTTAATAAAGGGGCGGGTTGCATACACGCCATTCCACAAAACCATCAAACAACGAAAACAACTAGCAACATTTTTCAATAAACGTCAAGTAATTGTGGCATTGGAAAACGCACAAAACCCAATTACGAACGGTTCATAGTCGGATAAGTTAATGTTTCCACAACATGCAAATAGCATTAAAATATCGGTGGAAAGCCAATTAAAGTCGTAAACTTTAATTGATATTCATGAACTCATAATGGGAAATGTAGCTGAAAACGCTGTTGAAAACTTCCACTTCGCGGAGCCTCTAATTATGCTTAAAACGAGCACCTGAGCCACGAGCCACGTTCTACGCTTCGTTATCTTTCTCGCTTACTGACTATAATTTTTTTTTCCCACAAAAATTATGAAAATAAGCAAGATAGTTGAGTTAAGAATTTGCTTTCACAAACACTGTCTACGGATCGAATTAGGCAGTCTGTGAGGAAAGTCAGCAGCTAATATCTTTAAAACTCTTTGCCTTTTAAGGCTAATCTAAAAGGGGAAAATAAATTGCTTTATTAACAGAATTCACGGTAATCCACGAAATCAGTTCCGAGAGAAAATCCGTAATAGTATCCACTCTTGCTATTATCCTGGAACCTTCAATTAAGGCTTATATCGGAAAAAGTTCATCACATTAGTGAAACAGGGTCGATTTTTGAACCCCCGAACTGAAAATCAAAGGAAAAAACTCAGGATATAGATTGTATTACAGTGCGCTTACATGAATCCCGACGAAATACTGAAATATGAAATGGATTATTGAAGCTCTTATTTCTCCGATATATTCCATATTGTAAACGAATACCTACATTCTATATTGCATACTTATTGTTACATGTATGCACAAAGTTTATTGTATCATTAAAATTTGAGCCCAAAGGATCGAAGGCGTTACTACATCAATACCGATTCGACTGATTTTACGGAAAATCGAAGGTTCACATGGCTTACGTTCCAATTACCCACTGCCTCTCCCTTCAAGTTGTTGACCTACATTCCCTCGGTTTGTTTCCTGAGCCAAAACTCTCAGATCACGAACCTCTTAAGCAAATCAATTCGATCCTTATTCATATCCTGGTAAGGTTGTTATTAGAAGAACAAATGGTAGCGCTTCAAACGATTAATATTCAGTAGCTTTTTACTGTTCGTACCTATCAATTTGTTTAATAAATGATACTTCACACTTCTGTTCTTTTGTAAGTTTCCACAATCCGCCTGTCATCGGTGATGCTTTTTCATTAGTATATTTTACGAAGGGATTGTCAGTGTGTACATTGTCTTAGGCCGGTTGCACTTTGGGTGCGTTTTCGTACGAATATGAATCTTACAAGCACGTACGAAAAGGTGCGGTCCAACCCGACCCTGTACTGTACACCTAGTGATGCGAGCTAGTCGTGCGTGTGAGCGCAATTCGTACATCCAATACTTCGTATCCAATCTGCAGCCGGCCTAAGCCTCTTCGTGATTCTGTTAGAACAAATCACACAGCATACAATAACAAACGACAGGCTCCTTGTAAATGTAAATTGGTTGGCTGTTATGGGTAGAAGACTGTTATGATTGACACTAAAGGAAGGTTGCTCTGCCTTCCTTTTATACATGTTGAAGAGCAAACAATGTAGCAGCCCTGAAGCGAATGTTCGTGGAAATAATTACATCCTCTTAGTAAAATATAGTCGCTGGTTTTACGATGAAATCCTTGTTAGTTTAAGCTACATTTGTATTTGATTTTTTGCTATGACCATTGTAAGGATTTTATAGAGGTAATTGTAATTAACATTATTATTACAATTACATCATCATTACATATAGTTTCCATGCTCTTGTTTCATGTATATTATTGTACATATATATATAGATAAGTACCTACATATTTTATGTATTTATTGTATATGTAAATGATAGACCACGAGCTACACCTGCAGTATTGCCTCTCCTTCTCCCTCTAATCCATCCAAAGGTTGTCTGTAAAAGATCGCTTATAAATAAATATAAATAATAAAACCGCCTATTGCGTCACCCTATGTAAATTTCTACATTTATATCTGTAATTATTATGGTTTACATAATAAACAGTATTCTATTCTATTAACATCATTAGGAAACACAGCTCTCCAGGCAGCTTGCCTAAAGAATCCCGCATAGCTTCCCACATCTCTCTTTCATCTTCCCTAACTGTCCTAAGAGAAACCACACGTAGGTAAATAATCCTTTGCCTAATAGGCTTTATTTTTGCCAAGGCTGAGGTACAGAATAATAACCTGGTTCTAGACTGTGTCCACGTTATTATTAAATCTTTGTAATAATGGTCTACTTTTTTTGCATATTCTACTAGTAAAAATGTTAACAAAATCACCGGTCAAAATCACTGTTCAGACAGATTACCACTTTTTCAGGACTTGCCCTAATAACGTACCATGTACGGATTAACTATCAAATTTCTGTGTCTAAAACTTGGTATACCTAATAAATATGTATAATATAGGTACAAGTTATACACGTAAAGTGTTATCAAATCAGTGGTATACATAATAGCATTAGGTACTTACAACGGCTCGTCAACTCGTTAACAGCCATTACCAAAACGTCGTTAGTCGATAATTTATTTAAATTGACGCGTAAAAGCGTCTAATAAAGTCTATTTTATGAGTGATTTATTACTTTGCGTTGTTTTTAATGCGTTTAAGGTTTTGAGCACCAAGATTTTTCAAGACTATTTTTAAACATTGTAAATCCCGTCAAATAAAAGAAGAATAGGTATATCAGCTGCTTACCTGAAGATCATCATTATTAGAACTCATCTAATCACTTTATTAATCGTAAGCTCGTAGAATATCTGGTTAGTACAGAAAAACAACCAACTCGACGTCAATGAGCTTACATCCTCTCATACACAATAACATTTTATTATTATACGTGATCTCCAGAAATAAGACCCTAGAATATATCTGTAAAAGAAAACAGCGAAATAAAAACACAATACAGAAACAAAATTGTAAATATACATTTTTCTGAGGAAATCGCCAATCCGACCGTTATGGCTCTTAGCTTGCTTCATGAAAATACATCTGTATATTTCTAAATCTTGTAATATTTACACACGGTTGGATATCATTATAGTCCCTTGGGCGAACCCTTAGTATCAAAATCCGTTGTTCCCGCTCCCTTGTAACTAAATAATTTCACAATCCACAAGAGAAGAATGGGGTCATACTACTCGGTTGATTAGTTATCCCCGTGACCGTTGATAAAAATTAAATGAACATGTCGCGCGTGCTGTTCAGAAATGACAAGTTATGAAGGACATTTTGGGGTGGGTTGTAATGTGCTTTTGAGAGGACGGGGTATGTTATAAAGACTAACAGTTAAATTTCCTGGACAACAGCTAAATGATATAATGATGAATAGACACGTTGACAGTTAATTAATAATTTAATCTTACTAAAAACGATATCACTGTTAACCCAAAAACAACTTATTGCTTGGAAATATTTAAAATCAAGCTTTTGAGTAAATCACCACTTTTGTCGACTAATGCTCACCCTAAACAACAATATAATGATTTTTTTAATATGTATTGCACACAGTTTGATAACACATTCATTCCAAAGACATTCTCGGTTAATAGAAACGCTTCCTTCAGTGACTGGGCCACCATTGGTATACATAAAACTAGAAAACCACCTAACTAATTATATTATGAACGGACTTGTTTATTCACTGCTGAATTTAATTTATATGAATTATTGTAAATTATTTTTTAAAGTTTGTAATATGGCAAAGTCACATTATTTGAGTTCAAAAATTAAAAATAGTAGTAATGTAATTAAAATGACATGGAATACGAAACGGGAATGTGATGTGTGAAAAAAGTAGTGACTACAGACTTGCTATTGTCATCGGCATTTTTGGATCGCAGAGAACTCCTGTTAGTGTACACCATTTATTAAAACCAGACATCGTTCTGTGCATAACGTCGGCTGTTATGGATCCGTCTTCCGCGATTACTCATCCTAGGTATTTAAATGCATTTACTCTAGGTAGGTAGGTGAGTACCTACACGTTTTGCTGTAGTGACACATAGTTTCTCAAAGTCTGTTCACTTTGTGTAGTAGGAGTCTGATTTCGAGGGGGTTTTTGCTAAAGTAATCCACAACATGCTTTCCTAGGGTACTTCCTTTATCCGTTTTTAGTTTATGCCATTTAATTTTCTCCACTTTGGGTATATTTATCTTAATGGGTGGTTTAAGTTTCAGGGCTGTTAATAGTAGACTGTGTTGGGAGGTGAGGGGTTCCCCAAGAATAACCTTGCAGTCCTTAATTCGTTTCAGATCTTGTTTATCTGTTAGGATATAGTCTATCTGTGTCTTTGAGTTTCCACTCCTATAAGATATTAAATGTTCATCCTACTTTTGAAAAAAGGTATTTAGTACTGCAAGATTTTGAGAAGTTGCGAATTCCAGAATTGTTTCACCATCACTGTTTTGCTTTCCATGTCTAAAGCCGCCATGGTAACCCTCAAAGCTGTCCATGTTCATCCCCACATGGCCGTTCAGATCTCCACATTTGATTCTTTGTTCAGTTTGGGGTATTGTTATTAGATGTGTCTGCAGGTCTTCCCAGAATTCTTGTTTTTCTGTATCAGAGCAATTGACTAGTGCTGCCTAGACTAAAACGACGTTTTGGCATGGTTGCTATCCCAGGGCCAGCTTCACAGACATGATGCGATCGTTGATCCTGTTTATTTCAATCACTTTTTCGCTGAGATGTTGATGCAGGACCATTCCATTTTGGTATTCTCTTTGCCATTGTATGTGAGTTTGAAACCGTTCCAGATTTGACGTGATTTGGCGACTTTACATTTTGTTCCTTGCACACAGCATTTTTTTATGCGTCGTCTGTATAGAGTAGCGCTGAGTTCAGCACTTCTTACAATCATTGTGCCTATGTTCCAAGTTCGTGTGCGCAGTTGGGACATTGGGAAAACATTTTGCTGTTTAGATCTTCTGTCGCTTCGAGGGGACGCCCTAGTATCCGTCGCATTCGCACTGTCGTCGCTTGAGGTGGACGCCCTAGCCTTAGATCTCTTTCCTTTCTTGTTGTGCCTCATGATTAATATAACAAAAATTGGCTATTGGTTTTTACAGTCGGTTGCCATCTGACACCAAGGTCCTAATCTTCCTGGAAGACTTGAAAGCCGCCGTTGACCAGAATAGGAATGTCCGGCGCCTTTTCTAATGAACTCTCAGACCTAAGAGTCCATCACAAACGAGGACCTCTACTCTGAATTTGTCGGAGAAGGTGGGGTTGGGTTTGATAACGGAGTTTTCTCTTCGGCCTCTTTGGTCCGCGGGAGGTATTTTATTTCCGTCCTATCCTTCAACAACTAGAGGCTGTTGACGGGCATTCCTCGATCCACCACCAGAGGACTCGCTCTCTAGGGTTAAGACTCCCCTGACAGATAAATTTACACAGTGACTATTGATTTTATTTTGCTAACTACTGTACTTTTTTTCTATACCTATACCTTTTTTACATATACAATATGAATTACAATTATGAATATTTACTGTATACAGTATTATATTATTAAATTGTGAATGTGAGGACTATGTGGGCCATTGCTTTTAGTATAGTTAGTTTGAGTAATTTATGCGGCCTACCCAATGTCTTTTCTTTCATAATGTTCGTCGAATCGTTGTGCTCCTTAAGTTCTGAGTTGAGCTGCACGATTACTGACAAATGCGAGAACTGACTGGACAGGTCCACTCAATCTGTGGTTCTTTCCTGAAAATACCATTTCAGACACCAATCTACATGGTCTTTACATGATCTGACCAAGATTATGTCTGGACTTTAAAAGAGACTGACCTCTGAGTTTGTTTCGGCCTACCTTCTCAGAGTAGTCAGATAGGAAACGCCGACCTCATGCGTCAAAGTGTTTGTACGAACCTAGTTACAGAAACTAAGCCAGCCTATAAACAAAGTTCCAAAATAACTTTTAATATTTTTTACGAGTCAGGTGGGCCCAAATGGAATCACCATTAGAGGAGAAAGCGCTTCAGCATTTTATCGAAAATAGACTTAACGATGACTTTTTGGCTTGAAACTGAATTGAATATTTATGAGGCACCCTCCTTTTGACGCTCCACAGACAATACTTAGCTACGCAATCCCATTTCATATTATTCTCGAATATTATGAAAGGATCTGAAGTAGAAATTAAGCCAGGAATACATAAGCGAGTAACTTGAATGAAAGTATGCATGTGCATGCATCGCCAGTCAGAAGTTGTTATGGCACATTGTGCCTTATTTAAACAATATATTTATTCGTTGGAATATATTACATAATTTTGTGCTGTTTGCAAATATGCTACTGACGTACATGGTGTGAAAAGACCCATCACGAAACCGCCATCTACGCATTATGTGTCTACATCAAACTAAGTAACCCTCTGCAAAAGTTGGGAAACGACTTTTTATTTTTGGTGTGAAAATACGCTGTTTACGGTAGTGCGCAATGTAACGCACGCAAAACATTGTGCATAAGGGTGTTTGAAACGGTACAGGGATCGTGGGAGTATTAAAAGTTAAGTTATAACATAAACAACTGGGTTTCATGAAAAAAACGTCAATAAACTTGGAACTTTGACCTTTCACCATGACATCTTCGTAAATGATAAATACATGATAAATGATTTTATTTCTGTAAGTAGGTTTGAACAAACACTTTTACACGTCAATCATATTTTTTTTAAACTAGATGGGGTCGGCGTTTCCTATCTGACTACTCTGAGAAGAAAGGCCGAAACAAACTCAGAGGTCACAGTCTCTTTTAAAGTCCAGACGAAATCTTGGTCAGGTCATGTGAAAGCTATGTAGATCGGTGTCTGCAATGGTCTTTTGAGGAAAGAACCACACAGATTGAGTGGACCTGTCCAGTCAGTGCACGCAATTGTCAGTAATCGTGCAGCTCAACTTAGACTCAAGGAGCTCAACGATTCGACGAAAATACTAAAGAAAGGACATTTGAGTAGGCCGCATAAATTACTCAAACTGCCAGATCATGATTACGTTGAGAAAAATACAAAAATAAATATAAATAAATCAATGACCGACATAGTTCTCACATTCACAATAATTAGAATAATATTACAATAATCTTTGAGGACCATGTAGATTTGTGTCTGAAATGGTCTTTTGAGGAAAGAACCACACAGATTGAGTGGACCTGTCCAGTCAGTGCACGCATTTGTCAGTACCCGTGTAGCTCAACTCAGAACTTAAGGAGCTCAACGATTCGACGAACAATACCAAAGAAAGGACATTTGGGTAGGTAACCAGAAGGTTCCTAGGTATGGTACGTTAAAAAGCAATTATCATAATAACGGGAAGAACAGGTGAATCTAGGCTTCGTTAAGGGTACGTTTACACCCGTCATGTATTCATTGCTACACGTGTACATAAATTGATATTATCAGTTTCGTAAGGAGTTTATTGAATCGAAATAATCTAACACAATGTAGGAGTTTGTCTTTGGTATCGGTGACCTACATTCTGTAAATTCAACATAAGTAAGTAATTGGTAACAATTACCTCATTATTGATGAAGCCACTTCAGCTTTCATTCAAAAGGACAAGCATGTTTGCATACATAAGTAGCATATTTATACATGCTCAAATTATTTAGTTCTAGTAGGAAGACCATCTTATCTATACATAAAAATACATTCATATACATACATGCTTACAAATAAATAAAATTTAAGTGTCTGTTCGTAATGTCAAAATAACAGCTTTTTACTAAATGCATATGTAAGTATATTCGGTACTTACGAGTATAACAAAAAAAAAAAACATATTTTTTTATTTTTGTCAATCTGTCTGTTTGTTCCAGCTAATCTCGGAAACGGCTGGACCGATTTTGACACGACTCACTTGCAGACAGCTGATGTTATACATGAGTAGTAACGTAGGCTACTTTTTGTCCCGATAGCTCAGCAGTTACCAACATCCATGCGGGCGAAGCCGCGGACAACAGCTAGATTAGTAAATAAATTATGAAGTTAACGATATTACTACAATGTATTTATTGTAAACTATTAATTATTATAACATTAATATAAATTAATGATATAATTTTCGTGTTTCAATTAAACACATTAACACAGACTTTTACTTTACTGAGTTCTGTCACAGGTCAAAGAATACAAGTATGTAGTTCTGTATTAGGTATCCTACTGTTAGAATTGCGATGAAAATATTTCTTTTTGGTTCTTTTACATAACTACAGACAAGCCTTTGTGATTGAAACCGGGTTTACATGACAAAATTTGTTATTTCATTACCAATTTCTCGTGAAAACTTCTAATTTCATGATGCATGCATAAATTTAATTAAATCTAAGCACCTCGAGCCAAGCGTGGTTTTACATAAAAGTAATGTCGCGCAACTAACTTCATTATCAAAATGCAACGTGAAACTAGTCGCGAAAGCGCGCGAAAGACGTCCTTTCGCGCGCTTTTCGTGACGTCTGTTATTGTTGGGTAGTAATTTCTTTCTGTGTTTTTTACGCATTTTGTATTGTCGATAAAAATATAAAGTTTGTCAACGAATACCAACGAAATGAGTGTCTCTGGGATCCGAAACACCCTGCATAGAGAAATAGATATGCCCGAGAAGTGGCTTACAAGGAAATTTTATTATGAATAATATATAAGTAATTGGAACCATTATTACCTCTTTATTGATGAAGCCACTTCAGCTTTTATTCAAAAGGACGAGTATGTATAATATGCTCGTACTATTCAGTTTTAGTAGGAAAACCGCCACTTATTTATACAATAAATTATGAAGTAAACTTTATTGTAATCAGCGCCTGACACTACTCCATACAAGTTTAGATGTGATTAAAAAGTTGACTACTAAAATTACATCAAATTATGTCAGGTGCTGACTAATTGGACAGGACTAAACTAATATTTATCTTCTGTCCTTTTCATAATGAAATAGAAAGAAAAAGATGCACTCAACTTAAATTTAGTTTAGTTTGTGAACAAGGGAATCGGCACCAGTGAGACGTATTTACAAAAGGTGACTAAAAATAAATTTATGAATAAGAAATAACAGTAGGTAAGTAAATGACTTATAAACTAAATTTGCAGCTCTTTGTGAAACTGTTGTTGTATGCCTATGTGATGATATGTGCGTCTTATTTTTAAACAGTGATTGTGGTGTTTTGGGTGTGAGGGTGTGTGTGTGAGGATGTGTGTGTGTGGGTGCGTGTGTGAGGGTGTGTGTGTGAGGGTGTTCTTGTGAGTGTAAATGTGTATGTCTTCTTTGAAGTGCCTATGTGTTCGAAATGCAGTTTATGGATTTTAAACTCAGTGAGTACTTCCATTATTGAAAGACAAGACCTTTTGCCTTGTTTACGTGCAGAAATCTGGTCATACAAACACACCGGTTGCCAGTACTACGCACCTGACCTTTCTGAAGAACATCACTATAAGTCCTCCTACGGCGTCCCCTCCCGGCGTTTCCATTCACATCTGCCTTGTAAACACCTTTTGTTAGTCGCCTTTCATACATCCTCTCAACATGATCAAATAAACTAAGCTTACTCTTACTATTAAGTAAGAGTAAGCTTAGTTGATTTGATCATGTGTGTGTGTGTGTCGTAAGTACTAAGAGAACTAATACTAGTGTAGTAGTTCTCTTAGTACTTACGACTAATCAACTCAAAATTGGGTTAACCCTTACAACATTTGCTCTGGTCACCGCTTCGGGGGTATACCCGTAACACTCTGACAGTGACCGACGCTGATCCTGACTATGTAGACAAGTCTTAGAATGTGATGGACATATCAAAGAATACTGACAATGTAACATCTAAGATGCTTTCTGTTTTGTGACGTCATAGTAAAGAGTGATGTGATAAGGGTTTTGATGTCTAGATAAAATTAATTGAATTGTGGAGAGACTTTGTTTGCTAAAGGTTTGTATTATGAACGAATTTAATTTTGAAACGTAACGTAAGGTAACTAGGTAGGTATCGTAATAAATCTCATTCTAAGGGTGTTAAATCTTTGTGGATCGCCCGGAGGACACGGTGGAGCATACGGTGGAGGTCTGCCCTGCTTGGGCGGAGCACCGCCGTGTTACCGTGGAGGCGATTGGCGGTGGCGATCTCTCGCGTCCGGCCTTGGTCCAGGACATGATACGGAGCGAGAGGGCTTGGGAAGCCGTCACCTCCTTCTGCGAAGCAGTAATGTTCGCGAAGGAGGAGGCGGAACGCGTGAGGGAGAGGCAAAATTTGCGCCCTCACGCCCCTAGCCGCCGCAGGAGACGCCCTGGGCGTCGGGAATCGCAGGCCGATTCCCGGCCACCGTAGGCGCGGGCTTGCGAACGGCGAGCAATGGGCAGCTCGCCGTTCGATAAGGACCAGGCCCGGGCCGACGGCGCGTTGTGTTCCACGCGCGCCTCAAAGAGATGTCAGCACCAATGACGGGGTTTGCTAGGACCGATGCCTGCTAGGGTTGCGGAAAAGTCCAAGAGGGTTACCGTGGCCCCTGGCACAGGCAACTGAAGGAACACGGGTGGGTTTTAGTCAGTAAGAGTCTGACACGCCCTCCTGCTCTGCCCAGAGCGGGAGAAGTTATTTGATGATTTCCCACCCACAAAAAAAAAGGGTGTTAAATCTTTGGGTTTGTAGATATTTGATGCTATTTCAGCGTTTGCGAATATTTGTTGCGTGAACTGATTTAACCATACCTATAATTTGATCGGGTACGGATCGAATAAAAATCTACCGGAATTTTCTAGTTATTTACTAGTCCGTGGATATTGATAATGAAATTGATAGGAATAGCCCACGGCATCACACTGCCAATTATATCATATTTTTTCGGGATCCAATTAATAGTTTCGGTTCACTGATTTTAATAATTGCTTCAGGTCATATTTCCTCTTATAGCATATTTTTCGTAAGTTATATGGTCTGTTATTTTCAATTCAAAAAAATCTAACCTACTAGAAACGTTATCTTAATAAAAATGTATTTTTCCATGAAAAAATTACTACGTAGCTTTACCAAAAACCCTTTTGTTCCTATTTCCAAAAAGAAAAACATGATTTTCATGTTATGTTTTTTTAACTAAAATAGTATCCAATTTTCAGGTAGGTAAGTACTCCAAAAACTTAGTAGAAAAAAGTTAAGCTAGTTAGTGTAATTTTCTATTTTCAAAATAATCTTCAATTGTTTTAGTTTTTAAGACATATCGAAACAATGTAAAAATTGTTTATAAAATAAATATAATGATCAATGTCCAGTCTTTCCTTCCAGGTAACAACGATGGAACAAGTTCATGCCAGACTATAAACAAAGGGAAGCTAGTTTGTTACTATAAATGTATGTTATTATAATTTAAAGTCGCTCTTCGTGTCTTTCTGTGTGACCACAGTGTTTTCACCATCATTTAAAGTATTTATTCCAAGAGATTTATTTTTCAATACATTCACATTAAACTTACATATAAATGCTGAAATTATACTCACAGAATATAATTTCAGCGAACCAATACGGTTTTCGATCAGGTAAAAGCACAGAAGATGCAGTCTTAGAAGTAACTGGAACTATAACAAAAAAAAAAACTCAAAACAATAGCAATTTTCCTAGACCTTTCAATAGCTTTTGATACATTCTATGGTCCCCTCTTGCTTGAAAGTTGGAACAGATTGGTGTTAGAGGAGTGCGTCTAGACATTTTTATGAGTTACGTGAGTGATCGTTCTTAAACCCTTAAGATAGGAAATCACGTTAGCAAACAGCAATTTTTAACCTTCGGAGTGTCCCGCAGGGTAGTGTCCTTGGACCTACCCTGTTTCTTATTTACATAAATGTCCTATGTAATCTGGCTCTAACTAACGCTAAAATTATAACCTACGCGGACGATACCGTCATGCTCATTCGTGGTAATGATTGGTTGGAGACTCATGTTTAGAGTCCACTCTGCTTGTTGCAATGAAATGGCTGAATAAAAGCCTGCCAACCCTCAATGTAGAAAAAAACAAGTTCATTACATTTACTCTAAAGTAAAGCCTCTCAACCTCCTTCTCCTTATAATCTGACGGCGCATAAATGCGGGTTCATATCGACTGATTGCACCGGTTGTGCTCAGATTACGCGCACCCATAGTATTAAGTACTAGGGTATTGTAGTAGATAGAGATTACTTTAACTCACACACTGACATATTACTTGTTTGCATAATTTGGGAAATCGTATACTTTTACAATGTTTGTAAATATAATAATAATAAATAATAATAATATGGGAGAACATCCACACAAGGTCTTCAGGTCCCGAACTAGGCAGAGCCTGTACTACGGTAACCTGATGACTGATATACATACTTATATACATATACACACCCAGACACAGGTCAAACAGACATGTTCATGCACACAAATGTTTGACTTGTCCGGGGATCGAACCCGGAACCAGCGGCTCAGAAGGCAGGGTTGCTACCAACTGCGCCAACTGGTCAGTATCAACACCATGTATCTATCACTTAATTAACTTATTTATCATTGATACGTTTATTAAATTCTTTTTACCTATTGTGGTAGGGTAATTTTTATTATAGGTGCATCGTCTTCACATATTATATAATTAATGTATACAAAATATTGTAACACATTTTAAAAGAGTAACGGTGGAGTTTCTTGCTCATTCTTCTCCATACGAAACTACCTTTTGGAAGGGGCGACTAGAATCAATTCTATTTAAATGTAAATGCTGACGTTCAAAAGTGCCTTTTATGTGCCTATTTGAAATAAATGCTTTGACTTTGATAGTACGCTGACATGGAAGGAGAAAATTGAGGCTCTGGTTTCCAGGGTCAGAAAATTAATATTTGTCTTTAAAAACCTACGAACATCTGCTGATTTTGCCACACTACGAACAGTATACTTCGCTCTGGCGCATTCCATCCTAAAATATTGTACTGCAGCTTGGGGTGGAGCTGGGAAGTGCTTAATGCTCCGTCTGGAACGGGCACAGAGGGCAGTGTTACACACAGCAGCAAGACACACAAACCTGTTCGATTTCCAACTACTGAACTGTACGCTCTTTGCGAGTTACCAACAGTCAGTCAGTCAACACGCATTTCTTCTTTCTTTAGTGCTGCGTAAACACTCAGGCCTTCCATTTTATATTGTTGTCGTTGCCCAAAAACGCAGATCTGACAGAATCTGCCAGTTGGAATCTACCAAAGTTCAAGCCGGTCGGCGATAATATCACTTTCTTAGCTCCACTTCGTATAATCGAGCACAGTTCAATATTATATCCACTGACCTTGCGAGAATTTTCTTAGTTTTAGTTTTTAGTCTTTTAGTTTTGCTTTTGTCTCGACTTTTTGGAGATCTGCGTTAATGAGTGCTACACAGTATTATACTAATGCAGTGGTTATCGAACACAGAGTTTCTGTATACTGAGTTTTTCGTTTCAATAAATTGTATTTATTATTATTATTAGCAAGGGCGGGTCGTTGGTGTAAATATATGTGCGTCTTCGACTTTGCCATTTAACCTTACACACACACACACACCGCCATGTTTGGCAAGGCTAATTTGCTACCATATTACGTTGGTGCCTGTTTGATATTCGAAATGAATTAAATTGAAACTGTTTATGCTGTAATATCAATTAGTTTACACATACTCAGAGCATGTGTAAGGATTCTGATACTACATAAATTACAGTAACATAATTTCGAGAGTAGTACCTACACCTCTTTGTGATGAGATTGTCGGGAGAAATACTACCATCATAGGTACCTATTCCTGCCACCAAGCGGCTTTGTTGTGTTTCGCTTAGGTTTGGGACATGGGTTTTAATGTAATTACAGGCAAAAGAGATATTTCAGTCACTATAATGTAAACGCACCGCAATGTACATTCTGTCTTAGACCACGTTCGCGCGGACGTAAAAATATCGCAGCGGGATTTTATCGCGCACTGGATTATCAACTCTGGGTGTTGAACCGAGCATTGAGAATCAAACAGAGAACATCCCAGCGCGTCGAAAACACAAACTTATGGATTTTAACTCTCGGTGTTGAACCGAGCATTGAGAATCCAACAGAGAACATCCCAGCGCGTCGAAAACACAAACTTTTGGATTTTAACTCTCGGTGTTGAACCGAGCATTGTGAATCCAACAGAGAGCATCCCAGCGCGTCGAAAACACAAACTTTTGGATTTTCAACTCTCGGTATTGAACCGAGCATCGAGAACCCAATAGAGAGCATCCCAGCGCGTCGAAAACACAAACTTTTTCGATTTTCAACTCTCGGTGCCAAGCATTGCGCTGAAGATCCAGTGCGTAAAAAAATCCCGCCGCAACATTTTTACGTCCGTGCGTACGTGGACTTACCATCAGATGCAAGACTGCCTGCTTGTTTGCGCACAAAACTTCTTTTGACTTTTGACTGTCAACTTAAATTTCTCATTAGCAGCCTGGAGTCTAAATTTGTGCCCGGTTGATGGCAATAGGCTCGCCCCCTATTACTTGGGGCTTAAGCATAACTGGCGAAATATGAATGTACTATATGTACACCTCTACCTAACCCGGGGATTACAAGCGTGATGTTTTGTTATGTTAACATACACAAATGTATAGGTACCACTAGTGACATATTCACAGATCGTGCTTATAGTCACAAACCCCCGATAAATGAGTATGAATAAAATAAATGCGGTATAATGAAAAGTGCTTTGTTTCTCCCCCAGTTCCTGGCAATGTTAGCTCATACGAATAAACAAGCATTTTATTTGGGGAACGTTTGGGTTGAGTTGACAACGTAAAATAATTGCTCGAGAAACATTTTCATTTCGTAGTAATCTGGTGCATTGCCAAAAGGTAAATTTTCTGTCGGTACGGAAATGACTGTAATAATTTGTTCTGCTTTAATAGTTACTAAGCGAAAAATAATGTTCCTTTTGACCAATCTGAACAAAGTTTTTACTTAAATTCAGTACACAGAAGAATGAGTAAAAGTGAAACAAAAATATCTCGAAAGCCTTAAATATAAATTGCAAATATTAACCAAATACTTCGCAAACCCAATTTGGGGCACAATGTGATTGTTTTAGTTCCATTTCCCCATTAAGAACTTATTAGGGTCCCTGTTATGGCAAAAAGGTCTTGCATCCAAGCGGGCATTTGTTAGGATGTAAATTTATTCAAGAATACAAAGCTCGCTCACTGTAACAAAAACTGTATGAGGGTAATGTTGGGGAGACATGACCTCGCTGGATTACCTACCGCGAATTTTGAAACACCCAGCTAATTTCACGGCATTCGTCTTTTTTGTGCATTCACGGTTAGGGGAGCTTAGGACAAATTGGCTCACTTACTTTTGTCTTTTGATTTTAGTTTTTGTTACGCCGAATTAATAATGGGTATTTGTAACCGGGTTCTTCTCCTTGTTAATTTTGTAGCGGAAAAAATGCAAATCTCGTTTTTGTTGTGAAAGAAAGCTGAAATGCGTTTAGGAGGAGTAACAATGTGATGGGGGAAGGGTAAATTAAATTTGTAGCGGGTTGATAAATGGGTCACCTTACAATCGACTACATTTAAGCTTGTTTATAAAGTTATCTGAGGGCTTACAAATTCAATGATAGAAATATTATGTTATAAAGTGTCGCCATATAAAGTAAATTTGGGATTTTAATGTTCGTAACCAACTACCAATCATTGTTCGAACTGTTTATTATAATTAAGTCTCGAGATCCTTTTAAATACTCTTACAGTATATGTGTCAGTATGTTTGTACATCATTAACTGCGTCCTATACCGGCCGGTCGATTCTGCAACAACCTCACCGTGATAACTTAGGTTAAGTGAGCTTGAAGTGAGCTGTCGATAGTTTCAATCCCTAGCATCAGGTGGAATGATAGGTAACTTCACCTAAGCTATCACGGTGAGATTGTTGCAAAATCGACCAGGGTGTTTGCCAAATAAAACAGACACAAATCCGTCCCGCGTTTTGCGTGGATGTGACGCATGTTTCCCCCAACCTTTCATATTTTCAGTGTTAGTGTTATTTTTTGCGTCATGTTTACCGCAAATAAACGCATTTTCTTTCTTTCTTCTTTCTAAATGAAAAAACAATCTTTAACATAATTCACCAAGTCCAAAAATCAAATTCATGTCGGTCAGTAAGAAGATCAAAGCGAAACAGCGCCAACAAAGCACCCGCTCAATTGTGAACGCGCGCTCAAACTTATGTTCAAATATTTGTTTATGGTTACAAATCAATTCCCATTTCCCGCTCACTATTGTTTCATCCCAAGTAACAAAAAGCTTAAAATATTTGCGGACGCCTGAGGCGCGGTCTGCGGATGACAGCGTAATAATAACCTCTCCTCACTCCGCTATTTCCTAATCGATATTGATCCACCGAACCTAGTTTTTGTACGGAACGATGTGCGGGACAGACTCTTTACCTGCCGGTAGAACAATGAACTCGTACAAAGGAAATTAATATATGTGTTGAAACGTTATATTAAAACCTTATCTAAGCTTCAGATCAATCAATCAAGTAATGCTATAATACCCACCAAGGCCGAGCTTACGTTAAAAGGTATTACCAAACTCGTTCAAAAAGCTTTTAGACAAAGGTGAAATTGCAAAGCTTGAAAAGCTCCCTTTGTTTATTATCTGAATGTTCTACCAATATATGAGGGGTTGTAGATTAGGGTGCGCGGAACTTTCGATCTACGCACTTAAACTATAGTTTGTCAAACGGGCGGGAATTTAGTTGAATAGTCAATCGATTTACGACATCCGATCTTGGCGCCCCATATATATCTTAGACATTCTTTCAGACGATTTTAAGTGCTTGAAAATGTATACTGGTAAAGTGAGTCTATACAAATTTGGGCCTCGTACAACTATAGAATAGTAATGTAAAAGTAGAGGATCACGCTCAAGGAGTACGGTTACCGACATAAAAATACATTACGCACTCCAAACAAAAAGCTTTTTACGCGTAAAAGGCGAATTACGAAGAGCTCACTTCGCTCATTATCTAAATATTCATAACGTTCGGCGAACTATATCTACAGCGTGTTCTAAAACGAGCGAACCCCTTGGCGTTCCATCTTGGTGTTTCCATTTGCAATGTTTTGTCTTTTGTTTCTTGTGAGAACTACATCCGCTTTGTCTAAGCCGAGCCGGGCCGTTTGTGGAACATGCAAATATTTACCTAGCCGAGGTTTCTACTTTGAAGTTCCTACATAATTTTCTGACATAGCAACCCCACTAGCAGGTGATTTGGCCGGGCTTACTTGCAAAAATGTTCTGACTTTCGTTGTAGTAGTTCTGTCTACATTTCCTGTTTATTAGGAATATTGGCTTTAATTTCTCTTTGGGGAGCGGGATTGGGGAGTTGCTGATACATCGGTGTCAGTAAAGTTGGGAACTAAGTAAATTATTCATTTCGGCTGTCCTGCATGTAAGCTAAGTCCACCTGACGCTTTGTAATTTTCCAATCTCACTTTATAGACGGTGGGGCGATCTAGAACATGAAAATATGCAGGAGCCTGTAGTTTTACGATCTCTCTTATGGAAGGAGTACTTAGAGATTGTGTGGTATGATGAGATTGTCATTATTACACTTATGTCGGTAGAACTACAAAGTCGTGTTTAGTAGTTTTAGACGAAACATAAACTCCCTCAATGAAAATGATGTTTGATATGATTACATAAACCTCTTGTAAATAGGAGACATAGGTAATTATAAACTATATGTAACCTGGCTAAGTAGGGTTGTGACGTGAGTTAACTAATGATAATTTAACCAGGATTTTGTGTCTCCGCACTTCTCTTTCTTTTCTATGCAGTCCGACGGTGACCGCCCTTTAGCTGTTGTCAGCCACTTAAGGCTATATCACCTACCTATAATCACTCTGAACATGAAACAGATGCTAGTTCATTCATAAAGCCGCAACGGCAGCCATATTTAAAAAAAAGCAGCCAAGTGCAAGTCGGACTCGTATACGAGGGATTTCTTATCACCGTACAATTTTTTTTATTTCTTTTTTCTCCTGTATTGTGGGTGCGTTTACAAATATTTAAGCTCACATACACAAACAACCAAACCCGAAACAACTACTTGTAGGTCATACAAATACTTGTTCCGTGCGGGAATCGAACCCGCAACACGCAGCGCAGCAGTCAATCACTTAACCACTGCGCTAACCGTGTTAATCTACATAATTTCAAGATCGAGCAAAATACATACAGCCCTGTGACAGACGGACGGACGGACGGACAGCGGAGTTGGGTTCCGTACCCACCCCTAAAAACCCCCTAAAACCCAAAAAATGCGTCTAGCTACGCTCCAATAATAAAAACCGTATATCATTCAACTCCAAACATCCCTCGCACAACTCCGTGTCAATTTCTCAGCTATAAGAAATCGAGCAAACTAAAATAAATGGTGCATAGATGGAACCTCTCAGAGAGATGAAATTCCGGGTCATCTCAACCCTTCGCCGATATGATCAAATATCTGCGTTTGCTTATACGACAACGTACACTGACATACCTAAGACCTTTTAAGAGGTACGTGGGTCACACTGAAGGTTTTTATAAAATAAAAAACGGAATGACGTGGAAGCCTACTTAATATTTTTATTGCTTTTCGAAGTAGTCGTTCCTTTCTAAGCACCGTCACATGCGATGGAACCATTGACTGAAGCAGTGGGCCCACTCTTCTTTACGGATTTCATCCACGCCTTTTTTCAAACGCATCCACGGCATCTTCAGCGTTCATAAAACGAACTCCTCTAAGTGTATCTTTTATTTTTGTAAATAAATAAAAGCCACAAGGTCCCAGGTCAGTATTGTAAGAAGGATGACTTACTAACTCCACACTTTCGATAGACAAATATTCGATAGTCCGTCTGGCGGAGTGAGCTGGAGGAAGATCCTGCTTCTTGGGCGCTGCTGTCTAACATTTTCTAAGACAACTGGTAAACAATGACTGACATACCAATCTGCAGTAACAGTATTTTTATTATTCTAGGACAATTGTTGCGAAATTACCCATTCGTCCAAAGAATGAGGCAGTCATCTTTTTCCTTTGACTTCTGCCTTTCTTTACTTTTGTCGGCAAATCTTCGAATGGAAACATCCATTGCGCAGATTGTCTTTTGGTTTCTGTTTCGTAACAATGGGGATTAACTATTGGGAAAAAAATGTCGCGTTCGTCAACACTAAACCAGTAGAACGCATCATTCCCAGCAGTTAATAGTGTTAACCAAGGGGTATTAACCAGCGGGAAGTACCCAGTCTAAATACCGCTATTTTACATAGAGTGACTGCCTATCGAGTGACTGTCATTTATGTAGTTGATTTGTAGTTTAGTACGAGTAAAATCTTTATTTGCATGTGAAAATTGTAATTAATTCTTTTTGTATGCCTATAATAGGCTGATCATAGCGCACATTAACCTAAAACATGTCCAACCACTGTACCTACCTATGTATCACAAATAAAATATTTCTGATTTCTGATTTCTGATCGGACCCTCATAGCACTGTTACTGTGTAACACGATACCCCTTGATAAGACTGGTTGTCAGACTTTTGGGCTTCAGAGTACCTACCCGTTACGACCGTCAAAGATCTACTAATGATACTGCCGGGACCATCAGCTTAATATCGTGCTTTGCGATGCACACAGGGGTCGCGATATGTGATGGAGGGTCACCCATCCACGAATCAACCGCGACTAGCGTAGCTTAACTTTCGATCCACCCTCGCAGCTGTTATTATTTAGATTAGGTGACAACATATCATTAGTAATGTAGACTGATAATTATGCCCAGTGGAGATTACACCGTATTGTGTTTGTGCACTTAGCCTGATTTTGATCATGTTTGATTACTTATCTTCACCTTTAATTATCAGCTTGGCGTTGTTTCTGACGTATATAAATATATTATACAATCCATTCATAAAACATCACATACGTCATACATCATCATCATCAAACATCTCATGATCATCATTCCTTTCTTTAATTCTTACTAAAAAATATTTCTTCTTCCATTTCATCATTTCATTTTCTTTTAATTCCTTAAAAAAAATTTTTTTTTAGGTCTTTTTAATTTGCACATTGAAATTGGATTTAATTCAAGAATATTATAATTCCTCAGTAATCCGTTTGTCTCGTCTAAAATACTGTTGCACTAGAAGCCAAGAGGAAGTATTTATCATAGAAGGCGTATACCGACTGTCGTGTTTGTGCCGAAGATCGTCATGCTGGTTGTGTAGTGTTAGGATACCAGTAATTCAATATGTCGCCGCCTGCTTCACTGACATTAAAACAACGTAGAAACTAGCGTAATTGATGTTATAAAATAAGGAGCCAGTATTTATTATCATGTATATCGAGTTTTTTTTTTTCATTTTTTATTAACATACTTAGATTTTTAAATAAATTAGTTTCTATGAGTATGTTAGTGTACCAGCTATAGGTGGACCTCTTAAAATATTTCGTGTATGAACAGATACACCTTATAGGTACATTATCCTTTTTTAGCTTTTTGGTGCAATACAAAAATACCCCAATTAACTAATAACAGTGAAGACAGACGCTAATAATAATAAATCCTTTATATAGGCTGAAGTGTATTTAAAGTTTTAGCCACGAGACAGTCAAAGGAAGTGTTCAAGTTTCTTTGACACCGCGAGCTGAAAAGGAAATACATTAACTGGGTACAAGTGTTATCTTTTCTCGTTTGTTTGAAACGTTCTATTCCTTGTAATGTGTTAATTTTGTATGAAGATGAAGATTGATGGAGGGAATTCGTTATGTTATTCTCTGTGACAAAAAACCTAGACTTGGATCTGTCCTAGAGAAATAACAATAGCCCTATTGTAAGGGGAGGAATGGCAAATGAGGGGTCGTAAGTTTGATTTTAACACATTGTAATATTGATATGAAGACAATTCATCATAAAAAGTACCTATATTTACCTTTGTTTGAGAAGGTACCATGAGCAGGTAGGTACTAATGTGCGACTCACAAGCAAAAAACAAGACGTGTTTAAAAAATAATTGATTCACCCATTATAGTATTAGCAACAAAACTTAACTTTACATAATTAGTGCACACACACAAACATCATTCATAAATCATTAGCGTTACCGTACCTACATAAATATTAAAGTGAAATTTTACTCTGAACAAAAATAATGATATCATTAAAAACCGCACAATGTGTGCGGTTAACCGGATTTACAAAACAATATTATTAAACTACAAAAACTAACACAATCTCTTTATCTCACAACAACAGAATTCGTTATTTAAAATCAACAATACAAAATGGAGTAGCTACTAGCCCTTAGTACCTACTTAGACGCATCATAAAATCTAGATTAAAACAAAAAACGTGTGGGTTCGTGGGACCTCCGTCAGGAACAAAGTTCCTTACGCTTTTTCTTCAACGCGAAAAACGACACCTGAAAAATTTGCTAATTTTCCGCCGCCATCTTGGATTTTCATTTTGACTTCACTATTGGCACCCCCAAGAACTATGAAAACGATCTCTCTCTCTCCGTCTCTGTCTATTATATACCTATACTATAAAGTCACATGGAGGGGACGCGTTCTGACGATTTCTACAAACAAGTTTACTCCTAACGCAAAACGCGTTAAAAAACATCGTTCCATAAAAATGTATGATAGAACTCAGCAAATTCTCCAGTATATTTAAAGCTACAAAATCAAACAGTTGTAATTATTGTGATTATTATTGTTATCAAATTGCTACCCTACATAATAATGTTGCTTTTTTCTTTCTTTGTAATCTTCTTTTTATAAATAAGTCGCTGTTATTATGTATATTTTTGCGCTGCACTATTTTAAATTACGTAATTCACCCATGCATCAACTTGTAACTACTAATGATAAATATACCCAGGAAAATTCTAATCAAAATACTCATAACAATTTGTTACTTCGTACACAACGCATTATCCAAAAACAAAAACACAGCAGTTACTAAAAGGTATCATCAGACCACAGACAAAGTGCGACGCAAAGAGTTCCGTGCCCTATCAACGCCGTTCTTTTTGTGCTCTATGATTGATGACCTGCCGTCTTCCTGGCATTGTCGGCGCCGCGTCGGCTCGGATGACGATATTGATGCAAGATTCCTTCGAGTTCCAGTTTCACAGAAAATGATCTGCGGCGTCATTGTGAGACGGGAAAGTCTTTGTTTTTCTTTTGTGTTTTTGGAGATATGTAGTTGGTTGTTGGATTAGCGATTTGTCTGTGTGGTGGTGTTGTTGATTTCTACATATATATGCATTTGTTTTTTAAACATGTAAGTACAATGACTCAAGTGTGTGGTATCTAGAAGTTCCACTTAGTTTATTGAACGAAAACGTTTAGTGTGTGATCAGAGATGGGATTTTGCTGAAATCATGCAGTAACTTTTTTATTACCATGTTTAGTAACAATAAAGCTGTAAGTTAGTTCAAGTATGAAAAGTAACAGGGATAAAAGTAATAAGAATTTTTATCAACCCCTTATTGATCCATTGTTGACCAAAGTACTCCCTTGAACCTTGTACCCCACTTCATTATTGGCTGCAAACTCCCCCTTCTATTTACGTATCCACACAATACATTCTTCTTTTTGAATACGAGTGACATTGTTGACGTAAATATTAATTCACTGTATATGCATCTTACAATATTACAACAGGTTTTGACATCAAGACATGTAACGTACATTCCTGAGACGCGGTAAAAAATTATAACATTCACCCATTGCAACTCTAGCAATGAATGAAAATGTTTTCAATATTCAAGCGAGAAACATCGAACGACACACACTATGTAATTTGTATACTTCGATCGACTTCTCACCAAACCGTACAGTACATGGAAATGCTTCCACTCGGATATATTTACGCCCTTCCAATGAGATTACTCACAAATTCACTCAATTCCATCACATCAGATCCCTCTACAGGATTTAGGAGTGTGCGCAAATTAAGCCGATACACATATTTATAAGTCTCCCTACTTACATTACCTACACGTGTATAATATTGAAATAAAAAAATCCTTTCACTTTACGAAGAAGGCAGATAATAAAAACTTATTACACAATGTATGCACTCTTATTTTCGCTGTATTACGTACTCTCAGAGACTGTAATAATAAAGGAAGTACAGTATTATTGAAACAAAAAGCTCTTTAAATCTTCAATGAAACCTAAAGAAGTATTCGTGGTATGAAATCTTTTGTCAAGCTAACGTAACCCTATACTGTACCGTAGATATGATTTATAATGCTTTTATAAACAGAACCCGTTCGATGTCGCCGACCTTTCAGTTTGATCGATGTCTTTGTCTTTCTTCTCCGTTATCTCTGTCGAGACAATACAACCGCCCTCTACACCGAACTTCCACTATCCTTTGTTGAAATCAGAGCATTGCTTAATTGATTTCTTCATTCGTTTCTTCGCTTTCGTAATTCCTGACAAGTGAAAACTGTTAACTTTTCTATAACAATGGCGATCTGACGTTTTGGCAGGCCCGGAGCACGGACGTGCCAAACTACCAATGTGCTTTGTGTAGCGCAAAATAGACCACCCGAGCCCGGCCTGCCGAATCGGGCTTGCAAATGAAATCACACGGAAAATCCCAAAGGCTTTCCTATTTTCTTTCACGTTTATAGGGCACGTTGTACGAAGCGAGAATTATGATTTATAACCGTTAGAAAATAGAACACAGAACCGCCTTTGAATATCAATCATAATCCTAATAATGTATGTATACCACACGTCATTACGATCCTTCATTCATTAATATATATTGGGTTCCATGACACCATAATACACTTTATTAGACTATAATATATTGTATAGGCTGTTTCTAAACTCTAACACTCTGAAATGGAATAGCCGAATTGAAATTAAAACCATATGGCGTATTCTCATAACAATTCCACGCAGTATGAACACTGGCCCGCCAGATTATCTCTGCCAAACCTGACAAAGCACATAAATTGTGCAAATTCAACAGAGCATAAACAATGCATCCACGTTTAAACGACAAAACACAAATAAAATGTTGTAGTAGGTCGGCATTGCGCAAAAACTTTTCCTATTAACGACCTATATACGTCGAGCAAGGAGTGCATAATGCGTGTATTATAGCTGTGCTTAATGTTTATCGCCGACATTGATGTAGAATTTATTATAAGTTATGAGCCATAAAACCTTGAATTTAAGTTTTCAATACACTCTTATTTATAAACTCTTGTTCCGGGTTCCGCAGGCTATCGATTGTTCCTGTAAGGCGTTGTAGAATTTCTATAATATGAGTAATAGCTTCATAGTTTTTCATACGATTCGACCATTTCCTGGAGTGCCGAAGGACGAATATCATGTTCCGTTAATCCCATCTCCACGCAGTGCTGTAATCTAAGCCAACTCACTGTAAGTCGTAACAGAGGCGTAGTAAAACAAGGACGGGGGAACTTGGCAAGAGAGCGTCCCCATCTATGCTAGAAAAACTTTTTCTATCAGCAACACGGAAAATTTATTGCGACAATTTTACTAGCACAGCATAATATCGTGACCGCTGCGTCTGCGGTGTACGTAGAGGTTCTTTTACTCATGCATATTCGCCATATTGTTTGTTTTGAATAACATCCGCTGTATTTTGCGGTCGTGGTTCGAACGCCGCGGGAAGGTCAATGATCGCTCGTTATATCGTGAAACCGAATATACGGTATTATGTGTTAATCACGTGTATTATACTCATTTTCGGATATTCTATTACGTGTAATGGCAGCACTGATGCTCTGGTGTGTCGTTTACCTAAACAGGGGCTTTAACAACAATTATGCTGCAGCTCAGGAAACGGACGTAAATTCTACAGATTTTATTTTTAAATGAAAACAATGAGCACCAGCTGTGCACATAATTAGATTAGAGGAATTCTGCAGTATGCACACTGAGACGTTAAAGGCACTTGTTTTTCATTAAACTTCGCTAGATGGGTTGCCAACAACAGAACGCGCTAGATATTTTTCTTTTAATTTTATTTCTACAAACTGTGAACCGACTGCCGGGACTGCTTTGACGAGGTATTTCCACATTTGAAAACGGTGAATGTAATAAACATAGAAGCGAGTATTTGAACCATCAAATGAATTACGAGTGACGAATTCATATTTTACTTTGATTGTGAATGGTGTACATACTTCGACTACTTTAGAGTACTTGTGCTCCCTCTGCTTTTGTTTAGGCTTCCATAAATTACAATTTACTTTACACAACTCAGTTACTTGAGATGTCACTACAATTTAATGTAAATTATACAGGGTTTGGGTGTTATGATACGACCCTTCGGCGCGCTGGGTCACATATGAAATACACCCTTCGCCAGCCGTAGTTCACTAATTCGTCCGCGGGCCGGAGTGTAATGTACCACTGTTAAAGGTCTCTATTAGATTTTATATAGCTATCATCGTCGCCATTACGTAACTCCTTCGAGGGAGCCCTCTCACCTTCATTAAGGTTAGTATTGCGCTCGTGCCCTTTATTCATTATTCCTAAGTATAGCATTATGAGGGAAAAATGCTCGACAGTTAAGTTGATTGCTGCTTTCCATATAAATAGTAGGTAATTGCATACCCTCCTTATTTGGTGCTATTCGTGTTCATGCATATTTCGTTTCATTACGAAACAATCGATTGGAATCCGGTTTACATTATAATAAAAGTGTATGGGGAAAATACTGAAGCATATTATATGTCTTGATACTGTTATTACGTAACTAGCTTTGACCCTTGGCTCCGCCCACGTGGAAGTAGGGGCGTACTTACGTCGACTTGTTACCCTCTTTTTCAAATTGTTGACGTCTTATGAATGGAACATTCTGGAGTCAAAATGCTTAGTAATGCGAGTTTTAAGTCGCTTTTATTGAGATCTATAGAAATGGGAAGTTGTGTATGAATTACGTATTTTTTTATAAATTTTGTGCTTTTGTTAACGTTTTTCTATTATATGTTTGTACATTCAGCTATATAGCCCTTATTCAGTTCATAGGTATATGAATGAAAAGCATATAGATCAAACTATCAGCTGCTTAGTTTTCTAAGCACGTTACAATAGAAAGGAAACGGGTCATTACGGTGCCTCACTTCACAAGTAGCTCTCGCTTATCCGTTCTTAAAACATGCTGTATATTATGGGCTTACGTATACAGGATGATCATTAACTTTAGACAAGTGTAAAAACCAATATACACACACACACACTAATGTGTTTGTGTCTATTGGTTGATTGCTTTATTATTTAAAGCAATAGGATTACCTATTGCTTTAAATAATAAATTTTTCATCATTTACTACTATTCCAACAAAGAAGAATCAACAAAATTGTACGTAAAAACAAAAACCATTATGGTAAGTGTAGCCTTAATCACTTCCATACTTTGATTTCAAACCCTTAAAATATTAATTACTACAACGTTCACCTTACGAGCAGTTACTGAGCAATTGATTTCTTCGTAAATTATTTATAGCGTCATTATCCACGCAAGACTTTTAATTGCTCAAGTAATTATTCCTAGATTCTCATGTAAAACTTAGTCTAGTGTGGATCGATCTACACACACAGGTTAGATAGTACGGTAGTGTTTGTAGGCAGGTAAGTTTAAAATTAAATACGGATCAGGTGTCATAAGTTCACATTTAGGTATGCTTCGCTAGTACAGTACAAGCACCCTTTTTTTTTGTGGGTGGGAAATTTTCAAATAACTTCTCCCGCTCTGGGCAGAGCAGGAGGGCGTGTCAGACTCTTACTGACTAAAACCCACCCGTGTTCCTTCAGTTGCCTGTGCCAGGGGCCACGGTAACCCTATTGGACTTTTCCGCAACCCTAGCAGGCATCAGTCCTAGCAAACCCCGTCATTGGTGCTGACATCTCTTTGAGGCGCGCGTGAAACACAGCGCGCCGTCGACCCGGGCCTGGTCCTTATCGAACGGCGAGCTGCCCATTGCTCGCCGTTCGCAAGCCCGCGCCTACGGTGGCCGGGAATCAGCCTGCGATTCCCTACGCCCAGGGCGTCTCCTGCAGCGGCTAGGGGCGTGAGGGCGCAAATTTTGCCTCTCCCTCACGCGTTCCGCCTCCTCCTTCGCAGTACAAGCACCCTAATTGTGCAACGCATTTTCAATCACAATCCGAAAGATTCTGAAGGAAATTGCTTAACCATTGCTTCGCGTGTTTGAAAAATACGTCTGCTCAACAACGTTAATAACGCAATGAATTTTGTTGAACTGTCAATAAGAAAGGCACTGCAATTGTAAGTGTCTTACGCAATTACCCCGCAGGACGTTAATATGGCACATCGAGCTTTTGATAGAGACTGTCACGGTTACGACACGACACACACTTTTATCTAGCCTATATAAGCCAAAAAAACTCGAGATCCAGCATTTCGAAGGCCTTGTCCTTTTAACAGAAAAGGTACATTTCGTCGGCGATATAAAATGGCCTCAATAAAACGCGCGTGCTCTAGAAAATTTTCATAAGGGGCTCAAACTGACCTTATTACGATATTTCTTGAATATGATTTCCAAGATGTGTTTCTCTTGACTAACTTCTTATGATTCTGCTATTTGACATTAAACTTCAATAAAGCATTTCATGGTTTGTGGACCATTTTACGAATCTCCATACAAAACTGTGAAACAGATGAAATTGTACGCAGATAATAATTATTATAAATAAGCGGCCTTTTTCGGCCCTCCGGTTTACTAACCTATGTACAGACACCACGCGTACGTTTCTAATAAAATGGAAGCCGTAAAACCAACAAAAGGTAAAAAAACAAACAAACAAAACAATACACACACATTTCAGCACGATTGCCACAAATGTGTGTAAATATTTCTCTCTTTTTTCCCGCTTATTGACAAGAAAACAAGAAACCTCCAATGAAAGAAATTCCCCGCGTGGCGTTCCCATACCTATTGATATTTCTACCAAACGACAATTTCCCCTGCGGAGTTTTTGGTAAATCACTAAAATAACACTCTCGACCAACAAAACGGAGTAACTAACGGAAACGACTCTCGAGTTGTGAGAGGAAATTACTTAAACCCGGAGAGTTGGCAAACAATCTCTTTTTGCTCCAAATGCGTCCGCGGCTGATTCGAGGAATGTCAACATCGCTAGCTTAGGTTCCTACTGCATTCAACTTAATTTAGAGACATGGAAGTGGAAATTAATGAAGAACTAGCTGTTGCCCGCCACTTCGTCTACGATCCAGGATGAAGTAGCCTAAGTCCTTACTTACAGGTCTATCTGTGTGCCAGATTTCATCCAAATCCGTTCAGCCGTTTCAGCTGTCAATCGTGAATCTTTGAGAGTCGTTACGAGTCGTCAGAAGCCCTAAAGTCTAACAACCAGTCTTACCAGGGGTTATCGTATTACCCAGTTATTGGGTTGTGGAGGTCAAATAGGCAGTCGCTCCATGTAAAATACTGGTATTCAGCTACATCCAGTGAGACTGGAAGCTGACCTCAACGTAGATGGGAAAAGACTAGGCACATCATGATTAGGATTAGGATTACGTAGTCTTAATAGATGGGAAATAGGCGGAGTGGTTTCCTGTAACTTAATATATTCCCCCCATTTTTCTTCAAAATGTCTGGTAAATCTATTTTGTTATATTTATCTGACCTAAATATAACAGAACATTACATATTAATCACAAAATAAATAAGTATGTAAGCATGAGCAATAAAGTGATTATAAAAGCCCATGCTGAAGAACCGCCTATGATATATCAAGGCTCAAACAAAATAAAATTTCTATGTCCTTAAGGGGACTACTCATGTAGAGGACTTCATGAGTAGTCCCCTTAAATAAATAAAAAATAAAAAAAAATAAATAAATAAAAAATAAAATAATAATAAAATAAATTATCTTTTTTTTTTCATTTTATTATTTAGGTCATCCTAAACGCAAGTTTTATAATGCCTAAAAATATATGATCCACTGCAGTAAAAAAAATCAGAAAAATATTTGATATTCTACAGGATATAATGCTAGTTAGGTGTGTTGAAAACATAATACAACTATTTTGGTACGATAGAAAAAAGTCACGAAGATACCTCAAAAAAATTATTTTAACGATTAAAAGTCATACATACATAATACGAGTACATACATGCATAATGTACATGCAATCTTTCTTTTTTTTTTGTTCAGATTGTTCTTCGAGCAACGTTTAACGTGATAGTGTTTCAATTTTTATATCCAATCAATAGATTTTTTGTAAAGAATTGCTTCATATTTTGCAATAAATTACCAGATTTGTGTCATCACGCTTCTCTTTCTTTTCTATGCAGTCCGACAGTGACCGCGCTTTAGCTGTGGTCAGCCCCTTACGGCATTTCAAATTGTTCACAAGTTTGGCACAGCCTAACAAACATGACACATTTTTACATTACTGTATTAGTTCGAAACTACTATCTAAATACGGCTGGTCAGCAGTTGAATTTTACGCATGAATTTTGGACCAAAGTTCACGAAAAATATTCATCCGTTTAGGTGTCATGGCAGAAAACACTTTTGCATTACAGTTTTAGTTCGCGAACATTTTGAAAGTCTTCTCGTAAATACTATTGTACGAGCTAACCTTGCCAAGTTACAAAGTTTTGGTGGCACCAAACAGAATTCAGATTTAATTCCACTAGGCACCGGAGATACGCCATCTACTTTTAAACTACTTTGCATCCATTCAACTTTACAATATAAAAACCACCAAGAAATGCGACTTCATAAATTAATCGTAACTTCCTCATTATGTTTAATATTGTTCTACTGGAGTTTTTAGTCTGTGAAATGGAATATAGGGCGGTAAACATTCTTTAATTAAAGACTTTTAGTACTGACAAGACGTGCAGAACGTCTAATTACATTTCACATAATATTCCTAGAATCTTATTTTGCTGTTGCCCCTTTGATTACGCGAGGCATCCTTGCGTTCAAGCACGTTTTGAATAGAGTTATTAGTTGTTATTTCATAGATTTATTTTCTATGTAGAGCATTCTTACATAAAATCAGGTGCAGAATACATAGAAAAAAATCTACATAGACCGACTGGTTTTTCCATTGAATTTTAAAACGCCCTACAGCTAGAACATGCTTTACAGAGCGTCTCGTTTATATTTTCTCGGAAAATAAACATCTAAGAGAAAGAAAACTGTGCTGTTCAGAGCAATTTCTTTTACCTAATAATTTACAGGTTCTGTGAAGACAACAAACTAACGCGAGCCGCACCAACAAAATAAGGAAACCTCAGAAAAAAATCGACAGCCCAGCTGAAAAATCTTCTTCGGCTTTGTAAACGTCTCAGGACGTTCCTGGGTGCAACGCACTTTACTTGGCGTGTCCGTTAATTGACCGGGCAGGGCACTGTTTGCTTTGACGCCACACCTGCTGTGTTTGATGTAGAACCCTAAAAAGCCAGTAGCCAGAATAAACACCTTATCAAAACACCGTCACCCTTTGGCCTTCTATAGGTAACTACCATATATTGAGGCTTTGACCTTCGGTCTCTCCGTAACTGCTCGGGTCCCAGGTATGGTCCAGTAAAAGGTATGGTCTAAATAAAAATTGCAATGACGTGTAGCGGTATCTACATCGCCACATGCGAGCTAAGCATCACACTGACGTCACGCAAAATCCTGCATCGCGCAAGCAGAATTTACCGCGCAACTAGCATATATACAACGTTCCGACATCAATCGTTGGGCAGTTGCCCACCAGACACGACACCCGTCTGGTCGGAGAATCCTCCCTTTATTATGGGTATGATTATCTATTCCGTGGGTATGAGTGAACTTCAGACCCTGTTCCTCATACCTTCTATAGACGAAAAAACATTGTGATTCTCGGTTAGGTGATTATATATATATGTATATATATATATATATTACAGTTGTTACGTATAAAGTATACCGTCTATCAACACGAAAAATATTCGAAGAACCTGATTTAGTGAACGAAAAAGGTAGCATTTTTTCCCACAAATAGAAACATTTTCTGGTAGCTGAACAATTGCACCCGCTGGCCGTCTCAGGTCGCTCCTAGGTGCCACGCGCTTTGCTTGGCGAGTCGGTTAATTGTCCGGATAGGGTGATGTTTGCGTTGGCGCCGCGCCTGACTGTTTGCCGACTCCGGCCTGATTGTCACACACATTGTCTACACTCTGTAGATAAGTTCCAAATGTGGACGCTTCTTAGGTGTTCTAGTTTTCGATTTGTAGGTCGTTTTTATGTTGGCTGTCTATTTGGAGTAGTTATTTCCCATCAAAGATTTTAATGACGAAAGATGATCGTATCATCATATGATATCGCTTATTTTCTTTTTAAATTAGCTAAGATTTTTATTTTCATTCAAGGTCTTAATGAAGTAACATACACGTTGTCAGTTCGGGCGAATATGTTGGCGCGCAGATTCTCCCGGTGTGCAGACGCAGTCAAAATTACCTTATTTAATGCGTATTGCACCTCACTGTACACGGGGAGTCCGTGGGCTAACTACACGCAACGAGCGTACAATGCTCTGCGGGTGCAATTTAATAATTCGTTCAGGGCGCTGTTGCGGCTTCCACGTTTCTGTAGCGCATCAGCTATGTTTGCTGATGCACACACAGATGGCTTTGCAGCTTTATGGCGCAAAAAGACCGTGTCATTCATTAGCCGGTTGCGTAGAAGTCGCCACAGCAGCATTTTGATTGCCATTGCTGCTAGGCACGATTGTCCCCTGACATGGATGTTAGTGCAGCGGACCAATTCCCTGCTTACTATTTTGTACTAGTTGTATGTCTCATGTATGGATCAAAGTTATCTGAATAAATAAATGTAATATTATTATTATTGCCCCGCTCAGATATTTAATCCCCAATCTCATTTGGGCCTCAATATCACTAGATGGTGTAGTTTACTTATTCTTCTACCCAAGGTGACTGTACCAAAATGAAAACGAAGAACTTCAATTTACCAAAAAGCTACTGAAAATATTTACCTAAAAATTACAATTTTCACAGAATTATTCATAACTTATTAATCTACAATGACAGACTTCCAAGAAATAAATTATCCGAGGGACACCCCACAAGGTAGATACTTTAAGGGTTTTCTTTTCGCCTTAATTTTTGGGATACAAAATAAGATCTCAACGAAATTTCTTCAATGCTTAATGTAGATGACTAAGAAATATCTCCTTAGTGTATGAACGCTACTCAAGACTGATCTGACTGAGTATTTTCGGGGCTTTACATGCGAGCTCGAATTACAGTAAACCAAGAAACTTTATGATACGTAGATAACTGCAACGCAATAGTGTGGAGCAACGTTTTAAAAAATAAGAAGAACTATCGTCGCTTAAGTTCTAACACCACGTAACTCAAAAATTGCAACTTTACAGGAGAGTGAAAAACTATATAATTTTTCATAGGTGCCGTGTTGTTACTTTTTACTTAATTTTATGAATTTCTATTGAACATTGCTTGTTTCTAATTACCAGAAACAACCCGTCTTCCGATTCTCTAGCAACCGGCAAAAAAAGGCCAAAACCGCAAAAATTTACTCGCGCGGTGTTAGAACTTCAACGACGCTATGTTCTTTCCTTGTAAACTTCTCCAAACCTTTGGAAGTCGTTGAGTTTCAATGAACTGAATCACCACGTCTAGCCAATCGCTAGATGTGGTGATGGCAGGTGGAGCAGAGCTCTAACGGAATGGTTGCCAAGTAACGGTAGGAGCGTTGGCAGACCAATAGCCAAGTGAGTTGACGACCTACAGAAGATCGCGGGGAAGACCTGGATGCGACTCGCACAGACCAGGGAAGCAGGGGACAAGAGAAGGAGGTCTATACTCAGCAGTGGGTGGAATAAGGACAACGATAATGATGATGATGATGATGATCAGATGTATGATGTTGACAAAAATATTGTTAGTAATTTGAAAATTTTAGATACAATCGTGAGACCTCCTTTTATGGTTAAAATCATTTAATATAATTGTTAAAATAAAATCAGCTAACTTAAAAACTTAAATATTTATAATACAATTCAATAAGTAACAGACAAATCCACTGAGAACTCATTATTTTACATTAGAAATCTCTGTTTTATATTTGACCAATGATTCGGCATACTCGTTATTACGAATTATTTTTTTCTTCGTCAAAAAATATTCATCAAAGCCCCTCAATGCTGGCGGTCTCGAAACCCTAAAAACAATAGAGCCGCCTGCACAATGGAAAAAAAATAAAAGCGCCTGTGATTTTATTGTATTAAGTGATACAAAAAACTTTGAAAAGAATTGATAACAATACCAAAATGTTTTGTTTAGTGCCGAATTTTAATTGATTTTACTTACAAATTGTTTTATCGTAAATGTTGATAATAGTCTGAAGAGAACATTTTTTTATGGCTTTTGAAAAGACGAAGCCGTGCATTTTATGCCACAGCTCAAAGTTGCGCACTGAGGTTTTTTTTTCATCTAGGTATCATTTTCCCCACGCATTGCTATCAATTATGAAAAGAATCCTCCTCATGACCCTCATCATGACTTACTACTTACTCATACTAACTATTCAAATAAAAGATCCAATAGAAACGTATTTACCATTCCCAATTAGAAACATAATTACAAAAAATAATTACAGAGCCCCTGCTTATCAACCGGTGTCCGACCATTAAAAATACTGAAAGATTTATATATATTTTCCCACGCAACGAGAGTGTCACAATTTGGACAGGTAAAGCGAAACTCCCTCAAACACATTAAACCGAGCATTACTCCCCAGCGTGTTAGGCAATGTAGATAAAACATTAATATGTATGAGTCCCGTAGCTTGTTTGTGGTAACAGCTTAGATTTTCAGACATTCTCAATGAATAAAGAACGTTGGGTGTGCCTTACTGGGCCCAATGTTGAGGCCAACATTAAACCGAAATAAATATTGTAAAATCATCATCTACCTAGTATCTTCCCAACTAGATCGAGTTCCAGAACCAGATCCGCCACTGTAACCCTATTGCGGAATATTGGGAACCAGGAGTTTGCAAAACATCAGAACTTGGTATTTAACACCGGCACATGATTTATGATCAAGCACACTCACGCACCCGTAACTGTAGTGGTGAACATTGGTTACGCTTCTATTAAAATGATGATAAAAATAAAAGAATGTTTGTTTTATTTTTAAATAAACTTTGAAATCAAACATTCATAACCCTTTTTGCATGCAGAATCAACAGTAGGCACTAATACTTCTATTTCATACACAAATCAGTAATTTTATATGAAACTAAGCATTAAGGATTGAACAAAAGTTATATTAAAAAATATTAAAAAGATACCAAACAATTTAAAAACCTTTTTTCTTAAACATCTTTAAAAGTGTGCTTACAGAAAGCATAACAAAAAAAAACATCTTCTAAAAAAATGTGCATTGGTCAAAATGAACCTTTCGCTGGCACGAATCACACACAAGTAGCAACCTATGTAAATAGGTAGCTTGCACTTAGCGCATAAGTGCACTGTTCTTTATGCTCTTGTAAGGCGGGCACAATGAGCATCTTTTTCTTTTATTCCCCTCCAGTAATAAGATTTCGTCACTAGGCGTTGCTAGCGCCCGGAGTTGCGGGAAAGTCCGAAAGGGTTACCGTGGCCCCTGGCACAGGCAACTGAAAGAATACGGTTGGATTTTAGTCAGGAAGTCTGACACGCCCTCCTGTTCCGCCCAGAGCGGGAGAAGTTATTTGATGATTTGCCAGCCAAAAAAAAAAGAAGGCGTTGCTAGCTCAGGCGGTACTTTTAGAACCGTGTCAATGTCCGAGATGAGTTGTGTGGGAAGCTTTTGGTTGTAGCATCTCTCTCATTCATCCATTGCTCTAACTATTCCTCTTAGTTCCTAGAACCTCTGCTATGGTTTGCCATCTCAAATACCTGAAATAGGTACTAAATAAATAATGAAATAAAAAGTAGCGTGTCTATAGAGGTGCGTCGATTGGACCCACGCGTATGACGATACTGACCTTAGGAGTAGCTAGCAAAACAAAGGAAAGTGCCTAGAAGCAGGGGCACTGCAGTGTCTGCGGATATTTTTAAACACGTTCAAAGATTGAACATGGGTCCAAATACGCAAACGTAATCTTCGATAATAATGGTACGAACGAGCGACTTGTTACGTACGAGTACGTATGTTACATTAAACCAGCTTAGGGTCAAAGTAAAGATTACCGAATCAGTGTTTAGGTACTTTCACTAAAAAGCAGTGGACGGGGTGGTCAACGTTGGCGTTAGTTGGGCCACTGTGTAAAGCCTGGGTTACGTATTGCGTGACTAAGACGCGATGCTATCAAGCCAAGGGCCCTGTTATCAGCGCTCGGACCTGAGCCAGGAAATAAAACATTCACCGCAGTAGTGATTACCGAATACCTTTAGATATAGAAGTGAAAAGATAGTTATAAAATGGCTTGATAAAATAATAATAAAATTCTAAATAAACGGTTAAGTATTTATTTTAATGTGTCAATCCACGTAGAAGTAGTTATTGGTACTTAAAAGGTACTTAAAACCTAAAATATTTATGACAGATCGAAACTTTTACTTCGAACCGCTACGAACATTTATAGGTTCACCTCGATATAAGTCATAGGTATGTATTGATATCTAAACATATGTTAAATTAAAGTTGCTTTGCGTGTCTGCCAGTGTGGCCACGTTGTTCTTGAAACGCAACGGATTTCGTTGCCGTTTACACCATAATTTAGTGAATTTATTAATAATACCATAAAACATATAATTAAGAAATCTCGATGAAACAGGGGCGGGTCACTAGTACCTATTAAAATCAACCTTAATTTGTACAAATGTTTTCTTGCCTACGGTACCTACTATGTCAAATAAGCACTTTTCTTTCTAAGTGCCCCTAAAGTATATGTAAACTATTTTCTTCACTTGATTTCGTTTCAATGCCTGAAAACTTGGAAATGTGATAGTATTGTTATGTAGGGACAGATAGAACTCGGAATACGTTACCAAATGAGGCTTGACGTCCATTTTGACGGTAAATTGAATACGAATAGCGGGGAATGCCGTAAGGCTCCGGTAAATAGCGACTTGTAAATAGATAGGGACGTCCAAAACATTTAGGGACTCAATCCACCCTTTTGCCTTTTCTGCAAATTAAACGAGAATATATAGTGGATGATAGAGCATTTAGTTCGACTGTGAATTCTGGGGGCCTACTCCCTAAACACTCACACCAACACGAAACTCACAAACTCTCTAACTCTAATCTTATCGTCCAAAATTATCTGTTAGTAGGCAGAATTATGATGTAGATTTTTCCTTTTTTATACAAGTATAAACCAAATGTTAAGACCAGCGCTAATCCTGCCGACAAACTGTGACGCAGTTTGGCAGATATATAAAATGTGAATAAGTGTTTGGTCCAAAATAAATGTTTTTTTTTATTTATTTTTATACTCTAACTCCCTATCTATCTCTCTAACTTCACTCAGCGGGCATACAGCACTGCTGCGGCTACTGTGGCGTGGTAGTGCATCAGGGATGTTTGCGGATAATAATAATAATGGTTTTGCCGCCATTATTAGGAATAGATGTGCATCCCTGATGACGCGTGTTCGCGGCAGCACGAACAGTATTCTCAGTGTGTTAGCAGATCGGTGGAATTGCCCGATGTGGCCGAGGTGGATGCAGCTCCACGCTGAATTTTAATTGTATATCTTTATTTGTAACCTTAGTACTAACACTAGAAGTTAAGTAAAATTGTTACTAACCCTATGGACTCCGGTCTGAAATAAAAGTTTTCACTTCTATTCTATTCTAAGCACGAAGTCCGTCATTTCGGCCGAAGTTACGGACATTTCCTACTCCGTATCACTTACGGACATAATATTAGTCCTTGGCTCGAACTTAAAATTAAAAAAAAACCTTTAGACAGTTGTCCTTACTCCCAGTGTGTTTTTGTCCGTCCGGAAAGGTTAATTAATCGGGAGTAGGGTTCACTTTTAAGTATCGAACTACTTTCGGATGGACCCGAATCCACGTTGTGGGACTTAGAGAGTAGGCCCCCAGCTTTTGGTGCTAGGAATTAACTGTCTTCAACGTGTTTGCGGGTAGTGGTGGCCCAGTGGTAAAGGCCCCGACTTACGAGTTGTAGGTCGTTGATTCGAGCCCAGCGCGGCGAGGCGCTTCAGTTTGTGTAAATTATTTCATCACTATTGCTCTCAAAACGGTGAAGGAAAACATCGTGAGGAATCCGGCACGTCCTAGAACCAAAAATTCGAAGACATGTGACATATACCAACCCGCACTGGACTTGCGTAGTGAATTATGGTCCACTCCCTCTCACAGAGAGGAGGCCTGTATCCAAACACTGTGAACATGATAGGCTGATTATGCAACGTGTTTGAGACGGAAGTTGAATTATTGTGCTACTCTTAGCACAATAATTAAAATTTAAATAAATATTTAAATATAGCATAATAAATTAAACAAATAAATAAAGAGAACTTGAAAATCCAACCCTCTGGTTGGATTTTCAAGTCCTCTTTTATGAGATTTCTTGGAGTTCCTTGTTTTATTACTATAGTTTTATGAAATCATGAAACTTCCTAATCCTGTCAGCTTTGTCATGACTAACAGCATTTTCTTTGTCAAGCAGGCGCCTATTAGTGGCAAATTTTCTTTTTATTGGGTATTTCCGTGGACCTCTTTATCTATTTCGTCTAATGATTAGCGATAATGCGGTCGTGTTTGTCCGGACATTGCCGACTTTTGGTCCCCCGTCAGTGCTTGGTACGGTCTTATCAATTGTTCGAACTTTTTGATTTAAAGGGTTTTTTTTAAATAAGAAACATTTACTTAATGAATTCTGAAAATTTACAAAATCTGTAAAATATTCGGACTATTTTGCATTATGTCCAGCTTAGTCAGGACTTTTTGACAATTTTGACATCGTAAACCCAGTCGCTTGTCGACACTCTTGCCTGGATATAACCGATACACTCATGATTTGAAGACTCTTAGGTTTCAGGACCTTACCTACATGCACTAAAATACAAATATTCAAAAAATTGGTATTAGAAACGCAAGCCATGTACTTCTGTATTTATAATGCTTGGTTGAAAGTAAATATTAATATAGTCATACAGACCGTAATTCGGTCATGACGGCCAATCTCAACGGAGACTAGCCTTCGGCGCGGGAGATATTATAGTGCACAAGTGTGTGTGCAGACACAGGTGCACTCTCTCTTCCCTCACTCTCATAGTCTGATGGTACAGCAATCCGACACGACCGGAGAGAGATCAGGCGCAGGACCAACGGCTTAACGTGCTTTCCGAGGCACGGGGGTATCACACCGCCAACTTCCAAACTCCGGGCCGTTACTAATAAATTCGTAATGGGTAACCCAATAACATTTTGTCCGATCTGGGAATCGAACCCAGGACCCCACGCTCAGCAGTCACGCTTGCAACCACGAGACCAACGGGGCAGTCAGAAATATTAATACAACGAACATCACTGCCTCATAGTTACGGAAATGCTGATCCATTTATCACAATCGACTGTAGCATAAAGCTCGGAGATAACAGGTGACACATCGCACGTCGGCTTTTTGTTCACAAAGCACTGTTTTGTAGCGGAGTTATTTAAATTGCAGGCGTTTTAGAAAAAAAATAGTACTTAGGCCGGAAATAATATTTTTTGTGATGTTTTTATGTATCTGGTTAGTGGTGTTGTCACCATACAATTAAAGCAATGCTTTTCAGTGTTTGAGACAACGTATATAATATGAATAAATACATATAAGGACATTTTCAAATATCGATTGATCCTAATTTTAGCTCATAAAACGGGTTCTGTCCCCATAATAACTAAGTTACGAGGCACGCCTAGAAAAAGAGAAGACAATCTATTTATACCACATCCACTCGACAAGGTTACAAGGCAATGAGGTTACAATACAAAATTCTATAAAAACTTGCGCAAATCCTCTTTTTGCGGAAGAAGGGTAACTCGACAAAGACTTTGAAAGCTTATAACTCCTTCCTGTTTTGGGGATTCAATTTATTTTACCCTTAACTTTTCTTTTTAAAGAAGCGTCAAATACTTAACCTCTTTTAAAGTATTTAAATTGACAAGCAAAGTTAAATAGATGCCTAATTCTGTTAAGTACTTAAATCTGTGTCATCTTCGAACAGACCAGAGGGCTGGCCTATTTTTCTGCCAAAGAATCAGCATTTGCTATTGAACGTGGCAATGCTGCCAGCCTTATGGGCAGTTCCTTAATTGCTTTTTTTTTTTTATTATTATTGTAAAACTGATAACTGAAATTGAGGGATGCCTATGTCCAGTAGTGGACGTATTTCGACTGTAATAATTATGAAGACTATTTATAAATTATGTACCTATATATTTCACAGTACATAAATATTTGGCCATGTTTGAACATAATATTATTCGTGATATTAAACACGTTAATAAACCTGAGCCGCCATCAAAACTTATAGCATCAAATTCAGATAGTTAATATATAAATTAACAGCGATGTTTCAAAGTAATTAAAATACCTGTTAACGGTCACAACATGGACTAATAGCAAAAGTTTTTAGTTTTACGTATTTCGGGCCCGATTTTAAGCCTAGCTAAGCTATGTGCTGAACTAAATGTGCCTGTCTGGGTAGTTAGCTAGTTCAAATTAAGTAGCAGCCGAGAAAGTCAGGTAGGTAGAGGTATCTACTAACCTGGCCTACCTATATTGCGGCAAACTTTTTCAGTTTGATCATCATCAACTAAGTTTTTGCAGTAATTAAGTTTTAGTGTGAAAAATTATTTTTGTATGTGTATCTATGTTGTGCAACCCATATTTTGGAAGATAAATATTGATTGATTTCAGAAATGCTCATGTAAGTTTATGTGATATAAAAATATTTTGAGTTTTGATATCCTAACATAAGACTGATTGAGTTTTGGTGTTTACAGTACCATAGGTTTTGATATCAACCGGTGTCGATGACTAAACATTCTCTCCGAGACATATTTGATAAAAGTGTATCCATCAATCTATGATGAAGCCAAATCGCCTATAAAAAAAAACACTGAAAAATCAATCCATGATGAAAACATAGAATAGATTCAACACATAGAAACAACGTTCTTCACATTAAATATTAGACCATCATCTTAAATTAATTTTTAACAACTTTTATTTTCATTCTTTTTTCCTTTTACTTACATATTAGACCATCATTTTAGCCCAAAATCTAATATAAATCCAAATCTAGACCATCCAACAATTGATTTACTATTTCCATCGATGTAATAAAATGCACCGAATCCTATGTCAACTTAAATCCAATTCAGTGCATTTGCGAGCGCTGCAGCGCTTCGGACTGAAGACGCGCTCGCTCTATACAAGTAAATAGAATTGTTCCAATAGGACATAGCAGCGCTCTGCTGCGCTGTATTACGCGGAGTCAACCTAGTTTGCATGTCGCGTATTTATTGCGTCGCATAAACTATGATGTTTTTTTATAACCATAAATTACTTTTAAGGTCCATTTTAGAAACGTTTTCTGAGTTAGATCATGAAGTTTGTTTCTTTGGTGTCTAAACATTTATTTTTATTTCAGAGTTTACAGTACTGTCATAAAATCAGGTGTATCTGGGCAATTAAATATAATACCTTTTAATGTAGGTTAATAATAATGACACATTTGGCGAAATAAATTAAGTATTTTTTGTGAAATAGTGTCTCATGAGATAAAACAGCATCTTACGTCAGAACTCACCAAAGAGAGCAGTCCTAAGAGTCCTAAGTTCTTAACCAAAATAAATTGGACTATTCTTAGCAGTAGCGTGGGAATAATAAAGACCTAAAGTTTTCATTGTAGAACCTCAAATATCTCAAAGCTCATTACTCTTTTAAATCTTTCAAACAAAGTATCAAGAGTTACGTTAGAATTTTATATTTGTTTTGCGAAACATGTTTCAAAGTTTCATAACTTCCGAGTCTTGTTAAAAGCACGAGCTCTCATGAGTCTCAAACAGAACGTAAGTGAAGCGATTGTTCCAAGAAATGGGTTCCCATACAGAACAAAGTTAAGTTTATGCAACGTACTAACTTAGGATCTAAAAATAGACCACAATTCCGAACTCGTAAATAAACTTAATCGGCCAGGTAAGGAAAACGTAAAACTCTTTTAATGGCCTCATAAGTAAAATGAAAACCCTTACGATTTAGAAAGGATATTGGAATATCCAACATTCAATTGTCCAAAGGCTATTGTTCATATTGAAAGCCTTTCGAAAATATTAGCTCACAAAGATCTGCCTTTATCGATAGAACGGAGCCTCGAGTGGGCTCGTCAATGTCATTCCCGAACCCTCCGTTATAGAGATATTGATTGCAAATGAGATTAAAATGTACGTACTGATCAAACCCTTTTGTGTGAGCTTAATTAGTTCGTGTAAGCTCGATTGCCTTCAGGACGAAAGAAACAAAGACCCTTTTATAATTAAAATATCCGTTTTGACGATATTAACGTTTACATTACACACACTCACATAATGGAATGTAGTAAAGATTATGAAGGACTTTATAAAAATAAAGGGTATAAAATTATTTCTATAGGAATTTAATAGCAGCGGAATTTCAAAAGCAATTGAGGATACAACAAAAGAAAGTAAAGGGCAACTAGGACAGGCCGTTCGCTGTCAGAACAATGGCTTGTACTAACACGAGCAGACAAATGGAACACACAATATTGCACATTTTACCTCAACAAATTCACTTTATTTCACTTGAGACGGCGACTGTTCACAACCAGTGCAAATGTGCTAGTCATTTTACACAAACGCTGCACAATATCGCGTCTCCATTGACTGGAATTCAACTTGAAGCACATAAAGGGCATCGACGACAAAGGCGTCCCGTTCAAGAAAGAAATGAGCTTGAATTCATATAAATTAAATTTTGTATCTCGGAAGAAGTTCGCCCTCTCGCGGATGCCCCGCCGTCCGCTTTGTCCCACCAGACAATACCCACCGAATAGCGACTCCACTCATATTTCATCCGAATAACAATGACCGGTCTTTTGCCTTATCCAATCTCCAATACTAGATTGAAAAATAACAATGTTCCACATTTACATACAAATGAAATGGGAATAGTTAATACAAACAGCTTTCAGGCAACATTCCGCCCACATACAGCCGATTTCTTTGAATATGCTGCGGTCGAAACAATTGTGCTCCACAATTTATTACCCAAATTAAACGACATAGGAAACCTTTCCGTACGCCGTCATTAATAACGTCTAATTTACAATGTTTAAACAAAGGATCTCACATTGAAAACCCACGAGTGCCGCCCGAACGTCATTATCCGTTCGTCACTTGACAACAAAGGTCGGCTCGTCAGATTGCAAATTAAATTAGAACATCCAGCCGATCCTGTTTATGTACCCTCTTAAATGTGGAATTTTAAGGGAATGCTTAATTCATGAATCTTTGCTGAGTTTGACCATTCAATTTACATTTTGAAACCGGTTCTCTGGACGACGATTTGCATTTCCTCACCATGTATGTTGCATTTATTCACAGACTACGTGAACATTATGCAACTTTAAGAGGAGAGGCGCGCAGCAACGATTAGAGGAGTGGTGTTATTTATAGGTCTGAACTCGATCCATTGGTGTTTACCAGCAGCGCCCATTGCCCCTCGTAAATCGTTTAAAGGTAGGGCGTTCTCCATCCTCAAGATGGATGCCCTTGTCAGACTGATATATTTACTGTCCGCCACATGGTCTCCCACCCCCAATCTACTGTTTAACATGTAACTGCTGTTGCTTTAATAAATAGCCTTCATGAATAAATGTTTAAAAAAGGAAAACCTTTTAGGCAGTTAATTTTCGCCGCGGCCAACAAACCCTCAAATGCACAACGAGGGTGAACTTGTGAGTGACATGTCAATCTACTGGGCTGAATCAAAAGGACATTATATTTTTGTACTTGAAAAGGGAATTGCAGAATATTAAAAACATTAAATGATTAGCACAAATTTTAAGACGCACATAAATGTGTTGAAGTATTAGATTGTGGTAGAAGCATTTACGTTGCTCTTGAACGTCAAAGTGAACAAGAGAATAAACGAATAATTAATAGCGAGTGTGTTGCTTCCGCACCCGGCGCAACATACGTACCTAAAATGCGGTATGGCATATTACCCATTTCTCGTCTAAATCGTGTGACTTTTGCTCCTTACGCGCGCGTAATGTAGCGCACTTTATCGTCGGTAATCCTGCCGTTACGCCTCTCCTTCTTTACTTTTCGGGAACTCTGTAGAAAGAAATGAGTCGCTCACAATAAAATAATACAGTGTTTCGTGTAAAAAACAATAAAGGCAAACAGAGGCAGCCGTAAACCGGCTTTAAAATATTGAACCACTTCATTTTCTAGTGGCGATAGCCAGTATGGACTCAGCTCATAAAATCAAACGTGTTAGTACACATAATAGTGCTCGGCTTATAAAGTCCCTCGTCACGTAAAGTTTTTATTAGTCTGGAGCCTAATGGATTTCCTTACCTTTTTATTATTCGATAAACACGACAGGAGCACGGTTGATTTGAAGATCTCTTTGAAGCCGGGAGCTCGTCGCAGTTAGATTGTGCTTATATTGCTCAGCCATAACAAGGGGCTGTACCTAAACCCTCGTTGAATTTGGCGGAATAAGCTGCAAACTTTTGTTATTTCTTTAACCTTTTCTTTAGAAAAACCCTTTTAAGTGCACACGTTCTGTGGCTGTACTTATCCATTTAAAAATTGCTTCACGGTTTCCTGATCCGGTAAATCAGATTCATACCCTCTAACACCCCTGTCGTTAAATATTTTCATACTCTGATCTATATTCCATTTGACGAAGTGTTCCGAACGAATTCGGATCGAATACGTTTGATATATGTCGGTCATGTATGAGTATTCTAAATTGATGAGGACAAATTCTGTCTCGTACTATGTTAGTAGATATACACACTGTTCGAGAAATATCTTCAGATGCTCGCAATCAGAGTCAATATCCTTCGGAGGAAATATTTTCATTATTGATGAGCGCGGGTGTATCGCGAGATTGCTTTGGCAGGACTAGCTACAAATGATTATTTGTCTTTTAGGTTTTGTACAATGCCTCCGAGATTTTAGTTGCTAGTCCGAAAAATTGTTTAAAAGTAGGTATTATGATAAGAGAGAATAACAGAATAATCTCTTTAAATAAGTAGGTGTAAATAGGAGAGATTTGGAAAATGTTTTCTTGCGTCGACTAAAGAAAATTGAGCCATGTTTTTATCAGAATTCTCACTCGTACACATTTTTTCGGCGACATTTTTTGGTTTCGTGTTATTTTCGCCATGTTGTTAATAAGCCTGTATTTCATTTTTATCAGCATTAATAAGTTCAGCGTAGCAAGATAAAGTGATATATATACATGTAAAAATGTTTTCAGGATATAAGCTATGGCAGGGTTGGGGACGTTGGGGAACGGAGACAGTATCCCTTTGCCCTAGTCGACCCTTGTCACCATGTCGCATATCTGTCCAACTTAATTTTAACACCCGCCCTTCATTGGGAACCTCTGAAACGTCCACCGGCTTAGAGTAAACTTCTTCCGTTTGCTTTATCGTAAGAAATCTGTTCTCTCAAAGATGTTTTGTGTTCGTAGTGATGTTATAAAACTCCGTACAGAAAAGTCTATCATATCAATATCTACATATACAAAGTGTCATAGAAAGTTGTTCCTTGTTATATCAACATTAATTTCAATAGTGTTGTGATTAGCATGATATAACTTTTCCATTCGATAAAAAATCTAAGGCAAGAGACAAAATAGCATTCACACTATCGATAGGCACTGCTCGATATCGGAACTATTCAAATTTAGTTCAATTGAATTCGCATGTGAAATGAACACGACGTTAAATTGGCGCTGAATGATGCTTATCTGTTTCCCTGACAACACTACCGTAGTCGTTGCAACGTTACACGCTTTTACACCCAGACTTTTTGTTTGAACACTTGACTGAGAACGTGTTTCCTCTAAACAAGTGATGTAATCGAATCGATAGAAACAATCTAGTTCCCAATAAAGGCGTAGGAAGTCTGAAAGTGTCAGGGATTTACTGTTAATACAATTAAATACTTTTTTACTACTCGTTAATCCTCACAAATATGAACCGAAGCCTCGACTAAAATAATTTCGTGTAGGTACAATATTGACCAAAACGTATTCGCATAAATTCCGACGACGTATTCGCTACGCACAGAATATGGCACAGCGAACCGCTGTCAAATCGATTCGATTCGCAACAGACAGGAGCAGAGACCTCCCAACTGTAAGTGATTGCACGATCCACTGCATTGAGACCAATTTTCCCACCCGCAGTCATACTACCGAGTACGGACTATTTGAATCGCTTACCTTAGGGATTCCATTCCAATCCGGAGCTCGAATTCCCAACACCGACCGAGCTTGATCAATATTATCTTTCGCCTTCATAAGTATTTGTTAGAATTTTTTTGCTTCCTCGACACCGGCTATGGATTTAATAACTGTCATCTTTACGACCTAATATTCAACATTTTTTTTATATATCGAGCAACATCTGCCAACCCTCATTTCCTTTTAGCTTGCAACATTGTGGGAGGAATTTAGTTGAATGACGATGTAATAAATTTTCTCCTTCGTATGATCCATAAAGCTATATGGACTACGGAGAGACCCTCTCGAATAACGTCCGATATAACGTAATAAAAGCGTCTCGATGAATTATCTGATTATTTGCATACGGTACGGCTGTAAGCCTTGTTGCTGGAGTTTGTGTTGCAATTTAGGGTGCCATGAAGTGATTTTAGATGATTGTGATGATTACTCGGGTTGTGTTCTAATAATCTATGCCGGATTTGTGCCACCTACTAAATGAAACAGTATCAAAATATTTCAGCAAATGCTAGTCGCAAAACGTAATAAAAAATGTTTTAAAAGCCAGATGCACTTTACTCAGTCATTCATATTGTCGCTTTGAATAAACTAACTGAGAATATTGAAATAAATGACAACCCCGCAAACATAAATAAAACCACACACGAAACTCCTATGAAATGTTGACGGACTGTATCAGCTTTTAGCTAAATTGGATTGTCTGATACCAATTGCAAGCGTATGCATTGTGAAGCGCTTGATTATAGCGACAATGTAAATTGTATTACAATTTAGGATTTATGCGAACTCCGCTTTATTCAGCGCTCACTTTGCCTTCAGTCGAGAGCACTGCCAATTTATTAATTGGATGACTTTCTCCACCCCTATTATCCTGTCACCACTTTTTACGATTGCTAATATAGGATAGATCATCGAGTAACTGGCAATGTGAGTGTGTCGGTAGCTTAGTCCTTTTCAACGGTAATCTGTTGTGAGCTTGTGACAGACAAATGGATTGATGGACAAACGTGGCTCTGAATTATTTATTGCCAATTTCGCTTCACTAATACTGTTCAAAAAGGTATTTTGTATGTACATGAGACGTCCTTCGTACCTTCGACGTAGGGTGATGCTAAGAATAGGTTACAAAGGGATTAGGTACTCTTATACCTGATAGATTTTGAAAACTGTGCCTGTTTATAACTGGAAATCTTGGTACTTATAGGCACTTTAAGAAATAGGAAGATCGGGTATATATTCAGAACTCTCTGGTGGAATTGGTGGTTGGGTGGTAGATAGTGTAGTTACCTATATCGATTCATGAAGCGAGTTGAAAATCCAATAGGCCGAACATAACATTCACAAGGTTTAGGAGAAAAAGTAACTTGTCGGATTAGTACAAAAAAGCTTAGGTATTTTTTATCAATACCACTTCTCCACCGTCTACCTACACTTCCATATTTCTCCGATAATCACAACGATTGCGATATGGCAAACTTCCATCCACTTTACCGAAGCATACTTTATTTCGATCACCCAAAAACGTTATTAAATATCGCAAGGAAGGCCACGATACCTTATAATTCAGGGATCCTCAATAACAAATTGTTGGAGTTATTTCTAGTGGGTAGGGAGGGGTCCGCGGCAATTTATTTTCGGTCGCGATCCAATTATTTTTGGGCATGTTAGTGGCGCATAAATCTGTGGACTGGCCCTTGTGCACGCACCTACACCACCTTGTAATAGTTCGGACGTGGAGGGGAGGAGGGGGAGCTAATGCGATAAGCTCCAAGATTAATTATTTACCAAAAAGCCGCGGGCGCGGTGTTTACGTTTTAGGGAAGTAAAAAATGGCGGCGCGCCTGTCTGGCATTTGTGGTAAATTTTATCGTACGTCTTTGCCACCCTACTCGTATATCTGCAGTTGGAACTTTTAGGAAGTAAACTTTAAGACATTGCAAAGAAGTGCCGTAAATTATAGAAAGTATTAACTTAGGTGATTCTTCTTCTAGTTTCGTGTCGACTAGATCTATGCGAGAATAATGTTAAACATCTCGAAAATATTTCACAGTCAGCAAGATTGTTAGTAGAATTAACTGATGAGCGGTGTCCCATAGTGTTTTTTTACACTTTCATAATAAGTAATAACATTAATAACGAGAGGAGCCACCAAAAATCTGTCCCCTAAGCATGTAGAGTGACTTTCAATCAATACGTCAATTAGGACGTCGACTAGAGAATTTTCTCAAATGACGGTCTTAAAAAGTACAACATTATACAATATTAAGCCTTAACTTTGTAAACAAAATAGATAATGAACAAACGAAATCATAAAACCCTACCGAACTCACACAGACAATAGAGGTTACATTTTATCTGATACTAGGAATTACTTTATTTATAGGGACATCAAAGAAAATCCTGAATCAGAAAGCATTCTACCTACCCTGTCTACGTAATGTGTAAACATTTTCTTCGTGGGTAGACAACCTTAGGCATAAAATATATAATTCAATATAGTAATGGATCTGTCATCATTGTTATGTATAGTCAGCCGCATATCAGTGGTAACAATTTGACATTGACAGCGCATTAATGACGTAGCAGGCTCTAAAGGCGATTTTTGTATTACAAGTGTTACCACTGAGGTGGGGGATGACTGTACCAATACTCACAGTAGTAATGATACCTACAATTGTACTAACAGTTCTGGATGAAAGAGGTCTTAGTCAAATACCAATGATAGGTAAAGCCAGAGCAATAGCAAATATTGCAAATAAGCAATTTGACTACCACCTAAAATTGTCCGTATATTCAGAACTGTTCTTTGACAGTTGTAAAATGGCTATCGCACGGCAAATTTGCTTAACAATAAATTTCCTTGGCTGTACCAATTACAAGGTGCGACTAAAAAATACCCTGTAAACTGTACATCGGTTTTTACCCGCACTATAATAATTAATATATTTCTAAGAGCTGACTTTGCCAAAGTCGTCCCTCTCTTTCTCTCGAACTTTTATCCGTGGAATAAAATTGACGTCAGAGTTCTAGTATGGAAAAACTGTCAAAAATTGAAAATTGTATTATCAATATAGGACTTATTATAGGTATAATAGTTTGGTGAAACTCGTCCTTAATGTATTGTAGCATAATGAAGTAAAGCATCGTTCCTTTTCCATGACGAAAATGACGAGCTATTTATGTGTACATAAACATAAACATTTTTGAACAGAAATGTACAAATCATTTTTCAGTCAGTTTTCTACTTTATTTTATACTCAAAAGGTAATTTCATTTGTTTCAGGTAAAGATGGCAGCTATTTAGTTCGGAGTGCTCGAGACATAGACTTATTACACTCAAGTCCAAATGTGAGGTACCTACATATTCATAGCCCATGTAGCATGGAACAGGTATATTTATTATTTTCAGTAAATATTCAGCTCTAAGCTATAGCTTTTTTAAAGATGTCAACAACTAGGTATATTAGCACTATTCGTTTCATAAATCAGCGAGAGAAAGGGTCTATAAATGTGTCTGTTTACTTCTCTATCAAAATAAAGTTATATTTCAGTCTACTATGGAGCAGTGGTGGCCCAGTGGTAACGGAGGGGACTTACGAGTTATAGTCATTACTTTGTGTAAATAATTTCATCACCAATGCTCTCAAATTGGTGAAGAAAAACGTCGTGAGGAAATCGGCATGTCCTAGAATCAAAAATTCGAAGACATGTGACATCTACCAACCCGCACTGGGAACTTTTTTTTTTTTTTTTTTTGAGGATGGGAAATCATCAAACTGGGCCCTCGTGGTGGATTACAGCAGTGGGAACATTATAGGCTGATTATGCTACGGTTGATCATAAACCGCCAAACTCGTGCCAAAACAAACAAAATATTAATTAATTTACCTAACCACCTACCTACTTGATCAGCCGATCTATTCTGAATAAGAAAATCACCGTGTAAATGTAGGTGAAGTGAGCTTCATGTGACCTGTCATTCTACCAACACGCGTAGCATGACCACCATAGAAACAGGTTTTGTTGGCGGAAGTATCGACAAAATGACAGAATGTTGAAAAATTTCTTTAGAAATCTGTCAACAATCTGTCATTTGGTCGTATTTTTCGTCTAGGAATTGACACTATTGACTTCAAGTTCACTTCAAGTTCAATTCACCTAAGTTCTTTGACGTGATAACGTCTTATAAATCGATGAAAACCGGCTGCATGCACGAAAAAGTGTAACGTTCCGTCTGAACCTGAGCGTGCAACCGAGAGCGCGGAACAAGCGACAGAGAGGCACGATCAACCCTTTCCCTTTCGTTAGCGTTAGCTTGTGTTACATTTATCTCTCTGCTCGCGTGACGTCAGAGCTAGTATTCCGAATAGTACAGTAGTAGTAGTAGTGGTTCATCGATGTTTCTTTATGACGTCATCACGTAAAACTATCGTCCGTAAACTGACTTTACAAACAAACAATTTTTACGGTGGAATTTTTACACAATAGATCGGCTGAACACACTTGATATACCCCACCAACCTAATCTAAAAGGTCACCACTCAAAACTTCCGTGATAAAATATTTCAGACGAAAAATTAATTATTTGCCTCAACGCTTAAATGTTATCCATTTAACTTAATTACAGAATAGGTAATGGAGTTTATAGCACCATTATTAATCTCTTGGTGTACTCTCTTCTTTGGAAGCTCCAAATATACTAAGTTTAAAAGCACTTAGAAGTTATCCACAGCATCCATGAGAGCTACTGGATGTTTGTTGCTGTACCGATAACTTTAGGTCCTACGATTTAAAATAAAAGTTTACTTTGAATTATGTTCATTTAGAAATAAGCAAGATAGACATAGAAATGATTATTTGCTATAATTATTTCTTCAAACTAAATACTAACGACATATCATTATAAGTAAATACTATCCGTGTTCATAACTGAACCTAACTGAATACTGGAGGTATTAGAAGTCCAGTCAATAAAAAAATAAAAATCAAGAAAAACCTTGGTGGTTTACCAATAAAAAGAACTAACTCCAGTCTGCAAGCCAATAAGTACCACATTTTAAAACATCAACCCTTATAAACCACTTTACCAGAATCTTCAGCATCAATTACCGTCCAAATGTTTGACCTCAAAAAAACGACCCGTAAACATAATTAGGGGTGTAATGAGGCTAGAGTTATAAATCTAGGGGTAGCAGCCCTGATGGAGACGGCAACCAATAGGCCACAAGCCGCGTCGTCGGTCAAGGGCCGTCATTAATTCTCTAGCCATCTTATTACGCCAGTAATTACCTATTTATCCGCATTTTCTTACGAGTTTTCTGAAAGTGAGTAATAACTCGGGTTGTCGACGAAAGCCATTTCTTTTTTGGTTTGTTGTAGAAGGCAGCTTTGGTACACAGTAAATATATCTGAGTAAATTTACTTTTAGAATCCACATTTTCTATCTTTATTTACACCAAAATCCTCGACTGGAAACAAGCGTATCTATATACAGGGTGGACGGGGAGTTGACGTTCAAACGTAAAATTTAGATACTTTATAATACTTTTTCCCATTCTTTTCGGCGCGAACCTCATTGCCCTCACCAAAAAGGACGGAGGGGTGAGACCAATTGCTGTTGGATCAACACTACGACGTCTGGCCTCCAAAATTGCTGTTCGACATATTTTACCAAAATTAAATTCGGAATTTGAACCCGTACAGTTAGGCTTCGGTGTAAAAGGAGGGTGTGAGGCAGCCGTCCATGCCCTACGCTCTTTCCTAACTTACGGACAGCCTGACGTGTTGCTCAAAATTGATGTCAAAAATGCATTCAATTCGGTAAATAGGGATACCCTGCTGACGGAAATAAAACAACATATACCGGAAATATACAATTATCTTCTTCTCAGTTACGCTGACCCAACAAAATTGTTATATCGTTCTAATGAACTGTCCTCGGAAGTAGGTTGTCAACAGGGTGATCCCCTTGGGCCTGCAATTTTTAGTTTGGCTATAAATCCGATAATCAAAAATTTAAATTCTAAATACAATGTTTGGTATTTGGACGACGGAACCCTAGGAGGTGATGTGGATACTGTGTTTTCGGACCTTTTTTTAATCAAAAATAAATTTGAAACCATTGGTTTGGAGCTTAATTTTAGCAAATGCGAACTTTTTATAAATAACAACATCTTAAATTTAAATGACGTAAAACAAAAATTTAATATTTTGGCTCCAAATATTAAAATAGTTAACAGTAATTCTCTTTACCTTTTAGGTTCTCCAATTTTTGATGAATCTATTTCTGAATATATTATTAATTCAATTACTAAATTTCAAAATTCTGCTGACCGTCTCCTTGAAATTAGTCCACATTATGCACTTTGCATCTTAAAATTCTGTCTATTCGTCCCAAAATTTACGTATGTGCTCCGTTGCTGCTCCTTTTGGAATCACCCAGATCTTTTGACACAAGTAGACGACTTAATCAAAATTAGCTTAGAATCGATTCTTAATATGCAGCTGAACGAGCAATCTTGGACCCAAGCATCCCTACCCATCCGTTATGGTGGTTTAGGGATTCGCAAAATTGCCAGTGTCGCTTTACCAGCCTTTCTATCTTCTGTCCATAGTTCAGCAAATCTCATAAGTAAAATTTTAAGGGCATCCCCTTCTAACTTTGAGATTACTGGCTTGGAAGAAGCTAGAAACGCTTTCTTAATTGCATGCCCAGGTCAAAATTTTCCAGTTTCTCCAAATTCACAGAGGAGCTGGGACGACATAAACTGCAAATTGACTCACAACAATCTTTTGAACTGTAGTACAGGTTCGGCGCGTGCTAGGCTTTTGGCCGTGGGTGCGCATGAGGCCGGCTACTGGCTTCACGCGTACCCTTCGTCAAATACAGGAACATTTCTTGAGCCTGACACGCTCCGAATCGCAACCTGTCTACGGATTGGGGTTCCGGTCTGCACTCCTCATAAATGTCCCTGTGGCAGTGATGTCGACAAGCTAGGACATCACGGACTATCATGCCAAAAAAGTGCAGGCCGCTTCTCGAGACATGCCGCACTTAACGATATCATACGCCGGTCCCTTGCCACCGTCAACGTGCCAAGTCTACTTGAGCCGACTGGTATTGCAAGAGACGATGGCAAGAGACCGGACGGTATGAGTTTGATTCCATGGAAGATGGGCCGGGTGCTGGTATGGGATGCAACCTGTTCAGACACGCTAGCCCCTTCCCATCTACATGGAACCAACAACAGAGCTGGTGCGGCCTGTGAAGCGGCTGAAAAAGCTAAAACATGCAAATACAGGGGTCTAGGCTCCGAATATGATTTTGTCCCATTCGGTGTCGAGACCCTTGGTCCGTGGGGTCCTAGCGCTATAAAGCTTTTTAAGGAAATAGCAAAAAGGTTAGTCGACATCACAGGAGACCGAAGAGCTGGCAGCTACCTCGGACAAAGAATTAGTCTAGCTATTCAAAGGGGGAACGCTGCCAGTATCTTCGGAACCTTGCCTAAAGGGACTCCTTTTAATAATATATTTTAGTTTTTATCCTTGACATTGTATTTGATAGTAGTTAACGTTTTCATTATTTAAGCATCCCAATGGTTAAATAAATAAAATTATTTTATAATAAAAAAAAAAAAAAGATACTTTATGATGTGGAATATCCGAATCACCCCCATATATGTTCTACGATTTTTCGTAGTTTTCTAGATACTTAGAATTTTTTTAATGATATTTTTCGTAATTTTCACCTAACATCAGTTTTCGATTTTTTTCTCGTTCTGTTGAACATTTCTGGTTCAGTTTTTTTGTGATAATTAATTAGCATAGTCTAACCTAACACCCAAAAAAATTATGGTTTATCTAGGAATTGCAGGACTTACTTAGAATTTATTCGAAAGTTGAATCTATCTATCTCGAAATCTACGAAAAATCGTAGAACATATAATGGGGGTGATTCGGATACTCCTCATCATAAAGTATCTAAATTTTACGTTTGAACGTCAACTCCCCGGCCACCCTGTATATGATTTACTAGCTTCTGTCCGCGACTTCGTCCGCGTGTCTCGAGCTCCCGACCCGCCCGTCGCATCACCTGCCCGCGCTATCACTTCGTTTTCGTTATGCGTTCTTTCTGATTTTTTTTATTTTTGCCCGGCTCCTAGGGGTTATAGCGTGATGTTAAATAGCCTATAGCCTTTCTCAAAAATTGGGCTATCAAATGCAAAAAGAATTTTTCAATTCTGATCAGTAGTTCCACAGATTACCCTCTACAACCTCACAAACTTTACCTCTTTATAATATTATTATATTATATACAACGTGGCGCTACAATGGTGACATTAATTTATCACACGGGTAGGGCTAGTGCCCATTAATCATAAAAAAATGTATAGCTTAAAATAATTCGTAAATTGAAAAAAAAATCAAACAAACTAAATAATAAAAAAAGGTACTAAAAACATCCTTGCAAAAATTCATTCATGGAATTACTTACCTAGCTGGCTTACGTTAACTCGGAGCAGCAACGCGTTGATTCGCGCACTGGCAACCGCGCATCGCGTCTTGTACCTACTCGTGATCGGTCCGATTCTTTGACGGCATATTTCAAAGAAACCGAGCGGCAAAGTGGTACGTACCTACAGCGGAGGTGCTTAGTTAAATACTTACATATCACCTTCTCTTGTTACTATTAGTTATAACTGTCATCACTAATCACTGCCATCACGATCACATGTTTACACAAGCACTAATAGCACAAATAAATGCGTCCGTATCGCAAGATATGTAAACGTATCTACTAGATAAGAAAACGAAAACAAATCAAAGCGTCTTTATCGCAGTACCATAATCTAATTTCTATCCTAATTACACAAAAATAAATAAATAAAACACTAGGTAAGCGTCTTTTTCGCGGCATAATAATGCGCACTAGTGTGAAAAAGTGCGTCAAGGACTAATGCTAAAAGAATTTGAGTTCGGTGCGGCCCAGCCGTGCGGAAGGGAGAGCACGTGTCGCCTGCGCCGGCGTCGCTCGCCAACAAAGGAAATTTCCTTCAATTCGCCTACTCTATGCATTTGTTTCATCCTAATAGTATTGCTTATTATATAGTATTCGTTTTAATTTCACAGATGCGAAGTTATGATCCGTGACCCCGGCTAATGACCGCTGCCCGACAGTTCTTTAAGTACAGGTTGCTCTAAGATGCTATTTTCTAACATTTTAAATCAATCCGTAAATAAAAACGTTTAATGTAAATAAAACGTTTTCATTAAACGAAAATGTGAAAACGTATATGTGTGTTAAATTAATGTCACCACTGAAGCGCCACGCTGTATAGTATAGAAGTATAGATTATGTAATTTAATTTTACTTCCTTTATCTTTATAAACCACAACGTATGAAATAAAATGGCAAATTAGTAAGAAACTGTTTTGCAATGAACAATTTAATTTTAAGCCAGTAAGTACATTGTATAAGCATCGTATTAGGCCTCCAGAGATCCTCTTATAAACGTTCAAACTGCTTATTTGCATGACAAACAAAATCCTTGCTCTTCAAGGACGTTTCAGACAAAAACGTGATGACATACTCTCATACGGCCCTGAAAGACGGAAGGGCTCAGCTCATTAAACCTTATGCGCTTAAACAAACGAAATCATTGTCTTATTTTATGGATAAAGGAATTGTGAGACAAGAATATCAGTTACTTATAGAGCCTTATGAATCCTCGGAAATCATTAATGGTTTCGGAACTAGAATGCGATATTAAAATTAATAAGCAATCACAATAATTCGGAAACCACGACACATTGTGGATATATCCTGAACTATAACATAATATGTATATTATTTTATTGTTTCCAATTTAGAATACCAAATCAGTAAACTGCAATTAGGGTTACCTAGCGCCCTAAACCCAAGTTTCAATAACTTGTTTCCACTATATTCTACTAATACCTCTTCAGCTTACAATTACAAGTCTTGTTGAAATCTAATTTCGCACTTAATTTAGGCGTCTCTGCCTTCGTAACTTAATTATTTATTGACTTTATTTTGAACAGAAATCAAGTTATTTGTTCATCTTAACGCCGCCTAAGACTCTTAGTGGACGCATTTGAATTTGGGTAACGTTTGATGTCGCACTTCCATTTTATTCGCTTTTTGGTGCGTAGGTAATTAAAAATGTCGGGGAAGTATTTTATAATTTTGTAGTACTTCCTGGCTGCCTACTGTAACATTTTCAGATAAGTTTATGGATCGTATTCTAGATCAAACAGAATACAGTTTTGCGATGTAATACATTAAACCAGTATTATCGTCTTTGAAGTTATTGCCCTTTATAACTAAGTCGAGAGCATTCTAGCGACCAAGAAGACCTAAGGTATGAATATATTCCACCTCCAATATGGAATTATTCACGGAGACCAAAATCCGCTTCCCACCTAATCCTTCAGTGGAATACGTAAATGTATTTATTATTAACTAGATATCCGCATCTACCATTTTAATGAAATACAGATTTATGTAAATTCCCGAGCACCGCTATGAATCGTGACGTAACTACCAGATACAAAATGTTTACTTAATTATTGAAACCAAAACCTTCCACTAGTACGTACTTGCTGTATATCGCTACTATGTCTGCCTGAGATAACTTCGTCGAGAAAATAAATATTTAAGCAATATTTCACGTTAACTCAAAGACTCAAAGAAAACATGACATCAAACAATTTGGCAAACATTGCGAATTTCTCGGCACGGCGCCGGCGATGTCAATTTCTCTCGAGTAAAAAATTATTATGGATCGTCGTTGCTTTATTATTAGGAGGCGGAGAGTGATTTCAATGAAATACTAGTGCGGGTATCTCGGAGACCGTCCCCATTTGCCGACATTTCCCGTGGCGTCCGTAGGCCACCGCTACTATACAACTTTTATGAGTCAGTCGTGCTACACTCGCTTTTATTTCTTTTTCCGTCACAAAACGCTGTGTGGGAAGCGGCGAGATCCCATTTTCGGCCAGCCGGCATTTTTGCAAATTTCGATTCGCGGCGAGTTAGAAAAATAAAGATTTCACACGTGCCTTTCGTCGAGTTCCAGTTTGCTTTTATTTTTACATCCTATCGTAACTTCAAATAGTCCTGGAAAGCTTTTTGTTCCGAACGAAACATTTATAGCACTATATATTCTTCTTTACTCCTAATCACGAATCTAATAAAAATGTACGTAAATATTTGTAGGGCTTCCTTTTCTGTAAATAGAAACTGAGAAGCCGAACAATTTCCAAAACCTTTCCGATCCGTTGTAACACGATACTAAACTTGGTCAATCCCTATAATGCGATGGAGATCATTTCTAAATCAGTGTTAATCCATTGAAACGGGGCAGCTGTTATTCTGGACCTCAAAATAGTTCACATTAACAAGGTATTGTGTACGATAAGGAGGGGAATCGCGGAACATTAGTGTAGATTACCCAGCTATAATATAATGGAAGCCCGCGTTATGCATTCCGTGATTGGTGTTCTCACGTTACGTCACGGCTTTGTCAGTTCCTTTAACCTCTTTGAGTTGGGATCAAAATGTTTTACTCGGCAAGGATATACGCATTATGATAAGATTCGCGAGTGATTCGCAACGTCCGCCTCTCAGAGCGTATTATTTTTTTCTCGCTTTGATATAAAGGTCTTCCTCTTTGTTGTATAAAAATGTCTTGTTGGTGTTGTTGAGTATAGATGTGCCTTATTGGCTGAATAGAGTACGTTTTCGGTGAAGTGGGAAATACAATAAAAGACTTGTGGAAGTAGTGAATATAGTTATTTGGCTGCTCTAGTTACACTTGTATCACTAACATCGGAAATAATGTGACAATTTTATTATTTTGTTTATTAGCTGCCTTTGTTCGATCATGCAATAACTTATAATCTTGAAACCTTTTATCTATGTATTGTATAAAAATCAATTGCCGTGGGTTAATCTCGCAAAAACTCGAAAATATATTGACCGATTCTTTTTGTTTTTTGTTTTGTTTGCCTTAATAACCGAAAACCAATGGAACAGTCAAAAATGGAGAAAATCGAAATTTTGTCTCACGTGGTACGAAGTTCACCGGGTCATATTATATCTATTGAAACAACTAAAGCCGACAATGAATGAAATTATATCATAATATTATGTCATAGTTTATTGAAATTAATTCAAATAGACAGTATATTTTTATCTCATCGCGCAAAATCAATGACGATACCATCTCATTCAACGCAACAATATTTTATCTCAAAACATTGAGCTTCACTATCATCACAATTCAATACATTTGAGGCCCATTCACACACCACAAAACCTGATCGGCGAAGGACAATGCAACGGAAAATGAGCCTTACGTCAACTTCATTATGGTCGCGTATTTCCATCTGTTCCAATTTATCGCACAATAAAAGTGTTTGAATCCGTTGTTTTCAGAAATGAGAGATGTGGTCTCCATTGTGTACGGTATGGAACAGCACGGCGGCCATTGTGGGCCAGCACTCCCGCGCTTTCATCTCGATCACAATAGGAATCTTATCTCAGCCAAGTTTTATATCGCTACGTTGATTTAATCTTAGTGGACGCCGTAATGAACACTTTTTATCTTGGAGACATTTTTTAAGGTTAGCTGGCTGCGAGCTTAATATGGGTTTTATTAGATTTAATTTTTAATTCGAAGGAATTTTGACTTAGATTCGTAGACTACCCACATATCTTATGGATTCACACGCCATTTTTTTTCCTATTTCTCTTTGGGAATTAATTGAATTTTTAGGGTTCTGTACCCAAAGGATGTCAACGGAACCCTATTACTAAGCATCCGCTGTCCGTCCGTCTGTCTGTCTGTCTGTCGGGCTGTATCTCATGAACCGTAATAGGTAGACAGTTGAAATTCTGCCCGAGTGTGTATTGCCGCTATAACAACAAATAATAAAAATAAACGTAAGATTTTTTGATTTTTTTATTAAAATCTTTAAAAAAAAAATTGACTTGAGAACTGTCATGGGATATATACGTATCCAATGCGACAGTTTGGTCATTTTACAAATCTATACCAACTTATTATTTACAGTTTAAATATAATTTAAAGAACTAAAACACAGTTCCAAAAGTAATAGGTACTTTAACACAGTACCTTACATACAGAATAATAAACTAGCTACATTAATAAATATTATAATAACATAAAATAAATAACAATGGCCTTGCGAATTCACTCAAATGACACGTGAACACATCAATTTTGCCATGAATTTCGTTAATGATTCGTATTGCCCGGGTCACTGGTGTTTTGGCGGGTGCCGCCTCCTCCACACATAGCAATCCAGTACGCAAAGACTCAAGCGCTGCAGCACTCCTGGATTATGCTCGATGACCCGACGTAATTTAACGAGATACGAGACAAGGCTAAGCTCCCGTCGCATCCTCAGTACAAAATGAAAGGGGGTCCCCACACAAAAAACGTGTTAAAAAACATGTAGTGTTAAATATTGTACAGTGGTACGGAACCCTTCGTGTGCGTCCGACTCACACTTGGCCGGTGTTCTTTATTATCCCCCTCGGTTCAGTCTATCCCTATTCAGTTTCTAGCCAGTTCAACTAAAGGCTTTATGTGATTATAGTCCACATACCTAGCCGCTTTCTTTTCTGTAGCAGCCTTTTTCAGTAGTTACCCTTTGATGTATTTTGTTGCCAAAATCAATGGCTTTGTTCTCTCTGTTACTAGCTGTTCTTTCAGCAACATTTACCTACAAATCTTCCTTTCAACGTTGTTAAGGTTTGAAATTCAAGATAACATATTCTGCCTTTGGCTATCCGAGCTTCAAAGAATACCTTAATTACGATTCCTGTAAGCATAAACGCAGATGCGTGGGTAGGCACACTGTTAGGGTTCCGGACTAAAATGGTAAAAAGGGATCCTTATGGTGCGACTTAGTCTGTCTGTCACAGCTACATATTTCAACTTATCATCATCATTATTTCAGCCGAAAGACTGCCACTGCTGTTCATATGCCTCCCCATATCTCCGCCACTTCGACCGGTTCTGTGCTTCCCGCATCCAGCGAATTCCTGTGGCCTTCAACAGGTATCGGCCCACCTTGTAGGAGGCCTTCCAACGCTATGTCTTCCTTCTCCCATTAAAGAAGTAAGAGGGACGGGGTGTAAAGTTCGCTCATACCTCCATAGAAAAGGGAGGATCCTCCGACCAGACGGGTTTCGTGTCTGTTGGGCAACTGCCTGCTAATTGATGTTGGGATGTTGTATATATGCTAGTCGTGCGGTAATCTCTGCTTGCGCGATGCAGGATTTGCGTGACGTCAGTATGACGCGCAGCTTGCATGTGGCGATGTAGATACCGCTACAAATCCATCCAAAGGTTGTCTGTAAATGATCGCTTTAAGCGATAAGAGCAATTATTTATCCAAAAATTATTAAGAATTGTGTCAACCTATGTAAAATTTCTACATTTATATCTGTAATTTATATTGTATACATAATAGAGAGTATTCTATTCTATTCTTCGCTTTCAGCCCTATAAAAGGGCTTCATTTCCACAACAATAAAATAGGGTTTTATATATTTTTGACACATAGTTGCTTGTGATTAGAAATGCCTGTAAAATACCTTTCCGATGAAAATCTGAAAGAGGAGTAACGAATATGTTTCCTTCAAAAGTTCGGAACCCCTGATGCGCAAATCCTGGTTTATTTATCTGACAACTGACAAATCTCAAAGTATTCGAGATTATAAATTATAGGGAAAACACTGAGCACCTAATTAAGGGAAGCTGAGTAAAGCCGCCCCTAATATTTTAACATTGCTTTTTTATACTGTTTTCATAAAAAAGATGTTGAAGGGGGCTGCAATCAAGGGGGGAGCTAAGTATTATTTTTAATGACTCTGATAATTGTTGTCTACGGAGATTGATAAGACATTATTTTATGTCCGTAGGTGTGTCCGTGGCATCACAACGGGCCCTATCAGAATACCAGCGCTGCGGTATTTATTTATTTTTCAAATATCGCAGCATCATGGTGAGATAGTAGCCTTTTTGGCCTCGCACAGGTCTTCTCTTTGTTTTTTTATTGTTTTCATGATTTTGTTAGATTTCATGTTTATTTTTATTTTTTATTGTTTGTATTTCCTGTGCGTGTTCCAAATAAAATATTTTTCTTTCTTTCTTTACATTAAATTAAGGTGTTGCTGTGTGGATACACGTACATGAAATAATAAAAATACGTAGGTATGTTTAGCGGGAAAGTCTGACAACCAGTCTTACCAAAGGGGTATCGTGTTACCCAGTAACTGGGTTGTGGAGGTCAGAGAGGCAGTCGCTCCATGTGAAATTCAGCTGCATTCGGTTAGACTGTCAGCCGACCCCAACATAGGCATTTGTGAAAAAGGTTAGGCAGATGATGACGTAGACACGTTTAGACTGAATCTATCGCCGCAAACAAAAATAAATTTTGTGTAGACATGATCCTACATAAACACAAGATGGACGATCCATTACGAGGTCTGTACCTTTCTCTGTTCATTCCGCCATCAGACATTAGGCACTATGCCAAGTGTAGCACACGGACCAAAGGCCTCACAGTACTCCTGTAGGTAGGTATAGTCGACCTTGTAAATGCTTTACCACTTTTGACAATGTAACAATATAAAGAAAAGAAGAAAGAACAACAAAGAAAGTTATGTTTGAGTTCCATGTTATAGGGGGCGAGCCTATTGCCATCAACTGGGCACAAATTCAGACTGTGGACAACTTTTCCCAGTAAATAGAAACTTCACTATGGTTGAAACTATCTAAATAGACAAATAGAACTTGTCGTTTTATGACGTGCAAATGAGAGTCAACCTTGGGGTGGACAAGCAATTACGAGGTAACCTGTACATTACATAACCCCAGTCGGGACCCATTTAGTTTGAAGTACTGTTCAAATAAAAAATTCCTTCAATATTAAATTCTCTATTTAAATAAGTTTATTTTTTATTAAATTATAGTTAATTCAGTTCCCATTCGTTAGTTCAATCTCGCCTCTAGTCCCAATGGAATAAATGTGTATTTATATCGTTTATATAGTGACTTGTAAAACATAATAATATGTAGTAGCGAGTATATTTGATATAAAACGCATGAAAATTGAAAATTATTGCATAATATAAATGCTGTTGAATAAATAAGCCGACTGTCATGCAGAATGAATTATAAATCTGGGCATTGTTTCTCTCTTTTATTCACAAAACAAAGTAGAGTAGGTAGGCACTTGTAATGACTTATCCAAATTGCGAAAACCTTTTCACAAACAAACCAAAAAAATATTCATAATGATTACCTGACTATATCCCCCTCTGCCCTCAAGCTAGTTACTTTATCCCGTTTTTCCTACCCAATTATTCCACTGTATCATGTTTTGTATTTTAATAGGTAGATACAAACTTGAGCCGTTTTCATCAAAAAAGTTTCGGGATTTAGAAAACGGAAGGATGGAAATTACGTTTAGAAGGATCGAAGCTATTGAACACCGGAAAGTTCATTGTTACCCCGAACAGGTATATAATGTTACCGGATTCTATCAATCAAAACAAAGGCTCAGAGTGCGAAAATCAATTCAGCTATATTAGCATTTCGACAACGGGAAAAGATTAAGAATTTCAGCGTAAACGAAAAACGAAGCAATTACCGATCCGCGCCGAGAACAAACTTTGTTTTACTTGAAAGGAATTAATATTCATTAAAAAATCTTTCTCGGCATCATTCTGTTGAAACTTTGTAATCAGGCTGTCAGGGCCTGCGCGCCGGGAGAACCCACCGCGCGTCTCGTCAGCGAATTTAAGACTTTCTCGACTGCAACCGGATTCTTTCAGCTCTCCAATTCCAACAATCTGCCATAACTTCTGTACATTGAACTCTCATATCGGTCAATTTTAAATTGGAGTAGCTGCTTTTGTCATTTTACTGGGAATGTTAATTACAAAAGTAATTTAGAATTCAAACGAGTGATTGCGTATAATATTTCAGTGAACTAAAAGCAAAGCGTTGGAGGCGAACCGTAATTTGAAACTTTCCGAGCGGGACCGATCATTCGTCGGAAAATTCCGGAACACATCCTCCCGACCTCACGTTTTAGCTGTATTTTCTCCTACACCTACGCTCTAGATTATATAGATAATTTGCGCTACATCGCAGCTTGAGCGTGTTTTATGATAAACAACGTTTCGCAGCTAATTTTCGTTTCAAGTTGTCAAAATGTCAGAAACAGCGGTCAAGTTGCGGTTGCCTACCAACTCGTAGAGTCATTCGGGTCAAGAGCACGCACTTAATTTTCCATGGTCTCAACGAACTATGAAAAATGAATTATCAGGGTTGGTTGGATATAGAATTGGTCGAGATTTTAATATATTTTCATTATTTAAGTAAATTTTCGTTCAAGATCAATTTTATTTTTTTCTACTTATGTTTAAAGTAACATGTTCCGAACGCGTACTCTTGCCCCGTCACGCGGGTAAAATTACGCAAGTCTTAGGGTAAAATTACGCGTGTGGGGTAAACGGACGCATTTAATGAAATCTCAATGGATGGTAACATAAAATCAAGATGGGTAATAATCAACATTTATTAAACTTTAAGTAGTAATAGTAACTTTGACAGATACGACCTTGGAACTGTACTCATTCCAGTTTCGCCTATATTATAAATTCAATTTGGCCGGAAGTTGTGATTGTCATAGACTTCTTTGAGCATAGTGTAAAATCTCTGAACTTGAGTTTTATTAAAACTTATTGCTTTGGCTAAGCTGATGGGCGCTGACTGTCGCAAACTTAGATGAATATTTCTTTTAATAAATCCATCCACCCAATCTCGACCAGCCATCTTGCACAATTTATCGAAACGGTATTCTATATTATTGGCCGTTGCAAACTCATAGGCGAAATGTCGTAAATCATTTATAATAATGCCAAAAAACCTATCGTCCATATCTTGGCAATGAACTGCAAATTCTGCTTCTTGGTCTTTGGTAAATGTAGGTTTAAAACGATTCAAAGAGGTTGGCACGTGGGTAGACTTAAGCCCCTTTCGCAAAGCACCTTCACTGATACCAACTTCTAGTGCAGCACGTCTATGACTTAGTTTTTTAGCTGTATTTATTTGAGATCAGGGCTCGTTGTGGTGCTTTCTTACATAGTTACTCGGCATTTTGATGTGTTCTGAAAGAATAAACCACTTTTAAATAACTTTGGATATTTTTATTTACATAGGGGTATAAGTACCTCCACAACATGGGTAAAAGTACGCGTGCGTACTTTTGACCTCGCACTCTTACCCCAATCAGCAAAAATATTAAATGATCGGTTACAATACACAAGTCAATAAATTTTAGAAAATATATTATACTTACATAAATACTACAATAATCGAACAATAGAAATGTGATAAACTTACTGTCTGAAATCTATGCATGTAACTTCAACACACTTTTCCCCGGCACAAATATTATAGGATTTTTTTGCAGTTGACGTATTTTGCGATCTGTGGCGAAAAGTACATACTTTGCGCCCGCGCGACACGTGGCTCCGAAACGGCGACTCGTGCGTTATTAAGTTCCGGGAACACAGACCTCAGTCCCTTCACCCCTGTCGGAGATCGGGCTACTGCGAACTCTTACCCGCCGCGAGCTCTTACCCCGAATGACTCTAATGTTAATTATGTGGCAGCTTAATCGCGACATAAACGATTTAACTGTCGGCTTTTAACACAAAATTCATCTTACGTATTCTGAGTAAATCCCTCAGGTACCTACTTAAATAGATTACGTATAAGGGCTCCGGCAGACAGGCGGGACGCGACAGCGCGACGCGACTCTTGTAAAACAATTTCCATGAAGTTTTCTAAAATTGTTCTACTAGAGTCGCGTCGCGCCTGCTTGTGGGAGCCTTAAACAAAGCTCTGATTTTCAGCATTGAATACCGCGTTCCTTTCAATTTGGGAATGTGCTTACAAAAGGGAATGGTAGACCGTTATTCCCTTTTGTAATGGTATCAATCTATGAGAGACAAAAGCAAAGCAGCCGCCGTTTCACAATAAATTAAATTGTCAATAACCAACGTAGGTAATGATGATGCTTCGATTTACGCACCGTTTGCCACACAATTTCTTTTTAACCGACTTCAAAAAAGGAGGAGGTTCTCAATTCGTCGGAATCTTTTTTGTTTTTATGTAGGTACCTATGATTACCGATTACTCGAAAACGCCTGAACCGACTTGGAAAAATATTTTTTTATTTCAAAGGGTCTTCCCAGGTGGTCCCCCTTATTTTTATCAAAATCGGTTGAGTTGTTTAAAAAAAAAAACAATTAAATATTTTTAAATTAAAAAAAACCGCCTTCCAACGGACGTGGATGTGTAAGACGATCGTTTTCGAATTGGTTGGTGAGGTAGGTACCATAACTAAAAAGTGAAAAATAAAAAACTTTTTTACAAAAAAAACCCTTGAGTGTTATTTTTTTGAAGTCAGTATTTTTTTTTTGTAAAAACGTTTTTATTAGCTATTTGAATGATGACAACGTTTATCAATTTGATATATATCATGGTGTAGGTATTTACTGATAGTCTCCTAGTAGCTTAGTAGCTTACTTAGCTTAGCTCTAGTAGCTTATTTATGCGTCATTATTTTTCCTTTTTTTTTTGTCTTAGAATAGAATGATGGTCTCATGCGACTATTATAAAAATAATCATAGGTTCTCATTTTTCTAGAATAATCGGTTCCCAACGTGGACGATAAAGCCGCCTTGAGGGCGTTTGAGACTTTCAGGGGGCAGTAGAGGACCCAGAGAAAATTAGGGGGCGTTGAAAAGGGATTTTACGACTATATAATTTTAGACGTAAACTAATATACAGCTATAATTTTACGCGAATTTTCAGATTCGCGTCGGATAGTAAGTAGAAAAAACGGGCTCTAAAAAAAACTCAATGTTTGTGGTGGGCAAAATGAGGTTGAGAACGTATTGTCTACAACATATAAAAAAAATTGTTGTCGTAATGTATCAGCAAACTAGTTCGTTTCTAGTACCTACACGTTTATTTCTATCGGAATTCTCATTATGGAGCCTCAAAGTCGGTACGTGTACGCTACACAACACAAGGTATTGTACAGTTTTCCAATGAAACCCTGTAAAATAGAAACATAATACGAAATAACTGGTGAAGGCTAATACGTATTTTCCGCCGCCCGACCATAAGCATGAAAAATTGTCGGGACGGAACGTGAAATAACTTTTTATATTATAGGTACTGAAGCCTTGAAGGGTTGAAACATCGACGGTCGGATTCGCAAACAGTACATAAAGATCCGGCGATCTCACGTTTTTTTCGGGATGAAGTCGTGAGGGACACCCGACCCTACCCAGTAGCCGGCCGAATTTACCTAGTGCGGCCCGCAGACTTGCCACTCGCGCCGTCCGCATTATTAAGTGATTCCGCTGAAACAAATCCACCGGGAGTATTTTAAAAATTTTATCATTGAAATATATTTTTCCATTTCTGTGACAGCTTATTTGTGAAAGTTTAATTATACGAGCAAAGTATACGCCTCGGGTTGTTTTCAATATTTTCCTCCGAAATATAAAACGTTTTTAACAAAGAGCTGTCTTTCATTTTTCATTTTTTATTGTCATCCCCAGTTTTTTAAAGTGAGTAATGATGTCTTGTCTTATAAATCTACAAGAAATGCAAATGTCTAAAGACGCAAGGATGTTTACAGATTAACTCGATATTTCTTAATCGTTTATTCGCTGTAAGTACCTACATTGATTTGATTTATAATCGACCTACAATTGAAACCGTTGGTGATTAAGCGGTCTTCTAGAATATGTATCGAGTTCGTGACCTTTTATTAGTGCCTGCAAAAGTCTATATTACAAAAGGATATTACATATTTTTTTTTGTTTTCTTCTCAAGGTTGTCTAATTTCTTTTAACTTCATTATCTACAGTAAAAGATCGGATCCAAAGGTTACGTAAAGCCCTAATAACAACGTTGAAACACAAAACATTCCTCAAAAAGTCATATTACTTACGAAGGAAGATTAACAGCCGTTTTCTTTCATCTCTACAAATTGAACATAACATACCAGAAAACTCATTAATCATAATTTGTGAAAGTTACACTAAATAAATTAAAATATACTGTGTCTGCATTTTTCATAAAAGAATATTACCACACAGCAACCAGATATTAAAAGAACGGTATAAGTTTCTAAGTATATACGAGTTGCCAATATGTATTCGCCTGAAGGCAGGACTGAAACTCAGCAAGGGCATATCGGTCCCCTTTCCTTCAGGCGAATGGCGCATTCACATCAGTCAAACCCCAGACAAGTCACAGAGGTTGCCTTTTACTGTACTATTCACTTGTACGCCAGTTACTTTGAATAGAACCTTTCAGACATCTTGATTGAGTCAAAATGGGTTAGTACATTCTCTTGTCTGGGACTATCTCAGGTTTAACGTCTGGGATTTATTCCATGATTTACGAGCGAGGTTATGACCGAGGATTAAGTCTAATCTTTTCCGAGCTATCAGTTATCAGAGAATCCTCGGTGACGTCATTTAACGTCCGTTGTCACCAAGTGATAATCTCTTTACGGTCAATTATCACACACTGATTAGGCTAATTATACACATTAGTAATGAGCTTCGATTAGAGACTTGCTATAATTCCATTTACAAATGAATGGGCGCGTTTGGGGACCTACGATTATGTGCATTATGTGATTAACCGTCAGGCCTAATACCTATAGTTTAGAACATTGAGCTAGGCTGGACGTCAAAAACATTATCTAGTAACCACTGAAAGCAATTTATTCTTAAAAGGGGTTTAAAATCCCGCCAATGTATATTTAGGGCAAAAATAAAAATAGCTACGCTAGAGTTAGTTAGCCTCTCGTCCCGTAGACACAAAATAAATAATACAAGTCCGTAGATATGAGGAGTATTTTAGTTTATTGGTGTGCCCTTAGTTGCCTAATCACTGATACCTATTTAAGGGCCGGTCGCAGGGATAAAGACTAGTAGCAATCGTAGCAGTAAGTTTAGAAAACTTAGGAGAAACGTCATTGTTGGATTTGGTTAAATCTACAGTCAACGTCGATAATTTTTTCATCTTTATTACTGAGCTTAATATTTAATTAAAATCAGAACAGGAGTAATATTAATTGACCTTTTAGCTATCATATGAAATGCTGAAATTAAATGTGTAGATTAATGTTGTGCCAATTTAGATGATGTGTAAAAGTAGCAGCTATAATTGTTTTTTTGTCGCTGACCGTACATTTCTCAAAATCAATTCAAAATATTTTATTTCACATAAACCTACATGGGCACTTATGAATCGTCAGAAACTAGTTGCACGGCTCCAATTGGGCTCCAATTGGTCGTTTCTTAAGGAGAAGAGCCGGCAAGACTCTCCACGATTACTCTTTTAAAAATAATTGGCTTTTACAATGTTTTCAAATTACAGTGTTTATAGGTATGGGAGGACAGTGTAGGCCTGTCAAAGGTACCTGGTACTTAACAAGATAGAAAATGGTCTACAAATCTTAAGTTTACAAGTTAGGCCTACAACGTTCTCACATTAAGAAAATAAAATAATAAAAAAAGAATGCCTATTTAAACCAAATGACATGATCGCCATTGCAACCATAACAAAATTGGATTATGTCGAAGAACTAAGTAAAAAAATACATCGTCATTTGGGAGCAGTTAATAAACATTTACATGGTGATGCCGTTCATGAGGTACCAGGGATGCAACATGTGCAGATGGAGTTATTGTCAAACTTCTTCGTTTTCAACGTCGTCTTTAATCTTATAATATGATTTTCTCATCATAATTCTCCTACCCTTATCCCAATTTATTTGTGGTCGGCGCCACATTTATTTTTATTTATTTATTTTCCAGCTTACATCTATCATTACAGGGTAACCTAATGCGATAGTGTATGTACTAATCTAAACTCTTATCCTAACTTATCATTGTAATTAAATTTTGTAACTTATTACAAACAACGCATTCTTTGTGAACTCACTCAGAGAACAACAGAATAGGTCCGAACATGACATAGGTAGGCAGGGTAGTGGTAGGACAGAACATGACTTTTCCTTTCAAACTTCTCTATCAGTCGTCGTCTCGGTAGCCGCTCCTTCCAGCCATATCATCTTTCACACAGTCCATCTAGTTTCTGACCGTACCTAAATTTTTAATACCAGTAATCGACTCTTATTCTCGTATTGGTACGACAAGGATACCTCATGTCTTAGTTAAAATATGCTCCGCTCAGTATAATGATAGCATGGTTTACTGCCAGCAGAGAACCAACGTTATCGATATAACTCACAGAATTAGCGAGCTGAAGAACAATGGGTGGGCCATATTAGGCGTAGAACTGATGACCGTTGGGGTAGACTTGTTCTAGAGTGGAATCCGCGAATCGGCGAATGTAAGGTAGGACGCCCTCAGGCTAGGTGGAGCGACGACCTTAGCAGGGTGGCAGCTGGATGAGTGCTGCCGGGAATAGAGCTGGATGGCGTGCAATTGGAGAGGACTATGTCCAGCAGTGGACTGCTGTAGGCTGATAATGATGAGGTTTACTGCCCAGGGCACTGAATAGAGGGTTCTACGTGTGAGTGTCCAGGTATTTTTCCAATTATTCTGATACTCGATATAAACTCAACTTTTACCTCCATGATATCTAATAGAAGCCCCTCTCAGTCAATTTCGAGTATTCGCCGTGTTTTCAATACCGAAGTAAATAAAGTTAACTCAATACCGAAGACCTAGTAGTGTAGTTTCTATTTAGCCCAAACATCCGACTGTATTTTATAAATAAAATGAATCATTCTTATATTTCGTAACTAGCGTTGCCCGCGATTTCGTCTGCTTGGAATTTGGAAAACAAACACATCACGAGATGCTGCTTTTAATGGGATTAACTTCACTAATTACTACTACGTCAAGCAACTATCCCTTATTGGTTTAACCCTTCAATCCAAAACGTGATTGCATACTTATTACAAATATTTTTAAACGACAGATTGGTTTTTGATCTTGTCTGTAGTCCTACCTATGGTAAGATGAGCGTATGACTATCGGGTAGTTGAATAGGTACTTCATATTATAGTATTTATCTTTAACTAATGTTATTGGCCTTTGGCCGTTTTATGTTAAATTAATTAATAAATTATGTCGCTAAACGTTACGTCACTGCACGTGTACGCGATCTCCGGTACTAAAATATTACTGAAACAATACTAAGCTACTCCACTCGCCCGCGAACTTATTCAAACATGTGAAAACGCCTGGAATGTGTATGTTCGGAACAGTAAGTTGTCCACGGATGTTTGCAGCCCCAAGGGACAGATTACTTCAGTGAAACACGCAGGAAACCGCGACAGTGTTCGACAGGGGAATGTATTTCGATAAACACCGTTAATGTGGAAGCAAATGGTATTGCGGTGAGCCAAAAATAGAGTTGACCTCCGACGTTATAAACACTGGCATTTAAGTTACTATAAGAAATTTTGTGTCAGAATGGGTCACGCAACTTTTACGGACTAACCAAACCATTAAATAGACACGACTAAGTAAATACCTACATAATTATAAGTGAGTAGATACCAATTTTGCATTATCATCCTTAATTATTTTGGCGTCATTATTATTTTATCCTAGATCCACCCACTTTAGCTGATATTCCTGAGCACTAAAATAAATAAATTTACGTTGAGGTATTGATTTCTAAATCCAATCTCTTCAGCGCATTCATTATTAAGAACACGGCTATCTCGCGCAGTCGAAGTTCTCTATTTAGCCACTTTCGAGGGCAGCTCTTGTCAATGAAATTAAATGTTAATTTATTGATGAGTAAGTAATGTCTGTAATTTATTTTATAATCTTTATTCCGAATACTTTAGGCCGAAAGGTTCTGGAGTGGCGACCGCGCACCGGAAGACGTAGTGTTGGACGGCCTCCCACATGGTGGACCGATGACCTTGTGAAGGCCGCAGGAATCCGCTGGATACGGTAAGCACAGAACCGTTCGAAGTGGCGGTGTTTGGGAGAGCTCTATGTCCAGCTTATCTTCCACCTCTTTCGGCTGAAATGATTCCGAATGATGGCCTCGCTTTTGGCCTATAGGAAATAATAAGACCAGAAGCCCTAAAATAAACCACTTGTTCAGTTAAGTGAAGCGTATTTCAGTATATGTTGATCTACATGGTCCTCACATGATCTGACCAAGATTACGTCTGGACTTTAAAAGAGACTGACCCCTGAGTTTGTTTCGCCAGTTCTTGTCAGGGGTAGAAATGGAAAAAATGAAATGGAATGTCGACTCCATCTAAATTATTTAATTTAATTTTTATATAACGTGTACCGTTGATTCCGAATTACAGAATAAACAATTTCATTTCATTCTCTTTACTTACTAGGTACCTACTTCTAAATAATATAATAATAATTATCATTTATTTGCAGACGTAGAAGTCCATAGAATTAGATAAATAAATATTGACATCAAAACATTATGCATGAATAACAAATAAGCATAATAACAAAAATAACATAATCGAAATACATCACAAATAACACAATACACACACATAAAAATCACAAATAGTCCTAATATAGTCCAGTAGTAAATAGCCCTCCAGACCGAATTTCGGTCATGTCGGCCAATCTCAGCGAAGACTAGCCATCGTCGCGGGAGACATTACTTATAGTGCTGAAGTGTGTGCGCAGACACACGAGCATTCGCTCTATCCCTCACTGTTATAGTCCTATGGGAAGGCAATCCGACACGAGTACACGACTGGAGAGAGATCAGGCGCAGGACCACGTGCTTTCCAAGGCACGGGGGTATCACAACACCAACTTCCAAACTCCGGGCTATTCTTGAGAAATTCCTAATATAAAAACCCAGTAATACTTTGCCCGACCTGGGAATCGAACCCAGGACTACGCTCAGCGGTCGCGGTTGCGACCACGAGACCAACGGGGCAGTTAATAAGCTCAATAACGAAGCATTCAAACACGATACACACAAAATCTATTTGTATGCCAGATCCCAGATACGCCATAATTATAATTTGTTGACATTCAGATATTAGGAATTATGCATAACTATGCAAATCACATGAATCGGTAGCCGAATGGACGCCGCATTTAACATTAAATAATTATCGTGTATAAATGAGATACATTTGAATAATATTCTCATTATCTTCATGCTTATGTGTGTTCGGTATGAGCTATGCAGATAAATGGGATCAGAACAGCTTTGTTCTTAATTTGGTGATAATATTTTGTGGTATTATTGGAGGGAAAGGAAACTCAAAGCTATAATGTTGGTAGATACCTTATAATAATTAATGGGGGCTCGTGACTAAATAATAACAGCTGAACGGGTCGATCGATCAGGTTAAGCTACCCTTGCCGCGGTTGGGCCGTGGATGGGTGACCAACTTTACTTATCGATAACCCTCCGTGTCTCGCATGCACGTTAAGCCTTTGGCTAGCGGTGACTCGTGGATATTTGACAATCGATACGGGTTGTCAAGGGCCCGAAAGTCTGACAACCAGTCTTACCAAGGGGTATCGTACCCAGTTCAGCTACATCAGGTTAGACTGGAAGCCTACCCCAAACTAGTTGTTTAAAGGCTAGGCAGATGATGACCTTATAATAATGTTTTAATGTTAATTTTTACTAAGTCAACACTGACATTATAATAGTTATGACATTATCAATTACAATTTGCAATCATTTGTACATAATTAATCTCACATTATATTATAAACTTTATCTCTTGAACTGACAACTGACATCAATTAATTAATTTGTCCCTAAAAATCCTAATGCGTGACCTCTTATTTGTCATTGCTGTCTTTTTATCTTTATTTAATTAAAAAAGTAGCATTGTGAAAGATAAAATGAAATATTTGCACACGTGGTAGATTGTATAGTTTTAAGATTGTAAACCTACATTCTAGCAAATAAATTAATTTAAATTTGAAGTAATAGTGGTGACCTAGTGTTAGCGGCCGCGACTTACGAGTTGTAGGTCGTGGGTTCGAACCCAGACAGGCGCTTTACTTTGCGTAAATAATTTTATCACCACAGCTCTCAAAACAGTGAAGGAAAACATCTTGAGGAAACCGGAATGTCCTAGAACCAAAAATTCGAAGACATGTGACATGTATACCAACCCGCAATGGGCCCGCTTGGTAGTTTACGCCACTGTTCGCGACAATAGGTTGTGGGATAGTAAAATGAAAGTGATAGTGGACTGTATAACAAGTATAATAAGAAATGATGAATAACAAAGGTAAAAGGTCGATTTAAAATGTAAACAAGAAATTAACTAAAGACGTTAATAAAATGCGCAAGCGCAGCCGTGCGTGGAGGCGTGCAACAGCTGACTTGATGGTGCGGGGCCCGCGCTCGGCCGTCGGCGGGCTGATACCCCGCTGTCCCCGCACTCCTCGTTCACTGCCGCCATCGCGCGGCAATGTTGAGAGGAGCGGTCTCAACAGCTACAGAACAGATAAGTTTAAGCCACCTCCCTCTCGAACAGAGAAAGTATGTGTCCCAACAGTGGGAACATGATAGGCTGATTATACATTAAAGGCTGATTATGCTATTAATTTGTGATACCGTAGGCGTAATTGCTTTTCTTTCTCACACAGTTTCCAAAATGAAGCGTTAATTTCTCGAATGGGTGTTTCTTTGGTAATCAAGTACCTACAGATGCAGGCTACAGGCTAAAACTTTAACCACATCTTGGATACTTCAAGCAATACATTAAAATAATGGACGACGGAGCCCCGAAATAAGTTTGTTTACTGGCAGTACCACGACCAACACCAACCAACCCCCTCGTTCCACCAACAATCGTCTTTTACGATGTCCTTCTCACCGTTCTGGTTTCATTCATTCTTCTTTCTTTGTCCAGGCGGTTTTTCTTTGGAATGCGCTCCCTCTGAAAATCAGGACAGCAACCAGTCGGATATCTTTTAAAGTGAAGGCACGTGAACATATCCGTCAGAAGTTGGCTGAAACATCCCAGCGCTGAGTTGTTGGATTCGTTTTCTCCTCTACCGATCGTTATTTCGCCTGACCAAGGTTTATTTTGTTTATATGTATGTATCTATGTATCTATATATTAGTATTTATTCTTGTATTTTATAGTCATTTCCGAGCTATATATCCCGTATGTTGCACCTGCCATGGTATATCTCTGCATCACCTTATGGTTGACTGGTAGAAAATGCCTCAGGCATTAAGTCCGCCTTTGTACAGTATTATTTTTTACTTGTGCATAAAGTTTTAATAAATAAATAAGTAGGTACTATTATACAATGATGTCCAACTTTTTGAGAGTTTATTTATAGACGTTGCTTAAAGTTAAGAAACGTTAAAACATTAAAAACTGTATCATTAATGTTATAAAATAAACCCATTGATTTCTAAGCATAGTTCGCCTGCATTGCTAACCGCCTCGATACCGCTGTGAAATGCAATCAGTTTTCATTCATTCTGTTCTATTACCGCCACATTACGATCCGCGGCAATGCTGCGATGGTGTGCAAACGACCTAATAACTAAAACTGACTACGTCACATTGGAAACATTATATGACGCCATTTTAACACAGCGTATGTACACGTACTTAGGTTTTAGATACGTGCTTAGCATTTATGTATCACTGAAGTTTCTTCTCGTTTGCTGAGAAATAGAAGCTGTGAGTGCTAAAATACGAAGTGTGGAGCTTGAGCTTATCTATAACAATAGATTTTGCAGTGTGGCGAGCGTTCTGTAAAGTGCACAGGCTACTGACCCCTTACATGGGAATTAAATTATTGTATCACCATTTTATGTTGACAGTAGCAATGATTTATTAGTGCTTGCAAACTAATGCATTCTTAATTTTAAAACAAATGTTTTTTTCTCACTGGTAACGCGAGTTTTAAAATTAAAAATATTTTACATGCAAACCGTCTAATAAGCGTAAAAAACTGAATGTCAAGTGGGAATTCTAACCTGATGATAATTTACATACAAAGACCATTTCTGACACCAATTTACATGGTCCTCAACGATTATTAAAAGATTATTCTAATTATTTTGAACGTGAGAACTATGTCGGTCATTGCTTTTTTGTATTTTTTCTCAGTTAGTTTAATCATGATCTGGCAGTTTGAATAGATTGTGCGGCCTACTCAAATGTCCTTTCTTTGGTATTGTTCGTCGAATCGTTGAGCTCCTTAAGTTCTGAGTTGAGCTGCACGATTGCTGACAATTGCGTGCACTGACTGGACAGGTCCACTCAATCTGTGTGGTTCTTTCCTCAAAAGACCATTTCAGACACCGATCTACATAGCCTTCACATGATCTGACCAAGTTGTCTGGACTTCAAAAGAGACTGACCTCAGAGTTTGTTTCGGCCTTTCTTCTCAGAGTAGTCAGATAGGAAACGCCAACCTCACCTAGTTTAAAATAAATACGATTGACGTGTAAAAGTGTTTGTACAAACCTACATAAATAATATAATTTATCATTTACAAGTCTTGGTTGATAACTATAACTAAAGTAAGGCCAACGAGACGAGATAAAGAATGTAAACAAACGTTCAGGGGTCCATAACATTTTTATTAATGAAAGATTTTTTCGTGGTGACTTGATATCTAACAAAGGTTGTCTAGAGCTGCCGGGCTATGATTCCATAATTTAAATCAACTACCACTAACAATAACAGTAAAAATCAACAAGAAAAAGTAACAGTAACGGATTAATTAATAACAACAAAACACTAAACAATAACGGTAACGAAAAAAATCGTATCACTTCGAACGCAATCCAAACAGGAATCAACCTGACGGACCAAATGTTGATAGCTGCTCTGCCGACTGCTTTCCTGTACCACAAATCACACAACGGCAGCCGTCGTCGACCAACTGACGTCATTATTGCGTGCGAGAGATAATAATCGCTCGCTATCGTAATGTAACTCAGTAAAGGTCAGGTTGTTTACGTATTTTATTTCGTCTCGTTGGCCTTACTTTAGGTACATTCATCAAGCGTAAGCCAAAATACACAGTTAAATCTTGACTTTCAAACTTTTTTAAATGTGTTTAAGTACTATTCCCAAACCAAAAATATTAAAAAAACACTAGCACGTCTTCAAAAGCAATCAGCTCCATCATTTATCAACAAAAGAAAGGCCGTCGCATTGTCCATAAAGCAATAAAGCGCTTATTGAAATCGCTGCAGGTTCCCTGTTCTAATAGACGCCTTAACGGTCGAGGAATCAAGCGCACGTAAACTGAGGAAAACAAAACGAAGGAATCCTTTGCGAAGCGATCCGTACAAACTTGAGCTTCAATTAGATGAAGCCAAGGACGTGGCGGAGATTAGGATTGAAGAGGTGTCGTGGGTTTATGAACTATAGTTTATACGATTCTTTTACGTAGGTACACTTCTTTGACTTAAGAAATATCACAAAAGTAGATCCCTCCATATTGACGGGCACACTATAGTCGATGAAACGTTTCCTTTTTTCTATTAAGTGAGAGTTGCTTGCGCTGTGCTTACGCTGTGCTTGCTGGTGTTCCTTACCCATCGCAATAATCGCTTACCTACGTGCTATTTTTTATTTAAGTAGCTCTTCTTTCCCTTTAAAATTTCCTGCGTTATTTTCACTATCTTGGAAGTAGGAGACGGTTGAATAAATACGGAAACCATTCTTTTTTTCGCTCTGCTTATCGTTTCGCTTGGTTATCCGACTGGTCTACTAAAGTATTTTTGCGATAAACATCATATTTTTAATGAGAGTTGGTATTGGCCTTCTCTTTTTCTGTCACTTTGTCCTGAATACTGAAGAAAAACTCAAGGAAAATCAATATAATAAATAACAGAAAAGCGTATCTATCTATACCTATTAGTCTAGCTGTATGTCTACGTACCTAAGCTCCTAAATAGCTGCAATGTAACTGTTTGTTTTTGTGTACAAGGAGTGTCCCGAATTCGCCCGAAGAAGCAAAACAATAACATTTACTAAAGATCAGATGGTATCTCAAAGGACGCTGTGTTATTCGATAGCGCCCAGAGCCAAGATAACCCTGTTTTAGATTATACAAGCTAATTACAACTTAATTGCGAACAGAGGACAGTTTGGTAACCAGGCAATAAATTACTGTTTATTTGAACGGCTGTGTAGTTTCGTACAGTTTAAATTGTCTAGTTATTGAAGAAGCTGTAGGTACTTCTTTACTAAAACAATAAAGTTTCGTCAGAATTTAGTGAAACGATGATGGAAATTTTCTGCGTTTATGATGTGGCCAGAAACATCGTAATAACATTGAAACCGTATCGGCGACAAAACGTTCTCATATGGGCTGTATTTTATAAAGTGTTTATAAACCCTCATTCAGCTACTAGTCAGCTGAATGAGGGTTTCAAGCAATTCTGCTGAAAGAAATTCTAGATGGTATAATTATGTAGAAGATAACTGCGTTTGTCCTTTACTTTTTATCTATCTTTTAGTTAACTTTTAATCTATCCAAAGATTGTATTTAAGTGATCACTTATAGCGATAAAACCGCCCATCGTGTCACCCAATGTAAACATTTTAAGTACGTTTATCTCATCTACAATTCGTATCGTGTACTATTCTAGTGTGTTGGCATGCTCGCGTAAATAAATAAATAAAACGTACAAAATATAGTCAGCTACAATTTATTCTATATACACTCCATTCTTTTTCTACACTACACTACCATAGTTGACAGTTAACGAGGGACATTTATATTTTATCGTCGAAGCTCCCTCTATCATCAAAGTTCGCTCGGCATTCACTTTGAGATTTATGACTGAAAGTAAACGCTGGGACGTCGTCGTAAGATACCGATTGGTTTCTTTTAAGTACTTAGCTTTCGATCTCAGGAATCTGGGTTTTCATTGGTATTCTTTAATTTAGTTTGAATGTTGATAAAATGTTATGTTTTAAATAAATTCAAGCAAAACACAGAAAATAAAATAACATTTCAAAAATAAAAAATGTGTTTATTTTATTTCAATTTATGTACCTATTATTCTCTTTCAAGATTTTTTTTCCATCATCTACAATACTCGATATTTATTTACATTTCACAATGTGAACTTAGGTTTTACAAAGATATGATCATAAATTGTGGACCCTCTTGGCACAGCAGAGTAGGAGAGAGGAAGAGGAATCTTCTTCTTGGTCATGAACATCATCGTCCACTACCTCCCATAATGGATTTGCTGCATGTTGTCATTGACTAAAAAGCAATGTTTTCTGACATCTGAATGTTTGGATTTTTCCAAAAGGAATTATGATATATCATCCAAGGCAAGTTGTGAGAGTGAAAATGCTTTGTATTTTCATGATACACAAGTAATTTTTTTCTAATTGGTTTCTCGTGTTAGAATCTGTAATTCACAATCTAGATATAAGCGTACCCATGCTTCTATAAAGAAGAATAGCTTCCAACACATTATAATGCTTGAATTAACTTGTACTGTGTATTTGTTTTCTTTATTGTTTCTGGTTTTGTATCTCATTCTATGCTGCACCGGTTGTCGTCATCCCGTCAAAAACGTCGAAAACCAGCGCAGTAGCTCTGTCTCCCACAGGGTTGTAGCATTATACTAAGCGGTGGCCGTTTTGCGTGGGTGTGACGCATATTTTTCTCAACTTCTTATTTGTGATTGCGTTCTATATTTGCGTCATGTTTACCGCAAATAAATGTATGTTCTTTATTTTCTTCTTTATAATTTTTTGAACCCATTCCTTCACCTACTAAGTGTAGCAATATTTAACATTAAAATCCGGTCACTTCACGTTCTGCTCAAGTCCACCAGTGCATAGGGAAGTGCCACACATCACGTATGTGTGTATGAGCCGTTATTTACCACACCTTCAACTGTTTCCACCGACTCAACAGTTTTTGCTCCTGTTTCCAATTAGGTATATGCTGTTTTGTCATCTGAAATACGTTTGAAACTTAACTAGTTAAGCTTGTTGAAGCTGGCATTTAAGTTCTCTATGCAGAGGATCATACATATAAGTAAGTCAGAGAAATTAATTGACTGTTATCAAATTGACTACCAACTCAAATAGTCCGTATACAAGGTGGAGACGACAATACGACAATAAATTAAACTGCGTATATCTAATGATGTTCCCAGCCTGCATACCAAAATTCAATCCAATATATCCAATAGTTTAGGCACTATAGCTAGTCAAAGATTGGCAAACCCCATAGTCGGCCCATCACTACTATTTAGTTTGTTTGAAAAAATCACTTTTGTTATTTCGGTGTTAGGATTAATTTGATAGTTTCAAAATACTGCTATGCATTAGTATTGCCAGTGTTTTCATTTATTGTCGTATTGTTGTCTCCACATTGTATACGAATCACAACTTTCAGTCTTTAACGGTTGTATGAAATGACTGTTACACGACAAATTGACGTAGTAAGTCACTTTGATAATCTTAATAATAATTTAATTGCTATTCCGAATGTTAGGTTATCAAGGCCCCAGTTTTTTTTGTAATTTCTGCGTTTTACCTCACAAACACAATCCTTCTAATGACTATCCTCGAACGAAACTGGGTAATGTAGTACATTAGTTTCGATTTCAGTCAATTTGTGGTAAACAAGAATTGAGGCTAACCACATCATTTATGAGCGACCATACAACAGACGTTACCTTGCCTCGACAGTTATTGTTCCTACTTCAAACTAGGACATAATACAGCTTTCATGACACAACATTACGCATGCAGTCCGCGAAGGATAAGGCAGAGGTGTACCTGTAATACACCCAGATTTCGCCAGTTATGTTTTAATCTCATGTAATAGGGGGCGAGCCTATTGCCATCAACCGAGCACAAATCTAGACTCCCGGCTGCTACTGAGGAATTCCAGATGGGAAAACCCAAAAACATTTTGTCCGACCCGGGAATCGAACCCTGGACCTCATGCTCAGCAGTCGCGCTGGTGACCACTCGACCAACGAGCTGTCCGTTTGGAGCTTAATTAATAAAGTTCGATATAGTTAATAGTATATTTTATTCATAACTCATACTCAATTCTTTATTGCATTCCATATAAATTACATAGATGGTATACTCGTAGCACAGTTAAAGATCAATATGGACCCTGTCGGGCACAGCAACATTAGGAGAGAGGAGGAGGGCTAAGCAGCAATTCAATATTTTTATAAATTATTACATGTATAATTACGTATATATACCGGGTTATTGGTAAAACACCATCAACCTCTTAAGGGGTCATTGTACTCATCATTATGAACAACTTTTACTATGGGACCAAATATGAAATCGCGAAAAAAAAATCTGCTGGTCGCTACATTTTGACGAGTTCTGCAAACGTAAATGTAGGGAACAGCAGATTTTTTTTTTTGCGATGTCATATAAATAAAATAGATATTTTTTTTATTCACAAAAACATAAACTGTGTCAAATAAGTATACAGAATGGTAAATAAACTTGAACCTACAATTGAATTAATTATAAAGATTGGGTACAAAAGGTAGTGAAGTCGAAAGTCCAATAAGAATAGGTACCCTGGCCCCCAAACTAGGAAAATCTAGGAAATTAGGTCCCATAGTAAAAGTTGTTCATAATGATGAGTACAATGACCCCTTACGAGGTTGATGGTGTTTAGGAGTCAAACCAACTAATGGTGGAAGAAGAGAAATTTAAAGATTTAAGGATCCCTAGAAGGATGTCAAAATCACAATAACCCTGTATATATTGTATATATTATTAGGTTTGTGTATATAGGTATACTATATTAGTTAGTATTCATTTTGTGTATTGCATAAGAATAATGTACATAATTATCATGAAATTCTTAAGTCGTAAGTACCTAGCCTGTATATTTTGCCGCCTTAATTTTGAGCCCTAATTATTGTTTTAGGTGTCACTAAGCTGTATAGAATACTCTGAACTAATAAACAAGAGGTACGATGTCGTTACGTTCCTAATTAACGACGTACTCTGAAAATATCGGTATTAATATTTAAAATTAAGCTAAGTAATTATGAATTTCTGCTTCTGAGCTGAAATATAAAGCGGTCCTTGGGTTTTGATAATTACTTTAATTTTAAGGTCGTGAAAACCCAATGTTTAACTTAGGACCTGTGACGCGAAACTTTTTTTTTTATGGTTGGAACTCATCGAATAACTTCTCCCGCTCTGGGCGGAGCGTACCTGGGACTCGTCTTCGATAGCCGTTGGAACTTTGTGGAGCATTTCCGACGTTTGGTTCCCAGACTGGAAAGGGCCGGGGCTGCCTTGAAGCGGGGGCCTTGAAGCCAATCAAGGGGGTCCAAACGCCTCCTGCCGGAGGTTCTACGCAGGGGTCGTGCGGCCTATGGCCCTTTACGGAGCACCGGTGTGGTCCCGTTCCTTGAGGCGGCAGCCAGTTTTAGTCTGTAAGGGTCTGACACGCCCTCCCGCTCCGCCCAGAGCGGGAGAAGTAATTTGATGATTTCCCACCCTCAAAAAAAAAGGACCTGTTTCGCAATGTACCTACTATATATGATATTCTGTGATGGAAACTATCCAGCTAATTAACCAGAACGTGTCAAGCAGAAGCATAAGTACCTAGGTACTTATCTTACCTTAAAAAAACAGTCTCAGTTTCCAAGATTTCTCCTCCCATGGTTACACTTTTTCGGAATTTCATTCTAATAACATTAACAAAGTAGCTCGTAAAAATCATTTATCCTTACCAAAGCGAAGTGCAAAACGCTTGAACCGCGCGAACTTCATAACAATCCACCAAATTGCTACATCAGCGTGTGCCGCTTTTAAACAAAAAAACTTGCCTAAAGGAAACCAAAAATATCCATGTATAAATTATGCTGCAATCACAGTAAATTATATCTCGAACACAAGTTTCTAGACTTCGTGGCTATTCAGTGTTCAAAGCTTAGTTCATTTTAGCTGGAGAATAAATAATACATTCCTATGGTCCTTTATAAAATACTTCGAACCTACCTTTCGGCCTAGACATTCTATCAGCGATTACAATGATAAAAAACTTAAAAATTTAAACCTTATGTCAATTCTGTTGCAAGTCGTTGTAGAAATACGAAACGGTTTGAAAGCAATTGTCACTTGTCTAGGCCGTCAAGTATCGTAAAAATTAAGTTCTTTACTGAAACTTAGATTTTCAACCCTTCTCTGCCTACGTTGTTTTGATAAGTCTTAGAGATAAATGATTCTAGCCATTTCCCGGCGATCTTTCGGGCTTAATCGCGACCGCAGTCCCGTTGGTCGTTTCGCCGGGAAAATGGTGGACGAATTAATTTGTATGCTAATATTGAAAGAAAACCAACGCCAACTACTCGTACACGGTCTGAAAAACGGAGTTCGAAGAAAAATATAAATATAAAGGCGCCAAGGACTTCGGTGTTTACATTGACATAATAGAAGCTAACGACCAGTAGAGCGTGCTTACTATTGTGTGTAGCTATTCTCTAGTGACTCATTCTAACATCATTACAGCTACAACTCAGCTTTATTTAGTTTCAGCTGTAATTTGTACTGTTTAAGGGCTAGATTCTGGTCAATTTTTTTACCTATATCTATCATTATCGTATTATTACATTTTGGAACGACTGGACAATCTAAATAAGATGTAGCTGTAAGCATCAATCACCCTCAATTAAGTTATGAACATATAATTTTTTTTTAAAGAGATTGCCAACAGCGCTGCTACTTCCCGAAAAAGAAAAAAAAAACGAAACGAAGTATAAAAAACCAAACATTAAATAAATTAAACAGGATCTTGATTAAAAAATCACATCGCATTTCTCTTTCCCTTCCAATATTTAGAACAATTATACTCGCAAATTGCTTTTTATCAGCACGAAAGAAAATCCCTTGAGAAGAGCCGAAAGGCCGACAGGTGCTCGACAAAATAAAAATTACCCGCAGTCACTAAAAACAACAATTGACCTTTTCTATTAAATTACTCCTATTACTAGGTAGGTATTCATTTTGCCGAAACGAATTGGCTCAAGGCAAGTTGATGTTATCGTTAGGTAACTAAGCTGGCCGCCGCCGTATATTTGAATGTTTTTACAGAATGTTTGTCCACTCCTCCTCTTTTGGAATGAAACGCTGACGCAGCTGTGAGGAATCTATTTTAGGAGCACTTCAAAGTAATTTTGAAATCGACAACTATGAGATATCACGGCGGACGGAAATGCATATTCGTTATTTTTGTTGGATAAAAATGTTTTAATTTTGCACTCTCCGAAAATGTGAAAATCAAAGTTTTCTTTTACATTTTACTTATTTCATTAATACTTAGTCTTTGATGAACAAAATGAAGTGACGCGGGGTATACCTAATTTTCAGATTAATTTCATATATTTACACGAATTTCATAGTAATTGCTTCTGAGATTAAAATTTAAATTCTAGAAACTTTCAATTACAATTTAAACTTTGCAAACAGTTTAAAATCACAAACAATCTCAAAGTTTATGCGTTTATTTTGTTTATAACAATTTTAATTTTAGACAAATTCTTGTGTAACTTATAGGGCTGCCTATCTTGTTATCTTTTCAGTTTATTTCTTTTGTTGGGAAACCTGTCAGTACCACAAAGCTTCCATAAAGGACTGTCGTTCAGGTAACTAGCCTGTAACACTACTGTACATAAAACGTCAAGGGAACAATATACCTCACCGCCAATCATATCGAATGCATGGAAAACAGTACAAAGGAAGAATATTTAGCCCTCACTACTAAGCAAAGAAAAGGGAAATTTTACTCGTTAATAGCCTGTGCAACGGTTTAGGTTAATTTATTATGCCTAAATCTATTAGACTTTGTGGCTATGTTTTTTTACATAATTATATGCTTCTGCGGATAGTGACCATACTCACATCGATTTAAAAAAAGAAAAAAACAAATAGGGCATAGAGTTCATAGAAATTGAGATGACAGTTGATTCGTTAGCTACTCTAACACTATTTGTTTGAGTATGTTAAAATTATTTTCTTTAAACTGTCAAGTTACAGAATACGATTATACAAGGATCTTTAAGCGTTCGAAAGGCGTTGACGAGAGACGACGTTTGTGCAATTGTTTTTGAAATGTCATTTGCAATGTATTCCAAAAACAAAATGGCGGCGTTAGTTCCAATTTTGGCCACGCACCAAAATAACTGTGTAGCGCTTTAAGAGCCGTGGTGGCCCAGTGGTAACGGCTGCGACTTACGAGTTGTAGGTCGTGGGTTCTATCCCAAGCAGGCACTTTACTTTGTGTAAATTATTTCACCGCCACTGCTCTTAAAACGGTGAAGGAAAACATCTTGAGGAAACCGGCATGTCCTAGAACCAAAAATGCGCAGACATGTGACATACACCAACCCGCACTGGGCCCGCGTTGTGGATTACGGCCCACTCCCTCTCACAGAGAGGAGCCCTGTGTCTCAGCAGTGGAAACATTATAGGCTGACCATGTGCTAGATAAGTTCAAGAATACAGCAATTTACATAAAACATTACAGAACCTACAACTCACATAATTCAGTACCTAACTTAACCTACATTCTACACAACCTAAAGCTATATATACCGACCAGAGATATTCTAGATGCCATAACAATTACGTGCGAGCGCCAATATCAGGTACTAGGTAGTGTTATGGCCGCCTGACTTATCGCTTTGGCACAGTATTAGCTTCGCTTTAACCGGAACACCGGGTTACATCGGATCGTCTTTAGCTTGTAAGTGAAACTAACTATATACTTGGATGGGATTAACCTTTAATAGTGATGTAGACATCATTATGACGACACGTTTGGTGTAGTGGCTACAGTGGCTAAGTGTAGTCAGCGAAACCAAATGGTCCTGGGTTCGAATCCCGGTAGGGGCAAATGTTTGTATGATGAATATGGACATTTGTACCCGAGTCATGGATGTATATTTATAATATGTATGTATTTACGAAAAAAAAAATGTATTTAAGTAGTGTATCAACCATCTGGTATCCATAACACAAGCCTTAATTAAGTGCTTAACTTGGAACTAGATGGTGCTGTGTGCAATGTCAGACGATATTTATTTATTTATTTATTATTAAAGGTTAATCCCATCCATTACTACATGATATTACATTACATCCTAGATGATCCAAGTATTTGTTGTTTTAATAAGATGTGCAGTGTTTGACGACAAAATTGGAAAAGAGTAGGGACGTCTTTTCGTCGAAGATACTCTAAGATCTCTTCGGATGAAGAAATATTGATGAAATGAAATATTGATACAGATGAAGAAACCGAAACCAGTCCAATCCAGTCCAATCCCGATGCAGCTGAATACCAGTAGCAGCAACTGCCTATCTGACCTCCACAACCCAGTTACTGTGTAACACGGCACCCATTAGTAAGACTGGTTGTCAGACTTTCAGGCTTCTGCCTATCCTTAAGGACTGTGATAGATTTGTGTTCAAAAAAAATAAAAGAAGTGGTTTTGGGCGACTCGATAGAAATCTGCGTATCAGTTCGCGATTTCAATTCTAACAGAACAAATATTAATACGGCCTTCTACTGGGTTTTCGTGTTTATTTGAAAGAGATTGGTGCCTGTAAGCGCAAAAATGACGTAGGAAAAGTCTGTACCTAAGCCTCGTTTTTATAGGTACTAAAATTAGGTTTTTCAGTAAAAGTAAAGCAAACTTTCGATCATTGCAAAGACTTGTCATTGATTCATTCGAATTCATTAAATCATCACTGCAAAATCCTGCATCGCGCAAGCAGAGTTTACCGCGCAACTAGCATATACCTATACAACGTCCCGACATCAATCGTCGGGCAGTTGCCCACCAGACACGACACCCGTCTGGTCGGAGTATCCTCCCTTTTCTATAGAGGTATGACTGAACTTTACACCCTGTTCCTCATACTTCTATAGACACATAGGCCACTCTTTGAAGATTTATTTGTCTTCCTGTTGCGACATTATTCGATCTTCTTCTATCTTTTCGTTTCGACGGTAAATCTTTGTTGCTTATACTGTTTGGGCACAGTAGGAAGCCACGTTTATTGCAGCGTCAGAGGCGTTGTTCAGATCGTCGAAGGTGCAGGTGGACGGACACTGGGAGCACCGCACTCGCACTGTATATTCGATCGAATTATTCGACGAATTGCGATTTCTGTACGCATTACGTAGCAATATATTTCGGATTATCCGACTCCGTGTATTATTACGATTATCTGACTTTTCCTTGCCATCCGTAGTCTCTCATCGCTGTCGAAAGATTAGTAGATGAATGAGTAAGAGCTTACATCATTCGTTTTGAAACATTCACTAAGTAATATCAAATGCTATCAGTAGAGTTTCAGCAATCTTACAAATAAATTAAAACCATTTTGATGCCTGTTTCCCACGCAACTTGCAGGAGCCGACTGGGGAAAATAAATCTCGTTGCTAAAGCTCTGAGGTGATGCGATAGAACTTGCACGTAATGTTTCAGTATTGCAGTTTACTGAATATTTGTGCTACAAGCATTCCACAATGTTTTCATTAACACTGAACTTATCTGTTCAATGAAGGATGGTTAATTATTCAATTTAAAGACCATGACGGAAACTGCACCATTGCTCCTACCAATTTAGACATTGTCTTTTGATCAATGCAAAAAAAGCATTCAACCTTATTATATTGAAATATTCTTTCATGCATTTCTAAAACCCAAAAATATATAACTAATCCATTCTAATGGGTCTTATAAGGGCTTCATTTGAAGAAGAGAGGTTTTTGAAAAGAAGTGTCGATAATAAACAAACTTTTTTCCAAAACAAAAAAACAAACGACAAAAAAAAACTACAAAGTGAAAAATAACTTTAATTTCGGAAGGCGGTGTCTTTGGACCTGTATTTTAGTTTTTGCTACCGACTTCCGAAATTATAGTTATTTTTCACTTTTTAGATTTTTTTTGGAAGTCGGTTGTTTTTTTTGTGTTTTTTTTACTTTTTAGTTATGGTACCTACCCCACACCAATTCGAAAACGATCGTCTTACACGTCCACGTCCGTTCGAAGGCGGTTTATTTAAAAATAATTTATTGTTGATTTCGATAAAATTTTATTGAGACTACCTAGGAAGTATACCCCTTGAAACAAAAAAAGAACTTCCTAAATCGATTCAGGCGTCTTCGAGTAATCGGTGAACACACATAAAAAATATATATGAGTACCTGTATACGGTCGAATTGAGAAACCTACTCCTTTTTTGTAGTTGGTTAAAAAGCGACCATGGTGCGACCCATGCCATGTACATATTTATAAACTGTACACACCTACCTACCTTTCAGAGCTCACAAAATATATATTGGAAATATGTACCTACCTCGGTACCCATATTGTGTCTGTATTCCAATTCCAAACATCTCAAATGATTGATCGTGTTTTAAACGGGCGGGCGTGCGTCCGTGCTATAGATAGTTAAAATTAAATACGTCACGGCGATTCATCAAATTGTCACGCGTTCGAAATTGTTGACTACGTTCCATGTGAACGTTCTCTGTTCATTTTGAACGTTTTGCTGCTATTGTGTTAGCTTTTGAGACATTAATGATGGTAATTATTGCTCAAAGTGAATTTAATTGTTATTTAGCTGAGATTATTGCCGAATATAGGTAGGTATTTTAAATGGTGTGGTGCATAAATTCAAATATAATTATTTGTACACATAGGTATAATGTCACTATGTGCTGCCTTGCAAGGCGTACAAATATTGCTTACATTATTGGAAGTATAGCTTACATACTCGTAATTATACAAATTATAATAAGTAACCGTCTTAAATCTTTTGTAATAAAATAAACATAAAGAGAATAGTACAAATTAAGGTAATAAAGACTATGAATTAAACTTAATAAAAAAGTAAGTAGGTAATAAATAAATCTGATAAAAACGTAGATACTTATTACGGATTTCATTTTTCTTCTAAATATTAATTTACCTATAGTGTATTATGCTTTCTGTATCAAACACTTAGGGAGTGTTTTTTTGAAAGTATTTAAGTCTTTTAAAGCTTTTATCGATTTGGGTAGGTACTTTGTTGAATATTTTTGGAGCCATTCCTAGGGAACTTTTTGAGAATATTTTGTTTTGATGGGTTTATTTAGTTTGAAGGGTTTTTAACTTGAGAGCACCTGGCTGGCGTTTATTGGATATTTTTAATATACGTGGCCATTTCATTAATTTATTTCTTAAATGATAAATGATTTTATTCCTGTAAGTAGGTTTGAACAAACACTTTTAGACGTCAACGTATTTTAAAAACTAGATGAGGTCGGCATTTCCTATCTGACTACTCTGAGAAGAAAGGCCAAAACAAACTCAGAACAAACTCATATATTTATATATATTTCATATATACATAATATGTATCGTTTCAAGTATTGTGTCTCCTTTTTTCCCATACAAATATTGAAAAGTAAAAAAAGAGATAGCTGTAGTTTTGATCACTTCACCAAAATTTCATAATGTCGTCGTGTGGTCAAAATTTGACTTACGTCTTATTAGAATTAGGTCGACGATATATACCTATATATATATACAGGGTTACTTGTTATTCGACGTATATGCGTCAGGAGCTGATAAGGGGGCCAAAATGCAACAAATTTAACCCCTCATATGTATGGCCAAAATTCAATAGTTTTCGAGATACTTGAATTTTAAAGGTTTTTTTTTTATATTTATCCAAAATCTTACATTTAATTCCAAATAAAAAAGAAACTACGTATTTAATGGGTACCATTAAAAATGATACTGTAGCTGGCAGTTCAATTAAGCTATGAACATAATTGTAAGTACTTAAGTCAACAAAATAATTAAAATCATGAGCGATTCAACCAATATTTTCATTTTACGCTTCAAAAAATGTTGTCTCATTAAAAAAAATACTATGACATTAATCGTACAAATATCTAAATCAACTTTTATTTTTCATCGATTTAATTATTTTGTTGTCATAACATATTTTCGCTATTTTAGTTACTTGTTTTCTGCTGACTAGGTACGATTCAATTAATTGTATGACATTGACCCTAATTCCAAGTTTACTTAGTTTTATGAGAAGGATTCTGTGATCTACAAAATTGAACGCCTTCGTCATGTCCATGAATAACGTTGTAACTGGGACTTTTTTTGTACATATATTTGAAAATAAAATGTGCGTGAACCCTATGGATATTGTACAATAAAAGATTGCCAAATAACAGGAGACTTAAGTTATCAATTAGATAAACAGCATCTCTATTCTACGCTCAAATCTTGTTTTCTGTTTTCGTAAAAATAAAAGTCAGACGCTTAACCAAATAAAAACTGGTAATGTTCCAAACGGAACTAAACAAATTGTAAAAGAAGTGGAGTGTTTTTTTTTTGCATGTTTTATCATTTAAATATTCAAGTGTTTCGGTAGATACAATCAAAGAAATTAATTGTTTGTCAAATTTACACACTACATAAAATTGCGGTGTCAGTGGTGTGTATTACTAAAATCAACAACAACAACAATCTGTAATAATGTTCTGACAAATAAATAGACTATTACTACTATCATATGGAACAAGGTCTGAATTAAAAGTTTGATTTTATTTTTTATAGCCATTTCATAAAACTGACAAAGAATGACAGTTGTAATTTGAATATGCGGGAAAATGCGGGCGGTAGATAATCAATTTGTTGAGCTCCTTAAGTTCTGTGTTGAGCTACACGATTACCGGCAAATGCGTGCACTGAATGGACAGGTCCACCCAAGTCTGTGTGGTTCTTTCATCAAAATAAAATGTCAGACACTAATCTGCATGTTTCTCTTGGACCAAGATTATGTCTAAACTTTAAAATATGATTGACGTGTAAAAGTGTTTGTACAAACCTACTTACAGAAATAAAATCATTTATCATTTACCTGTATAAAATTACTAACAAATGGAAAAGTTGACTACAATATATTGTTACCCTAATAAAAACATAAGTCATATTTTGTAAGCTAAACTGGATTAACTTTTTTCTCTTGCAAAACAAAACCGCTTTAGTTTGATTGAAACGATAATTGGCTTCTGAACTAACAGTTATGATTAAATCGTATTCAACAGTTGTCTGGCCAAACATAATTTATTTTTGACGTGTAAAAATGATTTTTTTAACAAATTTATAGAATTAAATATTATTTAACATTTTATTTCGTAAATAATATATTAATTTCTCTGACTTTACATTGATTAAGTTCAGACCGTGTGGTTAATTAATACCCACTAGTTTTTGCTTAAATTTCTCGAATTCTCGAATTATTTTTTTCAGGAGTAACTAGGTACTCCATTTTATATTTGTATTTGCCTACCATATATTTGTATTTCGTATCTAGAGAAATCTTAATGAGAAAAGTATTTTTTTAAACCCATTCGTACTTTTTACATCGTAACATATTTACCTTTGATGCTAAATATAAATCAAAGCCAGAATGATAAAATATTTACAGACTCAACGTTCACGTTAGTGTACCTATTTATTTTATTTTGTTGGTTTTCCACATATTCGGTTTCGTCGTCAAACATGTTATTATCAAGATTATATCGAAATATCTAGAAGCCAGAATTAATGTAGGTAAAGGTTCTCAATTTTCCATAAAGTCTGGTTACTAGGTCTTTGATAAAACACTTAGGAATGTAAGCCGAAATGCTCTCCCAGAGATTGGTTTAAGGCTGTAAAATAGAGAATCGAATTTGTAATTAGGCTATTGCGTATTTGTATGTGAATTATGAAACAATTAATGTTTTAAAATATTTTCTTTCAACACTCCTTGACAATATATTAAATGTAACTGAAAAAAGGTTTTGATATATTTTCAAAGCTTCAAAAATCCCTCTGATACATAATATTTAGTAACACATGAGACTTAAGGGGCTGACAACAGCTAAAGCGCGGTCACTGTCGAATTGCATAGAAAAGAAAGAGAAGCGCGATGATACAAAGCTGGTAATTTATTGTAAAATATAACACAATTCTGTATTTATAAAAAATCTATTGATTGGACTAAAAAATGAAAACACTTTCACGTTAGTATGTTGTTTGAAGAACTATCTGAAAAAAAAAACAGAATGATTGCATGTATCTTAATATGGTTTTTAATCGATAAAACAAATTTTTAGAGGTACCTTCGTGATTTTTTCTACCGTACCAAATTAGTTGTATTATGTTTTCAACACACTATCTAACTAGCATATCCTGAAGAATATCATATATTTTTCTGATTTTGTTTACTGCAGTGGATCAAATACTTTTAGGCATTATAAAACTTGCGTTTAGGTCATGTAGTCCCCTTAATAGATCCGTTCCCTATGAACATGGAAACCAAGATTAATCCAAATCGTAAACGTGAACCATCACAGCCGCAACAAACAACTGTTAGTCCTAATACGGGAATCAAACCGCAGCAACCAATCGGAATGCGGACCGCACCACAGACACAGTTGAGCTCTCACTTATATGTAGGTAGGTATACGGTATTGCTAATTTGTTAAACATGAATTCGCTGTTTTATAGTGTATGTTAACAAAGAAGATACTAGTCTGAAGCCAAGTTTTTAAGACTAAAAATGAATGGTTCTGCTAGCCGTTGCTAATTTAACAATGTCACCAATGCAATGCAGCAACCATCATCACCATCATTTTAGCCGAAAGACGTCTACTGCTGTACATAGGCCTCCCCCAAGCATTCACCGGTTCCGTGTTTTGCAGTCTTCAAAAGGTCATCAGTCCACTTTGTGGGAGGCCTTTCAACTCTACGTATGGCAATTCTTTGGGCTAACTTGGTTCTCCTGTTTCGGTTACCTGTCTCCTTCGGATCTCTTAATGTCTCATTCGATCACGTAGGATAACTCCAAACAGCAACCAATGAAGCAAATTCAAAATAAAATAAGCTTTTTTAAAATAAAGTATCTGTCAATATTAACACACCAACCTACTTAGTACCTACAATTAGAAGTAAATGTACTGACCATAAACCACCGGTACCGTATACATTTAAATCCAAAGACTCATTAAGTTATTGACTGCCTGAAAATGCTGCGTAGCAAAAAATATCCGCAATGCCAAAAAATATCCGCAATGCCAAAAAATATCCACAATGCCAAAAAAATAACCTTTTCAGATACCTGTCTGCCAGAATATTGTAATCACTATAAAAGCCTACACGAAAATTATGTAAATATATCCGTTGAGTAAACATAAATTGAATTAATTGTGATCATCCATCAAAGTATCTTGGATAACATAAATTATTACTTATTCTTCTCTGAGAAAAAACCTCTCAACCAACATGGAGAAATATTTTAATGTCGTTCTTAATTTTGTCGTCGAAGACAATGACAAATAGCTGTTTAAAAATGTATCAAAAACATTTTTATTTATCTTTGCTACGTGTAGTGAGATAACTTTATAAACATTATGCTGCGTAATGTTAAGCTGAGAAAATACGTTATTTTTCACAAACAAAAGCTTTTATTTACAACAACAAAATTAGGTGAATATATTTCAAGATTACAAAGAGTTTTTAGTAGAACCTAAGAGCTACATACATTTTTATACTTGACTAGCTGTGTTCGCGATTTTGTTCGCTTGGATGTCGGGTATCAGTAATATGTGGCTTACAGAAGGTGTAGATACCACCCCTACATTGAAAAGGAAGATTTTTTTTTCTCTTTTTAAGTTTTATTTTTTTTCCGCGCAACCCTATTTTTTTTCTAAAATAATATTAGCCTAAGTTACTCCTTTTAACATCAGCTATCTGTCAGTAAAATTCCTGTCAAAGTTGGTCCAGCCGTTTTGGAGATTAGCCGGAACAAACAGACACACAAACATTAAAATAACTGTTTTTATGTTATAAGCACAGACATGATCGAACAAAAAAAAATGAACGGGTTCCCGCTAGCAAAAATCTGTGTCACTAAAGTCGGCCAGCTCGCTCTACGTACGCACGGCTACAGATCAAGCTGTACATTTCCAGTATAGGCTGATCTCTCATTGTATAGGATTTCTTTATGATGAGAGGTCAGTGTAAACTGGAAATGTATAGCTTGATGTGTAGCCGTGTGTACACATTCACACATTAGTCGGTCAGCCATTACGTGCGCAAACGACAACACTCACACATAAACGGGACTCAGTTTTGTCAAAGCAGAGTTCCGTCCGACTTTTTTTGTTAGTCAATGAGTACCGTATATAGTTTCATATGCATTTAGTAAAAAGCTGTTATTTGGACATTACAAAAAGACAAATTAATTTTATTTATTTGTTTTGATAACATAAACAGAATCGCAAAGTAGTTATGCCTGATTTGTCTTTACCGGTCAATAAAAACGAATTCAAACTAGTGATGGAAAAAATATAGTAGGTATTTGAGCTAGATTTTAAGTTATCAAATGACGTAAGGGCTAAAAAACTTAGGTAACACCTACCTTCCCGCATTAAACTTGTATACCTATGTCTACAGAATTCTACTGCTAACATATGGTACCGAATGAATGAAAGCAAAATGCAGCTTTTTAAACAGAAAAGCAAGCCAATTTACGGGCGCACAAACTTCTAACATTTTAAGAGTAAGACGAAGTAACAAATTTAAAAGAATTACAGTTTTTAATTGCGTCCCCTTATTTTCGTTTCTATGAGTTCAGTTTTTTCGTACGAAATGAAAAAAGTTTCATTGTATTAACCCCCGGCGCCACATTTTAACAATACCCGTCTTTGCACGCTCGCCGTTTCTATATCTACTACTATATTATTATTCTTTCTATATTTACTAAGGCGTTATGCCTTTCATTTTCCTGTTATTCTGTCATATTTTTTTGAATACACTTCTTACGTTATTTTTGTCCGATTTGTATTTCAATTTCTAACCTTATAATATTGTAATGTCTGTTTTTGATAGTTTTTTTTATGAGAGCATAATAACAGAAATAATATCACATTTTCCGAATAAAATATCAAAGCATTTAATTCTTGGATACCCTTTATTCGAAAATATTTTGTTCAAATGAAATCACGTATGATTGCAAAGTACTGAGAATACCTTTACCATTTTGTACCCAGACATAACGAAATTGTGTGACATTAAACGTTTCAAAGGCCATGAACAAAAATTCTCTGACGTACATATCTGTGAAATAAATATTAATATATAGAAGAATCAAAACTTTTTCAATCGTATTAATCTATACTATAATAAGGCATTTGATTGCCCAATTCTTGAGGAAGGTTATCAGCTATTTAACATCACGCTACGACCCATAGGAGCCGAGCAAAAATAAAAAGTCAGCGCGGGCAGGCAATGTGATGCGACGTCACCAAACAAAGGAGTTTTATAAAAATGTGGCGGTTATTTTACTAGATAAATTGTGGTGTCTAACAACTTTCACGATAATAAAGTCGCGAGGAGAAGCTCGTATCACTATATTCTCCATCCACTTAAACAGTATGACCATATTTGAAGGTTGGAAAATAAAACAATATACAGCCCTTTGGGGTTCTTCCTCGTTTTCAATAAAAAGTCCAATTTGGTGGAGTCACCGTCAGCATCTCGACAGAGAAGGAAAACTGACACATCGTTACGTGACGACACGATTCGACTAACAGTCGTGTGATTCTGTAACCATCTCACCGTGAAAACTTTGGTGAAGTCAGCGTAGAGTGTGCTGTCAGTGTCGTCCTACTGATGATTTATAGGGATTGGCCAAGCATTACATTTACAGCCGGTCGATTCAGTGAAAATCTCACCGTGAAGACTTTCTTGGAGTGAGCCGTCATTGTCATTCCACTGATGCTAGGGATTGACCAACGTTTCATTTACAATCATAATCGAGGTTTAAATAATATTTTTAGACAAATTCTATTGATAATTTTATATTATTTCAAAGCTAGTATCTAAGTGTCTACAGATTACTATTTTGGGGGTTTTAAAATAAAATATCAAAATAGAAATTCAGTCAGAAACTCGAAACTATACTAGCTTTGAAATAATATAAAATGATCAATAGAATTTGGATAAAAAATATTATTCAAATCTCGATTATGATTGTAAATGAAACGTTGGTCAATCCCTAATACCCTAGCATCAGTGGGATGACAATGACGGCTCACTCCAAGCAAGTCTTCACGGTGAGATTGTCACTGAATCGACCGGCTGCACTGGTATATTACACTGGATGAAAAGGAGCGAAGGGGAGGAATGGTCCCTAGTATTGTTTTGTTCGCGTTAATGTTTTTACCACATTACTTTGCCTATTGTGTACCTACAAGAAATCGGATTTTAATTCAGATAATTTAGAATACACAAAAAAAGTTGTCAGTTGCTCCCGCTGTCGATGAGTTTTTCCTCTTTCTATCAATCAAAGACTTGTTTAACAACCAATCTTCTCGAGAATTTGGGACAAAAGTTCGAGCATTTGCTCGAGTGGCCCAGTAAAGCAAAATAAAAAAGTCCCAAAAATCATTTGATAAGTTTCGTCATGGTAACTTTGACACACCTAAATGATTAAATATATTTATCTTCGTAAGTGTTACAATATTATACGTAGCTCAGTCTGTGTACTACGGAGACCTAAATTGCTTTTTTCTCTGTGTAATAGCGAAAGCTCCGAAACCAGGGATTACGCAAAGGCGACCTTTTGCTCTGGGCGGTTTTTCCGCCCCAGCTCTTTGGGCGGGTGGGGGCCTTGCTTTAGACGTTTTCCTTTCCTTTGCGAAAAAAACATAGGAGATCTTTGTACAAAAGAGCCTTTTTCGTCGGTTTCAGTTTACACAATTAACAGAGCAATTTTATAATTTTCTGTAACAACACGAATTGAATTTGAAATTTTCTTGTCTGTTATGTTATTATACATTTACATAATCATGCTTTGGCCTTCATAATGCTGACGAACATTGATATATTTTCGTGGAATTATTTTAATTACGTGGTTATCAAATTAATTTCCTAAAAATAGGCGGTAAGGGATTTATGAAGTAAACCGATTTTCTGAATCCTTGCCTGATTTTTGTATTCTAATAACACAGACATGATAACACTTCAGGTTGTTAATCATGAGCCTTGCTTTATTTTGACACGTATTCGTACTTATAATAATGAAGGTATATAAAAGAAATCCGACTTCCAAAAAAAAGTTATTCCATCTTCAAATAAATAGCAACATTTTCACTCCAATCTATTCGTACATGCCTAAAACTGTGGAAATTGTCTTCCCACGCAAAAAGGACTACATTTCAAGCTTTTATAGAACACGAAAACAACGAAGAAATCCACATTCGTCCGCCTCGAGGCTCAGTTAGAGTCGATTTACACATTACCGTCGGCTACCGGGGAAATTATACATGCGGCCTTCGAAATGAAACCACACACCACTACTTTGCTTTACTTTCTTTTTATTTTATTTTTTTACTTTTGCTTTACATAAATTCTACTGTTCTGAAAGTTCTATGTGATTAATGTTGCTGACAACATTATTTTGGACTTCGAAATTTCAAAGGACTTAAGCTACTCATCGTCGCTGAATTCAATAACTACTACGTAGGTTACGTAAACCAATAGACGTCTTACGTAACCTGAAGCTAAACGTGTGTTCGTAACAAAGCCTATATTGATAAACCATTACACAAACAAACTACTTACAGCTCCAACAAGGTGATGAGTCAAAATTAATATACAGTATCAAGTGTCCCGTAAGCAAATATGCTTTGGAAATTGATCGCTTGCGACCTTGCGCGGGCTGATGTGTATCGGCCCTTATTCGCCAGTGATTCTGTCACCTCAGTTCAGTTGCTGTTATTACACGCAGACAGCGGTAGACATTAATCTCTTGAACAAATATAAGGCTGTGTTGCCATCTGCCAGTCGCTTTATGCCAAATAGTACAAAGTACCTCGATGGTGGAGTGTTTGCTTTTGAAGGGCGTCAGCGTCGGCTAATTGATTTAATTCCGCATTGAATACTTTTTCGTCTGTTTTATTTTGTGCATGTTTTTGTTGATGACGTAATTATGGAAAAGTTATTTGGAATGAACAGGAGAGCTAATTATAAATGGAGACTGGACTGTCCGATTTTATTGTGATTGGGTCTGGCCATGAAGTGTTGGGTAAACATGTAATAAAAGTGATGTATTTACTATGAAATATAGAAGATATTTATGGGATACGGAACGAAAAAGAGATCATATTGCCAGAGCTGTGTAGCCGACAGTTCAGTGATGATTAATTACAGGCGTATGTAATCGTTGAAACCCGTATATTGAACAAAAAACTGGCCATTAAGATGAATTAGTTTCGTCCTGAACATAATTCATTAATTTTCGCAAGCTCAGCTGCCACATCTAGCATTCCCAACCATAACAAAATCAATTTCGTTCCAACAACCAATGCTTCTTTATTAACGCATCAAAAACCAGCTCTTTGTACACGAACAATGGAACGATAAACATTAGCGGATAAAAAAATCCCGATTGAGCATGCTTCTCCCCTTGGACATTCGCAAGTTGTCACCCGGGACGTATGATATGGCGGCAAAGCTGACGTCAGGGGTGCCCGATGCCACACGGCTGGGGCACAGAATATATAGGAACAGAAGGTCGGCTCCATACAACAACAAAAACAGGGACATGCTCACATAGACGCGTAAGTACGGAGATCTCAAACAATTGAAACTAGTGAGTGCGCTTGCACTCGCTGTACGTGAAGAATGTCTATGTGTGCGTCTGATTTCGCTCATTGTCTGGAGCTGAGCTACTGTACCTATTTATTCTGTGGCAGGCGTGCCCGACGTCCGGGTGTCTATTATTTATCATAACCCATCAATTTGTTTCGGTGACTGATGAATGCGCACACCGCAGACCGCAAGCTATACGCCAGATAATCGAGCGTTTAATTGTGCTCCCCACTTTATACGAGCACCAAACGTGACGCTCGCAATATGCAGAATGTGGTGTCATTTAAAATGTTCATACACATTTCCTGGAAGCTTTTTTAAGCATTTTAATTTCATGTCGCTACTTTTTTTTATGCGAAATGAGAAAAATACAAATTTATTCACTTAGATAATTATACCGTAGGCGCACATTTTATGTAAGTAATAAATTATTGTAATTGTGATTAATTTTATTATAAAAGTTAAAGCAGAATGGCCCTTGAGTGAAGACCGTATAGTACCTTAGAGTAGGGATTTAACGATGTATTCTCAAATCGACGTAAAGATTCTAGCCTTGTGCCAGTGAACTTTGAAGCCATCAATTATAGCTGGCCTTCTTTAAATCAACGTTGTCAAAAAAATTATGAAAATATCAACCAATAAAAGACATAACATGACCAGAGGGGCAATTCCCGTATTTTTAAGACCGTTCGCATTCTAATCTCAGTCTCAATCTGTCAAAATTACAATCAATTTACATACATTTTTGACAGGTTTTTGACATTGATTGACGCTGAGATGAGATTGCGACTTGAATTTGAACGTTTTTTAAGTACGAGAATTGGCTTACTGAAATACGGAAAAAAGTTGAATTGAGAATCCACATACCAGTCACTGCCCCGTCACTCAATCACCCAGCTTCAAAAGAATTCCCGCATTCGATCACCGGATTCCATCTACTATAATTACCGATAACAACACCATGGGGAATGTAGTAGCAAGCGGCCCAATCCTAAAGTTTGCGCACGCAAATCTGCGTGCCACAGTTAATTCGTAATAAGTGCAAACAAATGTTTTCCTACGAATCGAGTCAGCAGCTTTCTGGGTCCTCTTCCAACCCCAATTGCTATATGTACCAAAGACGTAACACTTAATCAATGTTTTTAAAGTAATCCTATAAAAATACGCCGTTACAGTTTACGGCTACATAACTTAGTAAAGTTGAATTTTCATTTTGGTAACTGGCTTACTTTTTCACCGTTAAACTGAGATGGTCATTAAACTTTTAAAAAACCGCCTGGGTCGACATGCAGCTACCTCTAAAGGCTCTAACAGGATTGGGGAAGTCCTGACAAGTGATATTTATTAGAACACCCTTATTGTTGTAGGTGATATATGTGCTCCCATTATGGTACTACCTCTACACGGTTACACCTGACATGGAATTTCATTTAAAGAAGAAGGCCCATATTGCTCCGTTCCATTTGCTAATTTTGTTAGGCGATGAATCATGTTTATGGGACAGGCACATTTTTGTGCGTGTAACTCCGTGCTCTATAAAACTGATTTATTTATTTATCATTTGGGCAAATAGCTTGTGTGATGCCTGTGTATGGACAGGTTTTTGCGGCGTGTTTGCTAGTTTTCATGAACAATTATTATAAAGAGAAAATATTTGACTTTTTGTATGTTTTTTGTAACGCTTTCACGCTAAAACGGCTGAACGGATTTGGACGAAATTTAATACATGCGTAGACCATGACCTGGATTAGGACATAGAATAGGACTTTGGTCCCAATATTCTCACGGGATTTAGACTTACGCGGGTGTAACCGCGGGCGCAGCTACATTATAAATTCGAAAGTAACTCGTGTCTGTAACCTTTTCACGCCTAAACCACTGAATGGATTTCAATAAAATTTGGCAAGGAGATAGATGGCATTCTGGGGAAGGACATAGGCTACTTTTTGTCCCAGTAGCTCATTCCCGTGGGATAATTTCCGACATCCACGTATCTGCTATATTATGGTATCATATAGTTAACGATATTTTAATTTCATCATCATCAGCCTATAATGTTCCCACTGCTTGGACACAGGCCGCCTCGGTGAGAGGGAGTGGACCGTAATCCACCACGCGGGCCCAGTGCGGGTTGGTAGATATCACATGTCTTTCATTTAGCGCGGTACAAATAAGATTCAGTGTTTTTGCTGATGACCTTTTTATTATAGAATAAATTAGTTATGGTTATTTTCTTTTTTGTATCAAAGTAATTACCTTCACCTCTACGAGTATGCCCCGCCAACATGACGTGCATCAATTACCAACGCATTGAACGTAGTGCCTTTTAAATATAACCACGCCCACTTTTGATAAAATGCCCATTAATGAATGGCCCACTATTAATGCCGTCAATAAATTTTCCCGTGACCGCCCGATTTTAACGAGAAATAATGCGTTTATTAACCCTTTAAGCGCGTGGCTAAATATCAATGGCAGTGCCCCTAGCGCGCGGCTACAAATCGAAAAAAAATTTTTTTTTCGTTTTAGTTGTACCACACAGTTATTAGGACGAAAATAGAACGACAAAATCATGCATGTTTTCTGTCGCAGAAATACGACACGCGCGATAGGGACACGAAAATATTTGTCGTATATATGCGACACGCGCGGTCAAAGGGTTAAGAGGGTAGGTGTGGCTGTACCGTGTTAATCGTGTGGTTCAAAGCATAGAAGAATCCACTGACCAACCAACTCTCTTCAAGTGGGTGTCGTAAAAACGTACTAAAAACGGTACCCTAGATCACCAAACATTACCTAAATAATTATTTAAGCTAGTTTCCTAGAGAAGCGGTGGCCGCCACACAGCGTCCGCAATTTACTGACGAATGACGGCACTGAAAGGTTTTTTTTTTTTAAGTAAGTTGGCGTGTTTCTTAAACCGTTTTTGACACCGTAAAGTCCAACCGCGCTGCTATCATTTTCATGACCGCCGTCACCGGGCGTTAAGTGGCGACCGCCGCGCCGTAGCTTTAGGCAGTACAACCGCTCATTGTTTTTTGGAGAAATTGTGTAGAAATAGCCGACAGCGTTCTCTCTAATATCGCCAATTATTTACAAAGCTGTGGTAATAATTGCTATTTATAAGTGACAGTCTTTAAGAGCTTCGTAAACAAAAGTGGACGTTTACTGACTAAAACACGGCTGTAATACAGTTAATCTACTTCCAACACAAACATAACACCGGTCTAAACTCTTGACGCTCCCTGAAAATCACTCGCTTGTAACGGAATGAATTATCTTAATATGAATGAGAACGAACCCGTAGCTGATATTATTTGTAGATTTCTGACCAAAACATACAAAGTTAACATGTGTATTGCAATCATAACATACGCAACGATACGTAGGTTACCTACCTACGTATCATTGCGTATGTTATGATTGCAATACACACGTTATGACAACACCACCACACAAGGTATTCAGGTCCCGAACTAGGTAGAGCCTGTACTACGCTAACCTAATGACTGATATACATACTTATATACATATATACACACCCAGACACAGGTCAAACAGACATGTTCATGCACACAAATGTTTGACTTGTCCGGGGATCGAACCCGGGCCCAGCGGCTCAGAGGGCTGGGTCACTACCAACTGCAGCAACCGGTCAGTCAATTGAGAAAGGGATGTATTTAGTCTTATCTGTGTTCAGTGAGAGATGATTTAAGGCAAGCCATTTAGTGACCATGTTGAAACCACGTTGTGCCTTTTGGTAAAGTTCATCCCAAGTGTCACCATGGAATGTTAGGGTCGTATCATCGGCATAGGAAATAATTTTACAGTTATCGATATTAAGTTGTGTAAGCTCATTAATATAAACTATGAATAACGTTGGACCCAGAATTCTACCCTGTAGCAGTTCATGGGTAACAGGCAGACTCGTATAATTTGAAATATTGACCCTTTGTGTTCTTCCGGATAAATAATCTTGAAGCAATTTCAGTTGATTTCCTTGAATACCGAGTTGATGTAACTTGCTAACTAGGGTGGGAATAGAAGCCGTGTCAAAAGCCTTTGCCAGATCAAGAAAAATAGTGAGACATTTCTTTTTGTTATCTACGGTTTTAACAATGTGTTCAGAAAAAATGTTTAATGCATCTTCTGTGGACTTGCCGGGTCGGAAACCAAATTGATGATTCGAAAGTAGATTATATTTTTCTAGATATTTTATTAGTCTTGTATTAATTATCCTTTCTAAAATTTTTGATATAGATGTCAGAATAGAAATAGGTCGGTAGTTAGTGACACGGCTTCCATCCCTTATTCTATTATTTTATTATATTATTATCCCCATAACCCTTGAAAATGGGTCGTACTATAGACCGCTTAAGTGAGTCGGAAAATGTGCCCAGCTTTAGGCACATCTTAAATATACACGTAAGCGGAGACACTATTTTATTTTTTATCAATTTAAGTATATCAGATGAGATTCCATCATCACTTGCAGCACTGTTACACTTCAGGCCAATGATTAGATTTTCAATTTCTGTTTCATCAGTGTCAAGAAGAACAAATGAACTGCTAGTAGACGACGGGTTGCATTGCCAAACATTGGACGTGGCACTGTGAAGTGATCTAGTTGGAGGAGTGATTTTGTTACTTAAGTTTTCCCTTATAGTAAAGAATTTATTAGTGGCATTGACAGATTCATGCGGTGTTGTCTCTATTGAAAGCAGATCTAATGAGTTATTTTTGTTGACATTTCTATTTCTTATATTATTTATAGCATTCCATATATTTTTACTATTATTACCCGCTTCTCTGAGTAGATTTTTTTCATAATTTCACGCTTTAATTTCTTAACAAGGTTATTATAGAAATTTCTGTATCGTTTATATGTGATTTCAAGCACTACGTTATGCGGATTTTGCTTCAATGTTTTGTGCATCCGATCCCTGTTGCGAGTACACCTGATGAGTCTAGTTGTCATCCAAGGTTTCAGAATTCTCTTTATATTCGTTATATTTAGTATTTTTGTGTTTATCTGTATGATATAAGTAATTTTAGATATAAATATGTCCATAGCCTCATTCGGGTCAACCGCGTTAAAATTGATGTGAAGTCGAGATGATCACAAGCCAATTTTATTGCATAATGACAGAACCTACAACTCTACCAATCCCTTCTGGGTACACAAACAAGTTATTTCTCTACACATGTAAGTCATAAGTGGCGCATATCTTACTTATACATAAGAGTACTGAAGAAGACACGTAGATCTTTGATAAGTATTACTTACTTATACGAAAGTTGTAGTATGCTCTCACTGACTTACTAAAAGGTTTGAGTGCGTACTTTGTTTTGCCTGGATTACCTACTTATATGAAAGTCAGACTTCTGTTCTTTGTAAAGTTGCATGCTTTGCTTCTTGAAGTAAATCTTTCTTAAAAAACTAAGATGTTTATTTTGAGACAGTTTTTAATGTTAGAAGTTAGGTACTAGGTTATATTATAACTAGGAATCGACTTATCTCTGTTTTAAAAGATCTCCATAAATAAATAACCCCGAAGAATCACAATCACACGGAACCATTCAATACATTAACTTTTATATTTTGTAAAATCAAAACAAAAACAAGAAAAACATACTTTTAAAAAAAGAACAGCTCCGTGGAGCGTCTAATTTACTTAACTCTTCACAATATTTTTAATTCCATGCACTTCCAGTGACATTTAATTAAAAATAAAGTTTTTCTTTTATTAATTGATGATGAAAATGTCCACCAAGTCAACTATATTGACAAATTTAACGAAGTTTAATTATTTCTGTGGAATTATGTGTTTAATATTTCGTTTAATAGTTATTAGTGTAATAAATCAATCAGTCATTGCACAACTAAGTTAGCTTCCAGTGTAACCAGATGTGGATAGTCAAGTGATAACCCACTTACTGGGCCACACCTCAGACTAAGGAAGAGGGCCACACCGAATATTCTGTGGTTGGACCAGAGGGGCAATTCCCGTATTTTTAAGACCGTTCGCATTCTAATCTCAGTCTCAATCTGTCAAAATTACAATCAATTTACATACATTTTTGACAGGTTTTTGACATTGATTGTCGCTGAGATGAGATTGCGACTTGAATTTGAACGTTTTTTAAGTACGAGAATTGGCCTACAGTTGTCAGACTTTCCATAGACATTTAAATGACAGCCAGAATCTACCGTCTTACCGTTTATTTTTTATTTCTACTGTTAGCTTGGCAAAGGCCTCTCCCCATGACTTCCAGAACTTGCAATCCAAGCCTAATGTAGACGTTTTTTTGTCCAGCTCGCCATCATCACCCAAAGCACAGCTCAACCTCGCAAATCTATAAAGCCGCTTTGCTATATAGTTTTATAATCTTCAATAAGTAATAATCTCGTGTTACTTTACAACAAAATTAAATAAGTTATCTAAACTATTATTAAAGAGAAAAGATTGGATGTTTTGTATGTTTGTTTGTTACGCTTTCACGATCAAACGGCTGGACGGATTTGGATGAAATTTGGCACATGGTTAGACCAGGACCAGGGTTAGGACATAGGATACTTTTTATTCCGTTATTCCCATAGGATCGAGCATTATGCGAGTGAAACCGCAGGGCGTAGCTAGTTTTAAACATATCAGTGGCAGTCCGAGCATATATTAATTAACAGTTTGATAAAATTTTCGTTAATTCTGTTTAAAGGTTTTGCCTACCCATGAATCCAATTAACAAATAGGGCGTTTGACCTACTAATACTTTTACAAAATACTTAATGAAATTTAGAAATGGCTTATACTTTAACAAATCAAATGGAAGTTAGAAATAGATTGACCTATTTTTCTTAGAATTCCTATGGCAATATAAATTGAGTCAGCCTAAAAATTTGATTCAATTAATTATTAGAATTTAATTGACCTATTTAAACTTACTCTTTCAAAACAAATACAATTAGACGTTGAATTTGTCCCAACTCAATACGGACGCGAAATCTCGATTCGAATATGTTACAATTAACTTCCAGCTCCACCAATAAGCTGCTCATTTATAGCGGTTTATCGAGCTGAAGCACAGCTATAGATATTCATATGCGCCCATACATTGTTAAGTACCTTACCAGACCTGCGCCATACTGCGCGTATTTGCAGCAGGCCGCAGAAATGGCCATCGGCATCAAAATCAAACTGACACGTCTTTTTAAACTTTTATCTTCTCTCATATCGTTAAGTTCTAATTAGGAAATGAAAAATATGTTATCCACGTGCAACTCTAATAAAATTAAAAAGTTATTTTGTATACAGCGTGTATCAGAAAGCTGTGTTCAAATTTAAGGGTGTGGTACAAACCATCAAACTGAACAACTATCTCCTTGGGAACAACATCGTAATCGAGAAAAAATTATCAGCAGTCCCATACATTTGGGTCGGGTAGGTTTTGAAGTTTTGTACGGGATAGTTGATAATTTCTTCGCGATAACGATGTTGGTCCCATAGAGAAGGTTGTTTAGTTTGATGATGTGTATCCCTTAAAGAAGAATGGCAGGGCTCCATATAATCTGGGTGTCGCGCTTAGACTTCGCGTACATTCGTACAAATACTCTCAAAAGATAGATCTCGGTCAAATTAAGATAAAAGGTAATCACAGCATATTTTTTTTAAACTGGGTTCGCGAGATTAATATTGTTATAAGAGCAAATAGCTCCGTTTATACAGACCCCATGAGAGTAAACTAAATAGTATAATATGCAGTAAACAGTATATGACATTCAAAGATGGCGGAAACGACGACAAAACAAAAAAATATGATTTCATGATTGTTTTTGGGGCCTGCGACTACTTATAGTTAGTTACTTGGAGTATGCATTGAGAAATACATTTTTTTTGTTTTGTCTTGTTTTGATATCGATACTTATCACGTCAGACAAGTTTAAACAAAAAAAAACTGATATTTCAAGTTACCACACTACCTAACAGTCACTGTCCCCAAATAAAAAAATCAACGTTTTTTTTTTGTGTATCATGTTAAGTTATCGATACGCCCTCACATCTACCGAGTTCCCATAGCTAATTTAATTTGAACCTGTATAAAAAAAAAACACAAAGAAAACAAACAAAGCTTTGTGATGAAGAAAACCAAAAATGCGACCTAGGGATACGTCCAACATGATCTGTGTACGATTGATGGTTGCCCTACAACTGTAAACTAACGCGCTACCGTTTTGCGTACTGCATCGTACACGGTCGGACAGGCTCCGACGCATTAAGGGTTCATCAAACAGGCGCGGTACGCCACGCGTATCGCACGCGACACAAGGGCAAGTGTCTTTGTGTCGCGTCGCGTGTCGCGCCTGTTTGTAGGAGCCTTAAAGCTTCGTCGCACGGTCGGGAGGCAAGGTATCTAGAGACTTTGGTCGATATCGCTCAACGTTTCAAGCGACTGATGTCGCGAGCATTTGTCCGGTGAATGCGAGGCTTTATAACTGACAATACTTGTCAGTGGGCTTAATGAGACAATCGCCAGTCGTGATGTAATTTACAAATATTTTCAATATTACTTATTTATATGTCTTTGCCTATACCTAATATCTTATTATATTTATGCAAGGTTCAAAGGCAAATGTAGAATTTAAGACCTGTGAAGGTATTCAGGCTGGGGAAGCTGCGCATGTGACGTTCGGCTTGTTAAAGATTAAGCCAAAATTGTATAAAGCATTTATATTTATTATATTGTAATCTTAGAAGAACTTCTTCGAATAACTGAGTAGCGGACGTCATGCTTGTCGTCGGCATCACAATACACATACTAGCAGAAACTGTAACCTATGGTAGATATTGCTATAGACTCGGTCATCTCTGCACACCTGGATTACGTACAATCCTTTTCTTTAGGTACTTAAACAGAACTGAGTTATCATACCAATAGTTAACGTCTTGTACAGTAATACTTACTCCTCTAAAAACAACACATTAGTAAAAGTCTCTTAATAGTTTGAACGATAAAACCACTACCACAAATATCCTGCTGATCAGTACAATTGTAAAAATAGAAATACCATATTCTGGCATTCTGAGTATGGCAACTCCAACACTAGAGCTAATAATTCCACGGAAATAATTGCGTTTTAATAGCTGGATTTAATTAAATATTTGTATTTTTTTTATTCTTAGTGAAAAAAAAACGAATGCGTACAATTCAAAGCCTCTTAACAGTTTAATATAACCTACTTTCAATTATAAAACCTTGAAATTAAGCGACAAAAACTACCATTCTTCTTTGACCACAACTTTCTGATACATAAAACACTTTCCTGAACAAAATATTGCTTTATAATGACTTTTTTTCTACTATGGTACAGCTCGACTTTACAATGTAGCCTTCCACCAAAAAAAGAATTAAATAGATAAAACAAAAATGATTTGAACAATAACGCATTTTTTGTGCATATCGTCAAATCTAATATTTATGTCTATAATGTGCATTATTACACTCTTCCAACCACTGTTTCTATTATCATCTGTGGCGTGAAATTGCGGCGCGTCATCGCTACAGCTGATCTGATAGGATGCTGTTGTGTTGTGACGCTTACCCCCGCGGTGGAATTTTGGATTTGGCCGCCATATATACGATATTATTTATTGTGTTTTTGATGAAGTCCTAATTTCTTGTTTCTCTTGTTTCCAGGAACAATCACACAAGTCGTACCGTCCGCTGACGGTGCTGACCTTCCGATGGAACTACGCCATCCACGGTCTGCAGCCGGCCGGCTATCACCTGGTGAACTTGCTGTTACATGCCCTCGTGTCATTGCTGTATTACAGGTATAGTGGATTTAGTACTTATTTTTTATAATGGCTTATTAAGGTCTTCTGCACCCTTAATTGCCACTTCATTTTCACGTTAAAGCAAAGACCAGTGCTTCATATGTTTGAATAATTCAGTTAAGTAGTTGAATTGTCAAAACAAAAGGGACTGCTGTTACGCAATAATGGCGGTGTATCAAAGTGATCTTAAAAAAATGTCGATTACTTTACCTACGAAAAAGTAAATCGACCGGCATTGGCAGACGTAATTATCAAATATTTCTGTACCAATTCAACAATTATAACGTACACGCCAACAGAACACTCCCACATCACACAATCAGTATTTTCCGGATCCCCTTTTATAATTTGTTCATATCTGATCATTCCTTAATGTATTTTACAAAACTGGAGGTAGGAAGCATGGCGGCGTTCCATACAACAGCGCATAAATAATATGAATATGCAATTAAAACCCATGCAACCTTAAATTAGTGTAACAGCGAATTACGTACCGTCGACGTTTCCCTGATAACAACACCAAATTCCACTGTTTTCAACTTCAACTCTTTGTTCTATAGTGAGTGAGAACAAATTCCAACTTTTGATTGTATAACTGAAAATCGGCAGTAAGGCCAAACTCTGTTCTCGTTAAAACTCCAATTACTTTACCACCTAAATGGGATTGACTAAAGAACGCAGGAAGGCTTAATTGGATGAGAAGGCCTTTCAAATCTCTAGTGCTTGAGAGAATGAATAATTATTTCATATTTATATACCCTTAGGGTGATGGAAAGAGTTTTAATTGAAGGAGACGCTGTATCATGCCCGGTTCTTGTGTAAACAGAAATTGTAAATGGTTTTATAGGCCGAGGCTGAGTTGTAAACACATTTTATGTTTGATAGTTAATCTTATTATGCTAAGCTAGAGGGTTAAGTTCTCTGTAGGTAAGGAGACAAGTAGGACTTTATTTGTTATATATTTATTTTTTCTGAGTTAATGGTATTTCAGGCAGGGGCTAATTACTATGAAAACGTACCTGAAGTTGTATTGTGTGGTACCTCTTTAAAAAGAGGTACTACATTTGAGTGTTTGGTTTACTGGATCAGCGATGGCTTAAAGGACAGTACTGACCTTGAAAGAGAGCGCAGGTCATTGTCTGTAGGATATAATGTTAGCTCGCAGGTTTGCACGGTGTACAAAACAAGCAAAGGTAACGCTGTTCAAAGCATATTGTCAATCCTTTTACACGTGCGGCCTGTGGGTTGATTATTTGCAGAGGGCCATACAGTGACCTGCGAGTCCAGTACAACAATGCGTTCAGGATGCTGATGGGACTGCCGCGGTAGTGCAGCGCCTCCGCTATGTTTGCTGAGGCCAACGTAGACAGTTTCGCTACTGTTATGCGTAAGCGTTGCACCTCCATCCTTACACGCATGCGTGCTAGTGCACCTTGGCCGTATTTGTGGACCGATGGGACTCTCCGATGCTCGAGCGCTGGATACGACTGCATGCGGTCAAGTAAACACGCGTACTAGTGTCGGATAGTCCACGTAGGTCTTTAGTTTGTGATGTGTATTTTGGTACTAACATTAGTTTTTATAAGTATTTTAGTATTACTAACAAATTTATGGATGTACAAATCGGAAATAAATATATATTATTATTATATTCCCCCAGCAATGAGCAATATGCAGCAGTAATAAATAATGTAAAATAGCAATGTAAAAAAATCTAATCATCGTAGAATCTGAATACTCATAATATTTAAGTAATTTTATAGTATAGGTCGATCAATACAATCAATTATAGAAAGTATATCCTTAAGTAGTTTCTACCTACTGTCCTTCACAATGACGTAAAGTTGATTAATATGAAAGCCCAATCAGAGTTGACCAGCGTTGTTAACCCGTAATTGATAATTGAACAGCAAAACTATTAATTGTTAGGACTCACTGTTTGGAGCCGAAGTTGGCGTGGGTTATTTAATTATGCAGTACAATATACCCCTGATCGGGTGGTTGAGAGTTGTTTACGCCACCAAAGAGTAAATTTTAGTTGATTTTTGCGCGGTAAAATTGAGTTAACGCGTCGCAGTGTGGGGTTGAAGATAGGGTGAGTGCTGTGAATCCCGACCGTGTCGAGGTTTTTATTTTGCAAGTCTGCTCGTTATCGTCCCTCACAAATTGCACGCACTACCGTATACAGACGTACGATTCTGATTGATACACAAAAATGCTGGCTCAAAATTTTGTTCCAGCCTTGTATCTTTCTTTTTTGGAATATTAAAATTGTGAACTTTTTTTCTTTTACACATTGAGATGTAAATTGTAAACATTGGAAGAAATTCGGAGAATAAATGAGAATATATATTACGTAGATACTTTACATTTAGATCGCTGTGACCTACATCCCTTGTTTGTAGCAACAGAGAACCGAAGAAACAAACGACCTCCAATTAAAATCGCATAAAAGTTAACTGTAGAACTAAAATACATAATTAATTCATGTAAACGATCTCCGAATGTTCATTTGATTTGGTTGTTATTGCTTTTAAAATAGGAGGGTAATAGGATGCCAGTACTGTTGCCATTAATAAGTAGTTACGATTTGGGTCGGGCTGCAGCGGCCGCACGGAGGCGTGGGGGCCACCAACTGCTCCAGTTAAGCCAGTTTTAATCAGGCACCCGTGCGCCCGATCCCCTTAGTTACTGCTAATTACGGATACTTGCTGTCCACCGCCAACTTAGCCCGGCTTATGCTCAATATCCAATTTGCCAGCATAATCCTATTAACGATTTTTGAGCTCTCATTATTAATGTAGTCCGGCGGACTTGTTACAGAACATCGCAGCGGTTCCCATTTGAACATATGTATATACAATTTCCCTTTGATAGCAAACCCATGTAAACTGTTACGATTCGATAGCAAAGTTCAAGTGAAAGGAAAACTTTGAGTTCAAGTCCGCAGCGGCTCCGTATTTTGTGAAGGTTCCCTTTTGTGTAAAACTATTCCTTACACGAGTACCTTTAGAAAATACTGGACCGCAAATGAAAACCATAACTGAATATTGGCGTACACTAGAATTGCTCCATACAAAATGTGCCGACATTCCAAAAATATTCGACCTTTCTTTACTTTGCGTCTGGGCGGCAAATATCGTCGGTATTCCTGTCCATTTGGGCTTAGTGTGGCTCGTGAGAACGCAGTACTACTGTCCATTTCCCTGACCGGTGTTCTGGAGGTGTTAAAATTCACACGCAAATGACGCATTCAGAGCCGACAATAACGTGGTAACGAAGCTCGAACATCATTCTAATCCGCTGAAGTTCTCACTCGGAGCGAGACCATTCGACTGTATTGAATGCAGGTACAAACGTATCGCTAAGACGCAAGTATTGCTACGAGCTACTCAGATCCCGTGGCGCGGCGGTTTTTTACAGTTGATGCACGCGCGAAATTACGTATTCGATTGTTTTAATTAAAGCTGATAACAGGCCGGGCACCCAGGGTACCCAGAGCGCATTGACGGTAGTTTGGTATTGGGAACGAGAGCTTCCCGCGGGTCATTAGCGGGTAGACAATACTATGACGACAACAACTTGTTTATGCCACTCAAAAGTTTTAATGTGCTTAGTGCCGCGCTCACTCCAATCATATTAGAGTATCAAGCGGAAATTTTAGGCTGCCACAGTATTTGCAACTCGAAAATGTTCAACTTCAAACTTATAATGGAATTACTTTCGAATTCATGGCTCTGCCGTTTGCATGTGGAAATCCTAATTTGAAAGTAATGCATGTTGTAATATAAAACGTATACGGTCTTATTACAAAACAAGGCTTTTCTTTAGACATGATTTAAACCATCGAGCCTATTTTTGAAATAAGAAACTAATAGAAATCGAAATAGAGTTCCTTTTACATAACTTACATTTTAGTCCGTCTACTTAGTCTATTTACCGACTAGTCTTATCAATTTTGTATTAAGAACTTTACTAAAGACAGCATAATGTTTGAAATACAAAAACTGGGTCGAAGGTTTAGGCTCGAGCTAAAGTTAGATCGTGTTTTGTAATGCGACGGCTTGCGTTTGCCTTTTTTTTAATTTTTTTTTGTGGGTGGGAAATCATCAAATAACTTCTCCCGCTCTGGGCAGAGCGGGAGGGCGTGTCAGACTCTTACTGACTAAAACCCACCCGTGTTCCTTCAGTTGCCCGTGCCAGGGGCGGCTTGCGTTTGCCTGCGTTACAGACCCTGTGGTTGCAAGACACGTAAACACGCTGTATTAGAGCAACATCTTTGTATAAACAAAATGACTGAAAGAGATAAAAAGCGATTGTATAGGGAAACACGAGAACGGTGCAATTACCCAGAAAAACAGTAGGTAGAGTTAATAACGTAAATATTAATTAATGAAATATTCCTGAAAGTTAGATATAACCGTTAAACTCTCGCTGGCATAATAATCAAAGCAACTTGAGCCAAAGTAACAGAATAGGCAAACAAGAGAATTTGTTACGTAAGACACGAAGGCTTTTTGGGCCATTCATAAAGTAATGGAGCGAGAGGAGCGCCGGAGGGCGCAAAACTTTTTACCGCGGAGTTAAATTAGTTTTTCATAGTAGGTACCCGTACATCTCCTGTCATATAAGTAGTTACTTACGAGGCTTTGTCTTATCCTAGCTTGCGAGTAATTAATTACATTTGGTCATTAATTTACTCGTAATACGAGTGTATTGTTATTCAGGAATAATTAAGCCATTTATTAATTAAAATTCCCTAGATGCGTTGTTATGGTTTGAGTGTGGTGATGTCGTTTCATGTCCATAAAGTGTCTGCGGTTCAATGAAAAACGAATCGTACGTGAGTGAGCACTGCGTATGGGAGCAAAAATGTATTCAAAGAGATGGAAGGACAAAAAAGTTATCCTAACAGCGCCCCCTATTTGGCAAAACCGTAAAAAAAACTAAACGTTAGGTACGTTTCGCTGTTGTAAACATTTGCATATTTGGTTTATTTGGTTTTACTCAGTTTTATTTACTGGAAAGCGTTTTAGTGTAAAGACTTGGTATCTGCAAGCTTTAGACCCTTTTAGATAAAGAGTTTCTAGCCCACGATTAGTCTCATGAATTCGTCTGCTCTCCCCTATAGAAAATATATTAAACAAATCCATTTCAGACCTATGTAAGTCGTGGAGGTTAGAACTTGAAATATCTACAGACTCAACAGTCGTAACAAGTTCCTTTATCAAATATATCTTACCGCGGAAGTGTGCAGTATATCTGAACATGCCACCAAGATAATTCCGACATTTGAAGTAAGCACGTGACGTCAGAGCCGTCCGCCGTTAACCTGTAGCCGCTCCCAACCCTACAATACACACATAAATCGCCCGCGAAGATAAAACTAAGAACAAACAAAAGAGCGCAATAAATAGAAAAATATAGGAGAAGTAAAAGTTATATGACAAGACGGAAACTGCTGTGACGATTTGCGATCCCTCGGGTTCCATTGCTGTTACAAACCCTTTATTGCTTCCGTATTTTTCTCGTGTTACATGGTGCGGTCTGGTGACATCGTCAATGAATACATTATGTCTATTTGATTGATTGCTATGTGGTTACACGGAGCGTTTGGCAGGACCCACGCCTGATACCAATTAGGCCAATATGTGAGTCGGCCGAACCGTGATTGTTGAGGGTTCCGGCTACGATGACGAATGGCGCTTAATTATCGACGATACCACGTCATTTGCTTCGATCATGTTTTGGTAATATTGGGATACAAGGGTGTTTTTCAACACACTTTTTTGCTTGTTTCTACTGAATGTCTTCATATGATATTGTTGGCATGTACCCGTAAGTATGAGTAAAAACATGACATATCTATTTTCATCTCTTTCAACATTATATTCGTAGCTTCTTTCTAAGAATAATAACTTGTCTTTCAGCCCGATATTTCCACAAAAATCTTAGATATATTTGTCGTTATTTTTCTATATTTATACCATATTTTTCCATCTGGGTTCGGGAGTAAGATAAACGAGGCGTTACTTCAACACTTCATTTGTCAAAGCCGGCTGAAGGGTGTGCGTGAAAGTGATGAACACCCACTTTTTCGCAGTATCTGTCGTTAATTTGAATTTGTGTCTTACAACACACAGTGACAAATCACGTGCGGCATCATTTTTCAAAATATTTTGATTAATTTGCGAAAAAAATAACGTAATATTTTATGCTTGTTTATTTTTGAGGTACCGGTACAAATGCCTAAACTGACTTGTTGGTCTAGTGATTGCAAGCACTACCACTGAGCATAAGGTCCTGGGTTCGATTCCCAGATCAGGCAAAGTTTTATTGATTTTATCCATCTGGAATTTCTCAGTCGCAGCCCGGAGTTTGGAGTTCTGCCCGGTTGATAGCAATAGACTCGCCCCCTATTTTATGGGACTTAAAAAATAACTGGCAAAATGTCGGTGTGCCTACTAAGGTAGAGCTCTGGCTAACCCTTCTTGGTAATGTAATGTAATGTTGTTTATACCCGGAAAGTGTCATTACAATGTAGGTTGGAAATACAAAATTCCAGATTTTCCCTAGAGAAGACCCTTAGGAAAATCCTTTCAGGCTTTTTCTCATAAAAAGAGGGTAGGTACAAAAGTTTTGCTCACTCGAAGTTGGCGATTTCGGTCTGTTTAGCCCAAGTTTCAACACTATATTAGTCTTTACCGTGAACCCGTAGCCATTTTAACTAAGAAAGTACACACGGCGCTAAAAAGCCAGGCCAAGAACCTGGTGCTTAAGAAACTGTTCTCGAATGCTCCAGGCCAACAGACTAATTAAAAACACATAAGCCACATAGACATTGAAGAGTAATAATAAAAAAAATCTTGCCAAACTCTGCTTAAGATGACTCGGAACGATTAACATAAATATCTTGACGTGACACTGAATCAAACGACGCACAATGAGAACAAATACGCACACGTACACACACACTCACACATTCACAAACATACTTGTGGTGCTATTGTGTAAAAATTTCACCGTGAAAATTTAGGTGAAGTAAGCTGTCCTTCCACCAGATGCTAGGGATTAACACTATTGACAGCCCACTTCACCTATAAGTTTTCACGGTGAAATGTTTACAGAATAGACCAGCCGGTCGATTCTGTAACAATCTCACCGTGATAACTTAGGTGAAGTGAGCTATCACTCCACCTGATGCTAGGGACACTACCGACAACTCACTTCAAGCTCACTTCACCTGAGTTATCACGGTGAGATTGTTACAGTATAGCTCGGCTGAAGATATACAATTCAACACCCGAAATCACCTCTCTAGTCTGCACTCTGGAATTTGTACCCCGAGCCCCAAGATACAGACTAGTCTGTAAAAATCGAGTTTTGGCTCTCTGGTAAATAATGCTTTGTAACCTATATAGGTAATATTTTAAGGTCCTCATGTCGTCTCAGCTTGGTGTTAACCTATAAACCTTCAAAATCATAATCATTTATTTATTTGTGTAACATAGGTAGTGAATACAGTTCTTAAATTAAAGTTCGTAAATAAAATATTGACTGACCGTCTGGTGCAGTTGGTAGCGACCCTGCCTTCTGAGCCGCTGGTCCTGGGTTCGATCCCCGGACAAGTCAAACATTTGTGTGCATGAACATATCTGTTTGACCTGTGTCTGGGTGTGTATATGTATATAAGTATGTATAACAATAGTATAAATATCAGTCATCAGGTTACCGTAGTACTGGCTCTACCTAGTTTGGGACCTGAAGACCTGGATGGTGTCTCATATTATATTATATTATTAATATTATCATGCGAGAGGTAAACATAAATTATTTGGTAGGTATGTCAAAATGAATAGACTGATGATACTTGATTCATACTGTATTACCTGGACATTACAACAAACTACTATTTGCTATTATATTTTTCTTTTGCAATACCCATCCGACATACCCAGTGTTAGCCTACTGTAGAAGGCCTTTCATAAGAAATAAAGTTTTTTTTTTTAATCTTCCTTGAGCAATGTTCAATGCGATGGAAGGCCTTTCAAAAGAACGATTTTTTTTTAAACTGACTTGAGCATTTTTAAATTAACTGAAAGGAAATAGAACTATAAAATGCTTTATGATCATTCGTACGTTCATCGCATTGCTTTTACTTTAGATAGCGGTTTTATAAATCTTAATTAACTCTCTAGGAATCGTGGTAAAGAGCAAACTACTGTCCCGGTAAATATTTTTATGTGAGAAAATTGTATTTACGTTCGTTTATGTAGGTAAGTGAAGTTTTTTTAAACCGTAATTTTTTTTATCAACTCCTTGGTATTAAAAACTAAATGTAATAATACCATAGATTTAGTACATACTAAATCTATGAATAATACAGATACAAATATTTTAGCTTAACAAAATCAAACTGTAAACTAGAGACTAACCGAAATATCCTCACACACATTACCCAGCCAGAGATAGTTGCCAAAAGCTTTGGTAAGCCAAAAAAAAGAGTACAAATATTTTACTAAAGCATAGCTCTATTTCTGCCAAATTGAGAGGTATATAGAAGTATTATGTATATGAAAAGTATTAACTATTCGTTGCTCAGTGAATGTTGACATGAACTTGGTCGTACTAGCGCCGAGCTACTGCAGTTACCAAACTTTGACTGCCTGTTACCGATTAACGACGGCCAAAAATGCGAGGATATGACAGGAAACTGAATAGATGTAGTTTAGTACTTAGTTAGCTGTAACGAGCCAGTGAGTTTGGCAATAGAGACTCAAATTCACGGATACGAGGAATAAAAATGCTGTTACAAGTGTGAAGTTATCGGATAATGTTTTGTGACAGTTGAATTGCAGATACAGATCAAGTCAATCTGAATTCTTTGAACAATTACGAAGAAATCATCGAGGATCCGTATCTTCCTAATTAAGCTAAAACTCAAGATATTAAGCTTATTTTGATAGTCGCAAAATACGTGCAAAATAATATGAATAGTAGTATTTTCCATAAAAAAGATCTTAGAAAGATAATCTGAAAGTTGGATTTAAAAAAATTAACAATCACGAAAAAAATTACGTCATTAACTGGCTATTGTAACCATAAAAAAAAAATAACCATGAAAAAAAAAAACAAATAGAACGTTCATCCACGTACGAATACGATACGATACGTTCGTACCGTTAGAACCATTAGGTACCTCCATTTACATTTCTTCGAATCAGCCTTCGTCGCCTTCCACTAGTAGGAATGAATTGTTAAAATATATTTTTTATCTGAAATCTATTTTGGATTATTTCTCAGAAAGCACTGTAAAGTTACTTTTCTAAGAAAATTTAAACATTTATGTGATTGAAGTGTTGAAGGAAAACTGCCACTAGGAACAAAGAAACTCAACCTTCGGGCTGGTCAAACGAGTCTAAGGTATAAGGACTAAAATTGCTGTCAACTTATACGTGTGCAAATATGTACCTACCTACCAAGTCTCTTATAATATGTGTGTCGCAATGGAGTTAAAAAGACTCGCCTCTTGAGCACGAGCGAGTTTAATTTCATTACATGTTTGTACTTTCTTAGTAAAGTTAATCTAAGACGTCACAGTCGTACACAAACATCGTGGAGAAACCTGGACTTATAAAAGTCTGAAATCGTCAACACGTCCGCTTGCTGGTCAAAGCTTAGTGATCAAAGTTCTTTTAAATGTTCCATTTTTGTATGAGAAAAAGCGTTTGTCCTGAAAAGACTAACTCACAATATTGTAGACATGAAAAAAAGAGGGTGTGTGCTTATGACTTTATACTATGATTATGAGACCACACGATAGAAGTGAAAACTTAAAAATTAAAGTTTTTTTTTTAATCTGATGAAGACTGGAGCCGAGTATACCCGATTCAGCGTCACAGACCCGAGCGTGACGGTTCAGTTTCGTTCACTGTTCAGTAAGAGCGCAAAGTGCGCCTAAAGAAGTTTTCACTTCAAAATATATAATTTTTTGGGGTCACAAAGAGTCCATACATAACTTGTTTTTTTAAGAAAACAGCAGTTTAACTTAAAAGTTAATTTCCAATTACTATCCTGCCAAGAAAGGAAATGTTGATTACTCCTGATAACGCACCAACTGCAGCCAATCAGACGTTCTGTTTCGCACGCGATGTATACCGTGCAATGACAGACATCCCCTTACTTTACACAAATAGGAATATGTTGTTGTACGTTCTTCTGTATAATGAATGAACCAGCTTACTATTATAGTACCTACCGAATACCTATGATTTTCCTGCAATTTACCTAGCCTTTCAGGGCACTAGGGTGGTGATACCGTGACTATGGGCTATGGTGTTACAAAGAATTTCAGTGAGAGCCCATATTTGAAGGAAATTTGCATGATTGTGGTAAATAAACAGTATACTTTCTGAACAATCAACTACTTGATTTTGTTTCTTACGAAACGTATGACAAACCAACGGCAAATAAGTGACAATAGATTATACAGAGACACAGATAGGCGTGATGCGCCACAGGTTAAGACTAAAATGGTTGCTTTCCATTATTCTAACACCCTCCCTAGTAACGCAATCTCATGTTTGTTACTCAATACAAGTGCTTTTCAACAGTAGTGCCCTTAGTTAAATTATCTGCAACCATTTCTTCACCTTCGCTGGCCCAGTCGGCATTACAATATCCAGTTATCTTCTCATTACCACCTTTGGTGTAAATTAATTTTGAATCTTTAGGTACCTTGAAGATATCTGAATATTCATTAACTGCAGTCCAGTGTAGTACTAGGATTTTTGTTCAAACGGCTCAATGCATTTACAGGAAACATATGTCTGGTCGGTTACCTTGAGCCACATAGAGTAAAGAGACAATTGCTTGTTGGTAAGAAAAGTCAGTAAATTCTTCATCTTCCATTTCTTTATCAAATTTCATATTAAGTTCAAGTTGCTCATTCCACCTCAGTTCTGTTCATTCTTTCAGCTAAGCCATTGTGTTCCGGAGTGTATGGAGTAGATGTCTGGTGTACAATACCCTGAAGTGGTTTAAAAAAAATTGTGATTGCAGTACTCTTTGCCGCTATCAGTCCGGATCTTTTTAATCTTGCAATTGTGACTGTTCCTAACTAACCCTCTACTAATAAAATTTTCGTTTTTCCTAATTATGTTAATATTAGTGTTAAGATCGGTTTGCTTCCTTGGAAATGGAAAGCGCCTGGTCGTCCGCGCTTTCCTGTAGGGCTCGTCACCAAACATGATCGCCCTCCCACCATTATAAGAAATGAATTCCCGTAAACTAAACTACCTTGTCCCGACTTAAAAAGCTAAGGGACAAGGACGACACAAGATGATGATTCACAGTTAGGAAACATAAGTATTATAATTATGTGAAGCTACGAAGACGAGAGGGTATGCATGACTATATAATATATGTATTATAAATGTCGTAACGCCGACATATCCCTTCTTACAGGTGAGCGCTAACATCTTCAATAGAATCTTAATAGTGTGAAGGAGTTAAAGGAAACCGGGAACCGTTTTACAACGTTTGTCTCATTGTAAGTGTCCTGCTAGACCTAACGCATAAAAGCTTAGAGAACACTAATACGATTCTAATAGAACACGTTCCCTATGCACTATATAAATATCTTACTCAATCCTAAAGGCAGAGTACTGCGAAGTCTAGCTGCCTTTGAGGGGGACAAGTTTCGAGTAGTTCTAAACGCGTACTAATGTTAATGACACCCTTGCGGATAACTTTCATTCGCCCTGAATATCCATTTAAAAATTGTCCAAATCTGAGTTTTCAATGTCGCTAGATTTAGGGAAAAGCCACAATTTCTTTGTTAGATTTGCATATTCAAGTCATTATGGATAAGGCCGCACACGGTCATTAGAAAATTAACGGCTCTGAAGATCACGTTATTATTTGATGGACTCCTGAGCATGGGGCTCCTCCTATCTGAAACTTAACAAATACATTTTCGGTGATCTCTCATCATCACCTACTCAGCTATCAACTTTTCGCTCTGCTTATGCTTGCTCAAAAACCCACTGGGCTCCTACCTTGAGTACCGCCTCCTTGAGTTTGCATAACTAATAGATACACTAGCATTTCTGAACTTCCCGGAAGTGAGCATGGCAATCCGGCAATTCGGCTTTGTGGGTAATCCTCGCATACATTTATAGTTAGGTACTTAATTGGATTACTACCGCAAATCCGATTCGTGGGACGGATCAGCTTATCATTTTCGTGAGCTGTTTTTGAAATTCACAACTGGCGAAAGGTGGATGGCTATATGTACACCTCTGCTTAGGCCTACGGAGAATACACGCGTGGTGTTATAAAAAAAAAATTAAAACTATTTATTTCTTCAAAAATTTTCAGGATTTTTTACACAGCAAAAATAGCGCTTAATCTTGTTATAATAAGATTATGTGCGCTATAAGCTTATTTTATAGTTGCTCACATAAGTTTATAGGCTGAGAACCTACACGCTGACATCCTCCATTCCATACTTCCCCACAGTAAAGTAGGCTTTTAAAATCTTTTTCAATTGTTGAGGTTTTTTGTCTTCTATTTTTTGGCAATTTATGTTATGTTATAATTAATATTTACCTAATTTAAAAAGCTAATAGTCTTAAATAATCATAATAATGACCCCTCCGCCGTATCTCATTGTCTTCGTTGTGGGGCTTGCGCGCTCCTAAACTCTGGGTCTGTGCCGGTAGTGGTTATTTGCCGAAACAGGTCTAGGGTGAGGAGCCTGACCTAGAGAGATACAGAAACCCGCAGGGTAGCATGTAGCAAGCTGTTGGGCAGTAGCGACCCCATGGACCCTATCTCCCGGGAGAAATCTTGTTCCTCACCTCTGGCTAGCCTTCATTGGCCACCTGGAGTGAGCAATGATGAGGAACAAATTTGAGCATTATTTTGACAATCTTCTTCGATATAAATCGAAATTGCTGTACTGGCCAAATACATGCGAGCAGCGACCGGCAAAAGTCGTATGAAAATCCATATCTGTCGTGGTTTAGCGGCCAAATAAATTACATAGTAAACTCATATCTATTTTAACCTTAGAGCATTATTAATGCTCTAAGATTTTAACTCCGAAACATGGCAACCAAGGAAGTAACTTATCAAAGGTTTTATTTAAACTTCGAACTGGCTTGCAAATAGAAAGCTGTTTATTGAAAAAAAAGAAACAAATGAACACTTTAACGCGGGAAAATGATTGTTGTTCGTTGTTCGTCATTGATTTTGAAAAGTAATTGTATTTAAATTTCCGCGCACTGTTTGAGTAAAGTATTATACAAGCCTCGGGCACAACTACGCATTGATAGACTTACGTATGTACGAGTATGTACACGTTCGTCCATCAATGCCTCTTTTGCTGGCCGCTGCAGTAATGTACCATAATTATAAACTACGAAACTAAATAAGAGTAATTTCGCCATGCTGGATTATAGCTTGTCAGCGATATTACCTAATTGTTGCCTATAAATCACTATACAAATCAACCAGACAGAACATTGTAATGGAAAAGTCCGTAAGCACGATCTACACACTATTGCTAAAGATTAAAGTTTACACTTACCAAGTATCTCCTTTGAGGGAATTAGATTACAAAATACTGCACGTGATACCAGTTTCACACAGCACCTCACAGCTCACAAAACTAAACTGTCTAGCTTAGACTACATTGTGCGTTACGCTACCTAACGTGGTCTTTAACCAACTATCAACTTAATAAACAATGCTCGGTCCCTCTATCACATCTTGGTATTCTCTAAGTCTCCTAACTAAGCTACCCTGCACTCTCGCGTTTGTCGCCTCTAGCGGTTCAAAACCAACTGTATTTAACTTACTTATTTAATATTAATCGCTCTTCCACAACAACCCACGGACAAGACTGATTTGATATTTCTCAAGTCTCCTAACGTCACTATCCTGGACTCCCTCCACCTCTCTCGCGGCCTAAATCAACTGTCTCCACCTTTTCGTTATAACTCCTAGTCCTATCTCCTTACATCACCACGCTCAGGTACCAGCCCCTATGTTTTTGGTAACATAGACCCATAACGCTTTTTGTACAGTTTCTCATTTGTTTTAAGTGTTTATTTAGGTATCAACTAAGTGCGGCCACATGCGGCACTAGCGTTGTGAATCGAGATTAGAAATCGGATATTTTATTAGTTTCTTTAGAATTTGTAGAAAACATTGCAGCTTAACTGACGTAAAATATTGCCTTTCAACTAATGGGTGGCATAAGTGCCAGCCTTAAAATACAAATGGAATGGGTATCTGACAGGTTCAATATTGTATTACAATTTTAAAGAAATATGATATCTTTTTAATAATTAGGGTAACGTGTCGAGCTGTCAGACCATAAAACTGAAATTGAATGCCTTTCTAAGAGCCCGATATCGTGTCACAATTTAAAAACAAATATAACATTCTGCTATTAAATAGGAATACCTACGTGACGAACAGTCACTCAATTCAATTAATTTTCAACTTTTGATTGAAATCCTGAAAGATCTCCAACACATTCATTTTATCTTTAAGAAAATACACAAAGGTCATTCTTGTAAAGTGATCTGTGATGAAATATTTCATACCTCCATGTGACTTTTTCTCCATGGGACCACATATGTCTGAAAGTATAAGTTCTAGTGGTACGAATATCTCTGCTCTAGAACCAACATTTTAAAATGGCAATCAAGCTTGCTTACAGGGGTGGGTGCAGTTCTAGAAGCACACTTGGGCAGTTTGCTTGATATCTAAGAAATTCAAATGGCCCATTCGCAGATGCCATGGGTAACCATTGTTACAACTCACAATACTTAAAGTTAAGTGAGCCATTTTTTTGCTAGTGTTTATTTGTATGCAAATTGTTGTTCAATGTTGCAGTGCATTAGCTCTCCTTTGACTTTTTGAACTTTTTGTTGTTGAACATGACTTTATAACCATTTTTCACATTTGTGCTGACTGAAAAGAGATTTGCTGCTAGTGCAGGAGCAAATGAGACATTTTTGACAGAATGTGCCCTGGAGGCTGAGAGTATGTCATGCTCACTCAAATGTGTGGCTGGTGGTGGCGTGTGTATTGGATCGTTAAGTTCCCTTCAAAATGGTTGAGCTGAATGTGCTGATCCATACGTCATGTTCGTGAACGGGTGCCGTCAGAAGGCACTGGTCATCTCTTAGCTGCCACTGCTTATTTTAATTCCTGAATTATTTTTATATTTTTATTACGGACTCTTTTAACGTGCACGTCTTTCTACGTCGTTCTCACATGTATAATTTCAACATGAATGATGTAACCACTTTTTTGTTACAATATTAGGATTTAAAAGAGTGTCTGTGTAGTTTCTAGCCCGTTCTTCTCCATAGGTACTTGTAGTAGGTACCTTTGGAAGATATGTAGGCTTTGGAATGGTCAACTAGCTTCATTTTTCTGGCTGACCGACCCCTTGGCAATATAAAAGTGCCGGTAATAGGTTTTTTTGAAATTAATGCTTTGAGTTTGTAAAAGCTTCTACAAAACTGGAGCTTTCTCCTGTACTTGAGGTTTTCTTTGGTCGTTTACAAAACTTGGCAAAATGACCATATTTGTTGCAATCATAGCGTCTTGGTCCCTTTGATTGTACTGGTTGATTATTATCCCTTGACTTCTTTGAGTTTGTATAAAAAGGCGCTGACTTTGGAGCATTAACTTCGTGTATAAGTTTACACTTTACTACATCAAAAGCTTCATGTAAACACTCCCATACCTGTTTAGCAGTTGTGCATTCCAGAACATGGACGGAGGTTTGTGAGTCCAGAAGCAAAATCAGCTTAGCCTTCTCTTGAACGTCATTGCTAGCATCAACCGGCACATTGTCGGGGGGTTCCACGCAGCACCACAGATTTTCGTGCTCCAAATATGTCTTCATGCTGAATTTCAAGGTGGCGAAGGTTTTCCTTCCGATTAGTTTTTCGATGTTAAACATATGTGAGGAGCTCATTTTCTGCATTTTCACCAGATTGAAGTACACAAGTAGTCGAGCTGCACGTTGAGATTATAACGTCGATTCGAGTCGCAACAAGTATTTCGCCGACTGAAGTTGTATTTCCGCTGATTATGTATTTTAAACTGTGCCACATCGAACCTCGCTCTGCTACCATGAAGGAAATTTGCGTGATTGTGGTAAATAAACAGTATACTATCTGAACAATCAACAACTTACTTTTGTTTCTTACGAACCATATTACAAACAACCGCCGGCAAGTAAGTGACCATAGATTATACAGAAACACAGATAGGCGTGCTGCGCCACAAATTAAGACTAGAATGGCTGCGTTCCATTATTCTAACAATATTCAACAATATTTAGTTGACTATAACAAGCGTATTAAAGGATCGTTGTGAGGTTGTATTTCTGGTTTAGAAAGACTTGTACATACACCCACAAAACTCGAAGAAAACTATATTTTTAAAAGACCTATTTACAGAATAATCAACCTCGTACCTTTAATTTAAAAATAAAATAAAGTTAGGTCGGATAACTTTTTATTTGTCCTGTGAAAATGGTTGAAAACCAGTCACCACCTCACAAGTGAAGTGAACGAATTTGCAGCGAATCACACCTATTTTCTGCACTTAATAACTAATGCAGTATGTGGCACGCGATATGTTGTCCAATAGACACCCATTACCTTCTGCGAATAGCTATCGTTAAGTACCTAATCCACTCCCCTACATGTAATTAACTATAGTTGAGCCGCGTTGATAACATCGTTGGTCGTTTGACAGCTTAATTCTAGAATAATATCGGGAATGCTGAAGTGTTATTAGGTTTTACCATTAAGGAATTCATTAAGAAACCTGAAAGGGCTCGTCCTCTTTAACTTTAACGACGAACTATGGGTGTACTATTAAAAAAAACATCTTATCCCTTCCATGAATCACAGACATGATTTTATATTATTTGATATTTAATAGGTAATACAACTTTTTAAGGTTATCAATGATTTATCTCTACGCCTACAATGCCACCGTAGACAAGACTGAACTAAACAATTTTTTCCGTCTATTGAAAATCGTCTCGACACCACAATACAAAAGGGTAGAGTACCTATTAATAATCGCTACGACAGCGCTACGCAGCGCTACGTAGTGCTACGAAAGTGCTACGCAAGCTATTTGTGGCTCCGTTAGCGACTAGACAGGCTTCAAACAAGGTGACCCTGCAAACACTTTCAGTGTAATCGATATTCCGAGTGACCAACTTCTTATCGATAAAAAAATCAGTATAATCCGAGTGCTGTGGAATTTCGATGGAATTAGAATAGTCATAGGTGTTGGGGGCGGTTCTTTCTGATGGATGAGACGTAACTTTTTCTTTGCAATTTATAGATGTATTTTATTTTTTATGTTTTCGCATTAAAATGTGTACAGGAAGTTTGATTATTTCAAGGAAGCTGAAGCCAATTACGGCGACATTCTTTGTGAAGTATGTTTCTATTGTACGTTTTGCGAAAGTAGGTTGAGAGTCTGACATTTTCGTGTAGGATTAGAAATTCAATGAATATTTAATGTGAGGGTCTGTCATTGGAGCTCGCTTGCTTGGTGTATAGTGAAAATAACTATAGTCATAATACTTCAAACTAATTTTTATCGGCCATTTCGTCTGGTGGACTCGCGTTACGTAAGCAGAACTCAGTGAAAAAGGTTAATCTTTGGTAGTAACCAACAAACACTCACACACATTGTAATAAAATTATAGTCTTATTTTATATTTTCAGCCCTGAACTCAACTGTCGCTAATGAGGCACAATTACTTTTTTATTGTTACCGAACTTACTCAGTTCGATCGACAGCTTAGGGGAACTGAAAATTAACGTCTGCTTTTGAACGTGATATCAATTTATATTATGATTATGTAAATATCAACACATTCAAGTTTATATATATTACATAGGTAGGTAGTTACCACTTTGATGATCATAGAATGAATATAGCAATCAACAGGATCCATACATTATCCAATAAACAAAAGAACTCGATCCGTAACGAATAATACCCCCACTAGTTAATTCCAAATATTGAATACATCAGATCTACATTAATTTAGGCCATTCAAATGTAAATTAACATATTTATAGCTCGAATATTTGGAACTCAATGAATCACAATTTATATCACGCTCACAATATTTAGCGCGAAAACCAGCCGTATAAACATGGAACGAAGCCACACATCAAAAATATGATTAAAGTTTTTACGGCTCTACTTGCACTAAGTTACTTACAGGTCGGTTAGTCTAACGTCTTCAAGTAGCGTCATTAAAAGTTTCGATATAAAACGAGGAACATTAAACAGATCGTCTGAATTACGAAACAAGCCACTATCCTCGTCACAAGCGCATCGATTGAGACGAGCTCATTAGGTACGCGCTTCGCGAACAAACTAGCCATAAATGTATTTTCACCAACTTCGCAAGAGATTTCGTCAGATTTGCAAAAAGTCACTAACGAGTGCCTTAATTCCGGCAGAAGTTAGCCGTCGTCGGGAGCACCTTCGCCGCGTTAGTCTTAATTAGCCGCTGTTCCACCTCTGCGGCAAAGTTGCGGTTGCACGCCATGAGGCGGAGCCACTGGACAAACTTACCCAATTATCGTCATTCGACTTCCACAATTCACACGGTCAGAACGAACACACCACGCTATATATTTCACGAAACAGCGCAGACGGCGGTAAAAATTGTCGACTCCATTTTAAAGTACCGTTGATAACTCAATTGACTGTCCCTGGTGGTTTGTTGTTATTACCTGTTCCGTTTCTGTTATAACTTTCTCAATTTCGTTCTCAATGCTACATTGTATTTTGTGTTCCCATAAACAACAGTTCAGCGTTTATTTTGCTTTAATTTACTAAAACAGACTCCAATTTTCCCGAAGGTTAAGTAACCCAAATAAACGTTTGGAAGCTGTGTTCGCAGTAAAGATAATGACATGATCGTTCGATCCGTGTGATTAAATTATGGTGTCGGCCGAACCGTCGATGTGATGGGTGGCCAATTTATGACGCCTAATTTGCTCCGTTCGCCTCTGAGAGGGCATTACATCACCGGTCCCGGGTGATATTACTAAGTGACATTCGACATTAACTTGACTTCGATCGAACATCACTTATGCCATAGGTTGTAGATGGTTATTCGGATCTTGAGATGGTTTCATTATGTTTTAAAGAACCGAAGCATGAAGAAGTAAAACGAAAATTAAAATCTAATTATGGCACTTAGTCCACTGCCAGTTGAATTGTTAACTTGTTATATTTCCTTCAAAGCAAATAAGCTGAAGAACTTGATACAACTAGATCAAATAAGGAAGATATAGGGATCATAATAACAAAGAAAAACCTCGAACACAATCGCTTTGATTTCGTGTTTTTTCAATAAATCCTTTCATAAAAACGAGACGTAACAACAAAGCTATCTTCAAGCACCACCCAAAGTGATTTCTAATCAAACTTTTGCCCTACGCTGTCATACTAATCCGTTGCAAACAAGTCATTAAAGTTTTCCATATAGAAGTAAACATAAAAATCCGTCTATTAAAAGTTTAGCGGGTCTGACGTGCTAGCGTGCGTGCGAAATGAAACCACAAAAGTTTTCACGGCTCAACGCTGCTTATCCAATAGAAATAAAGCGCTGGAAACGCTAGCAATTACCTTTCCAAACATTTTTAAGGTTTTATTTGTATGCCACTGCGGGCGAGTCCGGCTACATTTCAGGTATTGAAAAGAAATTCAAGTGAAACATTCTTTATATCTTTGTGTGGCAAACGGCAAAATTTGGTGGTATTTTTGTTGATTTGGAAACCTTTGATTGGGTGTGTTATTTTAAAGGTACGTTAGGCAATGCTGAGTATAGGCCTCCTCCCTTTTGTGATATGCTTCCCTGTTCTGAGCAAGTGTTATCTAGTCTCATATTTTAAGCAATAAATAAGTCATTTTACTGTCACTGGCTTACGTATAAATCGATGTGAAAATTTAGACAATCATATTCAAAATTATCAAACTAGTAATAAAACTAACGCAATAACAAACAAACGCCGCAAAACCGCAAACCATGGCTATTTAATATAATTTCAACTCTCTCAACAGTACACCACAAATATTTTCCCTCAAATCCGTCCACGCCAAGCGCTAACCGAGTATCCGTCCATTTGTAACTGATACCACACTGATACACCGCTCGTGATTGCTAATAACCCAGTTCAAACAGTTGTAAATATAGTAAGGTCTACAAAAACATTGTAATTCTAGAAGACCACGACATCATAGAATAGATATTTACAGAACAAGCCATACAACGAGCGATAACGCACGCACAGAGACATGCTTCATCTTACAGCGAGTGCAAGCACAGTCGCGACAGGCATTTGTTTGGGTTTAAGATCGCCGCACGTACGCGTCTATCTATATGCGTGTTTGTTTTTGCTAGTTTTACGGGGCTAGCCTTCTGTACCTACCTACTCCGTGGCGACATATTCAGCCTGTTTATCCATCCAGTGACCTAGTTATTCTGTTACAGGGTGTGCGCAATGTTCCTGCCGGAGTTTGCGAGTTTTGTCGCCGCCATCTTGTTCGCCGTTCATCCTATTCATACTGAGGCGGTGAGTATATTATTTTTATAGCTGTAGTGTGGCTTGAGGAGTGTCTATCGTGAGTGTTGTGTGGCTCTTTGGAACTATGTTTGAACGTGGCTTTGAAGAAGATGTGTCTTTTATGTCAGCCTCGTCTTCAGGTTTCTGGATTACAGCCATGTGAAAAGTTAAGCAGTAAAAATGGACTGACAAACAAGGCAAGGCTACATTCATAAACACGGAGATATCAATCTGTACAGACGATCCAGCGCCATTTTGATATGACAGGGTGCAAGCACCAACTCGAAATGATGCACTACACGGCATGGACATTCGATAGGTCAGACGGATCGGATCACCTAATACCTCTATAATTGTCAATTATGTTATGATCTCTAGAAATATAAATGAAGTCAATAAGTATTCGCGGGATCCGGGGAAAGGTCACGCCTTCCCTTTTTCCTATTAACACTATGTAAGCTTGAGTCCCCCGGTATTCACACCTCCAACGTCAGACGCTTTATGTACGGCATATAAAGGAACTGTCAGAATCGTCAGCGGTACCCTAAAAAAAGTGAAGGATATTGTATCCGTCACAAGTTATTGAGGTAAATGGTGGGGTTGCTATGTGAGCCTGTAGTGTAGCAACAGGTCACTAAGTAAAAACGTAGGTATCTCGATCGATGATCTCATCATGATTTCAGTAATTTGGGTTCATAATAATAACGAGGGTCTTCCTTTGTCTTCCATCTAACAAGACACTCAAAAAGTTATTTATCGACACATTTTTCACAAAGGTTGGCTTAAAAAGGTCTTAATGGAAGCCTGATTAAATTAGGCCGTTATTAAACCAATTTCGAACCCTGCATCCTTTATTAAAACTTGCCTGATTGACTGGCAAATCTTTTCTCAAAAACCTTTTCGCTAATTTATGCGCGACTAAAATATGTATTACGAAATAGACTAAAATATTGCATCCCCAGAGAGCGGTTTGGAATGTTTTTAAAACTTTGAGGTCGTATCGGATGGCATTCGGTTAGTATTAATTCCAGATATTAAACGTTTTGCGTTCGAAATAACAACATGCTGTGTGTGACAGTATCCGTTGTGATTTTTTCGATTCCAGAATAAGAATAAGAATAAGAATAAGAATAAGAATAATTTATTTGCAGAAAATATAGGTGTTACCAGTTGTAAAAGTTGGTGGTTAATGTACAGTCCATATTTTGCCTGTTTAGGGCATGCAAATTAGTGTTACATGAATAGGTACATAGGTAGGGTACTTATTTTAATAAGATATACAAAATATACACCTATGTTCTAATACAATTTCTAAATCAAGATAAATTTAAGTTACAATAATATATAAAAACACAACAAAACTTAAAACCTATTAAAAATAACATGTTGTATATATAACATAAATTATTTATTAGAATAAACACATGCCACAAAACTATAGGAAACTTAGAATATTTTTTTTTTCTTTATGTTGCAGAAATTCTTGTAAACTATAAAAACAATTTTCTATCAACCATCTACGCAGTTTAATTTTAAAATATTTAAATGGCAGTTCCCTTATGGTCTTTGGTAATTTGTTAAATATTGTAATGCACATATGATAAACATTTTTTTTACTTAAAGTTGTATTACAAAAAGGAACTAAAATCTTTGTTGCATCTCTTGGTCTCTGTTTGGTGTAATTGTCACCTTTGAATCTAAAGAATTCATTATGTTTCCTCACAAACACCGATACCTCAAACAAATACATGCCGGTCAAGGTCAATAGTTTCAGTTTTTTGAATAAAGGCCTACAAGATTCAAGTGGACCGACACCGCATATAGCTCTTACACATTTCTTTTGTACAATAAAAGTCTTATCATTGTCTGTTGAATTGCCCCATATTATTAGTCCGTATCTTAATAGTGATTCAACATACCCACTATATGCTATGCGGGCGGTTTTTTCGTCTGATACAATACGAAGTTTCCTTAATGCATACACAAATCTATTTAGTTTACTGCATACGTTGTTAATGTGGAGTTTCCAATTACAAAATTTATCTAGACTTATACCTAAGAATTTAATACTTTCTGTTTCTTCTATGTTTTTGTCATTTATTTTAATGTTAATACTGTCGGAGAGTTTGCTTTTGTACGTATGAAATTTAATGAATTTTGTTTTAGATATATTTACACATAGGTTATTAGATTCAAGCCATTTTATTACGGATTGTATAGCTTCGTGTATTTTATTTTCATGGGTTGAATTGTTAGTGTTATTGGGCACTATAACGGAAATATCATCAGCGAATAGGACACTATCATAATTTATTGAATCTGGTAAGTCATTTATATACAGTAAGAATAGCAAGGGGCCTAACACGCTCCCTTGTGGTACGCCATATTTGTTTAGTCTAGAGGAGGATCTGTAAACAGTGGATTCAAGATCTACATTTAAATTAGTGACTTCAACACATTGCTGTCGGCCTGTTAAAAAACTTTTTATCCAATCTAGAGCGACACCACGGATACCATACGTTTCACATTTGTTTAGTAAGATGGTATGATCCACAAAATCAAATGCCTTACTCATATCAAAAAACACTACAGCAACCGGAATTTTATCGTCTAGATATTCTGTGATCTTTTTAATTAGGGTAAATGCTGCTAAAGATGTCGATTTATTATGCTGAAAACCGTTTTGTTCCTGTTTTAGAATGCTATGCTTATCTAAGAAACTTATTAGTCGGTTGTAGAATATCTTTTCAAAGATTTTGGATAACACAGGAACAAGTGTAATAGGGCGATAGTTATTTGGCTCTTTTCGATCACCTTTTTTGAATAAAGGCTTAACTATAGAATACTTCAAATTCTCTGGAAATATTCCTTGTGACAATGAATTTTCTATAATATGGTTAAGAACAGGAGCTATGACATGAGCACTTACTTTAATAATCCGTGTGGAGATGGAATCATAACCTACAGCGTTGGTGTCATTTAATGATTTTATTGTATTAATGATTTCTTGCACTGTGGTCGGTCTGAGAAAAATCGAATTATCATTTACCTGATTTTGAGTCTTTCGTTGTTTAATTGGATCAGTTGAGTTGCGAACATTAGCAATATCGATGAAGAATTTATTAAGTGTTGATGCTATTTGAGTAGGTTCTTGAATAAGTTCCCCGTTATGTTGTAGTGATGTTATACTATTTAATGTCCTAATACTATCATTTTTATCTTTTATTATGCTCCAAGTAGCTTTGCCTTTGTTATTCGCTTGGTTCATCAACTTTTTATTAATATTTTTCTTTGACCATACAATGCACTTTTTAAGTATTTTTTCATAATTATTATACTTCTTGTGTGTCTCTTTTGTTTTATGTTTGTAGTACGAAAATCTCAAATGTCTTCCATTTGTACTAGATTTTCTTAGTCCTTTAGTAAGCCATTTTGGAGATTGTAAATTTGAGGTCATTTTAACTTTGTAATAAGGAAAACACAGTTTGTAGAAAAGAATGAGTTCTTGATGAAGATAATTGAACGCCTTATTTATATCATGTTCTGTGTAGACTTCCTGCCAGGATAGTTGTGATAAATAATATATAAATTTATCAATATTTTCTTTACTAAAGTCTTGTTTTTGACAGTACCAATATTGTGTTATTTTCTTATAGTTTGCTGGAAGTTCTAATATTTGAGCGGTATCATGATCAGATAGATATAGTGGGTGAACTGTACCAATAGCGTCCACGTGGTTGCTCGCTATAAGGTCTATGCAGTTGTTTTGACGTGTAGGTTCATTTATATGTATTTTTAAATTAAAATTAGATAGTATGTTTTTTAAGTTCATCGTGTTGTTGTTGTTTACTAATGTATTAATATTTAGATCTCCTGTTATTATAACTTTTTTATTTACAATTTTGTATAATAACTTATGTAATAGTATTTCTAATTTATTGAAAAAAGAATTTAAACTAGATGATGGTATCCTGTACAAACAAATAATAATAGTGTTCATACTAGGAATTTCGATGCCGCAACATTCAAAAATATTATCACAAGAGTATTCCTTGCAAATTTCTATTGACTTACAATCAATTCCACTATATGTTAATATGCAAGTACCGCCACGCTTTTGCTTCTTTCTTGAATAGTGACTACCTACTTTATACCCTTTTATATTAATATTTGACTCATCTCCTGCTTTAATAAAAGTCTCACTAAAGCATAAGATCTGTATTGGATTTTCATTTGCAAGTGCATTTAGACATAATTCAATAGAATCTATTTTATTTAATAACCCTGCAATATTTTGGTGGAGTAATCTTATTTTTAACTTTTCTTCTATAACGTCGTTTAATTTTGGTATAAAAAAGATTCATTGTTAGTTTTAGGCAGTGTATTAAGTGGTAATCGATTAATAGCACGGAAATAGTAGGGAATGGTACCTTTTTTAGGCGTACTCGTTTTGCCTTTCTGACTTAATCCTTGTAGTGTTTCGTTGTTTTGTCCAGGAATAATGTATTTAGCCTTATAATAATCCTCTGCATCTATGATTGAATTTATTATTCTGCAAGTATGACTCTGAAAGTAACGGTATTTATAATAATATTCATATAAATTACTTAGATTCAAAAATTGACAATTACGAAAAGTATGACATGTAAATTTTAAAAGAGTGTTTAGTTTTGTTTCATTTAAGTACAGATGTTTATTAATACTCAGTACTATTACATTATGCTTATGTAGATAGTTTAATACGTTCAGCAATTCAAACTGAATTTGATTCGGGTTTTGGTCATTTTGACCAATACATAGTATTATACAATCGTTTTCTGTAAGATCTAAACTATAGCATGTCTTAAGTGATTCGTTACATTTGGCAAACGGTTTTAAAAAGGAAAATATTTTGTACGGTTCGTGTTTATTTTCTTCCCTCGAACTAATTATTTTTTGAGCGAGTCCCATGCATTGCTGTTCTCCTATGATGAATATTCTTCGTTTATTTTGTTGTTGAATTGCTTTAGGAAATGCTTCTGGGGTAACTGCTGCTAGTGCAGATGGGCATAATGAATTCTCATTCCTTGAATTATTGCGTTTAGCGCCCTCTATTGTTGTACTATTGAACTTCTTTGATTGTATCGATTCTTGTGAGCAGTCCCGCTGCTTAGTTATTTTATCACGTACAGCGCCCTCTATGGTTGGGTGGTTGAGTTCTTTTGGGGTATTCCGTATTACATTTTCAGTAAAAAGTCTTTTAGGTTGACCGATTTTTTTTTCTTTCATTCCTGTGTTGGTTAAATTGCATTTTTTCTGTAAAGAAATAATTTCTGACTGCTGTTCATCCCTTTCTCTTTTCAATGAAATAGCTTCGATAGTAAGTTTTTCTACTGTAGTACTGGCGATTGCAAGTTGTTGTTTTAAATCATTTATCTCTTCTTGTAATTCGGAAATGTACGAGTTGTGTTCTGTTGATAGATCTGGTAAACTTCTGGCGAATATTTCTGAACTAGTTGATGTGAAAGTTTGGTTTAGGGATTCCACTGACTTAGTTTTTTGCTTTCTGAGTGCCATTTTCGTTGAATTACGTGTTTCCATTTTGTTTGTGTATTTTTATTTAGGAATTATAATAACGCAGTGTGGGTTTAAATAGCACAAGGAATTTGCTATAGATAAACCAATGTTTTTTGATAAGATATTTTTTTTTCAATCTTACAAAAAGTTTAACGTCTCGTCAGAGCATATTTTGTTCGACATTTCATTCGTTTCGTTGTTTCCATCCGGATACTTCATTATATTTTAAAGTGTTTCGTACATACTAGGATTTTTTATTAGAATTCGGATTGCTAACTCAAAAATGTATACTGTGTAACGTGTAAGCTGCGGAAAGATGGTTATACTATTGTCTGCGCAAAGCGGGAGTAGAATAGGTTAGATTTTAAGTTCCTCAGTAGAAGATCATGTTAAGCGCCTGGTCTCAGATTTCAAGTACCTATGCAGATGGGGTAGGTCGTTAGAACACGCAAAGGCTTTTATAGTGCTCTAAAAACGAGCAAAATTGATGCTGCCGCCTGAAATTAGTTCGCAAACTAAAATGGAAAAACGCAAAAGAGTAAAAGCTGCTCGTATATTGAAATGTTCGGTTGTACGGGTATATTGATGGTTTCAAATAAACGTAAATGTTCACAAAAACCCGTGAAACTGCAAAAAAGCTAGGAACTAAAAACATGATATAAAAAACGAGAGCTGATTTTTCTCATTGCACTCGAACTTGCTCAGAGTAGGTACATCAAATGTTACTTTTATTTTGTTTATTCAGGTAGGTACGGACTTTTCGGATTGAATGTGTGGCTTTGTGCCCGGTTGCTGGCAATAGGCTCGCCCCCTATTGCATGGGACTTCCACATGACTGGCGAAATGGGGGTTTACACCTCTATCTAACCCTTCAAGGCTTGCAGCCGTGATGTTATGTGTACTTTCAATACCTCAAAAAAGGAAAATTGTAGTTCTCATTTTTTTTTTACATTCCATAATAATGCTTTGTTTTACAATGACCATATTACTCTTCGCCCTCCATCTTTTTCAAAACTTCTGCCAAATATTCAGCCAGTACATAAAACTACATTAGGACGCAGTCCGTAGGTACTAGGTAGTCGTGCATTTTATGTGGGGATGCAAGTGCTAGGCCACTTGTCGTACGTTTTACGACGCCAATTTCTTTCGGTGACAAGCTCTCTTGTATTTCTGTCTAGTGCACGCTGAAGGTACTGAATCGAAGAATGTTTTATTCAAATATTGAAGTTGATATAATTTCGCAAAGTTTTAGTTGTTGCACTCGTAGATAGACAGAAAATCTCTGTGAATTTGGTGCCACTAACCAATGACTTTCGAAAAGCGATTCCATTCGATTCTCATCATCTGCCTAGCCTTTTCCCAACTAGGTATGTTGGGGTCGGCTTCCAGTCTAACCGGATGCAGCTGAATACCAGTATTTTACATGGAGCGACTGCCTATCTGACCTCCACAACCCAGTTACTGGGTAATACAATACCCCTTGGTAAGACTGGTTGTCAGACTTTCGGGCTTCTGACGACCCGTAACGACTGTCAAAGATCCACGAATGACAGCCGGGACCAACGGCTTAACGTGCTTTCCGAGGCACGGAGCAGTGGTGATGAAATAATTTACACAAAGTAAAGCGCCTGTCGGGGTTCGAACCTACGACCTACAACTCGTAAGTCGCGGCCGTTACCACTGGGCCACCACTGGTATTTTTATCGATTCCATTCGATTCTATTTTAAATAAAATGTCTGGTGAAATGAGTCGTAATATTAATCTACTTACAAAATAAATGTAAAAAGGATAAAATCTGGAACGAAACAATAAACGTGAAAAACACCACCAGCTTTGTTCTTGGAAACCTAATACTTAGGATACTAATTATTCGATTCCAGAAAACAGGCTAATCAGACTGTTTTACATCAAGTCAAATTTATTAGAAGTAAAAACAAGATCTAAATCCGATAGATGAAAAAGAAAATCGGAAATCCTTTTTCTTAAAAAAATGCTGAGTTTTTTTTTTCCGGTAAGTAGTATTATTCGCTCCCTTGCTTCGTGCATCTCCGGATGAAATTAATTTTATGCTCGACATAAAAAAAATACGATTTGATGGCAATCGTGTGTTGAGCAAGCGTTTTCAGAATGTTTTTCTGTTTATAGCTCGAACAGCGAACGATTTGATTATATTTTCGATGCTAACCGATTGGAAGAACGAACTTCTCAATTCGTTTCGTTGTATCGTCAAAAACGTGTTATTTTAATGGGGTTTCATAAGGGTTTCGTGACATTGCACGTGAAGGATCATCACATTCCCATCTAGCAATATACAGGGTATAACTTTAACCTACAGTGGTGAAAAAAATCCGTAAGATTTTGCTGAACATATATTGTGTTGTTTTGGTAGGTATTGACCCAAGCTATCACCCCCTGGTCGTGCTATTTACTGGACACCCTGTATTTATTAAGGTACAATTGGATATTTATTTATGTATTAATAAACAGCTTATATTTACAGTTTGCACCACACATACAAGTTATATATACAGTCTGTATTGTCCCACTGCAGGGCAAGACTTCCCTTTTCAACTCGGTCCTGAGTTTTGATCCAAATTGATCCTTGAATACAGCCAATTCCAGTAATTAAAACCGTTCAAATTCAAGACGCAATCTCATCTCGGCGACAATCAAATGTCAAAAATGTAGGTAAACGCTGTACAATTTTTGACAGATTCAAGATTGAGATTAAAATGCGAAAGTTCTTAAAAATACTCTCTACTACTCTGATGCACCGTTGTTTAGAAAATTCTGTGGTTGTTTACGACTTTGCAACTTGGCAAGGTTCCAAGTTTGAGGTTTTAGGTACTCCAAAAAGAATTTTCAAAATCGTCAAAGTAGTTTACGAGGCCGCAGTCTACTTTATGTTCCTTGCTAAAAATAGGTTGTTGACGGTAGCAATAGTTGTGGTACTCGTAATAACGACCAACAACCGTCCGGTGGTAGTCGGTTACTTTATGGCAGCCCACTCGTCAACTCGTATGGCAAATTTTACTCCCCGTCAGGTGTGAACTTGATGATCTTTAAACTTTTCGTTTACGCTCGCATTCCAATTAGAAACACTCGTTTTTTATTGTGTCGTATTTTTATATGGCATTCGATTTATATCCGTGTTGGGCTTCCGTGTGGAATGAACTTATATTTTTGTACGCGGAATTCAAAAAGTTTATTTTCCATGTCAATACTAAGTTAATATTTTTTCCTGAAAGTATTTTTTTCGTTTTTAAGACACAATTTCTGAATAAATGCACGGGTTTTATATATTTTTTTAATGCAAGGATTTTTCTTTTTTGTTGAAGATATAACAATAATTTACAGGACTTAATAGGTGATCTTTTAATAAGAAACTTTCACGTTCTATTTTTCAATAACTGATTTAAACTGTATCAAATGTTCGTTATTTTCAAAAAATTGTCGTGTTCTAAGTACACGTCTGAAGCCATTTCGTGCAGGATCACAGAGTAGGGGAAAAGTGTTTGTAGTGTGCTCACCGTAATGAAGTCGTGAACGCGGGACTACTGCGGCCCCGTACGTAAGCCTTAACCATGTTTGCTATTTTTATAGACTGTGGCGCAGTCGCTGCTATTTTCGCAATCTTTACGGCACCTTCTGAACTTGTCCCTTTTTTCTTGGAAGCTCTCGTTGTAAACTTGAAGGTCTTACCTCGAAACGTCGTAAAAGAATAATGGACTAGTTTGTAAGTAACAAGTATGCGTAAGTAGCGGCAGGTTGTTAGGAAAACATCTAGGAGTCTTGCAGCAACTGGCTTTCATCTTGGCAGGTTTTGCAAAGTCTCTTAATAACATTATTAATTTTACGCATGGTCCTTGTGTGTAAAGATAACGAGACAGTTATTTAAAAATGAGCTGAAGCTGTAATGTTACTAAACACCACTTTGAAATTCCAACAGTTGAGCTGTAAATCTATGAAATTAAATATAATTAAATGTTTATTTCTATGTTTAAATGTAAGGGAAAAGTTTTTTGCAACTTGTGACTTTTTGAGGACTCCAACGATGGTTGGTCTCATAGAAGTTTTTGATCAGTATTAGAAACAGGATCGATTGGCATCAAAAAATGTTTTTGTGTAAAATGGCTATTTTCTTGCTAACTGTATTTTTTCTTGAAAATCTGTGATTGGGGATCAAAATTCCATAAAAAAAAAATATGGATAGTCTCCTAAGACCATTTTCGCGTAGCTGCAACGGATAAGGTACTTCCCCTTACTGCCCCGCTGAAAGTTTCCACCCTGTATATATTATACAACCCTGTATATATTATACAAAGTGGAGACAACAATACGACAATAAATGAAAACACTGGCAATACTAATGCATAGGAGTATTTTGAAACTATCAAATTAATCCTAACACCGAAATAACAAAAGTGATTTTTTCAAACAAACTAAATAGTAGTGATGGGCCGACCATGGGTTTTGCCAATCTTTGACTAGCTATAGTGCCTAAACTATTGGATATATTTGATTGAATTTTTGTATGCAGGCTAGGAACATCATTAGATATACGCAGTTTAATTTATTGTCGTCTCCACCTTGTATAATATTTGAAAACAACTTAAGCAGGCTTGAATATATAAATCAGTGCGATCAATTCAAGAGCCAGATTCAAAGTGAACAGCGTGGTACCACTGATTCGCACGGGTTTTCACAACCTACCAAAATATCGAATTATATGTACCTAAGTTTAATATTAATCTTTTGTCATAAAACCTTCGGGATAAATTCTATACATAATGGTGAAAACCGCATCAAAATCCGTTGTTCTTCGAAAAGTGACGTTCAATTTATAATTTATTTATAACACTACTGTTCTGTTTGTTCGAATATTACAATCGTCACAGCATCTAGTCATTTATATTTTCTGTAATAAAAAATCTTTTTCTGACAGGTGACGGGCGTGGTGGGACGAGCCGAGATGTTATCGTCCCTATTCTTCCTCGGCGCACTACTGTGTTACGCGCGCGCTTCACAGCGCAGAAGATACACAGGTTTTATAAAAGAAAATATTATGTCGATACGATTGTGAAACGGAATGAATACTGAGAGGACGTGAAGAATGGAAACCGATGTAAACGAACGCTTGTCCAATGTCCTTTCTTTTAAGTTCTGGCGACACTGCGACACGCGACTGTGTGCGTCAGTTGTTTTAATGACACTTGAACGCAGTTTAGATGCACTGATTGCGTTTAATTTCTTTTTTGAACGAGGCACTAAGAAATCTTAAGGTGGCACTAGGAAATCAAGCGATTATTCGCGCCCGTTTGAACACCTCCATTAGTTGACCAATCGGCGCGAGCAAATTTGATGCCAAATCCCGCCCGGGATTTGCCTCAGTTTGGCCAGACGTTTAGGCGACGGCGACGTGACATCTGGGAGTGATCGGAAGGCGTTTTTGCCTCTGTTGTTGTTAACAGATTATGATAAAGACCTTAATGTACTATATACCTACTCAGAAATAAATGATAGTCTATCCTATCTCAAACTATGACTCGTTCATTCGGGTCATCTCCACGTCTCAACTCAACGTCTCTTTATGTAACGCTTACCTATGTCTAGTTGGATGGTAGATAGAATGAGCTGTAGTAAGTTAAATTTACGCTAAGAACAATAATTATAATCAGTTCTATGCGTGTGTAGAATATGGAATTATCAATTGATCTGATGTAAGATGCAGTGGTGGCCCAGTGGTATCTATCAGCCCCGACTTACGAGTTGTAGGTCGGAGTTCGAACCCAGACAGGCACTTTTGTATTTAATTTCATCAACACTGCTCTCAAAACGCTGAAGGAAAACATCGTGAGAAAACCGACATGTCTTAGAACTATAGAGGTATGAGGAACAGGGTGTAAAGTTCGCTCACACCTCCATAGAAAAGGGAGGATCCTCCGACCAGACGGTTGTTGTGTCTGGTGGGCAACTGCTCGACGATTGATGTCGGGACGTTGTATATATGCTAGTTGCGTGGTAAACTCTGCTTGCGCGATGCAGGATTTTGCGTGACGTCAGTGTAATACGTAGTTCGCAACCAAAACTTCGAAGACATGTGACATCCACCAACCCGCACTGAACCCGCGCTCATAGAGAGGAGACATGAGTCCCAGCAGTGGGAACATTATAGGCTGGTTATGCTAGTGATGTCGTTTATGTAAGAAACAAAACATTATCTCAATCATCGTCAGGGCATTTCATATACGTAGCCTAATATTTGATATCTGGAAAGGGCCAGTGACGTAGTGTTTTGGCTTATTCACCTTAAGTGCATGTTCTTTAAGACACAACGCCTTAAGAGTATACATTTATTATTTAGATAACACGAAAACGTAACTTATACGAAACCTTCCAAAACTCCACTTACTATAAAAGGGAAAAACGTTTCGATCATGTTTTAACGTAGGTGATACTGAGAATCGAAGTTCTGGGTAAATGTGCTGAATTCCCGATAGAGACATCCTTATTTACTTTCCATACATTTATGTACAGCCGGTCGATTCTGTAAAATCTCACCGTGAAGACTTACGTGAAGTGAGCTGTCAGTGTCATCCCACTGATGCTAGGGATTGACCAACGTTACATTTACAATCATAATGGAGATATTAATAATATTTTATATCCTTAGTCTATTGATCATTTTATTTTATTTCAAAGCTAGTATGTAGTTAAGTGGCTAAACATTACTATTTTCGGGGTTTTAAAATAAAATAGCAAAACAGAAATTCAGTTTGAAACATCGTGTTGTCTTGTTTTCAGACACTTATTAGCTTAGAAGCTTTGAAATAATATAAAATTATCAACAGAATTAGCATAAAAAATATTATGAAAATCTCGATTATGATTGTAAATGTAATGCTTGGCCAATCCCTAGCATCAGTGGGACGACACTGACAGCTCACTCCACGCTCACTTCACCTCAGTTTTCACAGTGAGATGGTGACAGAATCGCACTGCAGTTCAGGCGTCAATATTACGTACTCGTGTAATACGTATTTAAGTACCTTAGGCTGTGCACAGACCTCAGTCAAAATTGTATTTAGGCAAACTATCGCTCTATGAAAATAATGAATGGCGAACACATACATGCATAAACTCACACCCATGGAGGTTGGCAGAAAGTACCGAACGCCACCTGCTGCGATATTTAAGTGCTCGTTTTGCTTCGTTTACGTTCAAACATTTGGTCATACAAGCACGCCGCGGCCGGTTACGAGTACTACGCACGTAAATGGTGTTTACGTAAACATGGGTTTTGATGCCGGTGTGTACACAGCCTTAGATCTTGAGTTGATTCCCATGTGGTAACCTAAAACATTCATTTGTTAGTCCCCAATAGGCACCATCTAAATTATTCAACAATCAGTTTCCAGTCTTTGAAGAATGAATGAGAAAAGTTTGATTAAATTTATTTTAGTTCTACTTGTTTGTCGTGTTATTAAATAAGTTGGTTTTTAACATTTTATTATAAAGAAATGTAGCCCAATATTAAAACTTTTAATAGAACAAACAAGATAATTAATCTTGTGATAATTAATCAGCTGTAATATCGTAGTAGAATAAAACATAAATATGCATTTAAAAAAATATGACTCTGTGTTTACTGTCTAATAGAATACTTAATAATACCTACAAAAAATAGACACTACCATAGATCACAGGACATAATACAAAATTGATGTTTTCAGATTGGCGCTACGTCGTAGCATGCACCGCTTGCGTTGGCGTAGCGATGCTATGCAAGGAGCAAGGCATTACGGTTACCGGTGTTTGTGTTGTCTACGAACTTTTCGTAGCACAGAAGGTAAGTCACGATACTTCATTTCAGCTGGTTTATCTTTGATTTCCTATTTAACATACTCGCGTTAATACACTGCTGCTACGACGTAGGCTCGTAGCAAGATGCAAAAGACCAAGTTTCTGGTCAAATTCGGTCGTATTACAAAACAAGGTTATTTTTGACATTGTTTAATTTAAGCCATCGAACCAGTTTTTGTAATAAGAACGTTACCGTGATTTAAATACTGTTCTTTACACCATAACTTTACCGTAGAAGGAACAAAGGTACGAAATTCAAAAATGGCTCCATTCTTTAAACATTGGTCAGATGGTTTTCCTTGTTTACTAATATCACGGATAAGTACGGAAAAAAAGCGTCGAGCAAGATTGATACATTTTGATTATAACCAAAATAGCCCGTGACCTCGCTTTATAAACAAAGTTTCCAATCTATACGTTTAAATGAAACCAGGGCTGCTATAACGGGCAAGAATTATTTTCCATCCTTTTTTTCTCCGCGTTTACCACAGAATTTAACCAGCACGTTGCAGCGGCCGTCCCGTTTGACGTATTTAATTTTAACACAAAATCGAACGGAACAACACTAGTGCTCGAACCAGACCGCTTCACCTTTTATATTTTTATAGCTCTATGATTTTCTTCGAGTATTTGCGTCCTCTAAAAATGATTTAAAATATTTACATTTAGCTTGTACGTGATAGTTAGGCTACTACACCATTTGTCGTTAAAATGCTAACCTTGAAGACAAAGTTAGAACCTATAATATGCTTATTATTTCCATTACATACTTACCTTTTCAACCAGAATTCAGTATTGCTTCTTGGAAGGAGGAATAGATGTGATAATAGCCACTCAACTGCCATAGTAAATGTCGACAGAATCCAGCAAATTTTATTTTATTTGAATATAACATGTAAAAGTCCAATTTCCTATTTACTCAATAATTTCGTCATCAGCTCTGCAATAATGAAACTAACTCCTCCATACAGCGTCGAAGTTCAGGCGGCATCAGTCGCTGGTCGTGGGTGGACGCGTGGGGCAAGGGTGGCGGCTGGGGCTGCGCGTGCGGCGAGGCGGCGCGACGTGTTGCCACTGTGTGCTGCGCCACGCTCGCGCTTTTGGCTGCGAGGCTGCACGTCATGGGTGCGCAGTTGCCGGTCTTTACGAGGTTCGACAACCCTGCTGGAGCTTCTCATCCGCCTGCCAGGTAACTATTATATTCCCACACATTGTAAACATCTCGAGAACTTATAATTTCGAAGAAGGTAGTATCCCAAAATGAGGACTATGCTTATTCTTCTCCAAGTGACCATGGGTGAACAGCTAAGAAAAGCTACCAGAAAAAAATTGAAGATCGATCAGATAAGCACACACCAAACATACAGGATAAAAAATCTACTAAACCGTTTTCAAATTGGTAGATTACGTCACTCTTCATTTCTATTTGTTCAACCAAGCAACGTTAGCTTAGCAAGTTGTTAAATACTTAATCGTGTATACATGAACATGTCCTCGTATTTTCCTCTTTTGTGACCGGACGACGCAGTCTGCGTCTTTATCGCCCAGTAATAAGGATAATTGGCTTTGACAAGCACACTAGCTGCGAAACGGCCGGTCGCAAGCTAAGCCACATTAATTTTATGAGCGTTCTCGTTCGTACGCCATTGTTCAAGCGGTGGATTCTTGGCTTATGGTGGACAAGGCCTGGCTTTGTATCGTTTTGTGATGTTTGAAGGTGGATGTTGTGTGTTTGGACTTGGTGGTGTTGCTGACTATTCCTTGCCTGTAAGAAGTTCGAAGTTATCTTATCTTCAAGATCTTTTATAGTTTTTTGATTGACCGGTTGGAGCAGTTGGTGGCGACCCTGCCTTCTGAGCCGCTGGTCCCGGGTTCGATCCCCGGACAAGTCAAACATTTGTGTGCATGAACATGTCTGTTTGACCTGTGTCTGGGTGTGTATATGTATATCAGTCATCAGGTTACCGTAGTACAGGCTCTGCCTAGTTCGGGACCTGAAGACCTTGTGTGGATGTTGTCTCATATTATTATTATTATTATAGTTTAATATTCAATAGATGATAGTGGCTGAGGACCAAGTTCAGTGACTCTGGCTATTGGAAAGGCATATGGCCAGTAGTTATAATCATGGCACCATGGTCTGTTATTAGTCCAATGTTTTTTATCTTCCAATCCTACGTAAAAGTACTCAATAAAAGCAACAAAGGGACTCATTACTCTTTATAATACCCAAGACAGTGATGTTTTACATTATAAAACAATAGCATTTCAGTAGCATCAGTTCGCTAACCCCAAAATCCCCAAAACTTTCTAGTCAATTTTATCATCCTCTTTACAGACACCTAACATTCGCGTACCTGCCAGCTCTAAACGCCTGGTTACTCACACTACCCGAGGCTCTCTGCTGTGATTGGACCATGGGCACCGTGGCGCTCCTGAAGTGCTGGCGCGACCCTCGCAACCTCGCCACGTTGGCGCTGGTCGTCATCATTGTGACTGCGACCATACACGCTCTGAGGACGCGGTCGTCTGCTCTTTCTATGGTAAGCTACAATACAGAAATGAGATTTTCTTTTGTTTTCCTCACTGTGTTTTATTGTGTCGACCACTTAGTTAGTAAAGTATTCACAATTGTTTCAAACGTTCACGTTTGCATAGAAAATAAAAGAAACACATTCATTTGTTGAGTGATGAGCATGTACGTTTGCATGTTTATTTTTTCCAACCACTTGCGGTAATGATTGGTAAAGTATTCACATCCTCTGAAAGCGTTGCATAAAAAGAATACAAACATTCTTTTGTTTTATTCTTTTTAAGTTAGTGCTTTCGGTACTATTCCGTACACACTTCCAACAATGCGTTGTCGAAAAAAACTAACCTCTTCCATTTCTATACCTATTCAGGGTCTAGCGCTACTCGTCCTACCATTTCTACCAGCATCTAACTTATTCTTCCCCGTTGGCTTCGTGGTCGCCGAGCGTGTGCTCTATATGCCTTCAATGGGCTGGTGTCTTCTAGTGGCCCACGGGTGGCGACTCTTGGCTAAGAGGCGGGCCAAACTTGCCGCTAGTGCACTCATATTCCTTCTACTAGCGTTCAGCGCTAAAACTTACATGAGGAATTGGGATTGGAAGACTGAATATTCAATATTTGCTTCGGGACTGAAGGTAAATTGATTTTGTTAAGCAGTTTATTCTTTGGACTTTTTAGAACTTAGAACGTGTTGCTCAAATTTTAATGTGTTTTTTCAGGTAAATCGTAACAACGCCAAATTGTACAATAACGTAGGACATGCCTTAGAAGCGGATGGGGAGTACGCAGAAGCGTTAGAATTCTTCAACACAGCTGTCAATGTGCAACCAGATGATGTCGGAGCCCACATCAATGTGGGCAGGACTTACAACCACCTCGGAAGATACCAAGAAGCTGAAGACGCTTATGTCAGAGCGAAATCTCTTCTTCCAAAGGCTAAGCCTGGTGAATCATACCAAGCAAGAATAGCACCTAACCACTTAAACGTATTCTTGAATCTTGCGAATTTGATCTCTAAGAACGCCACCAGATTAGAAGAAGCAGACATGCTATACAGACAAGCTATCAGCATGAGAGCTGACTATACTCAAGCCTACATAAATAGGGGAGATATTTTAATCAAATTAAATAGAACAAAGGAAGCGCAGGAAGTTTATGAAAGAGCTTTGCTGTATGACAGTGGGAACCCTGACATTTATTACAACGTAAGTACTCTGATCTTACTTTGATAGTTAACTTAGAATTGACTGTCAATCAATCATATTGTGATTTATATGTCCCACAAACGAATGAGCAGGTTAACCCTAACTTTGGCCAAAAAATTTTTTTCAAAAGTCAGAAAAAAATTAACTTTATTGTAATAACCAACTGCCAATTTGATTTCCAGCTAGGAGTGGTCCTACTAGAGCAGGGCAAGCCATCCCAAGCGCTGGCCTATTTAGACAAAGCTTTGGAACTGGAACCGGAACATGAACAAGCCCTTCTGAACTCTGCCATACTCCTGCAAGAACTCGGAGCTGCTGACCTGAGGCATCTGGCCAGGCAGCGTCTCCTCAAACTACTTGATAAAGATGGTAAGATATTTTTTTGTTTTAAATTATAAGACGTTTTGTTATAAATTGGATTAAATTCTATCAAATTGGATTGCTCCTATTTGGTCTATCGAACTGAAACAAGCTTTATCAAGTTGGAACAAGTACCTACAAACAATCGAATTAGAAGAATTTCTATCAAATTGGAACAAGTTCTATCGAATCGAAATAAGTACGAGTACAGCTGTTGCACAAAGGTGGGTGAGCAATACTTGTAGTTGTGATGTAGACACGCGCTCTTGTGTGCGTAACCGCAGGTAGCGTCAGCAAGTTCATCGTAATTGAGCAAAATAATCGTGTTCAATATTTATTTACATACATCATCAGTATCTATGTATTTACAAATTAAATTGTTCGAATCATCTTATGTTCGCATGTAGATTGTTTTTGCACAATAATGCGTAAAAGGTGCGCTTCCCTGGTGCGCAGGGTGTGGGGCAGCACCAACAGTATCCTAAGCATGGTTGCCAGTCGCCTGGACTGTGTTTATGTGGGTCGCTGCTGTGCAATTACTCATGGGTTGTTGCAGCAATGATCCACCATTATTTGTTGTGTTGTTTGTATATTCAGTGTTTACTAACATAGTCATAAGTTTTACTAAAAGCTTTTGAGTCTTGGATACTCGAATAAAGAGAATTCTATTCTATTCTATAACTAGACTCTTCCGTGACAGTCGCATGGTCAGTTACGTCTTGCAAAATGATAAATTCAAATTCGGTAGTAAAGAATTTCATATATTCAGCTTCTTTCTTAATAATACTATTGCACGTATTAAGTCATGTTTCGATAGTTATATTTTCAAAGTAAGCTTTTCTGTATTTATCATATTTTGTTCAACGTTTCTTAAAGCAACATAGTTTTTTTAAGAACCCCCAATTATGTTCTCCATAGCATTTGACGACCCTAAAACAAACAAGCATAGTTAGAATCACGTATTAGGTACATGTTACATTTAAACTCACAATTAAATATTTAAACATTATATTTAACTCATTCTGAACCACTTTTCTCCGTTTACTTTCCAAGTTGACGGTACGCGACGCAAAATGTTGGCTCAAAACAGCACTAAAAGCCCGACCGGGCGATACTAAGCGCTCCCAAGCTTACGCTCACAGAAACATATGCAGCATGTGCATCTACACACACAACTAAGACCAACCCGCCTTCGTGAGCTAGAATCATCAACCAGCCAACATCAACAACATCAGATACCGACTGTATCCACTGTCCAATCGAAACAAGGTCGATGACATACGACCCGTAGAAACACTATCTTCTCGTTTTGAATTCCTCAAAATCAGAACTATTCCTCCCTAGGTCACATTCTTTCTTCGTTCGGCTTGCATTTTTCGTTACCAAGTCAGCAGGCCCAAAAACAAACAAACAGCACATCTATCCAAAAGTTAAACAACACGATACGCTGCGAAACTGACATTGTATTGTTCTCCCTAAACGAACCTTACAACAGAACTACCATTGCCGCATAGACGTGCATTTCTATGAACTAATTTTAGAGTTAGATCCTTAGGTATGTCTCTCTTTACTATGTCATACCCAAGGACTTGCTAAATTATTCCACTTAAAATTCCAGCAACAAACGAGCGAGTCCATTTCAACCTCGGCATGGTGTGCATGGACGAGGGTGACGCCGAATGCGCTGAGCGGTGGTTCAGGGCAGCAGTTCACCTTAAGCCTGACTTCCGATCGGCACTCTTCAACCTGGCGCTACTCCTGGCTGACAGAAGGAGGCCATTGGAAGCCGCGCCTTTCTTGAAGCAGCTGGTCAGGCACCACCCGGACCATGTGAAGGCGTTGGTTCTTCTCGGTGACATCTACATCAATTCTGTTAAGGATTTGGATGCGGCTGAAAGTGTAAGTATCAAAATATTTTCTGGTAACTTTTCTAGTTGGAAAATTGAAGAATAAGTACATCAAATTAAGTGTCCAAACATTATATATTTTTGTAATAAGATATTTTTCTATATATTCCAGTGCTATCGGCGTATTCTGGAGTTAGAAGCAGACAACGTGCAGGCTCTGCACAACCTGTGCGTGGTGGCGGTGGAGCGCGGCAAGCTGGCGGTGGCGGAGGAGTGCCTCACGCGCGCCGCCGCGCTGGCGCCGCACGAGCACTACATCCAGCGCCACCTCGCCGTCGTACGAGCGAGACGGCTAGCTGCCGCCGCCCCCGCCTCCAACAAAACACCCCCCAACCCTGCCTCCACTGCAACAGCCACCACTGAAGTGCGAGCGAGATGGAACTACATTCCCCAACAGCCCCCCGACCCCCACGAGACCGACGACTCATAGCCTACCGTAGAATATGGAACATGAAATGGACGTGAAATACGGAACATGTAAATACCATTTTGCTTAGGAATATCTTCTTCGAACACCAAACTAAACGAACGGCCAGTCGCGGTTTTATCTGCCTATCGATTTCTTTTATAATTTCTTCAAACAATCAGGGTATTACCTTCTATCTGACTCGGACATAATGTATTGTATTTCACCTTACTGTCACTTGATTTAGATTGTTTCCCTTTGAAGATATCTGACGTATGATACCTACTATCGATTTTGTAACGGTACTGAGGGAAGTGCTTACGCCAAACGATATAATAAAATTATTGATCTCGTAGATAAAAAACTTCATTTGCATAACGGCGTTTCGTGATATTAGTTAAAGACATCATTAATTATAATTGTGTATGCCATATATAAATAGGTATTGTGTAGAATATGTTTCAACGAGCTTTTGTCATTAGCCCGGTATACGGAATGTATGGACAATTACAATATGTGTGTATTTAAAAAATAAATGGAAATAGCAAATAGAATGTATAAAAACTGTTTCCAGTAAATTAATTATCTAAGTTTCTCTAGTCACAATGCTCGTTTTGATAAAAAAATCTCTTTGGTTATTTACTACTAGTTAGAATATGAAATACATTGCATTGTACATGAAATTAAAGTTGAATGACCCCGTGCTTCGATTAGGCGTGGGAGTAGCACTAGTGTGGCGCCCCGCATTGCTGCGAACCCATTTCTAATAAAATTATTATCTAGCTGAACAAACATTTGTATAAAGGATCAGTCATTAACCTGTTGAGATTATCGCATACCTACTCACCGTCCAACAAAGTCTTTGGAGAGTTACCAGTGAACACAGTGGGAAATGATGTAAGGCCATCAACATCAACAATCATTTTGGGAAAATATTCTAATTAAAATTAGTTTGCTCTCAGAATAGATCTGAGTATTTGATATACTTTGTGTTCGGGATTCGTACTTTTAATAAATCATCTCTTTGACACACACTGCTGTTCTGTTTTCAAAACTTATTCTTATGAATTTAGCTCTTGATTTTTGTACTAACATGATAGGAGACGACAATATAACTTAATGACTACTTACCCAAGAAGACGAGGTAGGTATTTATATTTGACTCTAATTTATCCTCCCAATCATGTACACTGAGTGCCTAATTAAGTACCTATAGAACCATATAATTTTATTAGAAAATAATTGTAAGTTATAATTGTAATTCCTTAGAGGATTACGTTTTTATGTTCGACAAATATTACAGCAGTGTGTATCCTATGTAAGTCGCTGTCTTTTGTATGTAATAATCGAATTTGTTAGCTGGATATACAACCTTTCTCAAAATAAATATTATTTTCTTATTAATTAAATATATTACGTAAAAAACATGAAAGTGATCGACCGTTATTAGATTTAGATGTGAAAAAATGTAATATGTTGTTAATGTTTTAAGATAAAAGTAACTTTTGTAAAAACTGAATTTTTTACAATGTCTTGAAACATTTCTTGTGGGAACTCTGTTATGAGTTGATGAATTCGTAAGGACCCCGAATATTGTAACTATTTGTCGTCAAAACGTTTATTTTTATAAAATAAAATGTTTCAAATGAGTTTTGCTTGATTTTATTACCTACTTCCTATTTTAGAATCATTCCCTAGCCTAACTACACTTCTCGCTAGACATAGGCACTGTCTCACTGCCGACGAGTATGCGACTAGCTGTCAACGATTTTCTCGATCAGGAAACGTAGGTACAAAACATTGTCGGTCTCGTGTAATTAAATAGATACTTACCTACATATAGGTATTAAAAGTTAATCGCTGACTGTTCAAACCGCCGGCAGACTGGGTGCCATTGGGGTCAATTTAGATTGCGGCGGAATGAGAATAATGGGATAGGTAGGTAAGCGTCAATTTAGCTGTTTTGCCTCCATGCGCGAGAAGGTGCTCGACATCGCGAGACAGCTCGAATATACTGGCAAACAAAATAATCAACTCGCTCTTGTCAAACTTGATATTTTCTCCACAGGACAAATCCTTTTTTTATTTTTATTGAGGGTGGGAAATCATCAAATAACTTCTCCCGCTCCGGGCGGAGCGGGAGGGAGGGCGTGTCAGACTCTTAGTCAAGTGATAGGACAAACCCTAACATGGCACCCCAAGGACATTACTATATAGTACATACTAATTCCATGCATGGCACCTCAGTTATCTAAAATTATGACAATTCATTATAATTTTCTGTTCTCCGTAATCACTGTTAACGATATTCTCCAATTCTTCTGACACTTAGTCGTCCTCGTTTTTGAATTAATCTGTATGATAACTTAGCTCGTTGGGCTCATAAACTGACTTATACTGATTATTACGTAGATGAGCATCACTTTCAGTAATAACCAGAGACTTTGCCAAGTATGGTGATTAACAAAATCTATGCAGTCCTACAGGCCTTCATGGTGGCCCAGTGGTTAAGGCCATGCACGAGGCTTTGGGTTAAAATCCTGACAAGTACCAATATGACCTTTATATTTAATTACCTACTTTATATGTAGTTACTTTTTGATTTAATCTTGGACATTACTGACATTGGTGAAGAAAAACATCGTAAGGAAACCTGGACTTAAAGTTAATATGACATTTAGTTGTGAATGCGTCAGTTAAGTATGATGTGTACTCATCTGATCACATTCCGGTGATAATTGAATGTAATTTAAAATTAATTATACCCAAATTAGTATTGAAAATAAATAAATGTAATAAAGTAATATGGGGTGAAAGGGATAATAATATGATTGTTGAATACTCTGGCTATTGTCATACCAAATTAAAACTTATTGATTTTCCTATGGAATTCATTAATTGTGCTCATGGAATGTGTTGTGATACTCACCACTTCACACTGTTAAACCAGATGTATACTAGTTTGGTTAATGTTTTAGCAGGGGGTGCTGAGCTTACATATGTGGGTAGTGGAAAAGCGGTAAACTATAAGAAAAAATATGTACCGGGTTGGAACTTGCATGTTCGTGGCGCTCATGGGGAGGCTCGGCTGTGGTATCAAACTTGGCTTTTGCACAATAAACCCAGGACAGGGTATATTTACAATAATAATAATAATAATATGTGTGTGTGTGTGTGTGTGTGTGTGTGTGTGTGTGTGTGTGTGTGTGTGTGTGTGTGTATTTGTGTGTAATATGTAATTATTTATAATAATATGTGTAAATTCCGAAATATATTTCAAAGCAAATTAAAATACTGTCAAGATAATGAACAGCAAATAATAATGGACATAATAGCAAAAAACCACTCAACGAAACAGTTTGGGTCATTTTGGAAGTCCACTAATCGCTTGAATCCAAGGTCGAGCCGCCCTGTGAGTGTAGCGGGCGTGCATGAACCGATAAGTATAGCCAATGCTTTTAAACAACATTTTAAGGTTGATACACTGAAACTTAGAGATCTGGCTCAGATGTGCGATGCTGAAGCCGTTTCGGGTGATGTTACCGTTCACTTCACTGCAAAGGAAGTTGCGTCAGTGATATCAGGAATGAAAAGAGGTAAGTCACCCGGTCACGACGGTCTTAGCATCGAGCATCTGAAACATGCCGGCGTACACCTGCCGCGAGTGTTGGCCATGTTTTTTAACCTTTGTGTGAGTCACTGTTATTTACCTGACGACCTTTTATACACTACTGTAGTGCCTATTGTTAAAAATAAAACTGGGGATGCCTCTGACATTTCCAACTACAGGCCTATATCATTGGCGACTGTCATAGCAAAGGTGCTGGACAGTCTGCTTGACAAACAGTTATCGAAGCATATTATTTTAAAAGACAGTCAGTTCGGCTTTAGACCTGGACTCTCCACAGAGAGTGCTATTTTATGCCTCAAACAGACTGTACAGTACTACACTGACAGAAAAACGCCTGTGTTTGCCTGTTTTCTGGATTTGTCAAAGGCATTCGATCTCGTTAATTATAAAGCATTGTGGCGTAAGCTACAAGAAGAAAGTACCTTGCCTAGTAACATCATTAATTTGTTTAAATATTGGTATAATAACCAGCAAAACAGTGTGAAGTGGGAGGGGTCGTTCTCAGGTGTATCGGTTGGAGTGCGGGGTGAGACAGGGGGGGTTGAGCTCACCTCGAGTTTTCAATCTGTACATGAATCAGCTGATCGGTGAGCTCAGCAACACTAATATCGGTTGTCATATAGATGGGGTATGTGTTAATAACATTAGTTATGCCGACGATATGGTGTTGCTGAGCCCATCGATGGGTGCCTTAAGGAGACTGGTGTCAATCTGTGAAGAATACGCGGTAGCCCATGGACTCAAGTATAACGCCAAAAAGAGCGAAATAATGGTCTTTAAGGCAGGTGCTATAGGTTACCCAACTATACCTGAGATATCGCTCGGCGGAGCACCCTTAAATAGGGTGACCAGTTTCAAGTACTTGGGTCACTGGGTTACCGACGATTTAAAAGATAATAAGGACATTGACAGGGAACGTAGATCGCTGTCGGTCCGCTGCAATATGCTGGCCCGCAGGTTTGCGCGATGTACAGAGGCGGTGAAAGTTACTCTGTTCAAAGCTTTTTGCTCATCATTTTACACGTGCAGCCTGTGGACTAGTTACAGTTTGCGTGCATATAGCGATCTACGGGTCCAGTATAATAACGCACTCAGGATACTGTTGGGGCTACCATGGCGATGTAGTGCGTCAGAAATGTTTGCAGATAGGCATATAGATGGTTTTACGGCTATCATGCGAAAGAGAAGCGCTTCTCTGCTCGCTCGTCTTCGTGGCAGTACCAACAGTATCTTGAGTTTATTCGCAGATAGATGGGAGTCTCCAATGCTGCGACATTGGATGAAACTCCACACGGTTTAAAACTTGTACCTATGTCTACTAACACTAGTATTTAAGACCATTGTTACTAACACTATGGGCGTAGCCCGAAATAAATGATATAATAATAATAATAATAATAAGTCGGAAATTGCCAACCCGTCTTGAGCAAGCGTGGTGATCGTTCCTCGTGCCTGCTCTGTATGAGAAGAGGCCTTTGTCCTGCAGTGGGCTGTATAGTTATTATACTCTTTGAGTGGGACAATAATAGACTGGTACTATAACGAAATTTAGGTAGTCATGGCTGTATCGCAATATCAAACCTTCGCAACATGATTACTATGGTTGCCAGTTTATTTTCCAAGGGTTTTGATTAACAACGTTTGGTGTTTTATGGTTGTAATAGCGAAATCAACTCCTGCTGCATGTTTATGTGACCGCCAGTTCTTTTGTTAAGTGTGGTGATTAAACAATATCATGGGTTTTATGGTGATTATTACAATATCAACCATTGCTTTGTAAAATACCCACTTTCCCATTTGTCATTTGTGTTGATTAGCGAGTTTATTATGTGTCACTTATTTTCATACTCGCCATCTTGAATTTTACCGACTTCATTTTCACTGGACTGGACAGGTTATCAACGTGAACGGCGAGTACATCTCACGCCTTTGCTTTGCCGATGACATCGTCATAATGGCAGAGACGCTGGCACAGTTAGACCAGATGTTGCACAGCCTACATAGACCCTCTCGCTGGGTTGGCCTCGGCATGAATTTGGACAAGACGAAAGTCATGTACAATTACACGTCTTGCCGACCCCAATCCACATCGAAGGGTCACTTCTCGAAGTTGTGAAGGAGTATATCTACCTAGAGCAAGTCATCCAGCTCGTGAGACACAACTTTGAGAAAGAAGTCGACAGAAGGATCCGGTTGGGTTGGACAGCGTTTGGAAAACTTCGTCAAGTCTTCTTGTCGCTTATTCCGCAATGTTTGAAGACTAAAGTCTTCAACCAGTGCGTTCTGCCCGTTATGAAATCCGGTACCGAAACGTGGACACTGACAGTCGGGCTGGTCCACAAATAAGTACAAGGTCGCTCAGCGCGCTATAGATTTTCACGACACATCGTGTAGGTATGTGTTTTCGCCCTTAGGCATTAAGATGACGTCAGAATTATAGCCAAATTTTGACAAATCATGACAGAGCGTTCTGGTGCTCGACCAGAGCTTCGAATAGAGGGGTGTTGAATGTTAGGTTCGGTTAGGAGCTATGAGATTATCCTAGCTCCTACTTATTTATGACAGCCTGGTACTTAAAGCTGTTTACACACCAGTGCCGGCGGGCCGAGAAACACGCGCGGGCGCCAACTTGTTTCAAAATAAGGCCGCCGGGCCTTGCCCTGCGTGTTCGTGCCGCCGGGCAAGGCTTTGGTGTGTAGACAGCTTTATAGACATGAGTCGTTTTCTAGTTACTCAACCAATTCGCAGCCCTTTGCTGTCTCTGGCAATGTCAGGGTTTGTTAGTTCGAAAGTAGTTTTGAAAGGGTTAAATAAAATCAAAGATCATTATTTGTGTAAAAGATTCACTATATTGTTTTGTACAGTGAGCATCATCAATTTCAAAACAATATCGCCCCTATTACACTAAGAACGGCTTAAAATATTTTCTCATTTTCCTTTCCACTAGATTTTTAATACGACACGGTTCTAATTTCGTGGAATTGCTTAAATAATTGCTTAATCGTGTAAGACAGAATCAAAAAACAAACATTTGAAAATAAAAACAGTCAAATGATATTTAACAAGTACAATACAATAAGCAAAGGTAGGATATTCTAGCATTTCATTATAGACGGTAATGGAACCTGGATGTCCTTAAACTTTAAGTACTATCACGGTTTGCAGTCCTTTTATGTACACATAATACATAGGTACTCTTTTCACGATGTAAAATGGTAAAACAATCCGACGACTATCGAACGAACAAACAAAGTCTATTTTAACACAAGAATTCTCAATTCTTTACAGTTCACAATATTATTAAATGGTGTATGTCGTCAAATCAAATATTTGAATGTCTTTATAGTATTATTAATATAAACAAGGTCTTATTACTTAAACTAAATATTAATAACATAAAATAATCTAAGGTCAATAAAGGAATATAATTTATTAACTATACAGTTTCTCGTCACGAATAACAAAATCTCACTCACTCTCGCGTTTCAAACTTATACCTAAATTTTCTAACTTGAATACTAGCCACTTAATTTTAATTTTCTTTCGATGGACTTTTTTAACCTATATTTTGTTCCGTACATATTTTAACTATTGCTGTTACGATGATTCAAATTATAAGGCCCCTTCCAACCCGATCTTAAAGATAGTTCACAGGTTGCTCCGTGAAACATCTCTTTCACATACTGTCGTCCGGCATGGTTCCAACGAATCCACTTTATGATCGCACCTACAATTAGAATATTCGACAACAAAAACAATGTCGAAACAGAATACTAAAATATAGTGTAATAACAACAAATTATACTTATAATTTCAAAGTTCTCACTCGACAAACTGTCTGCACTCGAAAACTTTCCAAAAATTAAACATACACAAACCTCCGCATGAATATATTAAAAAGGTAAATAAAGTGAAGCATTCGTCTTATCGAATATCTGTACAAATGACCAGCCGTTGTATAAAAATATCCGAGTACTTATATCAAAATTGTAGGCAAAAGTTAGGGGTCGACTGTAGCTATACGGTTAACTTTAAAACGTGAGTGCACAAGGAACAGTTGGTAAAATCAACCTCGTAATTGTTTTAACACTAAGTACACTTGGGAGCAAATAAATCGAGCCACTTCCTTTTGTCACTTATAATGGTTATTATTTCTGGTTTTAAGGAACGTATCAATTCGAAATGTATACCGCCTTAAAGTTTATTTATTAACTTTTATAATTAGGGTAGTTTGTTGTTAACTTTTCATTTTAAATTAAAGTTTAAAGGGTAAACTAAAATGATCGCATTTAATTTGCTTATAACATTTTGATTGTACTCCATTATGAAAAGGTTAATTAGGGGTTTTGTTTTTGTATTAATTATTATTAACTAGGTAGGTATTTATTTATTTAATGTTGTTTTCTGGAATTTTGTTTTAACCCTACAATGTTCTATCAAAATTACCGTTTTTCTTTCAGAGCCAATACTTTATCATTAAATAATTTACCTTCGTTGTAAAGGTTATTAAATAACCTCTTAGGCGACATATGTTTTGAATGTATACTACCAAAAATAATAACCAATACACGTGAAAAAAGGAAGTGGCTCGATTAATTTGCTCCCAAGTGTATATCATTACGTGTGTGACCTGCATAAGGTTGAATGTCAGTTGCACGTCATAAAAATACAAGGGCTTTTCTAGATAGTTACATTAGTTACAACCTTTGTGAAATCTCAAATTACTGGAATTTGTTGTCAAAAGTGAAGCAATTACGAGGTCGACGGTACGTTCCGACTGTTTCCATGGCGTGCACTGGCCAGGATCACATCAGTGGTAGGGTGTGGGTTCACTTGTACTCCTCTTCGGCGTCAAAGTCGACGTCTTCGTCCACTTCGGCGACCACTGCTTGCGGCGGCTGCGTTAGCGCTAACGGGCCCTTCTTGTATGCCGTCATTTCCTATAAAGAAAATGTTTTATTGTAAACCATACATACACACCAAGATACATTTACGAGTTAATGCAGGGATATCATACTAGGTTTATATATTTTATTTTTTCTGTTCGGGAAAATTACCACTTACAAATAGCAGTGTTCTTAAATAATATGAAATTGAAGGCCATTTACAAGTTTCCGCTGACAAACAATATGCCCTCTCTACTCTAGCCTCACTTTGCTGATCTATGGCATTAATGTTGTACCTTCATAAAATGTATGCATTACTTTTACAGCTTTTGCTGGTTTTTGTAAATTGTAAACGTAAAGCTTCATCGAATATTTCTTGTAGAAGGGCGACCTAATCTGGCATGTGTGCTATAAAATTGTGGAACTAAACATAACAAGAAAGCTTATTAAAAAAAAATCACAGGCAAGCCTGAATGTTGAGTTCTCCTCAAATATCGCTACAAAGAAGGATTGCCCAAGGGCACTGCCATTTCAGCACGATTGGCAAACCGGTGATTGTTGAACGTATTTTTATCAAACTCAAAGCATTTATCCTAACTAATATTATAAATGCGAAAGTAAGTTTGTTTGTTTGTTACGCTTTTACGCTAAAACGGCTGATCGGATTTGGATGAAATTTGGCAGCCGTTTATAGCCGTTTAAGGAAATGATATAGGCTTATTTTCATCCTAGATCGCAGACGAAGTTGCAGGCAACAGCTAGTTTCAAATAAACTAGTTACAGACACTTGAATTATCAAGGGGTCGGTCAGTCAGAAAAATGAAGCTAGTTGCCCATTCCAAAGCGTAGTAGGTACTCGTACCTATGGAGAAGAACGGGCAATAAACTGAGTCACCCAAGACGGCCTCCCAACTCGAACGACGTATAAATATTACAAAAACAAAACTCATAGATGGCGTCACAGGTATCCAGCGAAACATTTGTACGCACGGCTACAGATCAAGATATACATTTCCAGTATAAGCTGATCTCGCATTGTTTAAGATTTCCTTACAATGTGAGGTCTGTGTAAACTGGAAATGTATAGCTTGATGTGTAGCCATCTAGTCATCGCTAAGATTGAATGATTTTTACACCTTAATAAACCTATCTTAGTTTTATCAAAAACATCCTTCTCTACATAAAATAAGGGTACATTTTATAAATTTGATAAATGCAATAAAATTAATACTGACTTCATCTAACTCATAATAACTTTCAAGCTTGCTACGGTACTGTCACTAGATGGCGCAATCACGCATCGCGAAAGTTCTATGGAACCACAGGCTCCAAGCGTTTCGTTTTTCTTGTGTGATGCGTAAAATACTACTTTTCTAATTTTACGTCTCAAAAGCACTACTTTTTTCATATATATATGAAAAACCAACAAGGTCATGAGCGTCGCGCGTCTATTTGTCGCCCGGGAAGTCAATGTCATCTGGTGATATCTCAATATAATTACTAAAACAATGGTAGGCTGACAGCGTCATAGCCGTGGTGGCTGAGATACTGCATCTATTGGTGTAACTACGGGACTAAAATTGCCAACATTAGGACGGCACGCTTTTGCTCTATGAGATTGGGTATCTATACTTGTATTCTTTGATCTGCCCAAGATGAACACATAAGGTGTTCATCTTGGGTGCTAAATATGTTATACATATATGTTCTACCTATTCTATAAATTAATAGCACAAGTCCCCTTTTCAACAAAAAAAAACATAAATAACGTTAAATCCAATAAGGTTCTCAACGCCTCTCTTTAATAAAGAAATCTTGCATTCTGGACAATTTTTTTTTTCCTTTTGGCGAACCTTTCACACGAGGTCATGATTCGCACCTGCTACCCAATCTGCTACTATAAGAACCTTCCGCCTTTTGTTATTAGATACATCTTGATATATAGGACAGGTGATGCTGACAAAGATACGAAATTTTCATTCAGTAAAAAAAAAGTAAAGGATTTAATAAGATGAAAAAGGACATTTTGTAAATTAGCTGCAATTGGGTAGGTATGTGTGAAAGAAGTTGAGGTTTTAAAGTGTTCTCAGCAGTGTTTTAAACGATACAAGTTACTTTTGTTTTTTTTTTTAATGGGTTTGCTCTTGACTAGTCTAGGTCAGTGGTGACAGAGACAGAAGAAGCCTGTTTACTCCCACTTTGAAGAGATTAGGGTTGTATGCGTTCGGAAACACGGACCAGGTAGAGTTCCACTCTTTTGCTGTGCGCATTACAAAATACATTTGGAAACGTTTAGTATCTTTGAGTAATTACATTGTGACGTGTTAAAGTCACCATTATTCAAGTGCGAGAGACAGATGTAGCTGTTTTACAGGACGAAAAGCACTATACCTATTGGCACCGGAACGACAAAACAAAAAAAAAAAAAAAAATATTGACGTAAAACATATTTTACAACAAATAATAGAATTCTCTGACTCCTGAGCTAATTAGAAACTGTGTTGAAGGAGCCAGCGTCCTCCCGTAATAAGACACAAATATTGGCTTGCAACAAACAAAGATGGCTTGAACACTTCATAATGCAGCCTAGTATTTTTACTCAGCTATTTACTAAATATTCGGCAAGGAGTGTTTCCAAGCTAAAATGTGATGAGATAAGTGTTGATTCTAAGAGATTATTTTTATTATATTCAGATCGATTGCGATGATCAATGTGGGCTTAGTCAGTCGGTTCTATTGTTATGGAGGACGAGGCATTTTTTTCCTAAATAAGCATTCATTGAGGTATACCAAGGTATGTCAAGCTGTTACGACGATACAAGTCTCTGATAACAAAACAAAAAACTAAAGCAACCACTCACCCGATCATATCTCGCTTTATCCTGCTCCGACAGACTCTCGTACTTCGACTTGGTCTCGGGTTCAGCGGCCGCCCAGCGCCTGCCCAGCTCCTTGGCGATGTCGCCCATAGTGTACTCTGGGTTGTTAGCCTTCACCTTTGAACGCTCGTCGTTGCAGAACCAGAAGAACGCTGATCTGTAAATGTAGGGATAATTTTAGTGGAAATATGTAATTGAACCACTACAATTTTTTTTTTAAAGTTGACCTCTTTTAATTGTCTGATCTTTTCTCAAAGTTCGCTGCCACTTGACCATCTAGTATTTTTAAGACACCAAAATGGGAATCATTTGAGACTCACGAGAATTGAGAACCTCATCCATTTTTTAAAAGAAGTCTGTTAAAAAGAGTCACATTAGAGAAAGGTATATTAGTGTCCATTCAAATTTTTAGGAATAGGAATTTTTAGAAGTCCGATAAATACAGGTTACTGACACTGTAAATAGTGCGATCTCAAAAGTAGTTCACTAAGAAAAAAAAAAGTAGTTTTCATTAAGAAGTAAATTATTAATAATTTACTTCTTCATGAAAAAAAACCAAATGCATTAAGTTTACGCTACCTCACGTTAGACAGGTGATAACTAATGTATTGATAAAGGGCATAGAATTGAATCCTGAAGATAGCACAGTATTCTTGGGCTTAACTTTGGATGCTAAGCTTCAGTGGGCTCCACATATAGATAAATTGACAAAAAAGCTTAGCTCCGCAGCATACGCTGTTAGAAAAATTCGTAATTTAACTGAGATAAAGACAGCCCGTTTAGTGTACTTTAGCAATTTTCATAGTGTAATGTCGTACGGTATTCTGTTGTGGGGAAATGCCGCCGACAATCAGACTATATTTGTTTTGCAGAAAAGAACTGATCAAGCAATTTTTAAAATTAAGTCCGAGACACACTCTCAGAGAGAAATTTAAGGCGATTAATGTAATGACTGTGCCTTCTCAGTATATTTTTGAAAATCTTTTATATGCAGAAATATAAATGTAAAATTGTTTAAAAATACAGTGATATCCATAATATAAATACTAGGAACAAACACTAATTTGTTGTGCCTACAACAAGGCTCAAGAAAATAGGTGGCTTGTTTAGAAGTCAATGTTTTTAATAAACTTCCAAGCCACATTCAAGATCTAAGCCTTAATAAATTCAAATCATTTATTAAACGTAAGTTGTGCCAGAAAGTCTTATAAAGCATTAAAGATTATATTGAGGACAAAAAGGCTTCGGATTGAGTTGCTCCAATTTTTGCATACTGAATGTTATTTTGTATTATTTTTACATACTCCTTGACATCTGATGATTATTATTATACAAAATGACATGAATATTTTACCTTGAGAAGTATAATATTATTATTTAAATTATTGTGAATGTGAGGACTATGTGGGTCATTGTTTCAGTTTTAACCAAGGTCTGGCAGTTTAAGTAGTTTATGCGGCCTACCCAAATGTACTTTCTTTGGTATTGTTCGTCGAATTGTTGAGCTCCTTAAGTTCTGGGTTGAGCTGCATGGTTACTGACAAATGCATGCACTGACTGGACAGGTCCACTGAACCTGTGGTTCTTTCCTCAGAAGACCATTTCAGACACCAATCTACATGGTCTTCACATGACCTGACCAAGATTATGTCTGGACTTTAAAAGAGACTGTGACCTCTGAGTTTCTTTCGGCCTTTCTTCTCAGAGTAGTCAGATAGGAGACGCCGTCTTCATCTAGTTTTTAAAATATGATTGATGTGTAAAAGTGTTTGTACAAACCTACTTACAGAAATAAATCATTTATCATTTACATGTCTAATTTTTGTGGTGAGGATCAAACGGATGAAAGAGAATTCATGGCTTGGTTGGATCAAGTAAGTATAACTGAGAACTCATTATGTTCTAGTATAATAAATAAAAATGTGGTATTAATTACAATATCATAAACAGTTTGGCATGGTTACAGTAATTACCAACAAAAAGAAAAGATATTAAGGAATAGTTATGAGTTCTAAACAAATCCTGGGCCGAAATTGCTTTAGGATTTTTAATTTGGCTATGCTAATGTATTTTATGTGGGTTGGTTGATTAATTTAACACAACAAACATGAATGGCGGAAGCAGTGAGCTAGTTCAAGAGTTTAGGCTGTTGAGGACACCCCGATTAGGGTTCCTTAGTATTTGAAGGGTGCAATCTTCGATCAAAAACAGTACTAGATTTCCGATGAGTGCAACAGAAAAGGCCGGTTAATTAAATAAGACCACAAATAATGTTGTGGTCTTATATTGCAACATTGTTTTTGCAATCATATTACTTAGAGATTATGTTTTATTTTTCCTTAAATACACTCGAGAGCAATGAATCCGGGTCACTTAAAGAATCCTAAAAATCTCGGAAACTGAAAATGCTAGGTTAATGCAATAAATTGTATTTAATAGACAATGTAATACTCCTTAAATGAAGGTATTAAAACTTCTTAGTTATTGTAAAGTTATATCATAAAAAAATCAAATTTGAAAAAGGGCCACTTTCGAAGATGGAACTACGAAATTACAGCATTTGGTTTTGCTTTTGTTTGTAATCTGTCATTTATGTGGGTACATAAACCATGTTGATAGTGCTCTATATTCATTATTCAAGCTGAAATTATGTCGCTTACGCCTGAAGAATGCACCAGAATACTTACAATGCTGGAAACCGGCCGGAGTCAGCGCGATACAGCCAGGACTGTCGGTGTGTCGCTGTCAACAGTACAAAGAGTTCTCCGACGTTACGAAGAAACTGGTTCTAACCTACGCAGACCAGGAACGGGCAGAACCAGGTGTACCACAGCACGAGAAGACCGATACTTGGTGAACACCATGCTTCGAAATCGCTTTCTCACAGGAACTGAACTCACCAATCAGTTTCGACGCCTCGGAGGAAGTAACCCAAGTGCATGGACAGTAAGACGTCGGCTTGCTGAATCTAACTTAAAACCCCTTAGACCTGCAAACGGCCCTAAACTGGAGCGTGGGCATCGTATTTCAAGACTAAGATATGCCCAGAGCCACGTAAATTGGAGTATTGAAGATTGGTCAAAAGTTATGTTCTCCGACGAATCAAAATTTATGCTCTACAAGCACGATGGAAGACACAGAGTGTATCGAAGACCAGGGGAAAGATTCAAGCAAGCATGCATCGAAGAAAAAGTAGCCTACGGTGGTGGGTCTGTACTTGTGTGGGCCGGAATTTCTTCTGAAAGTCGCACAGAGCTGGTGATCATAGAAAACGGCTCTTTAACTAGCGTAAGATATGTGGAAGAAATCCTCAATGATCACGTTGGTCCATTTATGGTCAATTTAGGTGAGGATGCTATATTTATGCATGACAATGCCCGACCTCATACAGGTAGGATTGTGAATGACTACCTTCAAGAGATGAACATTACTCGTATGGAGTGGCCAGCGCGCAGCCCGGATATCAACCCGATCGAGCATGCTTGGGACGAGCTAGGCAGATGCGTAAAACAACGAAACCCTCCCCCAATCACGCTTCGTGAGCTCAAAATTGCTCTCACAGAGGAATGGGAGAATATTCCCCAAAATCGTATAAGGAACTTGGTGTACAGCATGCCAAACCGCGTAAACGCAGTAATGGAAGCACGAGGAGGCAATACGAAGTATTAAAATTCAAGAAAATCGTAATAAAGTTCAAAAATTTCATGTTTCCTATTTTTGTTTTAAGGAGAGATCAGCAGTTTTTTTCTTTATGTAATTTTGTGTTAATAAAATGTATTTTTTTTTACTTTCATTTAAGGAGTATTACATTGTCTATTAAATACAATTTATTGCATTAACCTATCATTTTTAGTTTCCGAGATTTTTAACATTCTTTAAGTGACCCGGATTCATTGCTCTCGAGTGTATTATTTTTAAAATACGTTTACCCTTCAATCGAAGTAGTGTAGTATTGCAAATGATAATAAACTGTATGTTTGAGTGTTGAGGTTTATAATCAAGCTTGCAATCGTGCCCAAAAGAGCGATGTGTTTTTGTTCTAATTCCTTAACCTATTATAGTGCTATTGTTGATTGAAGGGTGCAATCATACAAATCCTTTCTCTGCTGTCAATAAAAAGTTCTTTTTTCAAAACCAAAACCCATAAAAAAATAGGAAACTAAAGCAGCAACAATAGGCACATTTATTACAACAGATTAAATAAAAACTCATGACCATAACTCACAGCGATCGCTTGGGTGCGTTGGGGTCCTTCATCTGCTGCCGCTTACGTCCCCGCACCTTCATGTCCTTGGGAGGCACGTAAGTCTGCATCTCCAGGTCGAACCGCTTCTTGTCCTGCTCTGCCATCTCGTGGAATCGCTGCTTCTCTTTCTCTGACATTGTCTGGGGGAGAAATGTGGAATCTTAACTTAAAGCGGCCAAATCATTTTTACTTATACTTAAAGTTATCGAAGTTTAAAACCAGAAGGTAACTGATAGGGTTTTTTTATCTAATTTCTCTCAAATTTCGGTTTTCTAAAACAATGTTGACTGATGATTGCGATGAATCGTAATTTCAGTTCTCAGATTTGAAACTTATCTCGAATTCAAGACAAAGGTTTGTTTTTTGAGAACCTAATTGACTTGATGACTGAGCATCTCTTAAGAATAGAGCTGTAAAATGTAAGTAGGTTATTCCGAAAATCCTTAAATAACGCTATTTTATAAATGTCAAAGGCAATAGAAGGGCGACTGCATACACAGAAGCCATTTTATCTTTAATCAATCTTGAGTATGGACTTAACAGATCTTTAGATAAAATCCTAAAACTCACGATTGATTATACAATGCATTGTTTCATTTACAAGTGGAGTGATTTCAGTTATTTATGAATATTTGGCACTCAATATAGGTACTAATATTCTGCCAATTTTTCATGTCCAATGTGAGTGATGATCAAAATTGTACAATTGGAAAAATTATAAACTTACATATCGACGGTGAAGTGCCAATACCTCCTAACTGACAAAGTCAAAAATTTACACAAACTGAAAAAAACGTTTAATTTCTTAATAAATTAAAAAATAGTTTATATATTTATTAATTTAGAATAAAAATAATGAATTATAAAATAAAAATATATAAATTTAGCATAATATATATTATGCTAAATTTATATATTTTATGATAGTGTAGTAGGTATTCGGTTAGATAGGAGGTATTAACTTTGTATTTTTTCTTTGTATGTGATAATGATATGATATTTAGAAGGTATTGGAATTAAGAAAACACCGATATTTTTTATCAGAACCTTTAATTTGTGAATAAAAAGAAAAGAAAATAAACACAATAAATAAAAACAATGTAACAAAGCAATTTTTTTGCTTACAAAAAACAATTTAACGAATGTAGCTGCTTAGTTAAGTAATTAAAAAAGAAACAATAAGTCAGCAAAAATCAATTAAATTAAACAGAAGAACAGATTATTATTCGTGAGGTAAATTGTCATAAAATGAGTGACAATCTCTTGGCAAGACTTCTTTTAATTGTTGAAGGTGATTAAATTTGGTAGAAGCTATGGGAATTGGTCCAACATGCAAAGCTGTGTAAGCGACAGAATTCAGTTTTTTCGGTCTAACTGGTAACTCTGTCCAATCATCATCAAAGTTAAGTTTGTAATAAATAGTGCCATCAGGTCTATATTGGATGACTCTCAAATCAACAACTACAGGATCGCCTGCTTTTCGACCGGGTCTTATGGTGCTGTATCTCCAGTTTATTTTATTATTGTAATCTTTAACAAAATCATGGTTAATTTGTATGGCTTCATAAGGAAAAGGATTTATCCGTGCCTCCTTCGTTACAGAAATATAGTCGCTGGGAAGATGTATCTCCCTATTTTTTAGCTTTCTTTCGATCGCAGCATGGACTGCGTCGCATTCCATTTGCGTATGTCCAGGCTCTAAGAACTTCTGTGTGATAGTCACTTCATGTTCAACACTAATATTCAACAAGCCATTTGCCATTATATTGTTTCTATTTTGATAGGTGCATCCATCTGAATAAATGACTATAGGCAATCCTTTAGGCAAACAATAACTCACGATGTAATCGGACACAAAAGATGTGAAAGTACTAGCGGTAAGATCTGCGTTTGTTTCATCAAACCAATAACAGGAGGCGTGGTGGGTAACCAGGTCATACATTGTGAAGTTATGACACGTAAGCTTTGTCTTAAAGTATAATGCGCTAGCTGTTAGATAAGGGCATACTTTTACAGACTCTAAATCCATAGACAACAATATGAATTCGCCGGATGTAGCTTTTTTTTTGTCCGTTTCCTTCTCTTGCCTCGCTCTATTTTTGCGTCTAATGTGTTGTTCATAATCGGGAGTACTAATATTCCCTACTGCGTGGCCACAGCAGGTATCGCACATGTCCTTTTTTAAGGTGTATAGGGAAAGATTTTTCTCGTGAAACAGTTTCTCGAAAGTAAAGCGAGAAAGTAAAGGTTCTTCGTTTTCAGTGCAATGTTCTTTGTACTGTTTATATAAATCACTCAGAGAACGGTAAACAGGTTCTAAATACAACTTTGATGTTTCCTTCCTGGCATAGTGAGAAGGTAACTTGGGAATGTTATCTAAAAAGTTGCGTGCGGTAAGAAGCTTTCGCTGTGTTCCAGATTGTGGCGTTCTGACCCTGATTGCATTCTGAATTTCTTGACAAGGAATTACTCTATCACTCGATTTTTTGACCCAAGATTGAACTGTGTAAGACCCCAGACACAAAGTATTTAAAAATGTGGTTCTGCAAACCTGTAAATTTTGGCCTTTGTTCATCGGCAAAAAGTAATCGAACGTACCTTCACGTCTCGATCCCTGATCACTTGTTTTGCGTGTCGTACCCTTACGATTTACAAGTCCGAGTACATACACTTTGCGCTGGTCCCAGTTCATATTTTTCCAAAAACGGTTGTGTATTTCGTGACGTCTTTCATCATCAAACTTTTCACAATTTCGCACCTTACTCTTCCTACAAAACTGCGAATTGCACCTATCACCTAATGTTCTAGCAGGTCTCACTTTATCTTGCCTCAGTTTTCTATTTTTTGGTTTTGTGTATCCCAAATATTCCTCTCCTATCATACGAAGTTTCTTATTTTTTAATTTTTTCCAGTTATCCGGGTCACGTTTAGCTTGGCGTTTTCTTCCTTCGTTTGGATTACCGTGGTAAATGCCCAATGACGTGGACGGTTCATCTAAAAGTAACCCTGGACTAGAATTGTTCGACTCTTGATCATGATCAGGACTAGGACAGTAAGTTATGTCACTATCATTGCCGGAATAGTCACCATCATAGGAATACGTTTCGCCTATTAGGTTATTAGGTTCAGATTCTAGTATCTGAGAATACTCGTAATTACAAAAAAATGAAGGTGGAACTGAGGCGCATCGTTTTTTTCTGTTGTCTTTGGTATCATCGTAAGTGAGAGCGGACATTGACAAACTACGCCCTCTAACAACAATACGAACATCACTGAAAATATCAATGTTGTTTCGTTTTCCATAGTGTACTGTAATTGTAGGTGGCAGCGAAGAACAACGTCGTCGTTGAGTTAGAAAACGGCTACGCTTTGGAATGTTTGAAAGGGAATACGATTTAGTAATCTTACATCTCTGCTTTGTTATTTGGTTGTCATTATCGCAGCTTAATGTTCTGATTTCAGGTGTCACTTGATCAAGCGTATCTGAAAACATATCAGAATCTAGAATCAATACAAGAATTTGTTAACACGGAAATTACAACTCACTAGGTAGGTAGGTAATCCAATAACTTACCCGAGTTAGAAGAAATAGTAGCTTCAGGCTGTGTATTCTTCTCGCGATCTTTCAGTATATTAAACATCTGTCCAGCTCGTACTCCCTGATAACGCCTTGCCATTCGGGACATTTTGCTAAAACAATAAAAGACAATACCTCCTATATACCTTAGATATCAAACAAAAACGTAGAAGAAATATCTCCTATCTACAAAAAAGAACTCGTAACGTTTAATTGTCATCATTAAATGAACAGAATATTACACCACTATTATGAAATATGACTTGTATTTCTTACCTGTTATCCTTTAGAACTCGTCAACCCGTGAATAACACCACGCAATTATTCTACAATTATTTTACTATACCTACGAGTAAACCAAAAGAACAAACACGCGCAAACACGAATTGCCTCAAACTGAATACTCGACATTATAAAATACCCTCCCTCCCGCCTCCTCTGCACCCGTGCACAGGTGCACATCATCGCGTCGGCGGCGCCACCACCGATTGTTAGTCGAAAACCACCAACGAACACGTATAGACGTGTCCCGAAAAAGTTAGGAGGTAATGCCATAAAATAGACACGTTGATATATTTAGGAGGTATTTCCACATTTAAATTGAATGCTGTTGCAACTAAAAATACACATAGGTGATTTCACTAAAACATGCGAATAACGCCTTTGAATTCAAAACGATAAAAAAGTGAATTTCTCGAAAAATGTCAGTTAGGAGGTATTGGCACTTCACCGTCGATATTTGGCATGATTTTTGTTAACAGTGGGTACTTATGTTCGGTTTTTACAGGAAATGTAAACCACTAGTCAGGGCTGTATTTTGGCACAATTAGTACCTACACATCCCTAAAATTTTAATTAACCAGCCTTCCTTTATCATTCCCACTGCTAGGACTCAGGTCTCTCTAATTTTTATATACCTATATCATTCTTCTGTGCGTGTGTATGTGACTGAACTCCTCCTAAACGGCTGGACCGATTTCGATGAAATGATTTGTGTGTGATCATGAGCATTCGAGAATGCGTTCGGGCAGAACATCCGTCTGTCGGGACCGCTAGTTATTTTTAGAAAACTATATTTTGAAAAAATCTTGTCAATTATTCCTTTGTTGTGTTTGAGTAAGATAAAATAAATAAACATTTCGATAAGATATAGATTATACAAAGTGGCGCGTACCTTATCACATTAAATTATACCACGTATACTACCTGGTATACTTAGACGGTATACAAAATTTGAATGAAATCCATTCACAAAACAAATCAGCTGTGCCTTACATTTTGTTACACGTAGCTCGACAAAATGTATGGAACAGCAGATTTTTTAGTGAATGGATTTCATTAAAATTTTGTATATCATCTAAATATACCGTGTAGTATACGTGGTATAATTTAATGTGATAAGGTACGCGCCACTTTGTATATGGAAAAGATAGTCATACTAATTTGTAAGTTCTACTTTTTTAATATATTAAGGAGATCATGCCTATCTGGGCACTGTGAGACAGGCTCTGTCTTGTTCACATAGTCCTAAAACAACTATACATAACGTTATTATTACACAAAAAAACTTACATTCCACCTTTCAGCGCACTTCTTGGAGAACGCAGCAAACACAACATTCTCATCGGGATGCTTCTTCTTGTGTTCCTCACGGCACGTCTGCACGAAGAATGCATAAGCCGTCATGCGTCCCCTCGGCTTATTGTACGCCCTTGCCCTAGGCATCTTCTGTTTGACGGTTGCTTGGGCCTGGGCTATTAATGCCTGCTGTTGAGCTTGGTGCTGCAATTCCTGCACATTAAAGTTTCATTCTATGGTTTTGAACTTATTCTAACTACTAATACAGTAAAAAAAAAACTGAACATTTTTGACAACTAGATTGAAGGCACGGATGACATGGATCCCTCTTTGGTAGCTCATACCATATGATGTGCTTGCCTGATGTAACCGACTAGCACTCACTCATAGATTGAGCCAATACAAGTGTTTCAAATTCTCAACAAAACAAAAGTCTGCAGTATAGCCTACCTATACTGCGTTCGCAATTTAGTTTCCACACAAGTTAACTAAAGTGTTTTTGGGAAAAAAAACCCCTTTAAGTCCCACACATAGTTTACTAGAATGATACGGTGTAACTTTACTATACAACCTGTTGTATGTTTGATTTGATATATATCATCCTTTTATGCAGGGGTAATGATATATATCCTAAACAGTAATGTGTAGGTATGTAATTCTTAAATCACCAATCCAAAACCAATCTGTTTCGAAGTATTACCTGTAATGTAGCAGATTGCCGTTGTAAGGCAGCTTGAATTTGTTGTTGTTGGACAGCTTGTAACTGTTCATGCAGAGTCTGTTGCTGTTGCTGCAGAGTTTGAGCAACTTGCTGTTGCAAAGCTGCCTGAGCTTGCACAATAGCTTGAGCTTGTGCTGGGCTCACTTGTAGTGTCTGTTGAAGACTTTGCTGCAAAGCTTGTTGCTGCTGCTGTTGTTGTTGCTGTTGCTGCTGCTGTTGTTGTTGCTGCTGTTGTTGCTGCTGTTGTTGCTGATGCTGCTGCTGATGTTGTTGCAACATTTGCTGCAAAGTCTCTTGCTGGCTTTGCTGCTGTTGCTGCAAAGTCTGTTGCAGTGTACGATTATGTTGTTGCAGCGCTTGTTGCAAATTTTGTTGCTGCAGCTGCTGATGCAGCTGATTCTGCTGCTGTTGGATTGCCTGGTTTTGCTCCTGTTGCACCTGCTGCAGAGTCTGGTGATTCTGTTGTATACCATTAGCTTGCTGATTATTATGTTCAGAATCAGGACTTGACTGACTTTGTGGCTGTAACAACAGAAAATATTTATTTATTTTTGCATATTACACAACTACAGTTCTGGTCAAACTTGATGGTTCATCCTAAGTAGGTACAACCTGTGGCTTACTCCATTTTGAGGCCCCCCAAACCACCACCTCAGGTTCCGAGTGGCCACATACTTTTTAGTTTGCCGAGTTGATTATATTACAGAGTTGATTTTTGGATATTAGTTTAAATCAATAACCAGATCTTTGAACACAGTCTTTACAGTTACTATGACAGAAGAACCAGGGTGGCTGAGGTTGGACTGAATTGCCGGGGCAGGCTTAAGAAACTGGCCAGAGAAACCAACACAAAGGGAGTCCATACTATAAGGAAGATCTTTGCTCAGCAATGAGACGCTTTATAAACACTTGTAGCTCAGGAACTGCCTCATAGAACTCCCAGAAAGCATACCTTAGCGAAATTAAGTATTTTTCAAATAAATTGAGCATGGTGTATCTTCTTCACCTCAGAAAAATGTTATACCACAATTTTAACTTTAATCATAATATGGCGAGACATTTAATTTAGATTGTATGAAGTACCATAATTCTTCCTAAAATATGATGCAGATATCAGGAATTTGCAGCAGTGACTTCGATGTACACCAAACTATTGGCGCCTACCCCACTACCACTTTCTTAGTCACTAATCGATTTTTTACAATAAATTACGTAAATTATCTACCGAGAATAATGTAATTATGTCACAGTGCATGGACCTTCAAAACCTTGAGAAACGTTGCATCTACATAATCTACTCTGGAACTAGAGAACAATAATTAATGTTGTTTCCTGAAAAACTGTAAATAAATAAATTCAGGAAGACAATGGATAATAACATAACACCTTGACCTTGACAAACTGACAGTGACACTGACATTGAAACGTGAAATCATTTTCCTAATAGATAATAGTAGTTAGTAGTTACAGTTAGTGCTGTCTTCTACATTTCGATCAAATCATTTCAACAGCTAGATTTGAGTAGAGTGCTACTTTTATTCCTATTATAAAATAAAATAAACTACTCAATTAATATTGTTGTGTAGCTTGACTTGCATATGTTATTCCGGTTGTTTTAAGTATGTATGTAGGTTTATTCATGCAAGATAGTTAGATAGATACAGGAATTAAATAATTATTGTTTTGGGCTGTAGAAACCAAATCCAGTGAACTAAACGAATCAGTAAAACCAAAATAAAATCTTACTTTTTCTTAGAATTTTATTGGAACCTTATCACCAAGCTTCCATTTACCGAAGGGGTAAGCAGACATTTCACCTATTATGACAAGGCAGGGGGGCGAAAAGTTATTGGAACCATGCAGTATTCATAAAACATACAATAAAACGACTCTTCAGATTTGTTGAAAAGAATCGAATTTATTTGATATTCTTAGGATCACCCCTAGCAATCTACTTCAGAGTTTGTCAGGTTGTACCAGAAATTACTTTTTCAAAAAAAAATAATAACTGACCGAATGGTTTTTAAAGAAAAGAATGAATGAATTGTATTTTCATGTTGTAGTGACCAGTCATTATTGGTATTTTCGAAATTAAACCGAGTGAAAAAGGAAAGAAAAATATCTGTAAGTATATGATTTGTGAAATAAAAATGAATACAAACATCAATTTATCTGTTTTTAAAGATGACCGAAAGGCAAGTAAAGAATTTGAAGTAGAATATACAAGTTTACCTTTTTTAACCTTAAACAATCTCATAAATAGGTAGGTCCTGTATAAGTATTATTCCCCTGGTAATTCATTAAATTCTGGTATAATTATAATCTTTTTATTTATATTTTAATACGGCTGTTAAAGTTTCTCTTTGTTAGAATGATTGTGTACTATGATCTATTACAGTTTACAGTGTATATTGGTGGATTTTGCTTGCTCCAACAAACTAAATGGGTAAATTCCATTGTGTCTGCTGAAAATAGGTGAATTATAAAAATAAACGTTGTTAGACAACAGCACATAGGAATACTGATGTTTTATTTATGCAATGGGGAGTAAAACTGATTATACCTACCAAAGGTGCAAAACAAAAGATTTTTTTCCCTTTTAAAACGTGTGCCTATTTGAAAAGTTAGCCACTTTTGGACCTAACACAAAAAAGTCAAGATTCAAACCCTTAGATGCAGCCACATATCGTAAAATACCTACTCTTTCGCTTTGTTATATTTTTCATTTTGTCAAATAAACCTTTTCGTACCGTAGGAGAAGATGTTTGTTGCGACTCTACCGATCCAGATGCATACCACCATGGTTGTTGAGGAGATTCTTCTCTCGCGTTTGAATTTGACATTATGCGGTAATCATAACTCGGAGTTGAGGTATCACCGCCGTTGTTCGAAAATCCACCGGTCATTTTGTATGTATACAGTTGATGTGTTGAGGCGGCAGTGCTTCTTGCGATCTCCTCATGTAATTGTTGTTGATGCTGTAGTTCACCTGCGCCACCCGGCCACCACGAGGCATCGTCGCGCGCACCCCAAGCGTCCCCCGTCGCGCCCCGATCCCCCATGTTACTATCGTAGCTTGCGGTCAACCAGTTATTTTATGCCTCTTTGGTCACTTTAAAATGTTTCCTGCGTTCCAATAGCTGTTGAAATCATGTCCTTTCTCTAATATTGCAAATACTAGAGCGTTAAGCTTAAAGTATTGATAGAAATATATTTTCACTAAAACACTGTCACTTTTCATGCAAATCGGTTTTTATCACAAAGACTCAATATGATTATGTATGCCACATTATTTTTTAATCAAATTTATTCTATGGAAATCGAAAACGCACAAGGTCTCGCGTGTTGTTTAGTGAAAAAGCTACCGGCTGTAAGTTCCACTCCACACGCGTACGTTTTGTCTTCGTTTGTACTTTAAGTCAATAAAGTTGGCAACGTCGCAGAGTCAGACGCCAAACAAGTGCACACGGGCGCCCTCAACGCGCAGCGGCCATTTTAGAAACGTTCGAACATATACGAAAAGAGACGAGTGTGCACGAACTGGCAACAAGCTCGTCCAGCAACCGGTCAATAAGACGATTAGCGCAGCCTCGGCTATCCATGTTCATACTGAAATTCTTTTGTTTATAATTCAAGTAAATTTACATAGGTACCTTTAATATGAACATTTCACATCTTACATAATCAATAATGTATTTCATAGAACTAAGATGTCGATAAATACGAAATTAAGTTCTTGTACTAATAGAAATTGTATTTACATACTAACTAACTGTACAGAATTCATTATTTTAAGATTAGTTTTGTGAAAACTAGTAGTAAATTGAAGGTATAGCGTTATTTAAAATTAAATGGGTTCCCTAACTATCGCACAATTTATAAAACAACCTACCTACTTGTAAGCTTCTAAGCTTTCAAGGCCACGGGTGTATGAGTAAAAAATCGGCCATTTTTTATGGAAACTGGCTTAACTTTGTAGAATCGATACGTACATTTTGTGATTTCACAACTTGTGAGAAGTCCATTAAAAGAAACTGTAAGAAGAATACTTATGTACTTACACATATTCCCAGTATTTCTTGTAGATCGAATAATCTGTATCATTAATGATAAAATAGGTAAAAGTGTTTGACCACCTTGTTTAGAAATGTTATTTTTTGTCATAAATGTTCTTTAATCAATGCTGTTTAAAATATAAGTGGTATAATATTTAGGAATATATGTAATTCCCCATTATTTATAAACGTCGCTCACAGCTAAGTAATGATTAGCGACTGTAGCCATACAGTTTTGGCGTTTTTACATAAAGCCATCTACCAAAAGTAGCAGCACAATTTTAACATATCTATGTAGACACTGATTTCTTTTAGTTACTTACACCTCAACACCAGTAGGTAATAATTTAATAATTATCCAATCATTTCTGTACCAACGTTGATGTAGTGGCGAATTAATAGTATAGTCCATTCATTTGTACCTATAGTATTTGGTGTTGTGGTACTCTGGAATTTGGTAAGCACTCCTCTAGCAGTTAGCTGCACATAGTCTCTGGGTGGGTTTGCCAGCTGGGGCCAAGCAAAATCGATTTAGTAGTACTTAGTGCTTATTAATTTGGTGTATGATAGACGGTCAGTTCTGTTGTAGGGCGATTTCGAACTGTCGATTTACTTGAGGGCTTAGGCCAACATTAATTAACAAGCATAATTTAGTTTGGTGGTTTTAACGATTGTCTTAAATAAAATGATTTGAGGTTTAGCAAAGGTCTGTGATGTTCTCTTAGTTTTTAAGGTAGGTAGATAGTTTAAATAATATCGTTTTGTAGGCAAGTCCAGACTAGGCTGCTGTACTATACCTCTCGTATTTAGTCTCGAAATATTAAATTCGCCAAACGACTGTCAGTAGCTGAACAGCACTCCCATTGCCGAAACGTGCTTACTTTAGGACTATATAAAATCAAAAATTTAACAATTAGGTATATCAAAACTAGTTCTATCGCTTCTACTAACTCGTCGTTCTCTTGCCCTTATCTCAGTCTTTATGAGGTCAGCGCAATTTGTCTTCTTCTTTTATACTTCTCTATAAGTCGTCATCTCAGTAGTCACCCTCCCTCTTTCAAGCCATATCATGTTTCACACTGTTCATGCATCGTGCTTTGGTCTTCCCCTACCCTAAAGCAATCTACATTACTTAGAAATTTCCTCACAATATTTTCCTAATTCCTGCGCATCAGATGCACATACCATGACAATTGACTTCCACACAACTTTTCAGTCACCGCCTCACCGTTGATACTTTCAGACATCCTCTAATATACTCAATAACTTATTCTATCCAGTCGCGTAACACCACACATTCCTCTTTGTGTTCTGATCTCAGCTGCATGCATTTGCCTCTCGTTCATCCGTTTTGTGGCTTAACATTCTGATCCAGTACTTCGTCTATCTCCATGGCTTGTCCTCACTATTATCCTAAAATATCTTCGTTTACGCTCGAGTACCTCGTTCCCAGCAGTAAACAATGTCACAGTGCTGCTTCTTTCACACCTACTCTGCATTACTGCATCGCACTGACCATGCTTTTACAATTATTGGGCAGCTCATCTCAGGAATGTTCACCCACATCCGACGCGCGACGCGGTGCGGCTCTCTTCTAAGCATTTCGAGGAGGAGAAATTATGCATCATTTATTTCCTTACCAAGTGACAGAAATATTCATCATACTCTAAATTTACTAGTAACGTACTTTTTTTGAGAGTGGCTGAGTATGGACCTGAATGGCGTGCAATTGGAGATACGTATGTTCAGCAGTGGACTGCTATAATATGCTGATGGTGATGATGTACTTTATTCATGGGACTTTACTCACAATTTTGAATCAACCGATCAGAGTAACTTAATGGTTTGCTGGGTAAAAACTCGACTTTTTAAATTAAACTTAGTTTTCTCGATTCTGGTACTGATGGCTGCTGGTGGTCTATGAAGCACCAGAATGTGGTGGTCCAAGCATAGGCCACTCATGTAATTCGTTAAGAGCAACTAAGGTGTGTTCTCTCGTTCCCTGCAATCCCTGCTAAACATAACAGTTCATAAAATCATAATATTCATAATAGATCAAACTTCAGCAGTGGACGTCCCTTTGCTTTTTGTTGCTCCTATATATTTTCTGTTCCGACAAAGGACCGCAATGAATATTTTCAGACAAGGGGTATGAAATGCCGTGCGCCTTGGATTGGAAGCCCTTACTATCAGGTTTTTTTAACCTATTCTAAGAAAAACTGGACTGATACTTTATAAATTATATAGTAAACCAGTTTTTGAACGATTTTGGCTTTCTGTTATTTGTGCATTCTGTTTAATATGATGGTTGATAACAATTTGTAACTGATGAATACTTTGCCATTGGGAAAATTCGCGAACCTTTTTGGGTCCTAAAACATAAATCAATTAACGCTAAACCAAACCTTTTGTGTCGCATCATATTATTAGGCACAGGCAAGAGAATCTAATACTCATATTTACATAAGTTATTAACTTATTACGTTGCGACAAGCATGTCCGTAAAAAATCATGCCAGTACCATTAATATTGTTTATGTTATTTGTTTGTTTGTGTTGTAACTTACCAATACAGATGGCATAAAGAACTTAGCGTAGTGAAGAGAGAAGACGAGGAAAGCTGACCTCACTATCATGTGGGACTAATACCTACTGGGAAGAGAGAGAGTTATTAAACATACCGATAAGATGCATTTGCATGCACTCTAGTCTGCTTACTAAAAATTTCCCAATAGAAATAGGTACGTACCGCAATAACCAGATACAATTATACTTTATGGAGTGTAAGACGCGAACTACGTAAGGCGTAACCGCGTAAAGGACTAGAGAGGGAAAAGTTGTTGTTGTATAATAATAATTAGAATACACAAATGACATTGGCAATCTGACACAGTTCAATTTTGTACGTGAAATTTATAACATTTATGCCAAGTGTGGTTTCAAAAGTATTTTGGCAACCATTATTAGGTATATGTATTTATTATTTACGCGTAAAAATCATAAGAATGATTTTGTGTAGGCATACGTAAGTATACGCGTAGGTGCACTACTTCATTTTAGACTGCGTCGTCAATGCGTCTTTCCCATCAAGGGTCATTAGTCTTTAAAAGTTAAATGCCCCCACCTTTTCAGAAAATGCCTGGTTTTACGCCGGTTACGTGCCGCAGCTGTTACAAAACATACCTACATACCAAATTAAACCGAACATACCTTACCTATATTGTATTCCGCCACTATAGCATTTTAAGTAGGTACCTACACATTGATGAAGGTGTAGACAAATCTATAATGCCGACCAGTTATTAATTTATTATAAACACATCCCCAAGAATGTAGGTAATTATTTTAACAAACTATAAGAAAAAAAATTGTAAGTAAGTACCTACTTAATTGAACAAGAGTTTTTGTCTATAGGTACGTACGTATACATGTATAATTTTCTTGACTCGGTTAAATAAGAAACTGGTTCATTCATAAAAATGAATTAAGTACCTACTTAATTTTCGCTAGCACTACTTCAAATTAATAATGGTCTTCAATCTTTGTTCCATGTTAAATTCCATACAAAAAAAAACATTACCTACTTTGTTTTGGATTAGCTATACTTACCTAATTAACTATTTTGGATAAAAACGCTGAATCTTAAAGTTTGAATGTATTTTTACTACATACATACAAACAAATTCGTAAAAACCAGACTACATACACGTTCAATGACATTTGGTAAAATATACAAATCTTTCCATTGATGACTATATCATAATTAAGAACATTGTTATCTACCTATTACTTACCTACTATGACATTGTTATGTATACATATATGTACATACAGTATTGTCACCTTACTTCGGCACTCGGCAGCCATTTGCTTACAAAATTAGAATGTAAAACTATAAATATCGTTTCGAGCCGATCACTGAGACTATTTAAACCACAGAAATAATTTACGTAACACAACTTTTTCGTTTATTATCAAATTAAATGGTTATAATAGGAAATAATGAAACTCACCGAGATTTGTGTTTATTATAAACGAGCACACGATTTCAGCGCTTATTACGTAGGGAACTTTGCTGCGTTCGTCGTAATGAATACATGAACAGACGATGTCAGTGACAAAACATTCCGATTGGCTTAAATTAAATGCCCCGCCATTTTTCAGCCAATAACTGAGCTAGCCTTAGCTTTATTTTTTGTTTATACTACAATACATAGATACGTTGTCATATTGTATTCATGCACACATTCACCAAAAGAACTGTTTTCGTTTCGCGGTTCTAATCGTGTTACGCTAAAATAGGTGCTATTCACCATCTCAATAATGGCCTATTTTATAGGTGCACCGTAACTTGACGCGAGTGAATGAGTGAGTGAATGAAATGACAAACTAGTAATAATAAATTTGTAATGGCGATGCCATCGGTCGGTGCGGGATACGACGAGACAAGTACGAGTCGAGTCATTTTTATTCAGCGGCTGCAATGCAATTGACTCTCACAGAAGCACCGCGGATACAATAAATTCATGTTCATTATAGTTCTGAGTTTAGCAGTCACCTGACAAAAAGCGTCGAATACTTAGGCAAATCTAACGATTGAACAGTTGCGAAGTAGCAATGGACAATTTGTTGCTTATGTGCAGTGATTAAAGAATTACTATCTTCGTATAGTGATCGGTGTGCAATAGACAAACGGCCGGGTATTTGTTGTGATGATTTTAATTGATTTATTTAACACAAATGTTCTGTGTTGTTATAAATCATAACCTCAATTCTGTGTCATTGTGAATACGTCGAACTGTTTTCCATCGCCTGGTGCGAGGTGTAATAGAAGAGTTCATTTTATTCGTTATATATGATTCAACGGGAGTATCAAATGAACAACGGGTTTAGTACAGGAGAAGAAGATTCTAGAGGTAATTCTGACCAAATATGTTGCCTTATGGATGACGGCGAAAGCTGCAGGCGACCCGCAGGCAACGCCTCGTACAGCAAGCGCATACAAAAGACTGTCGCCCAAAGAAGGCTAAAACTTAACATTGACCCTCAGGTATGTCACACACTTTTTTATTTAACTTTCATTATTATCAATCTTCAGTGGCTTGAACACAATTGCAATTATTATGTTGGCTAACTGAATTCCATATGTTATTTTCAGGCCAGGCATACTTACATTTGTGATTATCATAAAACAATGATTCAGTGCGCAAGGACAAAGCAGAGGAGGCCTAAGGACTCCGAGGATGACAGCAATGAGGCAGAGTTGGACTCACCTGAAGTAGACTGGTTCCAATTACAAGTGAACACATTGAGGAGATATAAAAGACATTATAAGGTGCCAACAAGGCCAGGATTAAACAAAGCTCAACTAGCTGATGTATGTATTGCATTACTCATTTAATCCTCTTTTTAGTATTTTCAGTGTTTATGTAGTTAATACCTAAGAAAATGTTGGTTCCTGTTTGTATATAGCAATTATTAAAAGTATGTTTGATCTTTTCCAGGCTATCCAAAAACATTTCAAATCATTACCTGTGAATGAAAAGGAAATAATGACTTATTTTATTTATATGGTGAAGACTAATGGTAACAAGTTAGACCAGAAAAATGGGATGAACTCTGACTCAGTGTAGAATAATATGTGACTGTAATTTATAGCTGAAGTGTGTAGTTTTAACATAGTATAATTAGATTTATAAATAGTTTTGATTTTATTTTCTTCTTATATTTTCGATCTGCATTCTACAATAAAAGCATAGAAATATAGATTGAGAATCAGTTGCAAAGATATTTGAAGTATATTACTTCATGCCAAATTGTAAACTTGCTAAATTCTTTAATGATTTGAATGAGTGAATGTTTAAAAATGTATTATTTTATTATTCCACACCACTTGCATCCACATGAACTGCTCTATTTATTTTCAATTGATATGTTAGTGTAGTTAGATAATATTTTTCTGTATTATATTTAAATCCTTTCAGTGTCAAATGTTATGATTGTTTATTGACGAGGGACATGCAATGGCTAATATAATACTGTTAAGAGAGATTATAATAACAGGAAGTTTTAAAATGTAAATTTATTACATTTTATTTAACAAGTACATGTGTATTATTTCAGTCTTCCTCCGAATCTGATGAAATTTCTATCCATTGTGAAGCTCCATGCTTTGTTTGTATTTCTGCAGTTTGGGGTTTGGATGCCACAACTGTGAACAATTGATTTAACCATCACATACAATTATGCAAACCAAGTAATGAATATAATCTAAAAAATTAACAAAACCAAACATGCATGTGAGTGAATAAGAATCAAGAATTTATACTGACCATCATATTTGCTAGGCTCTGGGTCAGAATCAGCATCCATTATATCGTCATCAACCTCATCATCAATATTATAATGTTTGAGTTTAATATTCAAATCCTTTTTACTCAAACACTGCAGGTGATCTTGTGTTATTACATCTGAGAAGTTAATCTTCACTCTTTTTTGTCTGGAAATAACGCAATTCAATTTTATTATAACAAGAAGTTGCATACAGTGAATCCAAATTATTCTTTTATGAATTTCTCAGTCTGGATGTGTGCCTAACCAGACAGTGACAGTAGGCTCACCACCTTACATGATTACATGATATTTGAACATAACTGATGACACCTTACATGATTACATGATATTTGAACATAACTGATGAAATGTGGATATACAGGGTTATTGGTAATACGTCGGCAATCCATTAAGGGGATGTAGGGGAGGTCATTTGCAACCAAATGACCCCTTATGACCTCTATGCAAATGTCAACCATTTTCCAGTATTTTGACATTTAATTTTTTTTTTTTTTATTTAAAAAACGTTGCCCCACACTAGGAATTTCTCCTATATCTTGGGTGCGTTTACAAACATTTAAACTCGCGTACACAAACATCATATTTGAAATTGTATCTCGTTGGATAGCTGAGAAGTTGTAAATATTTTTGGTACATTCTTTTGATAAAGCATAACCATGTTTTTTTTGCAGAAATCAACCATTTTAGTCAAATAATCTGCTCAAAATGATGAAAATTGTGTGCTCTGATTAAAAAATATTAAAGATAGCTGTTATTTTATGGTTGAGTATTATGTATTGAAATAGAAGCAGATATTATAATAATAATTTTAAAAAAATCATACTTTTTATACATGTTCAAAGTCGTAGCAAAAAAAAAGTCAACTTACTCAGAAATGGTTGACATTTGCATAGGGGTCATAAGGGGTCATTTGGTTGCAAATGACCTCCCCTACATCCTCTTAATGTATTGCCGACACATTATCAATAACCCTGTATATACTTACTATACACACCTTTGGAAATTACAGGCGTGATGCTATTTTATATAGGCGAAAAATGAAACTTGAGTAGAACTAATTGGACATTGAATTAACCCATGACTAATAGGAATTATGATTATGCTTATTTCTATAGTACCGTAAAACGGGGTGAATTCCCGGAAAAGGAATCTTAACATTGAAATAATATAGTTTGTTGCCAAAAAGGACTCTAATGTGTTTACTGTATTATAACAATTAACGATTAAGTGCCCTTGTTGGTAACAAACTATAATTTCAACATTAAAATCCATTTTAAAGTTTCGTCCCGCTTCACTCCTACATCCCTATTCACCCCGTTTTACGGTACTTTATACAAAATTTCATTGACTTCACAGTCATCTTCATTCGATTATCTATGTATTTAATTACTATTATTAATGTGGTACACCAATGTACCTATCTATTGTCAATGATAAGGATTTGTTTGCAACTTTGAACTCAGTTTGTGGTTTGTTTATTTATTCCAAAAAGATAAAATTTAGTTGGAGGATCCATAATTAGGTGTTGTGGTTAGAACTGTAATGTCTGTAAACAGACCTAAAAAAGACTCGTAAATCATGGTTCTACAGCTGCAAACTTGGACACTAGTCCAGTAATCAGTTTCAATGTTTCTTTTAAGTCTTGATAACAGATAAAAGCTACTAACAAAATCTTGCAATGGATCCACATTTTGCATTCATCTGCATGGATCCAACAGGCAAGATTATTTCCTTTAGAAAGTTTGTTGGTACACCAAAGTTTGTAATTGCACCAGCTAACCTTGGAAAGGTTGGGCAAACCTTTCCAAGAAAACAGGCATGATGGTTTGATAATGCCTGCTTTCCTAAAGGGGTAGCCAGAAGTGTACCTATCTATAGAACATATAGAGGGTCTGAGGGTCTTTCAACAAATAGGGCGGGTCGATGTTGACAGTTTGTGGCGGCCATGTTGTTTTGGTGGCATCTGTCAAATGCGTTGTTATTTCGTCAGTTACTGATGCCAAATTACCATGGCATGTTACACGATTGAGCAGCACGTCCAATTGATAAAACTTTATTATCAAAATGAGTGTTCAAACTCAACTCAAACTCAAAGCATTTATTTCAAATAAACCAACTACAGGCACTTTTAAATTGTAAAAAAAAAATTGTTCGTTAGTGCAAACGTTGCGCGCATTACGTCCATTTTACGGCAGACGTGGTGGCCCTTCAAAGTCGACTCTCCAACGTTTGGTGACCAAATTCGAGACGACTGGTTCGGTAAACAACCAACTAACACCCTTATGTCAAAGGAACGTCAGATCGGCCGAGAACATCGCTGCTGCCCGTGAGAGTGTGCAGGAGACTCCGAGGCAGTCGATTTCTCGCCGTGCACAAGAACTCTGCCTTTCGCAGACTTCAATATGGCGAATTTTGCGTCGGGACTTGGGCCTACACACGTACAGTCAGCATCACGATGCGGGTACCCCCCTTCAAAGTAAATTTTAATACAACTGGGGTACCCAATTGATGCAGCCCACCGTACAAGATCCAACTGACCCAGGAGCTCAAAGTGAATGACCGTAGACAACGCCATTTGTTCGCTGACTGGGCTACAGAACGTTTGGAAGAGGACCCCGCTTTTGGCCGAAAAATCATCTTTAACGACGAGGCGCATTTTTGGATGAATGGTTTTGTTAATAAGCAAAATTGCCGTATACGGGACGACCACAACCCACATGAGGTTCACCAGGTGGTAATGCATCCACAAAAAGTTACTGTTTGGTGCGGATTTTGGTCCAGCGGCGTCATTGGTCCGTACTTCTTCGAAAACGATGATGGTGAGGCCATTACTGTCAACGGCGAGCGCTACAGATCAATGATTAACAATTTATTTTGGCCTGAATTGAACTATATGGACGTGGACAACATGTGGTTCCAACAAGACGGCGCTACGTGCCACACAGCGAGCGACACAATGGACCTTCTGCGTGAATGGTTTGAGGGTAGGGTTATCTCTCGCAGAGGTGATGTGAATTGGCCACCAAGATCGTGCGATTTGACCCCGCTAGACTTTTTCTTGTGGGGTTTTCCCAAGTCGCAGGTCTATGCCCATAATCCGCAATCAACCGATGCCCTGAAAGTCAACATAACGCAGGCCATCGCTCAGATTCAGCCGGATCTATGCAGTAGAGTAATTGAAAATTGGACCTCTCGGATCCGTGCCACCGTTCGAAGTCGCGGTGGACATTTAAACGATGTCATATATCATAAATAATGGCATAAATGGGACTTTCAAATAAAAAAAAATAATTCTTTAATATCTCACATACAGCTTGTTTTATTTAATTTCAACATCGACCCGTCCTTGTTGTAAGACCCTATATAATTCGCCAGTTATGTATAAGCCCCAAAGATAATACGTTTTAAAACGCTGGTTACAGCTGTTACCTTGCATCATCCTACTGGACAAATGCCTCCCCCATGAATTCCAGGTATTTTGTGCCCAAGCACAGTCACGGACATTAATTATTTATCAACCTGCAAGAACGGTCCGTTCCGCGCGATCATATAATCATTCAATGAAGCACAAACAATTCACACAAAACAATGCTCGCGAACTGCGCGTAAGCTGCTTGTGACGTGCGTGTAAGTACGTACGCGCGCAGAGTATGACGCGTCCAGGCCATTCGAGGCACGTAGTGTGCACGTGTGGATCCGCCTCTACGTCAATTTGCTGTACAACAACACCAATTTAATAATAACCCACCTGAGAGTATCATCACTGATGATAGCCTTCTTCACCAGTTCAACAATCTCTTTACATTTGTCACTGGCTCCCTGCAAGGCTTTGCGAACTAAACCAGCACTGGATAAGGCGGCTCCACACAAGTTCATTACACAAATCTCTTTGTACTGGTTGAACCCCACTATTAGGAGGCCTCCGCATGGGGTTGTCCCATCTTCTATGCTGCTTGTGCATACTGATTCTTCTAGGAAGTTGGGATCTGCTAGTAGGATACTGAAAAGTTTGAAATAAATCTTATAAGAATTATTTATCTGTACTAATATTACCTATAAAAAGGTAAAATTCGTTTGTTTGTATGTAGGGGATGTAGCGGTATCTACATCGCGACATATGCGAGCTGCGCGGGTGTCCAGTCAGTTCACCAAATATTAATTAAAAAATGTTTACTTGACAAGCAACGATTGGCAAAAACATTATTTGTCATTTCATCATTCTACAACAACAAGTTTACCAAATATTTCACTTAGCAAAATAATTATCGGATAAACTTTGATTTAATAACGTATTTTTTGACAAACAATTCATTATTTTATCATTTTATTTCATAAACAACGTTTGGCATAAAGACATTACTTACACAAATTGACTTAATATAACGTAATTAAAATAAAAAACACATTAGCATAAATTGCAAGTGTAGTAGTGTAGGTTCCTTTAAACCCTGCAGACAGAAATAGGAGCCCCGCACTGCGGGGCTCCGTCGACCTGCTGACGGAAACGCTAACCCTAGACGGTCGACGTCACGGGGAGTTAGGTTCGGTTATGTTTCTTAAACCAATGAGGAAATGTATAGTAATGAAATGATATTTAGTAGAAACGTGATTTATCCTAATGAATCTAAATGAAAAATGTTTAGATGATTAAATATCATCATTTCATAAAATAATAGTTTGCCAAATAAATGTTTGTAAAACGAGCGTTTATAAAATAAGACATTTGCGGAATAAGTTGTTTTCGAAATAAATAGTAGGTAATACGAAACGTTGGTTGTAAATTGAAAATTTTTCAATGGAGTTTTCGTGAAACTTTAGTGAACAAGCTGCGCGTCATACTGACGAGTGACGTCACGCAAATCCTGCATCGCGGAAGCAGAGTTTACCGCGCGACTAGCTTATATACAACTTCCCGACGTCAACCATCGGGCAGTTGCCCAACAGACACGACACCCGTCTGGTCGGAGGATCCTCCCATTTCTATGGAGGTATGAGTGAACTATCCACCCCATTCCTCGCACCTCTATAGGGATAATCTCTAGAACTACCGGTCGAATTTGAAAAAAATATTTTTGCAAATATTTGATAGCCCAATTCTTGAGGAAGGCTATTTAACATCACGCTAGGACACTTAGGAGCCTAGCAAAGCTAAAACGAAATAATAGCGCGGGCAGGCGATGCGATGCGACGAGGGTGGGTCGGGGCAACAAGAAATTTCACATGTCATGTCCGTGTGAACTGAGGGACCTAGTAGACTTAAAATAATTGTAGAACGATTCTGGGTTTCAAGAACATTCATTAAGCCAAATTCCAAATTTCACTTAAATAAAAGTACCTATAGGTATGTACGTACCTATAGTATGATTTGTAAATAATTTTGTCAACTTTTTCATTCAATACACTTACGCCATGTATTATCATTAATTTAACCATACAACCTTGTTTTCATTCCGTCTAGTGCCATTGTGTGGTGACACTACTCTATCTGTTTTCCTGTTTTCATAGGATTACTAAACTACTCGTAATATTATCTCGTCTATGAAATAATCGATACACAATTTTAGTTTTCCATTATTAAATAGAAACTTTTTACTAAAAGTTAAGTACATTAAACTTTCAGATTTTCCTTTCGCTAAGCAGCTAGCACACACACATACGTCAGCGTAGGTGAGGATTGTGAGGCGTAGGAGAAAAAATAACGTTTATATTTATTTAATTCGGTAATATTCACAAAAATATTTATCTGTGTTGTGTGAACTGAGGGACCACCGTTTAGTTGTTTTAAGTAGGTACTTATATTTTTTTCTTTAATGCCTTGTGGTTTATTATTGAGTAAATATCTTTACAAATTCTTTACTAAATGTCTGTATTCACAAAACCATTTTTTTTTAATACTTTCCGAGGTCTGGCTGATGGTCTGTGGGAACTGAGAGACCACTTTTTGAGCTGTAGTTTTTAACATAATTATTTTGGTTACAAATTCCCAGATTCGTTCTACAATTGTTTTCAGTCTACTACTAAATCCTGGCATTTTTATTTTGCGAATTCCCAGTGTTTCTCTCAGTTCACACGCTCATAATTTGATGTGGGCCGAAGCTAGTTAAGTATATTTTGCTCAATAAATGAAATTGTCCTAAGGATTATTTCTTAAAAACTAGGGCACCGCAGTGATGACCCTGACTTCACCATATTCAGCTGAAAATGAGATTGGGTTTCTACTCTAAACATTTAAAGAATAACTGGAACATACTACATTCACATTTGCAATGTTATGTGGCAACATTTAATATTAGAGCAACATCAATTAGTCTTCAAAGATGTGTGAGAATGATGATGTGCGTGTGTTGTTCTTCTTAAATGTTATTCTTTCTTTCATTTCATACATAAAATAAAGCTTAAAATATATACTTACTCAGTATTAAATATAGCTATAGTACTGCACACAGGATAATGAAACAGCACAGTAGGTATAGGATCCTTCTCGGTAATATCATGAATAATGACACTGTCTCCGCTACGAGTCACGTCAGGCCTCTTGAAGTGTGCCAAGGCAGTTACAGTTGCTATGCTTGCACATTCTATGAGGTTGCCATCATGGTTTAGGATTTTGATGTCTACCCTTAGGGACCAGACCTGGAAAATGTTGGAACAGATGTTATTATTGAAGATTGTGAGATGTTGATCATATGTGTGATCAGATAAATAAACCAGACAAGAACAGTTTTGGTTATCAGCAATGAAAGTCACTTGCAAACTTGTGCTTAGTTGAAAAAAGACCAAAACAATTTATTTTGAGCTAATCTTAGTAGAACTGCTCTCAAAAGGGTGAAGAAAAAATTGTGAGGAAACCTGCACAACATAGAACCAAAAATTCGAAGATATGTGATATCTATCAAACTGCATTGGGCCCATGTGGTGGATTACAGCCCACCGGGCCCTCTCCCTCTCACAGAGAAAAAGCCAGTGTCCCAACAGTGGGAACATAATAGGCTGAATATCCTATTAAAACAATTTACAAACACCTTTATTCCCTTTCCTAAAGTAGCATAAATTATTTATTGTTATTGATAAACATTTCTGTGAATTTCTATGCTCTATTGACTACATAGCATAATACATCTTTGTTGATAAACAACAATTCCAATATAAATAAAGCAACTTATTTTGCAATCCTTATCAGTATAAAACCTTACCTTTTCTTCAACAACAATGCACAAAGACTCAAGGTCAATGCACTTGGAGTCCTTGTAAGCTTTTTCAAGCATTCTATTCAAATGTACAGCAAGGTCTGTCTGCCGATTGGCTTCAATGTGTGGTGCTGCCATAGGATTCATCTCTACATTGATATAGAGCAAACCCTCGTTTGGCCTGATTTGTTTGGGCTGTACCACCTCGCATGATACTTGTGCAAGGGTTCTGCAAAGTTGTGAAAAAAAAACTTAATTCAAAATAAGAATTATGTTCTCATGGAAAATTGTCTGTGTGTAGCAGATAAATATCGTATTGGATGAAAATTCAAGGTATTGTGAAAGTTTAGAACAAGACTAAGGGGTAGTTTACTGGTGGGTTTGGTAATATAAACTTTATTATTTGCCATACTTAGTTTCTCCCAATGATACAATACAGCTGCCATATTCGGATCCAAAAGATATGTTCAACGTCCTGCTTTCATTGTAATTTCTGCCATCTAAACGCTGCAATCAAAGCTTAAGTTTGAAAAACTTGTAAACTGTAAATAAATTGTGTCTAGAATCAAATTGAAACCGCCTTACATGTCCCTCTGACACTATTTTATTAACAAAGTTCTTTTCGCAGTTCGACAAATATACATCCCTCATATTTTCAAGTTTTTAAACCATTTACAATAATTATTTTAGAAATAAAAATAAGAATAGGTTATGTTTTGATCACGCTTTGACAATATATGACACTGTATGACAGTAATATAGTGACACTGACAATTCGTATTTTTTTTAATCCAAAGGGTGCGTTCGTCTCCAGATTTACGCTCGTCGACATACACTTGTTTTTTTTGTTTTGTTATAATGAGTTCTGTACTGTTTCTATAAATACTATAGTATAATAACATTTTATAGATTTTTATGTGCATGTTGTAAAATTAAATATGTGAGACTTTGTTTTTTAAGCTTTCCTCAAGATTCAGTGAGGTGTGGTGAATAGATATCAGTTATAGCATTAGAGCACGTCAAAGATCCGAAGAACTCATCAAGCCTTATTCTTATAAATACAGTATAAACAAAAAAATATAGGACAGTTCGACTCGCACTCATTCCTTGTTGCGGCGAGCCATTGAGCTAGGATAAGTCAATGCGGCGAGCACCATTGAGCTAGGAATTATAAGTCAATGGGCGAGCACAGAACACTATTACTCCTAGCTGAGGCGGCGAGTCTCGGTGTCATGGTCTCACAGAGCATGTAACTATAGTCTCGGTCGTAACATTTTATTGCTTTTGGTACAAAGCTTTGTGGATACAACTTTTAGCCCTTAGTCGATGCATCGACTATGAATTTACATAAAATACATTGTGTTTACGTAATTTTAGTTGAAATCAATAATTTCAACTAAAATTACGTAAACACAATTGGCGACAGAAGAGAACTTTTGCATGCGATTGTGTATCTTATTATTTATTAGTGATCGATGATCTTAGATTTCTAAAATTAATTTAAAAAAGAAACATCTCAATGAACTCGATATTTCCTAAACCGTCTATTTAAATGCACAATATAATTATGTTATGATTTTATGATATGGCAACGAAGTAGCACCGCGGAAATTCAAAATTCAATTCCAGACTTCCTGTTTCGCCTACCCTTCTGGGAAAAAGACCGAAGGAAACATGCTTTCCGAAGCTAATTAAAAGTAAAAAAGTAAAGTAAGTAAGTAAAGTTCCATTTAAAATTATTAATTTAGAAGAAACCCAGTCTCATTGTATTTTTCTAGGGAGAAGGGATTAAGAGGTTACTAGAAAATTTAAAATAACCAAAGCAGTCTACCCATTTCGTAACAACTTAAGATGGCTATCACAATTTTTCTTGTATTTGAGTGTTTAAAGAGTCTCACACTCAAATACAATAAAATATCATAAAAACATAATCACACATCTAAACTGGAAGTTTTGATGTGTGATTATGGTTTAGATATCGCCAAAAAAATATGCCTGTGAAAGTTTGATTATTTCTCTCGGGAGTGCTCTAAATAAATATCAATTTTTTTCTTGTATTTGAGTGTGTGAGTGTGACTCTTCAAACACTCAAATACAAGAAAAATTGTGATAGCCCTCTTATTACATATGTTTCAGGCAAATACTTAGGTACGTATTCTGTTGGTCAAAATAGCAAATATTATTATGTTTTCAAACCCAGTTAGACATGCAACAAAGAGTGAGCCAACATTTTTAAATTACACTAATATTTAATTTATAGGTAAGCAATATTTATGATGGCAGCAACTATTACGATGGGTCACCGTTTAGTGTACGTCCACACTATACATATTATAACTTTTAATATTTTCAGTAAGAACTGAGAATTATTAAAATAAACTGCTGCTTGTTAATTGTTTGTAGCTAGGAGGTTAAAGCCCATCATAATTATTCTGTGTGAATTTTCTTTTTTTCCCGACTATGCCAAAGACAAAGGAGGGTTATGATTTTTTTACTCAACTGCTGTCTGTAGAAGGAGGCTAAATGTATTTTTCCTTTAGGCGCGATTGGTCCAATTCGCGGTTGGTCCAATATAAAGTAATTCCGAAATTAAACAAGGTAAGTAGGTACTTAACACATTTTTATGTACCTACCTAAATAATGTACCCACTATACCTATTTATTCATAATCATATACCTACTATATTACAAATCATATCTTGTTTTCTCATTGCTCTCTTGTTGTTCATTCCCAAAACATTCAATTCCATTGTGTCTATAAAACGGACCCTGGCACTCGCCGGCCACTGCCGCGGCACCGTTCGCTCCGCTCGCTCGGCTCGTGCGTTGTGTGGTCACAGTTCTAACCTAAGTTAACTGCGAATTGAAAATTGGTTTGAACATTGGACCAATCGCGCCTAAACCGTACCTATTTTTCTAGATGAGCTTTTGGGAAGGGTAGCCTAGGTATCCACAGTAGTTTAGGTAGATACTGTATTGCTATTTGACACAGATAACTCAAAGACTGGTGGGTGGAAGTATTAGGTAGGTAAGTACCTACCTGTGTCTAGCTTCTCACCTTACGTTAGGTCCCAGACTCCCGCGGTATTGATTCCCAGCTCGGTCGGGTTCAGGTACCTACATAGTAGGTACATATTATGCCCATAGGTTTTCCTTTAAGCAAATTATTTACCTACCTACAGCTTTTAAATCCCGTGACGTAGGTAGATATTATAACCATAATATGATTCAAAGAACCGTTACCTACTTTGGGAATGATGCGAAATGGGACATAGGTAATAATTAAACATAGTTCGTTCCAGAACCATTCGGTATCGTATAAATGACGCACACTATAGATCACACAGAATGACAATTTACCGAGTAACTCGTCGTGCCTTCACCCATTAACGAGCTATGATTATTTACCTTTACATAATTTTATTGCCATAAGGAATAGTATGGATGTGCTTCATATGTTTTATATAGGGCTTTCTCACATTTTGCTATCTAAATAGGTTTAAAATGATAAAGAACGCGACAACTTTGAGCTGCTGTTCGAACCACTCTAATCCAAAGATCCAAATCTAATCCTTTAATAGTAGGAATGCAATCACCCGGGAAGAGCTATATTAAGAAAATGGGTCAAGATCTGGTTCATTACTTCTCCTACTTCCTAGTTTGCCGACTAACGAAAGGATGCATAGCCTACTTCAAGTCTCAGTTGCGGTAGGTACCTATCCATCTGTTCTGTAGGAATACCTCAAATTTTGACAATGGAGGCATTAGCAAACAGAGTAGGTACTCTACTCTGTTTGCTAATGCCTCCTTTGTCAGAATATAAAAGTTCAAACTTCAACAATAGTTTAATAACTTGAACAATAGTTCAAAACTTCCATAATATTGCGAAATCGTCAAAAGTTGTATTGATTGTTTATTACACTGGATGTCAATGTTAATCAAACGTGCATTACCGTAGTGTGGGGGGACAGTCGTGCCGAAAGGCCATGTCAGTGGCGCATCCTCGCAGTCGGCCGCAGTGACCACTGGCGGTCGCGTTTCATACACCGACCACCATAATATGTGTCCTACGGCGGAAATCGTCATCTTTATTATGCCATAGCGGCATGGAACTAATCATATCGTCGATATGTAACGCCACGTTCTGCGAAGTCCCTTACAATGATACTTATAAAGGTGACTTTTTATAGCAACTTTCTTAATTTGATTGTAAAAACATTAATTTTATAATTTTGTGTTTTTTAGCTTTAAATACATCCATGCACATTTTCATTATATAATACATACGGTAAGGGTTTGGCCGTCTCTCTAATTTATACCAATTTCTTTAGGGGTCGACTCTTTGGAGACTAAGGGCACCAATTTTATGAGTTTAATGAAGGAGGTCAATGGGAAGAATCTCAAAGTAACGACGTATAATGTAAGTTCAAGTGAAACAATTTTATAATTATACATTAGGATTAATACCTACGTACCTAGACCTTGTTATAAAAGTAAGTAGGTAGTTGTCCTTGTTGTTGTTGTTGTTAGAAAAGATTCGTTGAGAGTTTTCAACTTAGATAGCATAGGTCTTGATTCCCTATGTTTTCAGAACACGCCTCTAAGTTGGACTGAATTTCACAATGACACGGTGGTCGGCAGAGGCGTGGCTTTCACTATCATGGATATACTGCGGAAAAAATTTAATTTCACATATGATATTGTTGAGCCAAAGAAGAACTATGAGTTGGGGGCTAAGACGGGTGATGACTCCATAATAGGACTGCTAAATGCCAGCGTAAGTTTTTGTGAAGAATTTCCTATTAGTTTTAGTTTCCAACAATGTAGCAAAATAATTTCAATATTCTTAGGTACTTCTTTCGGCACTAATATCCCCTACACACAGTGTTCCGATGTTAAAAACGCCAAAAGCGCGAGGTTTGCTCATGCAGTCCCCACCCATTTTGGCTGGACCGGATGCATCCCCCTATGCAGGCCAGCGGTAATACAATACAGTGATAAATAATGATAAATAATTTTTCATCCCACCATCTCGGAAAGAGTATTTTTAATCTTCAATATCTGAGTGGAAAAGCCGTTTTTATTCTCTAGAGGATAAAGTAAATTGAATTTAGAACATCGTGTGCACTAAGTTTGTGAATTAAAAAAAACATTAAACCTATTTACTGCTACCTCTATGGTGCCGAATATATCATACAACTTTTTTTTAATTTGTTAAAAACTCAGACTCGGAACCTTCTTGGTGTTCTTTTTTCAATTTGCTTTGTACGCGGTTCTTTACGCGGCATTTTTTCACGTCATTGTTAAACCTTATATTAAAAACAAGAAACTTGAAAACAAGTGAAAAAACTAAAATGAGTGATTCTAGCGACGAGGAAGTTTGCTTGACGCCAACAGAATTGACTGAAACTGTTAATAATGCGCAAATGAGCTTTCTCCCTCAACAATCACGCGAGAAGTATTTAAAACAGTACGATATGTTCAACACGTGGCGACTAGCAAAAGGAGCCAAAACTTTCTCAGAAAACGTTTTGCTGGCATATTTTATAGAATTATCCGAGAACAAGAAAGCAAGCACTCTATGGAGTACGTATTCGATGCTAAAAGCAACAATACCTAAAGATGAAAAAAGACAAACATATCGATACCTATCCTAAATTAGTGGCATTTTTAAAAAGAGCCTCATCTGGTCATCAACCAAAAAAATCGAAGGTTTTCACAGTATCTGATATTGAAAAGTTTCTTAACGAAGCACCCGATTCCGTATATTTGGCGGCAAAAGTAAGTCAGTTGCACATTCAGTATCTACTTAAGTATATTAATCTCAATTAAATAGTATACTTAGTAGATGTTGATAGGCATAATTATGCGTTCATATCAATTTTATTCATTTATCTACTACAATACTCTTTACGTTACAGGTTGTTCTTATTATTGGAATAAACGGAGCATGTCGAACTAATGAACTAACACAACTTAATGTCAAAAACATTGAGAAACATTCAGATGACTTACTATTAATTAATTTACCTAATACAAAGACAAAAAGAGACCGCAACTTCGTCATTCGCAAGGAATACGTAACGATTGTTGAGAAATATCAAGCCTTACGCCCGCCTAACACTCCAATCAATCGATTTTTTCTACAGTATCGCAATGGAAAGTGTGTTAGACAGCCTATGGGTACTAATAAAATTGGCAGTATCCCACGAGAAATAGCAACATTTCTTGAACTTCCAGAACCCCTGTTGTACACGGGTCATTGTTTCCGACGAACTTCAGCCACACTTTTGGCTGATTCCGGAGCTGATCTCCTGTCCCTTAAGCGCCACGGAGGCTGGAAGTCCAATGCAGTTGTAGAGGGATACATAGAGGATTCCATCCAAAATAAGTCTAAAATATGTGAAGGCATCGTAGGAGCCATTACACTGAAAGAGCCTCAATCGGATCCTTGGACTGGCCCTTCTACATCAAAAATAAGCCGTTATGAAACACCTAACCATCTCCCTCTCTCTCCAACATTCACGCCAAGGGAATCCGATGAATCGGTACAACTATTAAGTATGACAGATAGTTTACCGAAAAACAGTACACAAGTGACTAACACCAATATTACAGTACCAAACAAAAATATTACACTCAATTTAAATAACTGTAGCAACGTTACTTTAAAATTTTCTTAATTATACCTTAGTATTATTTTGTTATAATTTAAAGATTATTCTGTAATACTTACCTGTCATAATGTAGTAATTAATACTTAAACTGAAATAAAAGTGTACCTATCTTGTGATTGTAAACGTTTTTTTTTTGCATTTAGTCATTTCCTCGCTGAGGTGGAATGAAAAGTTACGTGTTGCACTCGAGTGCAAAGATTTTTCACCTCGTGCTCTTTTGATTCCCTCGCTAACGCTCAGGATTCTAATTTTGAATCACTCGCTGCGCTCGTGATTCAATTTTAGAATCCTTCGCTTGCTCGGTCATCAAAATTGAACACGCGGTTAAAAAGCAACTTTGCACTCTTGTATAACAAATAACTATTATTTCTGTAAGTAGGGTTGTACAAACACTTTTACCTACACGTCAATCATATTTTTTAAACTAGATGAGGCCGGCGGCGGCGCCGGCGTTTCCTATCTTACTATTCTGATAAAAGAAAGGCCGAAACAAACTCAAAGGTCACAGTCTCTTTTAAAGTCCAGACAAAATCTTGGTCAGTAGGTAGGTAGGTACTTAAACTCTATGTAGTAAGTACATACTAATTTCATGTTTAAATTAGATCGGTAGATGCGTTTTAATCAAACCAACTTGCGACTGTTGTGTGATTTTTAAAACCAAATTGATTTTACATCACCTGGCAATTCCTGTTGCATAAAATGTATAAAAAGCACACCACACTAACCTACCTATTTTGAATATTCATAACAGAAAGTGGACATGGCTGCCGCGTTTCTACCGACATTGATAGCTTACCGGGAGAAGGTGACGTTCTCCATATACCTGGACGAAGGCGTGTGGGTGATGATGCTGAAGAGACCCAAGGAATCTGCTGCCGGGTCCGGTTTACTCGCACCTTTCAACGACCTTGTGTGGTATGGTGACTGTTGAATTCAAATGTAGAGAGATAATCTTCTTTTTGAATTGCCATTTTATCTTCTTGTCATACTTGTATCCGCTTACTAGGTAATTAATTTCATTCTACCTCGAACAACTTTTCATTGACTTCTGACACGCTTCTGACGTATCCACCCACCTATACCTAAGGCTTACCTAATCCCTATCTAAGCCCCTGCATCGGCTGCATCCCTAAATCACACCTTACGGTAGCTTGGTGGCTATATCCGACCCTTCCTATGTCTTGTTTCTATCATAAAACAATAATTGCTTAGGTACCTGGTTCTGGCTGCAGTACTAACATTTGGACCCTGCATCACATTCTTCACGCGGGTACGAACCAAGCTGATCACGGACGACGAAGGTGTTTTGCCAATAAAACCTAGCTTTTGGTTCGTCTACAGTGCTTTCCTCAAGCAAGGCACCAATTTAGCGCCAGAAGCCAGTAAGTATCAAACCCTATGTAGAAGCTGTAGTGTATTATGCTTACTACCTACTGCTCCACAGAAGAGGCTGATTGGTGTGCTCAGACTCGATCATCCATGTGCATGGTTCTAATTGCGGTGATTAAAATTTGGGGTTAGATATTAGAATGGAAACAAGGGTAGTGTTTTTCTATTAATAAAAGCAAACATCAAAATTTCGTCTCATATACTTAGGTACCTATGTAGAGAAAAAGACAGTTGGCACAACATGATTAAGTAAAGTAAATAAAAATAATAAAAAAAAACGGAATTACGACGCAGTACCTAGGTAGGTACTTGCCTAAAATATTATGTTCGGCCTGCCATCAAAATGATGATACGAGCATTACAAACTAGTTCCATAACTGCGGTCATTTCCTACCCTAGATCGTATCGCCACTAATGGTTTACGTAATCTATCACTTTTTGTCACACCCTTCCAACTTTCCATGTGCGACACGAAAAGTAATCACAAATAAATATGGTGTTAATGATCATTGTCAAAACATTTGTCAGGTCATCCTGATTACTGTTATTGTGTGCTTTTGATTAATGATGACGGTATACCTTTGGAAAGACAAGGTTAGATGTGAAACGTTTTAGATGGATATTACACAGGTTAACCTACCTACATACATAAGCTCACGCCTTTCTCCCAAGACAGAAACTAAAGAACGTCACCTGTTAAGTTAATCATCAATTTCTGCCAATAAAAATATCTACGATTGGGTGATCATATTGGATTTTTGTAACAATATTTAGGTAGAAAAGCCCGGAAATGTGAACATGAGGACCAGTAGCTAAGTAGACTATTAGCGCCTGTGGCGGACAATTAATTAGCGTCTGTGTTGCGATGCACAGTCGATCGAAAAAAGGCTCTAGAAGACATAGGAGCTTACATTTTTAAGTGTCGGTTTTTTGCTTGAAATGGCTTCTAATAGCAAATATCACATGCTTATTACATAGGTTACAGGGTTATATAGGGGCTTGTGGCTTAGTTATAACATCCGCACGGGTCGATCGATCAGGCTAAGCCACGCTTGCCGCGATTGGTCCGTGGATGGGTGACCATCTTTACATACCAAGACCCCTGCGTGCCTCGGAAAGCATGTTAAGCCGTTACTCCCGGGTGTCATTCGTGGATCATTGACAGTAGTTACGGGTCGTCAGAAGCCCGAAAGTCTGACAACCAGTCTTACCAAGGGGTATCGTATTACCCAGTAACTGGGTTGTGGGGGTCAGATAGGCAGTCACTCCATGTAAAATACTGGTATTTAGCTGCATCACGATATACAAATTTTGAATGAAATCCATTCACTAAATAAATCTGCTGTAACATACATTTTGTCGAACTACGTGTAACAATCTGTAAGGCACAGCTAATTTGTTTAGTGATTGGATTTCATTCAAATTTTGTGTATCGTCTAAGTGGTACATCCAGCCTACATGGTATCATGTAGGTATAATTTAATGTGATAAAGTACGCGCCACTTTGTATATCATAAGATACAATTTGGTAGCCAAAATGGCAACTTAAAAAAAAATTATGAAGCTAGTATAAAAATGCTTTTATCTCCGGAAATAAATAAAACAAGCTGAATGTGAGATATTAAAGAAATTATTTTTTTATTTGAAAGACCCATTTATGCCATTATTTATGAAATATGACATCGTTTAAATGTCCACCGTGGCTTCGAACGGTGGCACGGATCCGAGAGGTCCAATTTTCAATTACTCTACTGCATAGATCCGGCTGAATCTGAGCGATAGCCTGCGTTATGTTGACTTTCAGGGCATCGGTTGATTGCGGATTATTGGCATAGATCTGCGACTTGAGAACACCCCACAAGAAAAAGTCTAGCGGGGTCAAATCGCACGATCTTGGTGGCCAATTCACGTCACCTCTGCGAGAGATAACCCTACCCTCGAACCGTTCACGCAGAATGTCCATTGTGTCGCTCGCTGTGTGGCACGTAGCGCCGTCTTGTTGGAACCACATGTTGTCCACGTCCATATCGTTCAATTCAGGTCAAAAGAAATTGTTAATAATTGATCTGTAGCGCTCGTCGTTGACAGTAATGGCCTCGCCATCATCGTTTTCGAAGAAGTACGGACCAATGACGCCGCTGCCTGGACCAAAATCCGTACCAAACAGTAACTTTTTGTGGATGCATTACCACCTGGTGAACCTCATGTGGGTTGTGGTCGTCCCATATACGGCAATTTTGCTTATTAACAAAACTATTCATCCAAAAATGAGCCTCGTCGCTAAAGATGATTTTTCGGCCAAAATCGGGGTCCTCTTCCAAACGTTCTGTAGCCCAGTCAGCGAACAAACGGCGTTGACTTTGGTTATTCACTTTGACTCCAGGGTCAGTTGGATCTTGTACGCGTGTAGGCCCAAGTCCCAACGCAAAATTCGCCATGTTAAAGTCTGCGAAAGACCGAGTTCTTGTGCACGGCGAGAAATCGACTGACTCGGAGTCTCCTGCACACTCTCACGGACAGCAGCGATGTTCTCGGCCGATCTGGCGTTCCTTTGACGCAAGGGTGTTAGTTGGTTGTTTACCGAACCAGTCGTCTCGAATTTGGTCACCAAACGTTGGAGAGTCGACTTTGAAGGGTCACCGCATCTGCCGTAAAATGGACGTAATGCGCGCAACGTTTGCTCTAACGAACACTCATTTTGATAATAAAGTTTTATCATTTGGACGTGCTGCTCAATCGTGTAACTTGCCATGGTGATTTGGCATCAGTAACTGAAGAAATAACAACGCATTTGACAGATGCCACCAAAACAACATGGCCGCCACAAACTGTCAACATCGACCCGCCCTATTTGAAAGACCCTTTATATATTTATAAATTTTTTAAACTGTTTTTTTAACTAGTATTATATACTATATGTAGAAATTGAAACGTTATAGTAACTTTAAAATTTAATTTAAAAGAGATATATGTATATTTGTAATTATTCCGCTTGAAAACTAAAAACACCACAAAAAACAAAAAATGTAGGTACAATACATATTGTCCTAGTAAAACAAAAGAACGATTTTAAATGTTATCAAGAAATTTGCAAGTTCAGGGCCATTGTGTAGACTCCTCATTGTTAAAATCTAAAATCCAAATTCTGATAAATACAATAATTAATTAATGTTATGTATACTTACTTAGGAACCGAGGTGACAAAAACTATACTTAATAAAAATAAATCCGAACTTATCTAATTTTCCATATTACATAGGCACTTTCTTCGGATTTCAATTCTAAATCAGTTTCTTCTTGACAGTTCGTTGCGCGTCGTTTTTTTTTACATCCAACTTAGGTATCTTTGCACTAATAAAGGGATCCGAAGAAATAATTAGCATTTTGAGAATATCCTCGTTACTAGCTTACCTGCTCTTTTTTTGAGAATGATGTTCTCGAAACCTCCTAAAATCTTTGTTGCTGGCCTCTGTAGCTTCTTACGAGTTTTCCAATTGGCATGATAGCGTTACGAGCAATAATATCTGCGCCATGGATAAGCAGCTTTTATATACAGTGGATAGCATAATATATAGTAGGGACCAACGCTAGAACTCTACGAAGTTTTCGGCTGTTTTTAAAGAATAATGTTTGAATTTGTTTATAATGATAACTTACCCTGAAGTTATTGCCTGCACGATCACTGCAAATCTGCGACCCAATTATTGTTTGTCTAGGCCAGTGGTAGCAGCTGTTTTGTCGGGAAACTCAAAAAATCTCCTTGCTTTATTCCCGTCATTAGTAGTTCTTAATCCTTGTTTCACAATAGGTACTTATCAACCAGAAGAATGAGCTCGTTTTTAAACCTGACCTGGATATGCTTTTTCTTGTTTTCTAACAACTGTTTGTGCTCATTTCCTCTAGCAGTCCACTTCTTTAATTCAAGTCTGTATGCTATATGGAGAAGGCATCCCATAGAATTAATTCGAGCATGTAACGATGACAATCCAAAATCGAATGCATAGATAAGAAGAAACAGTTTTAAAAGCAACTGAACATATGCTGTTAATTTCGGTCGCTTTTGCTAAGCACAGGTAGCTTGCAGCGTCTGACTTGGCTTCCGGAAGATATTTACAGATTTCGCCATCGATCATCGTCCTCATCAGTTCATGACTCACAGTATGTTTGTGTGGGAATAAGATACTTAATTTTGTTATCCATGCACGCTTTCTTTTCGATGACTAAAGATTCGTTTACCTTCACAAAACCAAATTCCAATGGACGACAATATAAACTTTGGACTTTGGTTAGATGCACCATCAAAACCCCACTTCGATATCAGTGATAACTGTTTGTCTAAAAGTAATAAAAGTAAAACCGGCAATTATCCTCTTTACTGTGATATCCAGTAATGCTTGGAGAGCAATCTTTGCTGATGAATCAGACACCGTCCATTGATTGTTTCGGTGGATAACATTGCAATCTAGCCTGTTGCAGCTTGTAGTAAAGGGTATCTATAGCACCTTCTTGAGTAACTGTTTCCCATAAAGTTATGTTTTGCTATTTGGTCAGCTTTAAGGACATAAGTAACCCTAAAGCTTTTTCTGGACTAAATATAACACGATGAACCGGTTTCTTGATCAATTCTTTAATTTTTGTAGCTGCTTCAGGGTTTTTTAGCATATTGTCACGTAGATCCTAACGCCATCTGTTAGCGAATAGAAGAACTACACGTTAGACGCTAACGCCATCTGTTATCGAATAGCCGAACTACACTGGACCGTTCCCGTAAGTACTAGAATGTTCTGGTATTATGCTAGAACATTCTAGTAACTTACACTCGTCATATAAATAAGGGGTTGACAGCGTTGTAGGACAGTTCAGTTTAGAATGCGAAACAGTGAAGAACAGCTAACAACAGTAGAAGCGGACTAATAGTGAACTACAAGTGATTGTGTTTAAAGTTTCTGATTATTGTATTTGTGATTTTTAATTATAGTGTGTTTTTCGTGTAAATTGGTATAAATTTATTTATCCCGAACCCCAGCTCGTAACATTTGGTGTCAGAAGTAAGGGATAAATTATGCCAATTTTTCCGAAGGACGACACGGAGGGTATCCGTACCCGGAGTCAGCGCCAGCAGGAGGTGGACCAGAGGCGGTTTGAAGGTTCTCCGATACAGACACCTGGTGGTAATCAGCCGACGACGGAGCCAATCTCCGAAGTACCATCTGGAGTTCCTACAGCATCACCAGCCATGGATCTTTCCGCTCTGATGGTGATGCTGCAGGAACAGGCCCGCCGACTGGAAGAACAGCTTCAGCGTGACAAGCTAGGAAGAGGCCCGCCGACAAGAGGAACAGGCCCGCCGACAGGAAGAACAGGCCCGCCGGTTGGAGGAACAGCTTCAGCGTGACAAGGAGGAACAGGCCCGCCAACAAGAGGAACAGGCCCGCCGACAAGAGGAACAGGCCCGCCGGCTGGAGGAACAGCTTCGGCGTGACAAAGAGGAGCAGACCCACCGCCAGGAAGAGCAGAACCTCCTCATTAAAGATTTACGCGCGACGTTTGGCAAAGACATCACAGCCGTGAAGGAGAAGGTTCAGCTGCACGAAAATCGTATCTCCGAGGCCGAAATCCAGATCGCTGACATGAGAAAAGCGTTGGGGAACCTGAAAGCTGGAGACGGGACTGCGACTTCTGTAGTTGCTGCACCTTCGGTGCGCGGGTTTAAAGTGCCACCCTTCGATGGAACATCTTCGTGGTCGGCATACAAAATCCAGTTTGAAGCTGTCAAGGAAGCAAATGGGTGGACAAAAGGGCAGGCCATGACCGCACTTACTTTGGGCCTTCGCGACCAGGCCTTAACCATATTGGAAGCTCTCGGTAAGAATGTGACTTACGAGCAGCTGCTTGAGGCGTTAGAAGCCAGATACGGTGACGCACACTTGGAACACGTATTTCGAGTCCAGTTAAAAGATCGTGTGCAACGCAGTGGTGAAAACCTGCAGCATTGGGCCCTGGAAATTGAAAAGCTGGTTCGAAAGGCGTACCAGTCTGCGCCTGCACCCATCGAAGGAATTCTGGTTCAAGCATTCATCGATGGTATACGGGACCTGGAAGTTAGAGCTGCTGTTAGACTTGGGCACCATGAGACGCTGAAGGACGCCTTGGCCCATGCATTGGAGGTGGAGGCAGTAAGGCACGATCATCGAGCCCACCGCATCAGGGAGGTTGCGGAGTTACCAGGACGTGACCGTACTAGGTACAGCCCTAGATGCTACACTTGTGGAGAAAAGGGCCACCTCAAGTCGAGTTGCCCGAAGCGAAGCACTGTCCGCGAAGATCACACCCAGGAAAGAAGGGCGGCTGATGCAGCAGGGAAACGAGTAAACGCAAGGACTGCGGGGCGGGTGCTGGCTGGTGTTAAAAGAGCCCCAAGGATTTCGATCTCACAAGCCCATGATGGGAACAGCCTTATCATCAAAGGTGAAGTGAATGGAAGACCATGTAAGCATTGTATCAGACAAGAAGCTAAGGAAGCGGTACCTGTCAGGATGGTAAGAACGGACCTTAGCGACGAATGGAAGAAAACTCTACAGCATGCTCAGCGAAGCGATACAGATATCAAGCCAATTCTCGAGTGGATTGAAGCTAATGCTCCTAAAACGAAATGGTGTGATGTTGCAACGATGAGTACAACCACAAAGAGTTATTGGGCACAGTGGGAGAGCTTGGTAATCCAGGACGGTGTCTTGTGCCGCAAATGGGAAAATGCTCGAGGGGACAGCTGCCACCTGCAAATGATCGTACCTAAAGCAAAGGTACCAGAGGTTCTACAGCTCTACCACAATGGATGTTCAGGAGGTCATATGGGAGTAAAAAAGACTCTATTGAAGATCAGAGACCGGTTCTACTGGATCCATTGTCGAGAGGATGTTGAGGATTGGTGTCGCAAATGCACTAGTTGTGCTGCGGTAAAAGGACCTCACACACGCAGCAGGGGTGCATTGAAAGTGTACAACGTAGGAGCCCCCTGGGAACGGATAGCACTAGATGTCGCTGGCCCTTTCCCTGAAAGTGAAAGTGGAAACAAATATTTCATGGTTGTCATGGATTACTTCACTAAGTGGCCGGAAGTCTTCGCCATTCCTAATCAAGAAGCTACGATAGTTGCTGATAAATTAGTCCACGAAGTCTTTTGTCGGTTTGGGGTACCTTTAGAAATCCACAGCGATCAAGGACGAAATTTCGAGTCTCAAGTGTTTCAGGAAACATGTCGGGTGATGGGTACTCACAAAACCAGAACTACTTCATACCACCCACAATCTGATGGAATGGTGGAAAGATTTAATCAGACGTTGGAAAGATATCTGGCAAAAGTTGTAGCAAGCAGACAAAAGGATTGGGACAAGCACATACAACCGTTTCTCCTGTCATACCGAAGTGCAGTTCACGAGAGTACGACTGTGACACCAGCCTTCGCGAACTTCGGAAGGGAGTTAAGGCTACCAGCAGATTTAATTACCGGCATCCCCCCTGATACTCCACGCAGTTTAACAGATTATGCGAATGACCTGCGCAACAAGATGAATGACGTATATGAGCATGTCAGACAATCAGGCCAACAGATGTCCGAGAAAATGAAAACTCGTTATGACCGGAAGATGAACAATAGTGGTTTCGACGAAGGTTCGCTAGTATGGTTGCATAACCCAGCCCGCAGCAAAGGGAAGTCCCCTAAGCTACAGGCAAAATGGGACGGACCGTACAGAATCGTGACCAAGATCAACGATGTCACCTACCGAATTCAAAGGAATACGCGAACTACGCCTAAAATTGTTCATGTCGATCGATTGGCACGATATTACGGGAATAATGATGCTCGGGACGAGCATGTCTTAGGAGGGGGCAGTGTCACGTAGATCCTAACGCCATCTGTTAGCGAATAGAAGAACTACACGTTAGACGCTAACGCCATCTGTTATCGAATAGCCGAACTACACTGGACCGTTCCCGTAAGTACTAGAATGTTCTGGTATTATGCTAGAACATTCTAGTAACTTACACTCGTCATATAAATAAGGGGTTGACAGCGTTGTAGGACAGTTCAGTTTAGAATGCGAAACAGTGAAGAACAGCTAACAACAGTAGAAGCGGACTAATAGTGAACTACAAGTGATTGTGTTTAAAGTTTCTGATTACTGTATTTGTGATTTTTAATTATAGTGTGTTTTTCGTGTAAATTGGTATAAATTTATTTATCCCGAACCCCAGCTCGTAACAATATGTTCAATGACGGATGCAATGTCGAATGATGAACCTTCTTCTTTTAGAAGTACTGCAGCTGAATGCGCCAACTCATTTGCATCTACGGCTTTATGCTCCTCAGATCTTCTTTTCTTTTGCTTGTTTCCTAGATCTTAGAAGGGGTTTCGAGATCCTTTCGTAATTTTCTCTACGGTTGATGATGACGAAGGTTCCGCAGTGGTAAAATCAATAAGTCTCTCGTCTCTTGATCCTTGTCCGAGAAAATCGGTTTGCACGCAGCTTGGCCAATCAACATTTGCTTGAAGCCAATTCTCATATATTTTTCTTTAATCGTTAATATTACGGTGATATTTTAGCCATCTATGTTCAGCAGCTCGTGTAAATCTTCGACATAACTCCTTAAGGGTAACACTGTCTTTGCCAGAAAGATGATCACCTAGACGAGTCACTATTAGTCGTCGGTGTCACTTCGTGCTTGAACGAAGTAGTATTCTTACTATTCAGAATAACAAGCAAGTCCAAATTGGTACTCAAACTTTACATTATTGATAAATGATAAAATGATAAATGATTTTATTTCTGTAAGTAGGTTTGAACAAACACTTTTACACGTCAATCATATTTTTTTTAAACTAGATGGGGTCGGCGTTTCCTATCTGACTACTCTGAGAAGAAAGGCCGAAACAAACTCAGAGGTCACCGTCTCTTTTAAAGTCCAGACAAAATCTTGGTCAGGTCATGTGAAAGCTATGTAGATCGGTGTCTGCAATGGTCTTTTGAGGAAAGAACCACACAGATTGAGTGGACCTGTCCAGTCAGTGCACGCAATTGTCAGTAATCGTGCAGCTCAACTTAGACTCAAGGAGCTCAACGATTCGACGAACAATACCAAAGAAAGGACATTTGAGTAGGCCGCATAAATTACTCAAACTGCCAGATCATGATTACGTTGAGAAAAATACAAAAATAAATATAAATAAATCAATGACCGACATAGTTCTCACATTCACAATAATTAGAATAATATTATAATAATCTTTGAGGACCATGTAGATTTGTGTCTGAAATGGTCTTTTGAGGAAAGAACCACACAGATTGAGTGGACCTGTCCAGTCAGTGCACGCATTATTACATACTAACACTTAATTCAGAGATGTTGACAAGGAAAAAATTAGAATGAACTAAACTTAAAAATATTTTTCGTACCACTTGCTCAAAAAAGTGACATTCTATGCCACAAAAAGCGAACATAACAATAGTCATTTTTAATCTGTTAAAAACAGGGAAAGAAAATTGTACTGAATTTCATTCATCCTCTAGGGGGAGAATGTGATTTAAATTTGGAATACTCACCGAAATTTATACTGAACTACATCTGTGTTTACACCATTGAGTTTGTACATAATTATACTATCACACCCACAGACACACTCAAGCTCATGCACCCACATACACATACACGCACACACACCGACTTACTCTCGTCCACACTCCATAACTCCTTTTAAAGTGTACCTAATCATTTTCTTTATTTTAATAACAAATAAACTGTAATATTAATCTATTTTCTGTAAACTAACTAAATTGTAAATGTTTGGCTAAAATTATTCAGTCTATTGTCAGAGAGGTTTGGCGCTGTATGCCGAGATACAGGTTTTTTACCTAGTTCGGCTACAGATGCTATTATGTTGCATTATTATCATTATAGCCTACAAATTTATTTTTACGAAACATGATTTTAAAATGTTAATATTTTTGGTGTCAATAAAAATTATATTATATATTATAAAGCATTATACATATTTTTGAAAAAGGAATACGCATTTATTATGCAGTTATGATTATTAAATAAAATTACGAAAACCGACGAGGCCGTATGAGCTTGATGCCTTTGCTTTTCCGACAAAAAAATATTAGTCTAGGAATTTGCCGCGTTTTTGTTTTCTTCAAATACATAAACGTTAAGTTTATTTTAATTTATTTTTATAAATAAGTTAATGTTCGAAAAATACGTTTAAATGTCATTATTTTTAATAAATGCTTATCTCATATTATTATTGTGTTAATTTTTTCGCAAATGGTACGAAAAGTAGAGTATTTTCCTCGGTGATAAAGCTGTCTTAGTCTTGGGTGAACTTAAATCCCTCGCTACACTCAGGACTCGTCTTAAATCCCTCGCTTCGCTCGTGATTTAAGTTTTTAACACCCTCGCTACGCTCGGGAGTAAACCTCGTGTCCTTCATTACGCTCGCGATTTAAATCGTCACCCGCGACAGAAGACACTGCTTTATCCCCTTGGTTAATAATCTACTATTTCCCGTCTATTTATAATAAAGGTTAATTAAAATAATTAATTATTATCTAACTATGCAAATCCTATGTTAACACCTATTGTTAATTAATTACCTTCTAATCTCTTCTTTATTAGTCCTTTAAGTACTCGGTATTTTAAGTGCCTACTAAGAAATCCGATTAAATTCCACGTATAGTTGGGTAACTAATTAACACGTATTTTCTTAATTGTCGCCCATTGTAGTAGAAAGTTAGCTTAAATAAAAAAGACCGTTAGAGATCTAGTTCTAAGAAGTATCTCAAAAGTCATCAATAAATAGTTATATAACCGTGTGCAAGGATATTTGTGTTATTCTGGCAGTTCCAGAGATATAACCATTTTTATGCCAGCCCCATACATTTTTTATTTTTCAAAAATATATAGGTATGTTGCCTGCCAATTTGCCTACCAGATTGTATCCTATGATATACAGGGGGTTATTTATAATACGTCGGCAATCTATTGATGGGATATAGGGGAAGTCATTTGCAACCAAATTACCCTTTATGACCTCTATGAGAATGTCAACCATTTTCCAGTAATTTGACATTTTATATTTTTGAAGATTCTGGTATTATCTTATTGTATCTCGTTGGATAGCTTCTCAGCTATCCTAATAATAATAGGTACAACTTCATTTCTGGAAGGTTCTGTCGATAAAGTATATAAATGTGTTTTTGCAGTCATCAATCAACCATCTTAGTCAAATAACCTGCTCAAAATGATGAAAATTGTGTGCTCTGATTTAAGAAATATTGAAGATATGTGTCAATTTATGGTTGATTATTATGTATTGAAGTAGAAGCAGATAATAATAATTTAAATCAATCATGCATTGATATTTAAAATAAATTTTCAGTTGTAGGTATACCAAAAAAATATAAAATGTCAAATTACTCGGAAATGGTTGACATTTGCCTAAGGGGTCATCATAAGGGGTAATTTGGTTGCAAATAACCTCCCCTACATCCCCTTAATGGATTGCCGACATATTACCAATAACCTTGTATAGTATACCCATGATATTGGCTAAAATCCATTTCAAGCAAATAAACCGACATTTTAAAATTTAAGTTCATGGCTTCTAGCCTTTTTTCGATCCACTGTGCGATGAGAACGATTCCCGCGCGGAAAAAATATTTTTATTTGTGGCCGTCGTTCCGTGGCCGTTTTGGATCCATGTTGTTTAGGGGTCTACGAAACCGGCGTATTTCTTGAAATACAAGAATAATCATTCGCTACCAAGTCGAACTTTTCGATAGGTAGGTAGGTGCTGATGGGGATGTTTAAATAACAGTAGATATTATATTAGCTAAGTATACCTACCTACTTATCGTTACACCATTTTCTAGACACAACCCGCGTACTCTTCGTGACCTGGTGGCTGTTCATGATCTTACTATCAGCATTCTATACGGCCAACCTGACTGCCTTCCTTACCCTGTCCAAGTTTACCCTGGCCATCGAGTATCCTAGAGACTTGTATCAGAAGAACTACCGGTGGGTCGCATCGGCTGGCAGCTCGGTGGAGCATATAGTTAAATCTGTAAGTTGGCTCATTTGGGTAGGTCTATTGTTATTTCATAACGTTAAGGGTAGATTACCTACAAGCTAAACTAGAGCGAGAAACAAACTACTTCTGACCCAAGGGCCCGGTCGTTTCTTACTCAATTATTTACACCATTGCCATTCGTTTTTTTTTTGTGTAAGTACAGCTTACCTACTTACTTATTTTTTTTAAATTTGAGTGTTTATTTAACGGTCGTTTACACAGGAAGGTGAAGAATTATATTATCTCAGCGCAATGATCAGCAATAGTAAGGCGCGGTTCCTATCAGTGAGTAGCGACAAAGATTTCTTGGAACCCGTCAACAAAGGCGCAGTTTTGGTCAAGGAACAGACCGTGGTAGACCACCTTATGTACAACGATTATACTTCAAAGAAAGACGTGGAAGAATCTGATAAGTGCACCTATGTAGTTGCTCCTAATGCGTTTATGAAGAAACAGAGGGCGTTCGCGTATCCTGTTGGAAGCAAGTTGAAAGGTTTATTCGATCCTGTGTAAGAATACCTACTTATCTACTTATACAGGATGAAATTGAATAGGTGCGCCAAACTAAAATATATTATTCAACGTGTTATAAAATAAATTTAAATCATGTTATTCGGCCGAGAGAAAAGAAAGGGATGCACATACGTGCGCCTAGACAAGCGATTTGGCAACGTCGCGCGTCGCCACGCGCCCCCTTTTCGTAGGAACGGTCACAATTAGGTAAAATAATGTCCGCTAGCTCAACGTGTTGCCAACTTGTTTCATGTTGTGAAGTCTGCGATCAATGGAGTGCTCTTTGGGCGCGCGCTAAAATTGATACCTACTTTCATTTCCTTGTTTTTATTTTAATAATTCGTGTCTACTTGAAGGCATTAACGTACCTAGTTTGCACTTTATAAGACGATAATTACACTTTTTTTTTAAGAATTTAGATTTTCGAAATAACATGTTTTTATGATTATGTATTGTAACAGTTACAGAACCACCTTTTCAATTTTATCCTGTATTTGTTAATACCTACTATAAATTCCAAATTATACCATTTTTATTTTCTTAAGATTCAGACCAAACAAATCTATTTTAAGTATATTTTTGAAGTAGGTACCTTCCCACTTTTACCTGTCTCGTCTGTTTAGAGATAGCACGAGTACTGAGCGTGGAGCGTGGAATCGAATCGAACCCAAGAGGGTTCGATTCGATTCCCGTCATGACATGAGGATATTCTGAGTAGCGGCTTGTAGTGTGGATCTTTGCCAGTTTGTCTCGCCCCTTTACTTTAGATCTTATACTTACTTACCTACATTCCTCCTTACAGATTAACACAGATATTCGAAGCTGGCATACTGGATTTCCTGAAGCGCGCAGACCTGCCCAGCACAAAGATCTGTCCGCTCGACTTGCAATCCAAAGATCGAAAGCTCAGGAACAGTGATCTTATTATGACGTATCTGGTGATGGTAGCTGGATCCACTACTGCTGTCGCTGTGTTTGCTGCTGAGGTATATTAACAAAAACCTATTTTAAAAAAAACCGCTTAGAGTAACTACTTTTGGAACGTCACAAGTAGCTAGTCAATAGACAGTCCTTAAAACGCCCGGACTTCATCACTTGCTAGTGTTGCAACGCTAGAAAGTAGTGGCGCATCAAAATTATGCTTTTGTGGAAGCAGGCGTACTGCGATCACTAATCCGTTAAAAAACCCATTTGTTAACTGAGATAGACAAAAAACGGTAGATAAAAGAAAATCACCACTAATGTTATTTTTCAGATATTCATAAAACGTTACGTCTCTGGCAAACTAAATACGAACAAGAAATTAAAGAGAAGGAAATCGAAAATGAGCAAAAAATCGGCGGCACATGACGACAGTCGCCCGCCACCCTACGACTCTCTGTTTGGGAAGAACCCTCGGTTCAACGTCGAGACTACACGCACGAAAATTATAAATGGCAGAGAATACTATGTATTTGAGACGGCAAACGGAGAAAAGAAACTCATTCCAGCGAGAGCACCGTCTTCATTCCTTTACAGATCCGATAAATAACGAAAGGACCGTGGAAACTTAAACGACTCTCGCTACTTAAGAAAAACAAGTTAATAAGTTAAAATGGACACATGGAAAATACCTCTATAGTAGAATTCTATACATTATTGTAATAAGCAACAATTCGATGTTTTCTGTAAGGGTAGAGGTAAAAAAACTATTTTAACTTATTCATAAGTTAATTTAGAGGTTAAAAGTGTGTGTGTGAATAATTTAGTACGTTACGATAACACTTAGCACAAAAAAAAACACAATAATTTAAAATGGGGTAGAACTTGTATTGTAGTATACTTATTCAAATAAAGAAATTCAAACAATCTGTTCTTTTAATACATATTTTTATTAATTGTGAAACACAGTCCACAATTTATGATTCATTTCATGTCTCAAAGATTCCACTAAAAAACAAAAACATATGTCTGTACGTAGATAAAAATAAAATGATTATGTACGACTTTTTTCCACAAAATTTTGCACAAAAAAATGTCTGTTATTGCATTATAGACATCGCGAATATTTTATTATTGTGATGAAATAGAACATAAACGTAGTTCCCAAAATAGTAGAACATTCTTTATTTGTACATTTGCTTATGTTGGCGGTTGATTACTTTACACCCTTATGCCCTTAGTAATAAGGTTGAAAGGTGATCAACTGCGAACTTAGTCGACTGTACATAGAAACAATGGTACACATAATTTAATTCTTCATAATAATATTGAGCAGTGACCCATTTTTCACACGTCACATCAGTCACAAAAGTTCACCAAATAACGTAAAAATTGTATGATTATGTCATAAATTACATTGCAACTAATTAATCCTATACAATAAAATACAAATCCAAAATAATTATTTTATAACATTTTGATTGGATCAATATCACAAAAAAAAAAAATGTAGATCAAAGTCAACTCACACCAACGGAGCTGTGAAATATGAAATAATCTTTACTTTTTTTTGGAGATAACGGAAATCATTTATAAAATGCCATGCTTGAAGCTACGCTAAGTTCGGTAATCTCCTTTTAATCCGAAAGACCAGATCATGATATGCCATCCGTAATTAGGGGCAAAAAAGGCTGGTAAAATCCTATTTCAAGAACTTAAGTCATCCTGTTTGATACATTTTCCATCTCTATTTAACTAGGGGGCTATTTAAATAGAGATGGAAAAACGGTCTCTATGAAACAAAGGTACAAATAGGTAAATATAGAAATAGTTCAAATAGGGCGATACAAAAACGTTTACCCAAAACAATATTTTTTTAAATAGGGGCGGTTCATATAGAGACGGTCACTCTATAAGTTCAAATAGGGGTCCAGTAGAAACGGGTTTAATAGGGGAGTATAAAATTCATTAATTATTTTAGGGCGCAAGTGCTATTGCTACATATGTTTTGTGATTATCTAACTAAGTTATTATTGCAAAGTTACCCGCAAAATGCTCTAATGTCGTCATCTATGAAATGCTAGCCTAACTCGGCCATTACTAATAACTACAAAATTACATCACATTTTTAAGTAATAAGAATCCCGTTCTTATAATAAGAATAGGTTAGATGTTTTGTAAATCTATAAAAAAGAAGTTTGCTTAGCCTATCTAAGAATCCTAAAATTTTTATATTTACTCCCAAAGGAGAATTAACTTTAGGTTTTACCTAATTATAGTAACAATCTTTTGAAAACCAATTTTACGCCCATGTGATCTAAAAACGTCAGGGAATATGCATGTTATTTAAATTTGGTTCAAATATTTGTATTCTGAATCTTTATCGGCCGGACATTTAACTTAAATCATTATTTTAGTAATTAATATATTCTTAATTACTTCAAATTAATAAATAAAAGTGCAAATTAAGCGAGGGAAATTTAAATTTGTAAAACGTTACACCATTGGTTAAAACGAATCGTGACGTCAAATACTATGTCAACAAGCTCGTGTTGCTTACATTTGTATGGCATTGCAGGCTTTTGATTAGAAAACATAGTAATAACGCGTGTGTTGTGAATTCATTTTTTTATAAATGTAATTTTAGCATACTGGTGAGATTAGAAATCAATTATGACAATGAAAGTGGTTTTGTAAAAGCACAATCGGATAATCTGCCGAGAACAGATCCATTCATGATGTCGTCTTATATTCTTTCAAATCCAAATTTTACGCCCGCTGAAGTAAATAATAACACATTATATCTACGTTATTTTAGCCATAAATACAATCCTAAATATGATGAGCAATAAACATAACCTATAATTTTTGATTCCCAACAATGTAAACAAGTTGTTGCAGATACTTCATCTCTTTTGATAACCTTACACCATTACTTACTTATTCTTGCACCTATCGGGACTGGAATAAACACTTTATCCGTTGCACTTCTGATAGTGTTTCTGCATTCAGGCACAACGCAATGCTTATAAACTGGCTTTTGAGCTTTTTTCGTGGGGAAAAAGTGAAGCACGAGAACATCAGTAGTAAACAACGGACTGGACTGTCACTGGACATAGTATTTGACGTCATCAACAGAGCGCGAGACAATGGCGGCGTTTAAAATTTATTTTTTACAGCTCAAAAGTATTATTTATTTTAAATATTTATTTAAACTTAATTACAGCATTTTTAAACAGTATTTATATTTTTTACTATGTTATAACGGTGTAAAGAATTAATTAAAAATATAAAATAAATACATGCATATAACCTATTGTGGTAGTGACCAGAAATAATTATCATTAACAAGATTTTTAAATGTTAGATTTGTGACTATTTAATTCAATTTTAATAACCTGACTACTATTTTTGACGCAAGTTAACTAACCGGCTACTATAAATGTAAACTGAATATGTGAGTAAGTGTAAATGTCGCAAGTCGCAAATATGTGATTTAATACAAGTTGCCAGTTTACTTTTGATATTATTTAGAAATACTTAACATAACTATCAATTACATATATCATCATCATAATTTATATTTATTTAAGATAAGATTGATAGAGTGTGTTGTGTCATCCACGTGGAAGATGAGTATCATGTTATTGACCTCGTTTCCCTCGTAAATTTCCTATAATTTACAACGCTATTTAGTATTTTATGCCACCAAAAAGACTACTACTCAAGATACAAAAAAATATAATAGATACTTACAGAGAAATACTTAACATGATTATTAATTACTTACATACATTATTTAGATATTTATATTTAATTTAGATAAGATTGGTAGGTAGACAGTGTGTCGTGTCATCCACGTGCAAAATCTGGAACAAGTTATTGACCTCGTTTTTTTCGGTAAAGTTCCTATAATTTACAACGCTATTTATTATTGTATTACAAAAATAATGCCACCAAAAAGACTATTTCAAGATACAAAAAAATATAATATGCGTATTGTACTTCAGGGATAAAAAATCAGTGCAAAAATTCAAAGATACGTGCACTTTAAGGTTTTAACAATTTCAAGCAAAATAATAAACCATAATTATCGTATATCGTAGCATTATTTCAGCGTGGTGATAATTGTGAGAGCATATAGGTAGAGCATATTAATTTTTTTTTAATCTATACCTACCTATTGATTTTAATTGTTATTAGTAAAATTATTTATCTATTCGTCTAAATACTGCCAGTCCGGTCGGGATTGCTACGATGAATAATATATTTTATTGTTGCCTTGAAGACATTCATTATTCATACAATTGAATTTATCTTATATAACGCACATTGCAATGCATTCAACTAAATTGTTTTGGTATAAACAACAAACACCTCTATCACCACACAGTTGTGAAATACCTCTTAATAATAAAATATCCAATTAAACTTTACTAACGCTTACGCTAATTACTTAATGTGAAGGGATAACTTTATATTTTTGTTTTAGACGCGTTGCGCGTCGTAATGATGGTATCAGTTCAATATCGCAGGGTTCAATCTCAGTAAAAAATAATTAATTAATTAAATCATATCGCCTATTTTTGCTATTTTGTTAAAATTAATAAAACACGACATGTTGCATCCGGAAATTATTATAAAAGAATTCTATCTACATTCATTTTAAAACTTCTATATCATTCAATTTAATCAAAAATATTATGAATAATTTTACTCCAAGTCACTGTAACAATTTAGATAATGTAAGTACTTAATTTAAAACGTGAAACGAGGTACACTAATGAGTGAAGTTACACCTAGATAATGTGGCGAGATTTATCGAATTTTAGTTACAACAGCAGCACATGAGATGATTCGTTATGTTAGATGACACGTTAGAATTTCGTGATACTCCTATAATGCTGGAAATGTTATTACTTATAATAAAAATGGAACTAATTTCACAGCTAATGTGTAGTGAAAGTGACGGGGTTAGTCCGTAACAGCTCGGTCGGGCCGGCCGGGTGTCAGACCGCAAGGCGACCGTCCACCATAGGCGACGGGAGCAGGGAACTAAAAAAAATACTATTATTAAACTCCCTTTATATGATGCGTCTGCTCTTTTCTTTTAGTTGCCAAAAATACCCTTAACATAAATATAAAATCAACTTAATTTATCTATTTATTTCTTAGTTTCTATTTAGCGGCGTTTTGTCTACAATCTTGTGCCGACAGACGTGGTAAGTGCATTTATTTTTATTAAAATGTAAAGCTACAATAATTACGTGTTAACGGAAAGCTATTAGAATCGGGGATCTTACATGCATACATACATACAAACATATGGTAGATTATTTTGTACTTTTTTAACCTTACATAATACGTACTTTGAGATCTGTCGGCAACTAAAGATTTCAGGGAAGAAAATGCAAAATTCTAATTTTATGGTTGCTGAGTAATACTGCAATATTCCAATTTAGCCTCAAAATGTACGTACGTTAAACGCATGCGAGTTTTAATGACCGAATTTGTACTCTTTGGGGTTTGTAGGGTTACTGACAATATTTCCTCGCTGTTTCTTAACATTTACACACAGTGAGTTTGAAAATATAAAATATATACATTTTTAACATGTAAATTAAAACAGCTTTAATAAATACAATATCAGTTACCTAATAACTGATTTTATAAATAAAGTAAATAGTTAAAACTTGCTAAACATTTTCAACGTCACTGCAACTAAACTACACAACATCAATTTACGACAATCCTTAATCACATACAGCCGTTAGCAACAAAGTGATATCACCGATAACATATCGAGAGATCGATAAAATCGAATAGGTCCATCGCTACTAAGTTCCGTCATTGTTACTCTACTAACCCGCACTCTAAAGCTTCTAGGTTCCACGTGGTGACTTGCCGGCCGGTTGCGCCGGCTCCATTGGTGGAACACATAGATTCGGTCCTAGATCCCATAGTCCGCTGTCTGCAGAGGTACGGCGTTACTGTGGGAGAGGGTGTGCTTTGCTCCTGGAAATCCTGGAATGTTGATAAAACTCGTATTATATGAGGTTGGCTGTTTTATCAAAATTTGGACGCTGGGTTCACCAAAAACGGTAAAACATATCCCCATAAGATTTTTACACTTTGTTTATACTTAATCCACATAATATTGACTTATTTTAAGAAAATGTTGCACAGGCAATTATTTTATATTGAAACAACAGGATCCCATCATATATGTATCCCCAAACGAAGGCCCACAAAATCAGTAAAAAAAAAATAATCTATTTCAAAAACAAAAGGCACATTTGATAACAATCAGCTTCAAAGATAACAAACAATAGTTCTAAAGCAACAAGATTTATAACGCATCGATAATGTATCACAATACGAGTGTGTGTTTTCAAGCGCATAGATACTTGGCTACGGGTACTTGATAAATAGTGTGATAACTTTGCTAATAATGTTTATTAATTACCCTTTGTGTATTGAGTAGGAACGACGTGTTGGAGTATTGTAATGGAGAATAATATATTTTATTTATATGAATTTACTTTTCATATGTGTAGGGAAATTGTGTGTATGTGTCTACCAACTAATTATTATATGTACATGAATAAATACCAACATATTTAGTCAAATAAAAATACATGCTATACGTCTTCATCAATTTAATAATGTTAGATACACTACCAACTGGGTGCGTTCGACATAAAGTAAACGTTTACCTTTATATTATTTCTGAGTAAATTGCCATTGGTAAATTTTCATAGTTGATATAGGTCGTAACAATTACGTGTCCTTCGGAAAACATGCAACGATATTGATCAGACGGCTAAGCGGTCGCCCAGTTCTTCACAAACTATTAATAAGTACGTTATGCCATTTATCTTACACTAGAAGCGAAAAGGCATTCCATTTTCCTTGTTTAGGAAAATCGGATTTGAATAACGTAGGATATTAATTAATCTTGGAAAATTGGCACTTACTTTATTTTACTTATGTACGCTGATAATTAATAAAGGAAGAGAAAACTGAGGGATCAAGGAAAAACGAGTAGGTATAAAGGTTTGTGAGTTAGCCATTTCACCTTATCGATATTTGTGCCCATAGAATAGAATACTCTTTATTATGTACACCATCAAAATTACAGATATAAATGTAGAAATTTTACATAGGGTGATCCAATGGGCGGTCTTATCGCTAAAAGCGATCTTTTACAGACAACCTTTGGATGTATTAAAGGGACATGCCATACCATACCATTTCACCCAACTGTGAACTTAACTGTAATAGATCCCATAGTAGTACATAGATAGATTATTTCTGCCACCAATAGTCATGCAAGTCAATGTTTATTTATCATTATTTCTTCGATGTCATCATTTGTACATGTTGAGTACAGTAACGAAGAACGTCTAGCTACGTCGACTCTCATCTAAGGAAATCAAAGTCCAATAAATTGTAAACATTTTACTATTTTTATAAATCTTTTACAACAAATGAACACAGCCTCGTTAACAAACATTTGGCATTAATACAAAATCACTTATGATTTAATGGACCTGTAATAATAATAATACAACTAAGTATGTATATGATAGAACAAATAACTTCCATACAAATATATCTTCTATACATATAAAATATTATTATTCTAACGATTTCTACATCAGTTTTCAGTGAAAGTCTCGATACTGTTTGACATGGAGAGGGCCGGCCTGTTCATTTCGTCCACTTTCAACGAAACCATCTCCTTGAACAAGATTTTATCGAACCCTTATCGTTTCTAAAGTGAAAAACTGTAATTGAAATACAAATAATACTGCTAAGTGACTGACAAATAAAACAAAATTAAAATAATAATGATAAAATTAAATTCCTAATTTGATTCTCAGACAAAAAAATAATTAATTTGGTTAAAAAAATAAAAAGCAAATAGTATAGCATAAATTCATTTTATTGTGATGTCCATGCGTAGTTCGTGAATTATAAATAAAAACACATTCGACGCTTCCATTTGATAAAGAAGACGTGATGTAAGAAGCGTATTTGTAAAAACATTCACGTTTATTTACTTGCATTATATGCTTAAGAGATTGCCCTTGCCCAGGCTTTATACAAACATTGTCAGCAATATCAGCAGTAACTATTTTATAAAGGCTATAAAAACATAACCTTTTTTTACATTTTCCCCATTTTTCATAATTAAGGGCGTCTCGGTCTTCTGTTTCCTAAAGACTAGTACAAATATTCTTTGGTCCTAAATATATTTTATTCAAAATCGTTCTATACACTTTATACATAATATGTACAATGGGTTACTTCAACAATTATCCCAAAACCAATTTAGATAGTGTGCTTTATTACAACGTAATTTATGGAACTAGAGTTCATTAGGGGCATTTTTGAAATAGGGGTCAATTGAAACCACTTTTTACAACAAAAAACCCTTTTTTCAAATAGGGGTTTTTTCGAAACTACTTTTCAGATGTTTGAGTATTAGTAAGAACATATTAATTATTCATGTAGCTGCCCAAAAAGACCAAATTAGAAATAGTGGTTCATTCTAAACTCTTAGCAGGTAGGGATAGAGGAAGTTGGAAAATTATTAAAGACCGCAAGGTTTGAATAATTTAAACGTGGAAGATTGCTTAGCAGATTGGTTATAGGACCCGATGTGTTTGTACTGTTATTAAGGCGCAATGGCTAGCTACTAAATAATGTCTTCTGGTAAAAGACGCACCTGTTGGTTGGGCCCGCAACACGTTGCGTTGTGACAAAGGTCGTTCGGTGGACAGTGGAGTGCGCAGGGCGCTTCGGCAGATGCCCCGCTTATTATCTGTAACAAAATACATTATTGCTTACATGCTTCCGTTTAGAATTTAGACAGTTATTATCGGTGTCCATATTTTGGAGGGCAGGAAGAATATGATGATAAAACTTTATTAGAAAAACAAAACATACGCAAATGGCCAAATTTGGGTGTATTGTATAGCAACCTCTGCCTAAAGCTTCGGGAAAAACCGGCCCGCGACTTCTTCTGCGTGAAATTTCTCGTTCCTCCAACCCACCCCGTCGCATCGCATCGCCTGCCCGCCCTATTACTACTTCGTTTTCTCTTAGCATTCTTTCTCATTTTATTTTATTTTTGCGTGCTGCGAGCGTGATGTTAAATAGCCTATAAAGCCTTCCTTAAGAATTTGGTATCAAATGCAAAAAAAAATATTCTTCAAATCCGACTGATACTTTCAGAGATTAGCGCGTTGAATCAAACAAACTCTTCAGCTTTATTATTAGTATATAGATTTAAGTTATTATTTATTTCTTTACTTCTTTCGTTAAGATGGGTTTGCTCTTGACTCTAGTCTAGGTCAGTGGTGACAGAGACAGAATGGAGTGAGCTTACCCAGAAAAAGCCTGTTCACTCTCACTTTGAAGAGATTAGGGTTGTATGCGTTCGGAAACACAGACGCAGGTAGAGAGTTCTACTCTTTTGCTGTGCGCATAACAAAAGACATTTGGAAACGCTTAGTGCGAATTGGTGGAATAGCAAATAGGTAAGGATGGTAACTTGCTGTGTGTTTAGATGACCGATGGAAGAAGGGGGTCGGTGGAATGAGGTCGTGGAGTGGTCGTATTTTAAATTATTATGTGGCTCTTTATAGTAAATAATAAAGTATTGAAAGCAAAGCCACAAATCTTTAACTATTTTATTTAGTATCTTATAAACATTGTAAAAGTTCTGTAAGTATAATTCTTGTACAGGTTAAAATTATGATCAAATCAGATGACGACACGTTGGCGGCGTTTATAGTCGTCGTTTTTGTGTTGCAATGTTTTGGGATTTTCAAGCAGTAAAGAGGTCGCTTTGTGTAATAATATTATTTAAATCTAATCTGATTATAACGAAGTAGCACCTTCAGATAAGAGAAAAACCTGCAAACACAATCAATATTTTCTCGTTATCTTGATAATTTAACAAATAATCGTTGAAATCCTACTATTTTATACCACGATAATAATATTTAGGATATTAAAACTTTTTATAGTTGGGTTATTAGATGACGAAATTATGATATTTAAGATGGGGTAATCGTTGATTAATTGTCACAATGTTTCTAAGAATTTGTTTTAGTTAAGTTGTTCGTTTTTCAAAATTGTATTACCATTTGACCACCATTTCAACTGATGATAAGCGATGATGCGTTTGGCGATGGTGCACGCTTGCGTAGATGTGACAGGTTCACTCGACACTTTACTCAGGTTATAAGCAGTTATCGGCAGGAACGCTCCAAAAAGAGACTGACTCCTGAATTTGTTTCGCCATTTCTTCTCAGGGGTAGTCAGATAGGAAATGTCGACTCCATTTATTTATTTAACCATTTATGTACACACTTATATAAACAGACAAGAAGAAAATAACAGAAAAATAGGTACAAAGGTGATGCTTATTTCTAATGAAATCTCTTCCAGCATACCTCTTCCATCTAGCTTTTTAATTATTAATATGACGTGTAATCACTTTAAGTAATCACGTTAATCACCGCTATCCAATTTACACAATAAAAAAATTCATTCTATTTCACTGAAAAAGAGTTCTACTCTTCCCACATTTTCCATTTCTTAAAACTTAAGATTAGGTATGAAAAATAAATATAAAATATTACCTCATTTCCACCAATAGGCAGCTCTACGAACTCAGGTTGTATGGTGGTTGAATGGATGCCTTCATTATGAAAGAACTCCTTCACCTTCTCTGCAATCTTCATGTACTCTGACAGATTTCTACACCTATAACAAGAAAGAAATAACATATTATTGTAGAAAACTTCGTAAATGTGTTCATTTTATTTTTCCCTGTCTACCCTTTGTGCCTCGAGCAAAATTTTTCATGCCATGTCAAAATTCGAAATAAGAAAAACTCGACTACCATTTCTTTTATTTAAGATGGGTTTGCTCTTGACTCTAGTCTAGATCAGTGGTGACAGAGACAGAGTCGACGATGGAGTGAGCTTACCCAGAAGAAGCCTGTTCACTCTTACTTTGAAGAGATTAGGGTTGTATGCGTTCGGAAACACAGACGCAGGTAGAGAGTTCCACTCTTTTGCTGTGCGCAAAACAAAATACATTTGGAAACGCTTAGTGCGATTTTGGTCAAGTTGTAACGATCGATTTTAAACAACTTCTTAGAAAAAAAGATAATAAACAGTAAAAAAAAATATGGGTATACCAGTGCCGTAACCAGGGCGGTGCCAGCGGTGCCCGGGCGCAAGGCACAGACCCTGGAGGGGCGCAGAATTGACCAAGGTTTGGGTAGTTAGTGAAATACATACGAGTACAATACCTACCTATCATTTAAGGCGCAATACGGGTGTCGACACACTCTCCTATCAGCAGTATACTGAGTAGCTGCTGACAGCCAAGTCTGGCTCTTCTTAAAACTATTGCAGTACTGGATTTAATGGAAATGATTTAAATGTTTAAAAAAAATACAATTTCAAAAAAAAAGCGCAATACAGTCCTATTATACCGCTACAGCTGCAACCCAACAGCAACCTTTTTACAACAACAATAAAGTTCACTGTGATTTTGACAGACTTGATAGTTGCAGCAACCGAACAGCAAGCGTGTTACAACAACAATTAAGATCACTGTGATTTTGACAGACGTGAAGACTTGACAGTTGCAGCAACCCAACAGCAACCTTATAATCACCACATTAAAGATCACTGTGATAATGACAGTGATGCAAAACCAGAGGTAAAATTAATGTGAATGTACTGTACCTACGCAGTCAACACAGCAACAACAGCCAACAACGGTCAAGAGCAATTTTTTTAAATAACCAACGATACATTTCAACGCAGGGTGGTTCAGACCACGGCGGTGGCGGATGTACTGAATCCATAAGATAAGATACAATCATTTATTTGTCAAAAACATGAGTATAGACACACATGCATGGCATGCAAGATGTTTAATTAAATTCTATAACAGTCATGTTTTGCCACAACGGCGTACAAATATAAATAAGAAAACGTCGAGTAATTATAAATCTATCCATTATACAAAGCAATTAACAATAAAAATTAGAACTTAAGAAACTAAAATGTACTACAGCATAGTGTCAACTCGTCATAGAAATGTATAATGAAATTAGTCAATTAAATGCAAAAGTAATTAGGAATAAAATCTAGACATTTCACACAAGTCAGATTAATTTAACAATCAGAAATTCGTCAGTGCTGAAATAGACTTTCTCAAACAGAAGGCGTTTATGGTAATAAGTTGCGCGTCATGTCCCTGCCACCTTGTATAAACGTAAGGTGCTAACATTTTAGAGCTCGCTACGTTTGCTCTAGCATCCTATATTCGTCTAATGATCTAACTCTGCAGTCTTCAGTATAAGTCGACAAAGTATCTCCTATTTCTGTATGAATGATCAAAAGAAACCCTAACCTTTGCGAGGCAGGGTGCCTAAAATTTCGAGCTCGTTACGCTTTCTCTTATATCCTACTTCTCAAATTTTTCTGCATGGCGGTTGGGCCCCATAGTTTTGGCACCCCCGGGCCCCCGACAGGCTTAGTCCGCCACTGCGTGGGTCTTTACTTGGTATCTCTACTAACGAGTATTTGGTGTCATTTGTATTGTATATTTTGGAAAATATTTTCGAATAAACGTTTTTTTACCTAATTTATATCTACATAGGTATTTAGTCAAAATTCTAATTTTTTTTTTGTTTAATGGATGATAGATATGTTCACATAGACTTGGTCCATTATTTTGTCAGAGCCAGGTAAGATTAGAACATTTTTCAAGCGCGCAGTTACATATAACTAGAAGCTCGCGCCGGGCGTATAACAGACAAGTTACGGCACTGGCATTGGCATAGCCTGGCCACGATACTTTGGCCATGCATATTAAAGATGCCTAGCTATCTTGGCCGTAGGTATCCAACGCACATGCAAATAAGGCGGTAGGTAGCAGGCATTTTCCTGATGACCTAGTCTCTATTATTTATTGTTGTTGAAATCATTCTTGTGGAGTACAGAAGAGACTAATGGTAAATAAATCAGTATTGAGCGATTGTAATACCTCTTTAATAATAATTTGCTCTTATTTACATCTGGAAATACCAACTGCTAAGAGTCATAAATTCCGGTAATTTACTGCATTCAGTACTGCTCACGTACTGAATGCAGTAAATTACCGGAATTTACTGCATTCATTTTCAATGGTTGGGAAATCATTGTGGTGGTCTACAGAAGAGACAATATGGTTAATAAATCATTAATGGGCTGTCATTAATGGATTCTAACACCTCTTTAACTCTTTCAGGGAAGGTTAGCTAAGCTAACCACATATTACTACTATCCATACTATCTAAGGATTATTTCTTGAACTAACATTGAAATACACCTCAAAATACACCTTACGCTTGATTTAGTTTAGGCAGTGAGTGGCGCCGATAATCGTTATGCTACTAAAACTGCTTCTAGAAAAGCTTATACTCTCACTACGCCTGAAGAAATCGATGTGTTTAACCAACTATCACAATCCTAAGAACGTCGGGAAGGTGACACGCAGATAACCGAATGGAAAGAGTGTGGAAATATCATGCCCCGAAGCTGTAAATGACTACAAACTGCGCATGCATTTTGTTGATAAGTTCGATCAACTCAAAAGCTGATATGAAATTGACCGAAAGTCACACAAATGGTGAGTCCGGATTTTTTTCCACTTTCTGGACTGTTCTGTTGTCAATTCTTTTTTGGTATACAAATAATTACAATCGACTGCACGACCAAATCTAGAAACTTTGACATTGAAGGAATTTCGTTGTTCCGTCTATCAAGGTCTCTTAGCTCCAGCGTATGTCAATCAGCGCAGGCATCAATCGATGGACAGTCCACGCAGTTCTGGAGCGCCTTCTCTAGAACCGGCCATAATAAAACGGCATAAGCCCACAGTGGCCGACAAGATCCGCCTTGAGAGCAATCACCATCAGCCAGAGCGAAGTACTATCGAGGAATTTCATATCTATGCACCTTAAGGAATATTTTTCCTTGCAGCGCTCGTCTGTCGTCTCGCTCGTCGTAAAACAAATGTGGTCATCGTGTTCACGGGATTTTGTTTTAAAACTGCTTAGATATGAACTTCCTCGATAGTACATCAAAGCGATGCTTCAAAAACGGTACCAGTAGGTACTGTTTGAAACTCCAAAATGTGCAAAGTTCCACTATGTTTGCGTAAAGGAAAGTCCTGCTTCGAAGATTATCATAAGAAGTAAGATAAAAAGGTCCTAATTGTTTTGATATGTTTTTTTTTAGTCTGTATTCATGATAAAAAATTATATTTTTCATAGTGTTGTTTTGTTCCACAGCGGCGGTAGTTACCGTAGCTAACCATGTGATTCCTCAAAAGCCTTCACTCTGATATTTTTTTCATCCATGTTTTCAGTATTGTTTAGCCTAAATATAACTAGAAAGAACATAAAAACACGTATATTGTAACTTATATGAAAGTGCCCCTAAAAGTGTTAATAAAATCCATTGTTCTTATATACACCGGAAAATACTATTAGATAACTTATTGTCATACTGTATTTCGATAATTAACTGCATTCTGTACGTGACCATTTTCAATGGTTTAAACATATAATATTTTCCAAACAATATTCTCTCACACAATGACGATATAATTTAAACAAAGAGTATTTATCATTGATTGTTATTTCAACACATTAATATTGCTCATGAGGATGTATATATTATTTCTTTTTGCTGAATGACTGCTCTCATATGTAGGTAGGTATTTGCGATTTATTTCACTATTGCAATTATTATTTAGAGATTGCGTGTTCTTAAACTTATCCTGTAAGAAGTTGCGTATTTACCTTACAACGTAGGTATACGTAACGTATTTGGGTATCTACATAATTATTAAAAATACATGAAAAAAATTAGATAAGTACCAATATCGGGAAATCCCAACTCTGAACAATTAGAATTATTATATAGAGCATTAAATATAATAACATTCACAAATCCACCTAAACGTATTGAAATTGTACTTTACTAACTTACTTTTACTTTACTTACATTTACTTTTTTTTTGTAAAGATAATTTGTAATACCTATAAAAATAATGTACCCAATACAATACAATAGCCGCAATATAGAAATGAACAAATCTCCCCGATATTTTAACCCTGCTACATTTCAAGCAATTCAAATTACAACTGCAAAGTTAAGACGCAAAACAATGTAACGCATGATATTGAATTTATTTGTTTGGGGGTCAATAATTTAATAAAGCCGCTGAACGTACAAACAGTGTAAAATAAAGGCGCCAGCGCATTGGTTCATTGACATTGATGTGAGACAAAGACTAGTATGGATTGGCTGGTTGCCAAAAGCAATTTATTCGTGATACGTTTTTCAAAAGCTAACAGGTTGAGCTGGAAAACTGTTTTTGTATGAAAAATACACTTTTAAGGCGCGTGGGTGGTTACAATGTCATACTTGAATACACCCACGATCACTTTCTGAATCATGTTTTTTTTTCATTTAAATTCTTGAACAACTGTTATCAACAAGGTAATTGAACTGAATCCATTGATGTATTCATTGCAAATCAATTAATTTTGTTACGTCTTGTCATGTTTACTTTCTACATTTAGGTACATAATGGTTTAACTGAATTCAGTAAGTAGTTCATCAACCTTATTCATAGCGCTACAATTTTATTCATTAGAAAGAAAACTGTGTTTAAAGCTTTTCCTCTTTGTGACGTCACAAAACAAAAAGCGTAACCAAATGTAATAAAAGTGATTATAATATGTAGCAAATAGCAAACGTAACAAAATGGAATGAAACTTACAACAATGACAGAGTAGCAAATTATATGTTTATACATGTAAACTATGTATGTATGAACATTGACACAGTCTCTTCAGCAGCCTTATCAAGTTATCAGGCTGCACTAAAAGGCTTTGCTTATCACTCCGCGCCGTTATTGGCGCGTGTAAACGACAGACCGACTGTTAGCTAGCGAAGGAAATGTTTCGAATGTTTAGATAAATACACCGTGTATACATGCTATGGCGTACTTGACCTAGTTGCAATGGACAGGTTCTGATTTGTGCGCTAATTTGTACAATGTCACGTTGTCAATTTGTGTTGGAATAATATTTAGTTCACATTTAGATGTAAACAGACATTGATATCGTTATAATGGGGTCGATTTTGTAGGTATCGACTAAATAAAAATAAGTGAATATTATATATCTATGTTGTGAGTAGTGATGATGAACTACTAATGCGTAACAGATAGTTGCCACTTTATAATGTGCCTATTAAAACCATGCTAAGTTCAATATGACAACTAAAAAGGTTAAAAAAAAATAGGTAAATAATTTAAATTTTTGTCTGAAATAAAATACAGGAAAATTTTAATTAAATAAACTCTTCTCATCATAATCATACCACAACCTATTATGTCACCCTATTTCCAATCGCTGTTGGGTTACACTACCGTAGGTAACTCAAGCCTTTTTACTTAAGTCACTGAAAGAGGTTTTAGAAAACTCTTTATAGCAATAAAAAAAGAAACTTCGTGCAAAGAATTTCAATGGCACGCCGTTTAGCCTAACTATAATTCCTGATTATCAGAGGTCGGAATTAGGTAGAGTTATTTATGTACTTGCATCGAAATGTTGATATTAATATGGATCTTCCCGGGATTTGTTATGGACAATCCCGTGTGGCCAACAATATTACAAATAAATAATACTAAAAACCTTAGAGATAGACAAATAAAACAAAGATAATTAACATGCAATTTTTGCGCATTGGAATTTTGCAAGTTCGGACTTCCGATGTCGTTGATGTAAATTTGGCAACGTCGCGCGTGCTGTGGTTTAATTGTGTAAAAGTAAATAGCTTTAATGTTTAATAATCACGGGATATTTCTGCACTTTAAAATTAACCTCGTGATTTGAGGCATATCCACTTTATTCTTTCGCTGTATGAAATCAGTGTAAGTACATAAATAACTCTACCTAATTCCGACTTCTGCTGATTATCCTACAAATAGGCTGTATAAGGAATCGTGACAACATTTTTTAAGTATTTCGAGTGGTACTCAAGTTAGCCTAGTTTTCGTACGATATTATTTTGTCACATATTAGTAAGAAATTATGCTAGGTATTTGTTATTCTAGCACAGGAAAATATGCCGTGGAACTTTCCACGATTGATTATTTTTCGGGAATTTCAGTATGGGAAAAAACTTCATTTATAGAACAAAATGTTCGATTAGTATCAGGAAAACTGGATCAGATTTCCTATTATCTAGTATGTGTTTACTTTTTACATAGAAGCACATTAGGTAATAGTATATCATTAATACAGTGTTTTCCAGCGATGCCTGTTCGACTAATTGAATTTGCTCATCCATTTCGGTAAAATCTCGAAAACTTTGCTTGACATCGATATTTCATTACCATCAATCATCCCTAAAACAAATGAACGACAGACCAAAGCTTGGTTTTATGTTACAATCGTATGTATCTCAAAATAAAGGGGTAACATAACACTGATAGATGTTTGCTGACAAAAATAAACATATTTTTAAAGTCGTTTTTATATGTCGGAAAAGTATTGGATCATTGAGTTCCCTTCAAAATGGTTGAGCTGAATGGTGCTGATCCATACGTCATGTTCGTGAACGGGCGCCGTCAGTAGGCACTGGTAATTTCTTAGCTGCCACGGCTTATTTTAATTCCATAATTGTTTTTATCTTTTTATTACGGACGCTTTTAACGTGCTCGTCTTTCTACATCGTTCTCACATGCATAATTACAACATGAATGATGTAACCACTCTATTGTAACAATATTTTGATTTAAAAGAGTGTCCACGGAGTTTCTTGTCCGTTCTTCTCCATAGGTACCTACTACGCTTTGGAATGGACAACTAGCTTCATCTTTCTGACTTACCGACCCCTTGACAATTCAAAAGTGCCTGTAATTGGTTTATTTGAAATAAATGCTTTGAGTTTGAGTTTCAGGCGTGACCAATTAATTCGTTAAAAAAAATTTTGAAATAAGAATCGCTTTTTTTATAACATTTATACCTATTGTCATTATTTCCAACATATTATAAGTTGTGGCATAAATAAAACCAGCTTATAAAATATTGCCCCAGTGCATGACAAAAATTTTCAACAGTTCTAAAATGCTCAACAAAGATAATGTGATCGAAAAGTGAATCATTAAACAACTATTTATTTATAGCATTGCAGGATTTCATGAGACGCTTTGTTTACATTTCATGATTAATTTGACTGTGTGAAAACAAAGACTTTCAGGAAATACCGAGAAATGCAAACGCGTCTCATAAAGCAGATGTCTCTATTTATACTTCATGTAGTCTACCGTTGAAAGGTAAATTGACGTTTCCTCTTTGTAACCAAAAATTATAAAAAATCACGGACATTTTCGTCACAAAATAGGAACAAAGACGAAGGAACGAATGCTATCTAGGTACTTATTTCTGCATTTGCTACCAAAGAGTTTGTTATTTGCTCTCATTTTTATTAACTTGCCACTTCGTCCCCTTTCGATTTGAATGATGTCTCTGTTTAGCTATTGCATACTGTCACAACTCGCTTGACCTCTATCTTACACGTGTTTGTATCGATTAGATTTTAGTATATTTAAGTTTTAGCAAATAAATACCCAATATGTGGATGCGATTATTATTTATTATTTCAATTTGATTTCCACATGCATACACATACATAAATTCGCGCCTTCTTCCCATGGGGGTAGGCAGATACTACAGAACGCCACCTGCTACGATCCTTACAAACTCCTTTTGCTTCGTTTACGTTCATACATCTGGTTCCACATACTGGGTCAAATTAAATTAGCTAGGGAAACTGCAGACGTAATTAAGTATCTATATCTAAACACGATAAAAATAAAAATATTTGATGTTTTTTTAGGGGTCAACGACGGCTGGTAGTTTTGTTACTTGAAGTATGAGTTGAGAAAATATGTTTTGTCGTGTTTAGATATCGATACTAATCACGTCTGTTAAGTTTACACAACAAAGACAGATGTTTTAAACTGATAGTTCAAGTGAATACTAACAGCGGTCGATGACCCCACAAAAAAAAACATAAATTTAATTTATTTTTTGTTTCATCATGTTAAGATATCGATACCCACGACGCCTGCGGAGTTTCAGTAGCAAATTTAATTTGACCTTGTATAATATGCAGGTATAGAGGTATCTGAGAAGATTCGCTACTTGCTGCGCCGCAATCCCGACATACTGCACTCATGAGTCCGTTTCTGACACTTTGTGATTGTTTATTCACTATTCAGAATGCTTACAGACTAATTATTGAATGAAACAATAAATTCTTGCAGTATTCTACCAGAACCGCTCAATCATAACTGGAAATTTTCTGGCGACTTATTTAAATTCACAATCAGACAATCATGTTTCAGAATACTTACAAGATCCGTCACTACTTTCATCAATGATTTATTCCATGTTATCAGTTTGATAGTCCACCGTGACAAATTTATATCATGGTAAGTAAATAAAGGAAAACATTCATTTATCGTTGGCTTATCATCTGGCGCGGTGTGGAATTGAATTGAGAGGGTGTGTGACGTATATTTCAATGAACGAATATTGTGACCAGCTGCTTGTTGCATTCGATTATAAACTGTCATTCTTTACTTACGACTAATGGACATTTATATGCGTGAAATAGACAGATGTTTTGTAATAGCAAAATGTCCTATTAGCAAATCATCCTACAGGCAAATGGTCCTAAAAGTAAAAGAACGGGAGTGATGCAGTCATACCACACACAATCATGAGATTTTTAAAGGAATCATTTCATTTGTCTTCTGCTCGAGACACTAAATATTAAAATAAAATAAACTTTAAAAATAAAAATTTATCATAAAAAATGTGTTTTCCTTTGCGTTATTCAGTTCAGAAAATAGGTGCGATAGGTATTACACGACTCGGTAATGTATTTGTAAGGCATAGCTATTGACAAGCGACTACAGCAACAGTTGCTAATTAGCTGCAACACACACAACTCCGAAGTTTATAAAGGAAAGTCAAGTTTTTCTGACCTCTTACCATTTCAAACGCTACCTCCATCCCCGCGAATTTAGCGCGACGCATTTCTCCGTTCACCTGCACCCATGACGATCTGAACAACGCCTCTGACGCCGCAATAAACGTGGCCACCTACTATGCACAAACATTCCAAGCAACATTGATGGACGTCGAAACGAAAAGAACAAGAGCGCGGCGTTTGTATATTTACCGTCGCGCACTCGCTCACCGTACAAACGGTTCTCGAGTGTCCTTACGAACCGTCTTGCCAGGCGACTTGAAGAGCTCCAGCTACCAGAGTAAGCTGGTTTCAGAACTGGCTTCAAAACCGAAGACAAGACCATTCCATACTGTTCGGCAAGTTGTACTGAAGACCGAACGAAGGGTACAATCAGCCGCCGTGCATGGAAGTTTGGGTAGTTCTGACCTCAAACAACGGGAAAGACACGTCAAACATAAAATAAAACGGATAATACTCTTTCAAACCAAAAAAAAAACTCACTCATCAGAATCACTGCATATTTGTAAAAGTTATGCCAGAACACAAATACGGTACCTATACAGGCGAATTAAGAAACAACTCTGTTTGAAATTGTCATTTTTTTTCACATCAAGGTAACCTTTCAAATAAATGCTATAATGACCCATGAGGATCTCAACCGATAGTTATTTTTCAATATTGCTGTACTTTACAAACAGGACGTTTTGCCAATAGGACATAGGTACTGCTCGTAGGACGATTTGCTAATAGGACATTTTGCTAAAGTGTCGTTTTGATTATAGGTCGTTTTGCTATTAGGACTATTTCATTTAGGACAAGGAGGGAAAATGAATTGCATTTCTCAACACTAAAAAGCGAATATGACGACGTGAATAGCTCTATTCTTTAGGTCCAAGATTGGTTTACGGTAAATAATTTGGTATTAAATGTAAAAAAAAACAAATGCATTTGATTTAAATTACCTACCTATTGGTAAAAGTAGCGAATGTGACATCATATTGAATGGAGAAAAACTGGAATATATTAATCCCACGGTTTTCCTAGGAATCACGCTAGACGAGAAATTACAAAGGGCACCTAATATTATACCTCTCTTGCGGGGCGGCTAAGCTCGGCCGCTTATGCTGTTAGAAAGATAAGACAGTTAACAGATGTAGAAACCGCGTGTTTGGTCTACTTTAGCTACTTCCACAGCATTATGTCGTATGGCATTTTACTGTGGGGGGCTGTTGACATTGAATCCATATTTATTTTGCAAAAGAGAGCTATCAGAGCCATTTATAATCCACGCCACCGCGAATCTCTCAGGGAACTATCTAAAAAGATTAATATTATGATGGTACCTTGCCAATTCATTTATGAAAATATTATATTAAGTAAGAAAAAAATCTCCATCTTTTTAATAAAATAATTGATAGACATAATTTTAATAGGTACTAGAAATAAAGATAAGAATAGACCAACCATTTTTCAGATTAGCTAAAGTACATACATCTTAGGGGTACTGTGTTAAATGTTACAACAAAATTGTCATATATTGCAATTACTTAAATGAAAGAAAATTTAAAACTCATATAAAAAGTTCACTTTGTAAACAAGCATATTACAAATTAGAGGATTATATCCAAGATAAGAATGCTTGGAATGCTAGATTGTCCTATGGAGCTGGACCAGCATAAATATGCTGGCCCAGCTCCATAGGACAATCTAGAGTCTAGACAAAATCAAACTTGTTGCTACTTTAATTGTATAATTTAGTATTTTAATGACATTGATTTACATTCTGTGATTACTTTAACTCACATACTGACTTATGACTTGTTTAAAAAAATTAGGAAAATCATAATTAAGTACTCTTTTACAATGTTTGTAAATATGTGAGCATCATGTTTACCATAATTGACTTATTTGTCATTGCTACATATGTAATTCTGTTTACCTATTGTGGTATAGTAATTGTATTATAGGTGCATCGTCTTCACATATAATTAATGTATACAAAATATTGTAACACATTTTAAAACAGTAACTGTGGAGTTTCTTGCCCATTCTTCTCCCTAAGAAACTACCTTTTTGGAAGGGGCGACTAGAATCTATTCTATTTTAATGTAAATGTTGACGTTCAAGTGCCATTTATGTTTTGAAAAAAAAATGCTTTGACTGTGGCGGCAAATTATCACCAATTAAAATCACATCGGAGATAAGACTTATCAGACATCACTAGACAGATTTATCTCAGTACCTACCAGATGTCCATCTTCCACGTCTAATCAACTACCTAAAGCTATCTTTCCTGATGGCACCTGCTGTTACTGGGGTTAGTGGGAGATGTTTGTCTAGTCCATTCTTTCTTGTGAGTCGTCATCTTTTCCTTTGTCATACAGACTCACCACACACACACACCTCTACATTCACCAACATTAGTTTTAATCCATCACTGTATTAGTTACGTAGTAACAATTTAGTAATCTGTGGTATTAGGCACTTGCTATCATGTCTCCTCATCACGTGTCCATATACTTAGTGTTAAAAATCCATCTTTTAAGACAAGTTTACCCACCTAATATGTGCACTGGCGATGATCCTGTCCCCTGCAAGCTGCCATACATGGAACTCATGAACAGCGAGCACACCATCGACCTTTTCCAACAAACGTCTCTGTATCGCGTCCACCTGAACAAATAAATAACGTCAGAAAATACTCCGTGACTTATCAACAACCAAACAATTGTAATAGCCGTGTTTATTAACTTTGTAGAAAGTTGTGGCTCGCGTCGAAAAATGTTTGAAAATAGATTGTCAAGATTGTTTATTCAAAATCGTTTGACACATGTTCAAAAGAAAGGTTTAAAGATAGCACGGATCGTTCGAATTTTAACTGTATGTCAATGGTATTAAGATGTCTCGAGGATGTAAGGACTTAACAAATCAATTGACAGTCGGAATCGCCTCTGGCCTGGGAATGCGACTATGGATTACTTAAAAACAAAACATAATCAAAGATGGTCCAATTTGAAAATTGATATAGATATACCAGGTGTCACGTTCAATAGCTGCGCATGCGACCACAAGACCTATTCTTTACAAATGAGTGTTCAATTTATTGTGGTAGGTACCGATAAACAGTGAACACTACGGAAATGTAGATCGGAAGTAGGAATTCCGCATTTCACTGCGAACAATGTAATTGTAAACAATGCATATTTTAGCAATCGATTATTACAGGGTTACGTTACACCCGCAGGTGTCAAGTTGCAAGGTTTTACTATTGTAATTTATAGTGTATCACCTGAAATTCAGCAATAGTTTAGAGAAACTCTTTTTAGTAAAAGCTTTGTAAATTGGCCAAACAGAACATTAATCTTTGTACAATGTCTAGTCGCAAAAATTGGTCAGGGCCGTCTCATGCTAATATTTATGCGTATTTTTTTATCTCATTTGTCTCTTTATCTAATAACATAATTTTCCCTACTGTTTGCAAGCGTAAGAAAGTATTTGCTAAATACAACGACGACCTACAATCTGCAAAAAAATAAGTGTTATCTGCATATCGGAGTACTTTTTTATAATCTAATGCAATAATAATGGGACTAAAAAAAAGGCATTATTTTAAGTATTTTCTTTTCAGCTCATTGGCGTTCAATTGACTGGACTCTTGTACAGCAGTGGACTCCTAAAGGCTGACGATGGGGCGCATCTCAATGATTACAAAATGGAATCAAATGTTAGCTTTATCTTCTCTCGTATTATCAACAATCATTGCAGGCAAGGAAGGTGGTGCGAGGCTGGCTTAAATTTACGTATCACCACTCATTTGCTGCCACACGGTTTGCTGGATTGGTGGAACTTCGATTGGACACCAGTCACTGTAAAGATGGACGGCGGACCATGGCGGAAGTACTTAAATTAAAATACTATATTCCACTGTCAAAGGTAGCGAGTACTGAAGGCTACTCAACCAACTGTCTTGCACAAGATCTGGGGGCCAACTCCCTAAGCACGCAAGTCCGTCGTTTCGGCCGATGTTGCGGACGTTTTCTACTCCGTATCACTTACCTACGGAAATAAGATTTGTCCGGGGCGCGAACTAAAAGTTAATGACAAAACGTTTAGGCAGTTGTCCTTACTCCCGGTGTGTTTTTGCCCGTTCAGAAAAGTTAATTATTCGGGAGTAGGGTTTACTTTTAAATATCGAACTACTTTCGGACGGGCCCGTATCCTCGTTGACGGACTTAGAGAGTAAGCCCCCCCTGAAACGGAACTGTTTCGGTCGGAATAATTTTTATTTTTTATGTAGGGCATCTCGCAGTTGACCTTTAGACGTCCTTACTGGTTAACCGGACTACCCTGTGGCTGCCTTAAGCGGACTCAAAGCCTCCAGCCAGAGGCGATCGGCAGCGGCGGCGACCTCTCACGCCCGGCCTTGGTTCAAGCCATGGTCCGGGGCGAGGGGGAGTGGGAGGCAGTCGCCTCCTTCTGCGAAGCAGTCATGCTAGCGAAGGAGGTGGCGGGACGGGAGAGGGAGAGAGTCTCCCGTCCAAGCCGCCGCGGTGGACGCTCCGGGCGTCGGGAGCCGCGTGACGACTCCCGGCCACCGTAGTCGCGGGCCTGCGGGCGGTGAGTAATGGGTAGCTCACCGTCCGATCAGGATCAGGCCCGTGCCGGACGGCGCGTACGTGTTCCACGCGCGCCTCAAAGAGATGTCAGCATCAAAGAGGGGGCCCACTGGGGCCCAAGCCTGCCGGGAAAGCGGGATCATCCATAAGGGGTACCGCTGACCCGGAACATAAAGGGCCAAGGAAGGAACACGGGTGGGTTTTAGTCAGTAAGAGTGACACTCCCTTCCGCTCCACCTAGAGCGGGAGGGGTCATTTGATGATTTCCCATCCTCAAAAAAAAAAAAAAAAAAAAGCCTCCAGCCAAAGGGGTGAACTTCTTACATTACTAAGGGACTGCACGCTAGGAGCCCCTGTGGGGTGCGGACCTCGGCTTAGGGCGTCGCTGGGGGAAGGACAGCAAGGTGGGACAGGCTGGATAAAATTTGGATAATTATTATTATCAGGGGAATTTAAAGCTACAGGCTCAGCTACGGCGCGGGCTGGCACTTCGTAGAGCAAGCATCGGAGGGGACAATTACGTCGGGATCGTCGTGAGGGACCTCGGCGGCGAGGTCGGAATGACGGTTGATGTTTCTTGTGTTGTGAACTGTACTGGTGGCCCTACTGCTGTCCTGGGAGAGGGTTATGGGGTCATCGGGGTCGGTGAGGACATGCCTTGGACGGCGGACTTTGCTAATTTTGGAGGGGATATAACGAGCGGCCTCGACAAGCAGAGGGTTGCGATGCTTGGCGGCGGTATCGAAGAAAAGCTTGAAATTGCGTTTCATGAATTGATGGATAGTGGGGATTTTGAGGTCAAGGTGGAGGATTTCGTTACGAACGAACCATGGGAAGACTGTTATCTTACGGAGGAAACAATTTTGGTCTACATTCTATGCATGTGGTGGGGCTTTGCGTATCCGAAGACTGCAGAGGCAATTTCCGAGCGCCGTAGGATTTCTAACATCTGGCTTACTTTCTAAAATGGTTATTATTTAAATGGTACTTACACTGTTTGTTTACCAAAGATAAAAATAACACTTGCCTAAAACTATTATACTATATAACTTAAACTATTATTACTATAATTGTCTTTGTCCCGCACAGTTATAGAACATCTTACCTGAATGTGAGTTGGCACAGTTTGTAGGAGAATTAACGAAGACTCTCTGAGTAGCGGCCATACGGACACAAGTATCAAGATGACTAGCACTATACTGAGCGCGGGGTCGATGTAGTATTTGTACTTCCAGTCCGTGAGCCATACTACTAGAGCTGATCCTACTACAATTAGGGAACCTAGAACAAAGGAGACAAAATTTGGTTAATTTGTAATTGTAGAAAAGAACACATAACATCACGCCTGTTTTCGCCAAAAGCTTAGGCAGAGATGTACTTACAGTGCACCCTCATTTAGCCAGTTATATTTAAGGTGAAACCTCAGTTGTAGCCCGCCAAATTCCTATTTTCTTTCGTCTTTTGCAAATTGCAGCTCTGTTTTACGTCGTATGTTAATCAAAATGCGATTCGCGACTGTAGGAATGATTATATTTAGTGAATAATAAATCATCAAGTTCGACACGTTTGGTGTAGTGGCTACAGTGGCTAAGTGTAGTCAGCGAAACCAAATGGTCCTGGGTTCGAATCCCGGTAGGGGCAAATGTTTGTATGATGAATATGGACATTTGTACCTGAGTCATGGATGTATATTTATAATATGTATGTATTTACGAAAAAAAAAATGTATTTAAGTAGTGTATCAACCATCTGGTATCCATAACACAAGCCTTAATTAAGTGCTTAACTTGGAACTAGATGGTGCTGTGAGCAATGTCAGACGATATTTATTATTATTTATTTATTTATATCAATCGTCAAACTTTGGAAATTTGCTCCACCTAAGAATTTTCATATGAAAAATTTTGAATAATTCCAAAGAAAATTTGAATTTGGCGTGCTACAACAGAGGATTCACCTTAAGTCCCCCCTTAAGTACTAGGAAATAATGGTGGGTTCTAGATGACTTTTGAGCACTTGAGCAGAGCTCTCATTTTCGCAAGCCAGTCCTACTTCGCGTTTTGTTTTTATCAAGCCCTTGTATAAGAGCATTCAAAGTGAGGATACGAAATCTCGATTTCTGTGCTTTAAAATTGTTAAACTACAATATTATAATTTCGAGATACTTTCACAAAAATATACCTACGCTACTTTTTTCCCTTTTTTTAACATAACATTTTGTCGGTTTTATACCAAAACAAAATAATAGGGGTTATCGAAACGCCATGTGATATCACCAGGTGTTTAGCACATGAGTTAACCCGTGATTGTGTTTCCTTAGTTCCCATTCACGATAGGTAACTACTATTTACTATTAGTTACAAAACAATCGATCATGTACCACTATAACTGCTTCAAAAGACGATTAGGTACAAAATAAATCGTAAGTCTTGTACGCACGGGCGCACTTTATAACGCGACGTTTCTTGCTTGGCGCGCACGGATTTTAAACGCTCGGCTTAGCGGCGTACGTCAACGCGCTACGGACACACTCTGTTGGATTCTCAACGCTCGGTTGGACGCGGAGAGTTGAAAGTTCCAGAGCACGGTCAAAAACTTCGCGTTAAAAAAAGCGGCAGTGCCTATGTGGGCTCACTGTCTCGTTTATCATTCAAGTTTCGTAATTTCTCACAGTGCTAATCAAGGAATGTTTATGCCTACTGTGTAATGTAATGGGAACCTTGAAAGTAAAATAATTGATAAGTGACCGATCAGATTACTGTAACGATAACGATAACACACCTTTCGTGAAATTGGTACAAGGTTACTATAACTGTTTCGCGTTTGTTTTCGTAAGTATCAAAATAATGTCAATGACAGTCAATAAAGGAGGATAAGCATGCTTTTTTATCATTAGTTATTCACATCTAAGTACCAAGTGTGTAAAAAATCACATTTTATTGTAATTTATATTAATCGCTGGCCCCGCTGATTTGTGTGCATGAACATGTCTGTTTGACCTGTGTCTGGGTGTGTATATGTATATAAGTATGTATATCAGTCATCAGGTTACCGTAGTACAGGCTCTACCTAGTTCGGGACCTGAAGACCTTGTGTGGATGTTGTCTCATATTATTATTATTAATAATACACATACATTCCTTATAATTGTCATGATTTAAACCCGGTTTCTAAAACAATAACTAACACGTGTCAAGCTCATAAAGGGGTAGTGAATGGACGACCGAAATAACAAATATCAGCCAATTAAATTTAAATCACTGGACATGAGATTAACAAACTCAACTCAATACGTTATTAGAATCCGGGGATTAAACTAACTAAATAGACCACAAAATAAAACGATTGTGTTACTTTACTTTAAAACAAATAAAAGAAGAAAGAAAGAAAGGCGTTGATAAAAATGGAAAACCTAACCTTCAAGTAATGCAATGTCAAGAATTTACCTAGAAACTGTCCTTGAAAGAAACTATAACATGCAAAGAACTTAATGGAGCCTCAATGGATGCGATTTCCTCAATTGTCTGTCTTTAATACTTCGTGGAAAGATATAAGCAGTTGACGTGCTCCAATTTTTTATTATGCACTAGGGTCTGTTGAGCGGCGCGCCTTTAATGCGAAACCTTAGACTTCAAAGGTCGAGTTAAATTTGCAAAACCCGATCAAGAGCTGTAACAATAGCTGTTTATAATAACACGACAACGTAGCTTCTGAATAATACAATAGTTCAAGGATTTGATGTTTAATTTATATGCTTGCTTTGAGTAGCGCAAACTACGACGGTACCTACCTACCTACCTAATGTGATTTTGATATAATATAATTGTCCTAAGTAGGTATTATAGAAAGGCATCAGACTGTTAAACAAGGAAGAAGATAATTTGTTGAATTTTGAATAAAATGATACACTTCAATATTGTAATCAGACATAATTTTAAATACCTAAGGTGTCTGATAAATTCTCAGACGCATATAAATTTTTAGGGCTTAATTAAACACACACACAAGTCGATAAACGGCGACAGGCCGTTGACTCTTTGGTTTAATTGGACAAATTGATATGTAGGTACTTAGGTAGTCATTAGTCTACATAATAAGACACGCCACGGAGTTTCGGTTTTTCTTTCAGACAAAACGACACATTGAACCTAGATTCGACTATCATAAGTGCCAAACGAGCTAGTAAAATCATCAACAAAAAAAAAGAAGGATTTGGAACATCCTTCGAGTGGTAGAAGATGCTCATGTAAAAGAGGTAAGTTACAAACTCAAAATTTCAAAAATAAACTTTAACGCTGTAATGCTTTTACGAAAGTGTAGTGCTTGTCTATGTAGTTAAATGTAGTGCGCATTGCCATGGTCCTATTTAGGTAATTAATTAATATTTTATTAAGGCAGACAGGCACGACGTGACACTTGTAAAACAATTTTAATGTAGAAATTGTTCTACTAGAGTGAGTGAGTACCTACTTGTGGTCAAAATTAAAATAATACTGAACTGCTAAGTGCATAGTTGTATTCCTTCCTATAGAAACCACTCAATTAAGTATTTTATGGATGCTGAAATGATAATTATAATTTCCATGTTAAATCAAACATTAATGTGTATTCAGAAATGGAACGACTTTAATGAAATGTTAACAAGAATAGAACAATCAATTTTCTTTTCAATTAAGTTGGAAATTTTATGCAGGGTTTTTTATTCGAGTTTGTCACGGCTGAGTCAGCAATTTCCTTATCGAAAGTATTTAGTCAATGTCAAGGCAATCTTGGGTATGCATCAAGTGCATCAAGGTTTAGTGCAAACGATCAAGAACTTTCGTGGGCAGTGAATGGAGAGCAGGACAATAAACGTCACAGCGTGTAACTTGCGTTAAAGGGTCAAGTTACTATTTGGGATTTAGTTTACGTCGTGTTTGAGAGAATACTTATGTGGATTTTAGTCGTGAATTTACAATGACATGTGTAACGAAATTCATATATATCGTCACCTAGGGCTAACATGTTCATGAGGCTATGGCGTTTATTCTGCATCTTGGGGTTCAATTCAAACATTGACATCTCAGTGTCTATAAGATTAGGGGAAGGTCAAAGAAACGATCGACGACGAACGAAACGACGAGAGAAGCGCATCAACAGGGAGCTTCTCGAGGAGGCCGCTATTGTCCAGGCCTAGTTCCGGGAGTCGGCAACGAACGGACCCATCGACGTCGAGCAGGAGGCGCTGTGTTTCCGCGGGGCGATGACGCAAATCTGCGACGCGTCCATGCCCCGGGTCCACGCACAGTCAGCAAGGCGCCAGGTGTACTGGTGGACCGCCGAGATCGCGCAGCTGCGCGTCGCGTGCGGTTAGACGCCAGTACACCCGATACCAGAGGAGACGTCGTCGGGTCCCTGACGAAGAAGCCGCGCTGTATGAGGTGTACCGCGCGGCGAAGGAGGCTGGCCATCGGCGAGGCGAAAACGCGAGCCAGGGAGGAGATGTTGGAGAGTCTAGACGGGGATCCGTGGGGGCGCCCTTATCGCGCGGTCCGAGGGAAAGGTGCGGCGGTCACCACTGCGTCGACTGCCGGGAGGATACGGCGCGGCATACGCTGGCAGAGTGTGCCGCTTGGGAGGAGCCGCGCCGTGCCCTCATCTCAGAAGTAGGCAGTGACTTGTCGCTGCCGGCCGTAGTCGAGTCGATGGTCGGCAGCGACGAGTCCTGGGACGCGGTGGTTTCCTTCTGTGAGACAGTCGTCTCGCAGAAGGAGGCTGCGGAAAGGGAGAGGGAGATCTCGTCCACTCACCCGGCCCGCAGAAGGCGCACCGGGCGTCGGCGGAGGGCGGACAACGCCCTCTTCCAGCCCCCCTGAATGGGTCCAGGGGCGACGGACTCGGGGACGTCTGTCACCCCCCACACACCAGGACCCGAGGTGGCGGCGCGTAGTGTTCCACGCGCGCCCCTCTTAGACGTCGCGGGGGGAGTGAAACACCTCACTCCCCCCTAGACCCGAAGAAGCCCGCAGCGGCGGGCCGGCACCAGTCGGGGGTTGCGGAAGGATCGTACGTTCCCGCGACCCCCGGCGTAGGTGTGAGATGGAACACCGGGGTGGTTTTTAGTCAGTAAGAGTCTGACAGACCCCGCCGTCCGCCCCAGGGCGGCGGACATCTATGAGGATTTTCCACCCAGGAAACAAAAACAAAAAAAAAAAAAGGTCAAAGAAACGATAGATGGATTGTGTTAAAGATGATATGGCTAAAAAGGGCCACATGTTACACATACATACATAACATAATCAGCCTATAACGTTCCCACTGCTGGGACACAGGCACCCCTCTCGGTGAGAGGGAGTGGGCCGTAATCCTCCACGCGGCCCAGTGCGGGTTGGTGAGGTCTGCCCGGCTTGGGCGGAGCACCGCCGTGTCCTAGTGGAGGCGATTGGCGGTGGCGATCTCTCACGTGCGGCCCTGGTCCAGGCCATGGTACGGAGCGAGAGGGCTTGGGAAGCCAATACCTCCTTCTGCGAAGCAGTAAAGCTCGCGAAGGAGGAGGCGGAACACGTGAGGTAGAGGGAAAATTCGCGCCCTCACGCCCTAACCGCCGCAGGAGACGCCCTGGGCATCGGGCATCACAAGCAGATTCCCGGCCACCGTAGGCGCGGGCTTGCGGACGGCGAGCAGTGAGCAGCTCGCCGTCCGATAAGGACCAGGCTCGGGTCGACGGCGCGTTGTGTTCCACACGCGCCTCAAAGAGATGTCAGCAATAATGACGGGGTCCGGTAGGGCCGATTTAGAATTCCTAACCAAACGTCAGTTATTTGAGATCAAAGTGGCCAGTTTGACAAAACACCAATTTCACATGTAAGGACCTAATATTTTCCGCCAGGGTTGCGGGAAAGTCCGAAAGGATTACCGTGGCCCCTGGCACGGGCAAATGAAGGAACACGGGTGGGTTTTAGTCAGTAAGAGTATGACACGACCTCCCGCTCCGCCCAGAGCGACAGAAGTTATTTGACGATTAACTACCCACACAAAAAAAAAGTGCGGGTTGGTAGATGTCACGTCTTCGACTTTTTCGGTTCTGGGATGTAGTTTCCTCACAATGTTTTCTTTCACCGTTTTGAGAGCAGTGGTGATGAATTATTATTTTATATTATACACAAATTAAAGCGCCTGTCAGAGTACGAACCTACGGCCTATAACTCGGTAACTCGCGGCTGGCACCACTGGGCCACCACTGCTCATGCGAATGCGATCAATAAATTGCGATAGCAGTGACACTCAAGAAACAGTGACATTACGGCATTTCCATCACTGAGTCACAAGACTGTTAAATAGTGCAGTCTACATCATCGTGCAGATAATTAGGATTGATATAAACCCAAAAAAAAGAACTACAACGTAAAAAATAACTAAAATTTCGGAAGTACGTGTCTTTGGATCTGTATTTTAGTTTTTGCCACCGACTTTCGAAATTAAATATATTTTCCACGTTGTGGTTTTTTGTTTTTTTTTGTTTTTAGATTATGGTACCTACCCCACTCCAATTCGCAGACAAATTAGCCCAATAATCACACTAGCCTCGTGAACATATTATTAGCCCCGGGTGACTGTTTTTTTTTTTCTAGTTATTCCGATAATTCAGGAAGTGAATTCGGTTATGAATATATTATGCTATTATTATCTTCCCACACAATCCAGTCTCAGTTAAATAAAGGGTTGGATATATATCAAGTTTTATTTTTGGCAAACATGGTTCGAAGAAGTTTTTGGCACTGAATGGCACCCCGTTATGGCAGTATTGTCATTAATTTATTGTGTAACTATGGTACAATATTTTTGTATGCATCTAGTTCAACGCCTACAATTTTTAAATAGCATACTTTCCTGAATTTACTTTTATGACTGGTGTGGGAAGAGAGAAACGTTTCATCATATGTTTATTTCGAAGTAAAATGAGTAGGTTTCCAAGAGTAACTACGATTAAGTAATACATAATATTGTTTTTATAGTGGAAATACCAAATGAATAAACATAGAAATCCACGAGGTTATATTAATTCTCAGAGCTTGTATTAATCACCTTCTGAACGAATAAATATTTTATATTTGTAAATTAGAACGAGGTAAATTCCTTCGAATTACGTTTTATATTTAATTACGTTTTACAAAGTTAAATCACATGAGTAGATGTGGATAAATGGTCTCGTGATCTCGTCTCCTATCAACAACCGCAGAGTCAAAAAGATTATCCATTCAGTAAATATTGTACCTGGTCTGAGTGTAAAGGTATCGCTGGTCGAGCTTGAGCATCCTCACTCAACGCTCTTTAAATAACCCGCCGGTTCTAGAAGTCTCCAAAAGCATAAGGGGACTACATGACCTAAACGCAAGTTTTATAATGCCTAAAAGTATATGATCCACTGCAGTAAACAAAATCAGAAAAATATTTTATATTCTACAGGATATATGCCAGATAGATAGTGTTGAAAACATAATACAATTAATTTGGTGCGATGGAAAAAAAAGTCACGAAGATACCTCTAAAAATTTCTTTTAACAATTATAAACCATACTATTATAGATGCAATCATTGTTTTTTTTTCAGATTGTTCTTCAAGCTACATATTAACGTGATAGTGTTTTCATTTTCTAGTCCAATCAATAGATTTTTTATAAATACAGAATTGCTTCATATTTTGCAATAAACCAGCTTTGTGTCATTGCGCTTCTCTTTCTTTTTTATGCAGTCCGACAGTGACCGCTCCTTATTTGAAATAATTATGCCAATGCTAAATCAATCCCATATGAATCAAACTTACCCACATGTAAGCCATGTAGGCTAAAAATTGATATAAACGAGTGATCGCCTTTTCGGATCAATGGTGTGAATTTCACACGCGATATCGCAAACAGCCGATAGCGTTAACCACTAGTTCAACTAAACGTTTCTAGGCTAAGGCAGTGATCGTTGACCTAAATGTTACACTGCTTTGATTAACTCTAGTCTCCGCCCCAGGTACACACGGGTTCCGTTCTATAATTAGATTTGGTTTCGGCAATATTTTTTCGCCTCACGTGTTTAACTCCTGAATCGTGATAACAACACGTGTTATTTGAGCGACGCGACGCTTGCCCCGGTTTTCATCGCAAGAAGTACGGTTTTCCTCAAGAATTGTGAAAACATTTACTATAGAAACAAAATCTTGCTATGTTTTAAAGAAAAGCCAGCGAAAATCACCAAAATATCTTATTTTTCATCGCAACAACGTAACTACTGGTTTTTTTCATGAATAGTGATAACAGTTACTGCAGATAAGTTTTAAGGAACTTGTTAAGTTTTCTGGCTGGCAGACTCCTTGACGATTCAAAAGTGCCTGTAAATGGTTTAATTGAAATAAACGCTTTGAGTTTTGAGTTTGAGAAAAAGCCAGTCATAATCAGCCAAATATCTAATATACTTTCTACAATGTGAACAATGTCGTCAATATAAAGACTCAAGTATAGATGGCGATAAATGACAGGCATTCCTTACGCAGTTGCCTACGACTTGTTGAGTATACTTATACAATTAAAATCCGCGTGTAAGCACTGGAATATAACTTTCTCTTATTATTTGATTTATCTACAGCACGTAGAACTAATTTTGTTTCATGCTTATCCCTGTAGGTACTTTAAAATAAATGAATATCGAAACGAATCGCATGACATTTTAAACAGACGAGTTACCTTATCTAAAATTATAAGTGTAAACGAAAAAAGTATTGACGTTCGTAACCACTTTGCTTAAGAGGTATGAAACAAAGTGGGCGTAATATAAAAGAGAAAATATAATTGCCAATGACGTAATCATGTCATCGGTCACATTTTTGTTCTAGCCGCCTACGGATTGACATTGTGAAATAAATAAAAAGTATTTATTTCTATTTGACATGCCAGTGTAACAGTGAGGTAATCAATTGCACGGATATGATTTTTCAATGAACAGAAGTCATGATTGATGATTGAATACTAGGTATTAAAGTCATGGCGATGGCGACACAAATGATTTCTGAATGAACTTTGGAAATCCCCAAACATTAATACAAGCGAGTAGACTCAGAGCTTTCAATTTGGTTATTCCACAGCCCCATAATGCTTATGGTGCCATAAGTAATATCTCATATGTATGTATAGAAAAGATAGTATACCTACTCTAAAAGCCACTTTGTATATGAATAAGACGCTTTTAATAGCCGTATACAAATAAAACATAATCCTTTCGCTGAGCAACCAAACAAACAAAGAATCACTCACCTAAAGCATCAGACAGGACATGCAAGAACACGCCTTTCATATTCATATGTCCAGGATCGTGGGCCGCTCTGCAGGGTGTCTGCTTCTTATTATTTGGTACTTTGTCCGGTTTCGGCGGTACCATTTCGTCAGTCTCTTCGGTGTCAGTCGCGTTATGACCTAAGGCCATTTCTGCATTGCTGTTAACGATCTCTGTGAGATGTCTCACGTTGGCTGGCGGTGGAACCCCGCCATGGGAATGACCGTGGCCGCCGCCGTGATCTACAAGAAAAAGGTTACGTTTAGAAAATAACAAAATGTTGAAAACAATGGGTTTTCCTGGAGCTCCCTCAAATTCTTCTTGGTACACATTTTCTGCGCCACCTTTAAGCAACCTTTGCAGTGCGCGACGAGCCATCTAGTCACCTCATTCTTTCACCAATGAGAATACAGACCAGTTGAACGAAGGAACTGTCTTATATTAGGAGAGGTAAAGGATCCTTCAAGACAAAAACAAATAGAAGACACTTGAAATGTAGAGCAACCTGTATCGGTGATTATGATAACGTAAGGCGCCATGTCTAAGTTGTATCGAGTTTTGAATGATTAGGTGTGTGTTTAATCCACTTTGCTTCAAACAATGCAATACTTTACTTCAAATAATTCATAAGGTTTTGTAAGCAAAACCACTCCATACTTATTTGCAGGCAGAAAGTAGAGTTTACACTTTTGAGGCCTACTTCCGAACTAGACTCATTTCCATGCAGTGGGATGTAGTGCAGTGGTCAGCCAGGTTTACTTTTAGTTTAAAAGCATCAGGTAATCAAAACTTTCTTCAGAACATGTAGGTATGTGCATACAAACATATATTCACATATGCGTTATGCAAAACAGTTGTTAAGGAACCATTGTAGGTTTGACAGCTTCCACTTTGAGCTACTTCAATATTCAATCTTGAGAATTGAGATGACTAATAGAACTAAACAATAATTTTAATATTGCATAATGTGTAGCTGACATAGTTACAATATGAATCATGTTTTATATTGTTATTACAGCTAAAACATGCCGTAACCAAAGCTTATTCGATAACTCGAACCGGAAAAGATCGGTTAACCGCTCTTCAAAGGAAGTAAAAAAACGAACGTTAGAAAAATTCGAAATTCAACTTGGATGATGTTTAAAAAGAAGTAATAAATATTTATAATAATATAGGTGCCATGCCTGGACCGGTCGCAAAGAATGTTAGCATTGTGACGCAATGGCAAGGTCGAGGTACAGTTAGGTGTAATTTACGCTCATGGACTGCATCTCGAGAAGGTTGCTGAGAAGAGGTCTTATTTCATTAAAAAAATTGTTTATTTGATTTTGATACAGCTACAAAAACTGTTTAAAGGCTTTTAAGGAAGATAGTCGTGGAATGTTAAGGCACACAACTGTATTGCGTGTATATCAACGGTTAAATAGTCAGATTGGTATAAAACAATAAAATTTTAAACCCGGTACATAGCGGCACGCAGGACTATTTGAACGAAAATAGAATACGGAATCAATGTATTCGCGTTTACGAATTTTTTTAAGAAATCGGTGAATCACCCACATTCTATTGCAGCCGGATAGGTAGAAGATTTAAAGATTTTTGTGTACGAACATATATTACTGATAGTTTATCGGTCAGTAATTTGTTTATAAATATTTAAATCGATGTATAGTTTGTTCAAAGGAGGAAAATATGTTAATCAATAGGTACAGTCACGAGCACTGGTAAGTATACACTTAGCAAAATTTAAAAGCAATTATCTTGTGGAATATTGATTGCAACTTTGAAATAACATCTATTTTATAACCGTATACGTTCCAAAATACTATGTTCGTAACCACATAAAATTACAATCAATACAGTAGGAGAAAATCATATTTTCAAGTTGCTAAGTGTATACATATTTGTGCTCATGACTGTACTACATATCGGATCGATTTTAAGTAGGTTTTCCGCAATAAATTATCCATTGCGAATCGTGTCATTCGTTTTTTTATGTGTTTTCAACGACGCTTTGACTGTACAAAACTAAATAAGAATTTCTTAATTAGTTTTGTTTCATTGGACCTTGATTTTTTTATGTTTTTCCTTTGAGACCTTTGATTGAATTATTGTCGGAAAAAAAGCGAATGAGCTAATAGATAGCGTGTTTTACTAAACTAATATAATAAAGAGAAAATATTAGATATATTGTATGTTTGTTTGTTACGCTTTCAAGCTAAAACGGTTGCACGGATTTGGATGAAATTTGGCACATAAGTGGACCGTGAATATATGTATTAGGACATAGGATACTTTTTATCCCGATATTCCCACGGGATCGAGGCTGATGCGGGTGAAACCGCAGGGCGCAGCGGATGGGCACGCCATAATTGCGGCGATAAGTCCCCTCTTTGAGGAGTGGCTAGAGAGGCATCACGGCGTCCTCACCTTCCGCCTGACGCAGTTCCTCAACGGGCACGGTTGTTTTGGTAGGTTCCTGTTCCAGATAAGGCGGGAGGAAACGCCCAGGTGTCACCATTGTGTGGATCGCCCGGTGGACACGGTGGAGCATACGGTGGAGGTCTGCACGGCTTGGGCTGAGCACCGCCATGTCCTCGTGCAGGCGATTGGCGGTGACGATCTCTCGCGTCCGGCCCGGGTTCAGGTCATGGTACGGAGTGAGAGGGCTTGGGAAGCCGTCACCTCCTTCTGCGAAGCAATAATGCTCGCAAAGGAGGAGGCGGAACGCGTGAGGGAAAGGCCAAATTCGCGCCCTCACGCCCCTAGCGTCGTAGGAGACGCCCTGGGTGTCGGGAATCCCAAGCCGATCCCCGGCCACCGTAGGCGCGGGCTTGCGGACGGCGAGCAATGGGTAGCTCGCCATCCGATAAGGACCAGGCCCGGGTCGACGGCGCGTTGTGTTCCACGCGCGCCTCAAAGAGATGTCAGCAACAATGACGGGGTCCGCTAGGGCCGATGCCTGCCGGGGTTACGGGAAAGTTCGAAAGGGTTACCGTGGCCCCTGGCACAGGTAACTGAAGGAACATGGGTGAGTTTTAGTCAGTAAGAGTGACACGCCCTCCCGCTCCGCCCAGAGCGGGAGAAGTTATTTGATGATTTGCCACGCTCAAAAAAAAAAAAAGGTCGCAGCTAGTTTAGAATAAGTAAATGTCTGCACCGACATAGATAGCTATCATATATAATCTTGTTAGGACTGCAATAATCAACATGTTAGAAAAGCCGATGGACGATAGTACCTACTTATCAATGTACCATCAACAAAGTCGACGCGTGATCAATTTAAACATTTTCCGTTTGCACGAAGTGACCATGCTCAGTGCCCCGCCCACAATTTTGTAATAAATTGATAAAATAAAAATTGATTTTTATTTATTAAAAGAAACACATGTTTTAACCTTTTGCCTGGACAAAAAAATATTTGGTACTTCCTTCCTTGATTGGTTGGTCAAAATAATTATGGCGGGGGTTGGGTCTAGTTGCTGTAAAGAAATATAAGCCTTAAGGTGGTCATGCGTCAACTTTGTTGATAGTACAATTACTATGCGATCAAAATAAGAATTTTATGGACTTCCACTCATATTGTAACGCTTTTGTTGCCAAACTTATACCTTGCTTCTAAAAGGCTAAAAAAAATATAGAATTAGCAAACAGACAATCATAGCAAGTCGACAGCAAACCAAATAAGTTGTTATGTATTTTTAACAGTCAATCAATCTGTCTAGCTATGTTCAACTATGTTGAGGTCGGCTTCCAGTCTAACCGGATGCAGCTGAATACCAGTATTTACATGGAGCGACTGCCTATCTCCTTTTTAACAGTACCTATGCTTGCTATTTTTTGTGTTGGTTTCAGAAACCGGTTGTAAGTTCATTGGAGACGCGACCAGAAAGATCGCTTACTCTGAAACTGCTAAGGGCTGCCCTATTCTTTTATCGATCCCATAATTATTACAGGTGGATACTCCTGGGCATAAACATTTTCGAGACTAACGAACTCCAATAAGAAATTATTAAACACAGATTTCCTTATAAGTATAAAAATACTCACCATGGAATAAAAACAGTCCCACAATATTGAGTATCAATCCCAGGGTCCCAACGGCGACCAGCAGCCTTGCGTCGTGTATCATCTCGATCTCAATAAATCTCTTCACAGCCTCTACAGTGATGCTGAAGCACAGTGCTACCAGGAACACTGCGTTGACCAGCGCGCCCAAAACCTCGGCACGGGCCCACCCGAATGTATTCTTTGACCATTTCTTTGGTGACATCTGGGTGGAGAAATTTAGTGGTTTACAAATGATTATTTTTTAAGGATCTTTAGGGGTAGGTGCGCGAATGGAGCCGTCATCGCAGCGTGGCCATGGGCCCCGGGTCGAGTTTGAAACGGTTCGGAAAATGCCGATAAAACGCGTGTTTTTTTGGAACCACTTTTGTGGCGCCGAAAAGAGTTGTTCTTGAATCGTATTTTCCGATTTTTGTAAGATGAATCATTATTTATCCTCAATGCTTGATACACGGAGGTGTACCTACATTATTTCCTAATATGTAATTATGATGATGTCATGAGCCCAATCGGTTCATTGAGTCACATGTTATGAGTACCTACGCTGCTATGTGAAAAGGGATCATGCATTCGTGAGAAAAAACTTGTTTTACCTGTAAGGAAAAACTTATTCGTTCTTTCAAGTTGCCAGGAGACGTTTATAAATATTTAAATAAGGAAATAATAACAATAATAGGTAGCAAATAACCTGATCTAATAAATAATTTATGTACATAATACCTGGTACCCTGGTAGGTAATGTTTTGGAATTTGCGTGCAGGCAAGATTTTAATCTTATCTGTATATTATGTGAATTTAAATTCATTGCAGTTTGAAAGACAACTTGTAATCAGCTAATTAGAGACTAAGATGCTGTTATTGTTTTTTTTTTTTGTACACTTAAATGGACTATAGACCTGAAAGGTCTAAATTTCCTTTTTTACTCATCTTTCTTTTTGGTAACAAAGGCAATCATTCATTACCTCAATGTATTTATAAATAATTAAATAGACACTAAATATGCAAAGGAAAAACTATACTTCAAAGACAAATGAGTCAACATACTCAATTATTTTTGAAACAAAACAGATATTATCCGTTCAAATTATGTTAATAGAACAACGGAACTTACCTTAACTGATAAAAATGCAATAACAAGTGCAGCAACATCGCTTAACATGTGAAATGAGTCTGCTACGAGAGCCATTGAGTTGGTGATATAGCCGACGATCAGCTCCACGAAGAAGAAGCTGCCTGTCAGCCATAACATCGATAATAGTCGACATTTCTTTCCTGAGAACCTCCCCATAGTTTCTGTTGAAAATAAAAAATAATTAATAACATATCATTTGCTGGAGCATGGATCTACACAAAAAAAAATGAATGCCTCTTTTATATACTTAATTTTATTCTATTACACTTTCGTTCTATTGTATGTCTGTAATTGTGGCAGTCGAGAACCTAAACTAGTGATGGTACTAAGTACTTGTGCCTCGCATCCTGGCCAGTCAGCCTCACTACCAATTACCAACCTGCTTATGGGCTAACATTTTTACCACAACAAGATTTACAATGGAAACAATGCTATAAACAGAAGGCATTGCATAGACTATTTTTGTAGGTCCTCCACCACTTCACTTGTGTATTTTCAGGATTTAGATTTCCACCAATTCCACCTTCTAAAATTTATGTTTTTGCCAATAATTTAACCCATGAATCGTGTATTGTATTTTGTACAATGGCACTTCCATTTTTAAAAGAGTAACGGTGGGCTTTCGTGCCGGCTCTTCTCTATGGGAAATGAATAATTGGAACCGTGCACCTAGCTTCGGACATAAGTGCCCATGTAGGTTTGTGTGAAATAAAAGATTTAGATTTTTAATTATTTGGGATATCAAAGTGAGATAATGCTAAAAGGCAGCTAAGTATTTAGCAACCCTATGTTAAAATTAAAAAATTTCACGACCAGACTGACTGACTGCTGCGCTGCGAGTCGGGGGTTCAATTCCCGCACGGAATAAATATTTGTATTACCTACAAGTAGTTGTTCTGGGTCTGGCTGTTTGTGTATGTGAGTTTAAATGTTTGTAAACGCACCCACAATACAGGAGAAATTCCTAGTATGTGGTAACATATAAAAAAAAAAGAATAGTATCATCATTAGAAAGTCGCAACACTGAGTATTATAATTATAAATCTTGATAGTAAATCTTGCTAACAAGCATTAGAAATTGCTTTCAGGAATGTATTATGGTTAACACTAGCAAGCACAACAAGCCGCCTCTACTTTGCATGGATGCAATGGCAACATATCAAAACCATGAGATTTTTGTGCTTTATCCAAGTTAAATATTATTGTATTATACACATAAACATTCCAGAATAAATGCTCTAGATGTTGGTGAAAACCGCATCAAAATCCATTGTGAAGTTTAGAAGATCAAAGTGGTCACACAGACAGACATGAAGCTACTATTTCATACTATGTATAGATACATATATATATTCATAAACTTGTTGGAATCAATTGAGTAATGTATTGCTTGTTGCTTTAATTGTAGTAGGATATAATGTATAAGTAGATATTATTATATATTATGTTGATATTGCCATTTCAAATTACCATTATTAGACTCAATATATATTTGCATGCTTGCTTGCAGGCAGAATACAATGACACTTAGGCTCTAGGAGCCTTTACCAAAACAATGTATTTCTGGCAAATAAATGTTTGATATGATTTTAGCGATAAAACCACCCATTGTGTCACCGTATGTAAAATTTCTACATTTATATCTGTAATTTTTATGGTGTACCTAATAAAGAGTATTCTATTCTACAATTAAAATAAATTAAACCAGGCTAAATAAATTAAAATAAACAAAAAATGTTTGGATGCCTTTCAGGCATCAATAATAATATGAGACAACATCCACACAAGGTCTTTATATTTGTCTCATCAAATATTATTTTCATTGATTTGATGAAGACAAAGAAAACACATAATGTTATAAATAAAGTGAATAAATGAAGTTTTACTTTCAAACTGAATTCAATTACTAACTTTATTTATTTAAATTGACTGTAAAAGACTTGCCTATTTGTGTTTGATGACTACACTGGTTATTTCAAATAATAACAACATTCATGCACACTTCTAATGTTAATAAATTTTTCTGATCAATGTTCTGTGTTGTTTCTTGAATGTATCAGTCCATTCACATATAAAGCAATACTTTGAGACTACTTAACACTACTGATTCATCCCAAAACTAAACAGATATTTATATATTCTGTTCATGCAGTATGACTTGGCATGACCCTTGAAATACTTTGAATACCTCAACCTGAACACCTTACACTTATGCTACCTAATATATTCTAAACGGGCAATTCTTTATTCTTACCAGAAATAATATTTACAACGAAATGCGTGTGAGTCATGCATATTTCCAAGATTTTGGGTCAGGCACCAAGAGCAAAAAATACACTTACTTGGTATTAAATTCTTGAGCTTCGGTGGCGATGCTAATCTTCCATCAGGTGCTCATAACTCAAAGGTACACTAAATATGCACACTCATTTCACAACAATAGGTTATCGTTCTAATACAATATTGATTCTACTCTACCTAGACATAAACATAGAACACCGCGAATACTTGATAACATAAACATCTAACACAACTTGATAAATCGAAAACAAATATCTTCTACTGTTGACCGTTGATTTCTGTGGATATAATCCCAGAGAAATGAAATTCTAATGTGAAAGCTGATGGGTTAACCGTGGCGCAACAAATTTTGGTACACATAAAATTTTGCTGTAAAGCCAATGAACAAAGGACACGGATAACCGTTTAGCACGCCGTGGATAATATTATTTCACTTTATTGTAACAAAATTTATGACGAATTGCTAAGCTCGATATGCCCCAGCGAATTCCACACAATAATCTGTTTGATCCTGCCTGCCTGCCTACAGTGCCTACTGTCATTATGTCTATGTCAACTCAAATTCATCACTCGAAATATAATCGACTAATCTTGAAAAAAATCGTCTTTTACTCAACTTTTAAGGCCTTTTATACACTCACGATTACTTATTCTTAGACCACTAAATTTATAGTCAACGGCGAGATTTAAACACCTAGCTTGGGCAAATAAACGTATATTCGCTACCTCATAAGTATGCAATAAAAAAGGCGAATAATGAGACTGGCCGCAGCCTCACTGCCTCACATGCCTGGCGATCAGCTAGCGCCAGCTAGTGTCCTTACAGTCCTTATAGAATCTGTGAATCTGGCACGTGGGTTTGATCCTAAAATAAATCGAAGCTTTTTCTATGACCTTATTTTAACGAACGAACGAACCAGTTTTAAAGTTGATACACGTAACTACCGTACTTTATTTTATCTATTTCAAATTGTTATGTTAAAAGCATAATTATGTAATGGTTTATTTGCAGATAATTCATCATCATCATCATTGTTAAACATCGCTCAAATCAATGCTTTCCTTTCCTTACAATTAAAGCACCTGCCATCTAATCTCTTCACCACCCTTGGTTGACTGGTAGAGAATGCCTAAGGCATTAAGTCCGCCTTTGTACCTTTTGTGCGAAAAGTTATAAATAAATAAATAAATAAATTCGGATATCAAAGTATGTTCAATTATGGAAACATGACATTTGGAGAAAGACAGTTTCGTATAACATGGTGTGCTGGCGACTGTACACTCGTCGTTCAGCACAAACAAAAAAAAAATAGGCGGTCATGTGGACTGCCGACAGAAGTGAAAACCCCAAATGTACACAGGCCACTGTGCCTCGTCAGTTGTCGTAACACCGGTAACACGTCACATTAGCATGTCGGCGACGTTAACATGTCGGTGACGTAAAACAATAAGTTTTCACTTCAAAAACAAATACTGCTTCGCTTCTCGAAAAAGTCGCCACTGACATGTTTGCGTCAATTTGTGTGTGTCTGGTGCATGTCTGGTGTGTATTATTCATCACCCCCCGTGGCGGCCGAAGCCACTTGCGGCATCTTTTATGCAAAATATCAATCGTTGCTCAATTTGCTTGGCATATGTTTTGAGAATTTTAGATAGGTACACATGCGTAAGTAAAACGCATGACTGTGTATTATAAGCTTAAATGGGAACATAGACAAAGCGTGGAGGCTTAGAACAACGTGTTCAATGCATTTTTTGTAGGTTTTTTTTTAAGGTCAATGGTTTTTTGACAGCAGGAGTTAAGAGTGTCAATGTACTCTCAATCAATCTCATCTGTCATTATTTTGTCAACAATGTCACTTGTGAAAAACTATATTTACGATAATAATATTAATAATTTGAAATGTTTTCTTGATGAATTATCTGCTGCAGTGACTATAAATACATTAGGATTGAACTAATAAACGATGAAGCAATGGCAGTTTCCTTAGTATAGTAAAAGCAACAATTTTTTAACCTAACCTTGTAAAATGGCCTTCCTGAGGTTTGTTGGTAAAACCTGCGGCTTTATGGGATATGCTCTACAAACAGCCTGCATTACGCATTGCACATTCGAATATGTTGGAGACTTTGTCATGGTAAGTACAGAATGTAGAATAACTGTCTGGAGAACTGGCTACAAACACCTTCGTCGTATTAAATTATTTTTGTAATTTCTTCCAGTGCTCTGGTCCGTCAATGGAACCCACGCTTCAAACCAGCAACATACTGTTCACTGAACATATATCTCCCCGCATGCAACGCCTGCGGCGCGGAGACATCGTGATATCTAGGAGCCCTTCTAACCCTAAACAGAATATTTGTAAAAGGATAACAGGCCTTCCTGGTGATCGAGTTAGAGGTAACTTCCCAAAACGTAACCAAGTTGTTCCTAGAGGTCATGTATGGTTAGAAGGTGATAATTCTGGTAATTCAGCTGATTCTAGAGTATATGGCCCTGTACCTGAAGGACTCATTAGAAGTAGAGTAGTTTGCCGTGTTTGGCCATTAGATAAGATTACCTCATTGTCCCAATATTAAGCCTTAGACACTAGGAATGGCTAGGCTGATATTTTTGATTTGTACTAAGTGCCCAAGTGATTTAGATAAAGTGATTTTAGTTGGTGCTAAATAAGGTTGCAATAGGTATTGTTGGCCTTTCATGCTTCATGTGACAATGTCTTTCATTTGTTTTTTTTTTTACTATGATGTAATAGGTATCAGGTATTCAGGATATACATATAGAACAGTGGTGGGTGGTAGCGACCCTGACTTACGAGTCATAGGTTGTGGGTTTGAACCCAGACAGGCCCAGAAGGCCTGTGTCTCAGCAGTGGGAACATTATAGGCTGATTATATTCAGGATATCAACAGGCTTTATTCTGTAAATAAATCTGTGTGTCAAACACCAATATTGGCCCCTTTATTGGCACCAACTATAATCTCACAATAGTGTTTAATTAAATATTTTTATAAAGAGCACAAAATGTGCCATGTTATAATTTTACCCATGTGTTTGTCTGGTTTTATTTTGATCAAAATATGTTGAGATTTTGAGAGTAATAAAAATATATATAAAAATGTTACAAAAATAAATATTTTTATTTAGTTATGATTGTTTATAATTCTAAGGGTTGACTTCCACTGTCTTCACTGATTCAGGCTCCATTGTAATTTCAATGTATCTATTGCTGCTTATATTTATTCGCACATTCATTTCTCTTCTTCGTCTGAAAATAACAAAAAAAACAAATGAAACAGAACACAACTCAAGTTTAAGTTGGTAGTTAAGTCTTGTGCAAATATTTAATATTATATTGGAACAAAAAGCCTTAAAACAAAAATATGGACTCCAAAAATCATAAATCAATTTATTGAAAATAATGTAATTTTTCACACGGTTTTAACCACTTGACAAACATCAAGATCTTTTTAAATTATACAGTGAGTCATTATAATGTGCACATATCGAAATGACGGACTCTATGCTTAATTTAATGGACGGAAAATATTTTTTTAAATATTTTTTATGGAATAAAAAACATTTTTGCTACTGTGACTCCAGTGTAAACAAAACGGTGTAACTTTTAAAGTGAATTATCTATCGTCAGGAAACAAACTCCATAATGGTTGGAAGTAATTATGCCTCCTTATAAAATGAAAACTGTGGAAAAAGAAACTACCCTTAATTGAAAAGAAACATGTTTTTTTTCATATTTTTTTCCAAAAATCGTAAAATTTTAAGAAGGGCATTGAAACATTACCTCTGCGCTGGCAGAGATGCAGCGATAGCATGGGTGCATATTTTGATTGATAGAATAAAAAATATTTATATATATGACTTTAAAAAGCTTTCTGTATACTTATAAACGGCAATTTCATATTGTCAATATTGTCTATCAATCATAAACCTTCCCGAAGAAGTCCTCAAAATGATGGTGAGAACCGGATCAAAATCCGTTGCGTAGTTTAGAAGAACAAAGTGATCAAACACGAAAAGTGTACCATAACAGTGTACCAGTGTGTGTGTGTGTGTGTGTGTAGTGAACGAGTACCTGTTCTGAAGCACAATAACGAGATTTCCATTTGTTTTCCGTATAACAACATTTTCAATGCTTGCAAGACTTCTTTGAGCCACTCGCACTCGTCGAGAGCCCCTCGGGATGAATTTTGAGAAGTGGCCCATAGCATAGAAAATTGGTTGCTTGATAAATTCGTCATCATCTCCATATACTAGAATGGGCGCGTCTACGAAGTTGTCTACCCAGTTTGGACCCCCGTGGGGATTCAATGCAAGATTCCAGTCAATCCATCCAACAACATAGTGGTTCAAATCCTGTTAAGAAATACATAAGATAATAATGTGTGTGTCCTCGGCTAGAAAGTGCTTGAGCCTTAGCTTTTTTAATTAGGATTTTGTTTTTTCAGTTTTTTTATTAGGTATTGAATTGTATGTAGTATGAATAGTGTGGACTTAGTTTAAGTTTGAATGTTATCCTGTATTTTATTTTTTTTTCTTGTGGCTGTATTGTGTTATTTGTGTTGTTCTCTTTTATAATCTGTTTTTAGAAGTGAGGACTTTTAATTGGCTGTCAGTCTCACATACTGTTTTTTTTAATCTGTTTATCTTAGCTGTAAGTCTCCCATAGATAATAATAAATAAATAAATAAATAAATAATAATTATATTGTCACAAAGAGTTACAACACTACAAGGTTCTTTTGGCGCGTGGCCAAAAACGGAACTAACGCCGCCATCTTGTTTTCTCTATACAACTTCTGTGACAATTTCACCAATGTTTACCAACAACGCCATTCAATGTCATTCAAGCGCTAAAAGATCCTTTTGGCACTTTATTTAAACTTTGATACATACTTCCAAGATGTTATTGATGTATCTGCCTGCTCGTCTCCAAGATCCAAGAACAACTCTTTCTGAGTTCCAAGGCATTGATCCTGAAAGTGTTGATTGATTAAAAAAAAAAACTTTTGTCTGATCAACAAACTATAGCGGGCCATGTGAAGTTCTTGCATTTGACGAGTGGTCGGCGGACGATCTATGGTGTAACCACGGACGAACAAAAAAAGTCTGACGGAACTCCGCTAAGACAAAACTAACTCCCATTTATATGTGAGTGTTGCCGTTTCCGCGCGTAATGGCCGACCGACTAATGTGTGAATGTTACGTGTCGCGGCCTGTACATACAGCGAGCTGGCCGACTTGAGTGACAGAGTTTTTTGCTAGCGAGAATCGTATGTCTTTTTTTGTTCGTCCATGGGTGTAGGTAGCATAAAAGTAAACTACGATTTTCAGGGATTTTTATAATAATTTTACCTTCACAAGCTTCTGTAGCAAGAAGTATTTTGCCGGGATACCTGCTCTGTATAGCACTTAATATTTGTGGCGGGAAGAAATTTCCATACCAATGTATAGCTATTCCATCCATGTAATCAATCGATTCCGGAGCTGCGAGTTCCATCTATAAATAAAAGTATACCTAAGTCACTGAGGTTACGGCTCAGCTGCTCTCTCTCTCTCTATACTTGTCTTTGCTCTACTCAGCGTTAGGTACTGCTGAAGTTATTGATTTTGGTGACACTGTTTTAGTTTCAGAGTAGGTACTTACTCCTGCTAAATAAACAGGAAGGAGATACCGTTGATCATCAATAGCAATTATTAACGTTTCGTTGAAACGGGAATTCTTTATTGTAGGACCGAGATTGTTGGCTAACCAGCGACCCTGAAATGATAAAATAATACACATTAGGTAGTTAACACTACTTGTTTCACGGTGTCTGGTCAAACTGCCCATGTTCGATCTCCGGCTGTCAGCCGCCTAGCCTTTTTCCGCAAACTACATAGTATCCTTTCTACCCCTATCTTGTTTATGGAGTCAGTCGGCACAGTACAACTTCTTCCATACATTTCTATCATCTCTAAGTTAATTTCCTTATCCATACTAAAATTGTAAACGCGAAAGGAAATCGTCTGTCTGTCTGTTACCCTTTCACGCCTTAACCGTTAAACAAATTTTGATGTAATTGAAGGCTACTTTTTGTCCCGGTAATACGTTCTCTTTAGTTTATTACCGATCTTCATGCTGGCGGGCGAAGCTGCAGGCAAAGGCTAGGTAACAATATATATCATCATTCACAAAATCTTTTCTTTGGTTTGCCTCCTATCTCTCATAGCCAAATTCTTGTATCTTCATCCTATTTAAACAAAGGTTTGTGTAAAAAGTTTGTACATACCAACTGTGGAGGAAACCACCCTAGGGAGTTGAACTGCACTATTGGTACAATGCCGTTGATCGGTTCGTTCGTCGTCGTTATAGCCCAAATCTTCACGTTCGCTTTATCGTATTCCTCGATGAAACTGAAATGAGACAAATTAAACGCTTAAGAAACATATTGATTCAATACCTACGGCAGATAGGGCAGAGCAGCTCTTGAGAAAAATGCGCTTCTAGGACTTTAAAGGGCGAGCATATTAAGTGGAGTGGAGGTAGTGCAAAAAAGAAATTGTGTCTATCATTAGTCTATTTATGATGATCAAAGTCAAAGCATTTATTTCAAATAGGCACATAAAAGGCACTTTTGAACGTCAACATTTACATTTAAATAGAATTGATTCTAGTCGCCCCTTCCAAAAGGTAGTTTAGTATGGAGAAGAATGGGCAAGAAACTCCATCGTTACTCTTTTAAAATGTGTTACAATACTTTGTATACATTAATTATATAATTATATGTGAAGACGATGCACCTATAATAAAAATTACCCTACCAAAATAGGTAAAAAGAATTTAATAAACGTAGCAATGATAAATAAGTTAATTAAATGATAGATACATGGTGTTCACATATTTACAAACATTGTAAAAGTATACGATTTCCCAAATTATGTAACCAATTAATATGTCAGTGTGTGAGTTAAAGTAGTCACAGAATGTAAACCAATGTCATAAAAATAACAAACCATACAATTTTATTAAAGTAGCAACAAGTTTTAATTTTGTCAAGACCCTAGATTGTCCTGTGGAGCTGGACCAGCATGTTTCCAAGCATTCTTATCTTGGATATAATCCTCTAATTTGTAATATGCTTGTTTACACAGTGAACTTTTTATATGAGTTTTAAATTTTCTTTCATTTAATTGCAATATATTACAAGGTATTTTGTTGTAGCATTTAACACAGTACCCCATAAAAGATGTATGTACTTTAGCTAATCTGAAAAATGGTTGATCAATTTTATCTTTATTTCTTGTATTAAAATTATGTCTATCACTTATTTTATTAAAAAGATGTAGATTTTTTCTTACGTACATAATATTCTCATAGATGAATTGGCAAGGTACCGTCATAATATTAATCCTTTTAAATAGTTCCCTGGGAGATTCGCGTTGACGTAGATTATAAATGGCTCTGACAGCTCTCTTTTGCAAAATAAAGATGGATTCAATGTCAGCAGCCCGACCCCACAGTAAAATGCCATACGACATAATGCTGTGGAAGTAGCTAAAATAGAACAAACGCGCGGTTTCTACATCTGTTAACTGTCTTATCTTTCTAACAGCATAAGCGGCCGAGCTTAGCCGCCCCGCAAGAGATGTTATATGAGGTCCCCATTGTAATTTCTCGTCTAGCGTGATTCCCAGAAAAACTGTGTGATTAATTAATTTCAGTTTTTCTCCATTCAACATGATGTCACACTCGCTACTTCTTACATTCGGTAATTTAAATTGAATGCATTTGGTTTTTTTACCATTTAGTACCAAATTATTTACCGTAAACCAATCATGGACCTGAAGAATAGAGCTATTCACGTCGTCAAGATTTTGTGACCATCGGTCTATCTTAAATATCAATGATGTGTCATCTGCAAATAACACCATCTTCGGTTGATTTTGAAGTAATTGGGGTAAATCATTTATATAAACTAAAAAGAGGAATGGACCCAATATCGAACCTTGAGGAACGCCCATTGCCATTTCAGACCCTAATGAGTTTACGCCGTTTACTTGAACTGTAACTTTTCTATCTTTCAGGTATGATCTGAGTAAATCAAGAGCTGTATTTCTAATCCCACAGTGCTCTAGTTTCAGCAGAAGTGTCTGATGGTTTACGTAATCGAACGCCTTAGAGAGGTCGCAAAAGATTCCAATGGCATCTTGTGCTTCTTCCCAGGCGTTAAAAATGTTCTTTATTAGGGTGACACCAGCGTCAGTGGTACAACGCCCTTAGGTGAAACCGTACTGTTGTTCATGAAAGATGGAATTTTTATTAAAGTGACGTAACATTTGATTGAGCATCAACTTTTCAAACACCTTACTGAGAACGGGCAGAATTGACACAGGCCTATAATTGTTGGGTTCTTTACTATCACCGGATTTGAACAAAGGAACTATTTTACTATGTTTCATGAGATCCGGAAAGACTCCTTGGTCTACACTGGTGTTAAATATAAATGCTAAATAGGGCGCTATGGTTTCAATGATAGGTCTACAGACTTTTACAGACATTCCCCAGAGATCTTCAGTGGATTTAATTTTTAGATCTTTAAAGGCTTTTATAACAGCCTGGGGGTTTGTATGCTGAAACCTAAACTCCAAAGGGCATGCCTTTACATTCGTTCTAAGTAAGGCAGCAGAAAGCGCGGGCGAGGATTTTAAAGCTTTAGTTGTTTTGAGGGGAATACTACCAAAAAAAAAAAAATTTTGATTGTGATCTGGCTTCTGTTTTGTTAGAAGAAGTCTATACTTAAGTATGGTATATTCAATAGATAATAAATACAGCTGTTGCTACTCAACTTACCGTAGATGGTAATCTGCGAAGGCCTGGTAGTACTGAGGTCTCAGTTGTGCGAATCCTGTGATCGCATCATTTGTTTTCATCCACACTGGTGGAGACCATGCACTGGCAGTAATCTTTATCTCGTCTGTCGCTACTCTTTGAGCTCTCTTGATCATTGGCAGCTAAAAATTAAAAAGTTTTGTACTTAGATATAGACATCATTTTAAGCCTTCTATTTAGGACTAAGGGATTCCTGTACTTTAAATTCAATGTTTTACATAGGACACAAATTCACGACGTCTCTTCCAAGGTAAGCATAAACTTTATGGGAAATAACTTACAGCTTTGTAGTATATGCGGACTGAAGAAGAAAAAAAAACTCAATAGGACTGCCAGATTTGGGAATCAAATCTAGGCCACCACATACTCGCCAGCCCCGTTCCAGCAAGTCAGTTTTTTTTTTGCTTTCTAGATTTTTTGCGCAAGTATGTCTGTTGTATGTACCTTGGTCTTTATTTACCTTCAAAAACAAGTCATGTGATGACAGTGAGAAGTTGGATAGAGTAGTATCGTGCCAAGGAGTTTCGGCATACGTGTAGGGGTACTCGGAGAAGTCGCAACCAGCGATCGGTACTCGAATCATGTTGTACTCTAATCCTTTGGGGCCGAAGTAGGACCTGAAAATGTGACACAATTTTAGGGGGTTGGTTGATACAAATTCAAATCTTGTGATGATTGTGGGTGGGACAGTAAATTCCAAAATAGTTAGCAGCAATTATTTTATAGTAGGTATGACGTAACAACAACGATCAAGAATGTATTTATCTAATATTTAGATGAGAGAAAAACACATTTTCGATCCAAATTGATGCATAATCACTCTCAATCTGTAAAATACCTCTACCTTAATTTTTTTTTATTTTATTTATTTATTTTATTTAACCATTTATGTACACACTTATATAAACAGACAAGAAGAAAATAAGAGAAAAATAGGTACAAAGGTGATGCTTATTTCTAATGAAATCTCTTCCAGCATACCTGCGATAGGATAGTAGATTTAGAGATGTAGACAGCGTGTGTAAGAGTAAAAGAGAAAATAAAATACATAAAATCAAAAACAATTCACTTACTAAAATAAAACAAATAATATGAGAATATACATACATACAAACATACATACATACTTCTAAAATAAATAACACTAGAATATTAATATATACGCAACTATGACGAAGTGGAAAGATAGTGTTCTTTCACTCTTCTTTTAAAAACTGCAACAGTTTGGCAATCCCTAATGTCAGGCGGAAGTGAATTCCACAACCGCACCGCGTGCACAGTGAAGGAGTAGGAGTAAAAGTCGGTGGAGTGGGGAGGGGACTTAAGGAGGTTTCTAAGATGCGACCTGCACGGCGCATCTGAAGGTCGGGCGTAGGAAAAACGCTCCCGCAGATAGGATGGCGTTTTAGGGTTGTGAAGGAGGTTGAATAGCAGACACAATATCCGAGAGTTCCTGCGATGTCGAATGGGGAGCCACTTGAGTATCTTGCGAAAGCTGGAAACGTGATCATACTTTTTAAGGTTGAAAACAAAACGAATACATATATTCTGCAAACGCTCAAGTTTATTTAAAAGCTCCTCGGTGGCATCCAAATAACAGGCATCGGCATAATCTATGATGGGCTGAATGAGAGTTTGAGCAAGAGAGATTTTGGTGTTCAAGGGCAAGACGCTCTGGAGACATTTCAACGAATGGAACGTGTAATGCACTTTGCGACTGACTTGAGCAACATGGGCAGTCCATGATAAATAGGAATCCATGGTCACCCCCAGATTTTTGACCGTATGTGCGTATTCAATCTGAACACCATTCAGACAGAGTGGAGACAGCGACGCAACATCGAGCCTATTCCGCATATACCTGCCGCCAATAATCAAGGCCTGGGATTTCTTAGGGTTGATTTGCAGTCCAAAAGACCGCGACCACTCGCTAATCAAATCCAGGTCGCTGTTCATGGCAGACACGGCTGCTTCTGCATCTTCCCTTAAAAAATGATTGTAGAGCTGCAGATCGTCGGCATAGAGATGGAAGCAGGAAGAGATGACACTGGTGATAGAGTTAATGAAAATAGAAAAGAGAAGAGGAGAGAGAACGCCGCCCTGAGGCACACCTGCGGAAAGAGAGCACCAATCAGAAGATGCCTCGCCGAGACGAACCCGCTGCGAGCGGCCCTTAAGATAGGAGTCAAACCAACTAATGGTGGAAGAGGAGAAATTTAAAGATTTAAGGATCCCTAGAAGGATGTCAAAATCAACAGAGTTAAAGGCACTGCTAAAGTCGAGAAGTACAAGTAAAGTAAGAGATTTGTGATCCATAGCCCAGCGGATGTCATCAGTAACTTTCAAAAGAGCCGTTATTGTGCTATGACCAGGTCGAAAACCAGATTGAAGAGGACTCAGTAGGTCATTTGTAGATAGAAAGGCAGAAAGTTGTTGATGAACGATATGTTCAAGAACTTTAGAGAGATATGGGAGAATAGAAATGGGAGAAAAAAAAAAAATTAAGTAAATGCTATGGGTAGACTAACAAAAGGAAAATCTAATTTTAAAGTGTAACGACATTACACGAACGTATTACAAACGGTCAATGTTAAACAAGCAAGAGGACATCTAACTCAGCGACGAGCCTTCCTCACAACCTTTCTTTTAGGGGTTGCGGTTACAGTCGATGCAGATGCCACTGCTGGCGAGGTAGAAGCGGCAGGCACGGGATCAGTGGGAGCGACAGCTCCGGCCGGAGCGGGGAATAACGCGATTAAAGATTCAAGCTCACCCATGGATGCTATCTTCCGGCGAGCCTTGTCAGGCGTTAAGACAATAACCCTTCCCTCTGCAGACCAGCAGCTATTGATGTTAAAGTGCTTGCGGGCAGCAATAAATACCTGGTGCCGTGTCTTAGTAAGAAACTCTGAAATGGTGATGCCGCTACCCTTGAGTATAGTTTTATTGTCCCAAACTAACCGACGATGTTCCATGTCTTTGAATCGCACCAACACAGGTCTTGTTTTGCCCTGGGGGGCTCCCAGTCTGTGGCATACGTCCAAATGATCCAACTTAATGTCATCAATCATTAGCTGTTTTGACAAAATAAGTTGAATCCCGTCACACAGCTTTTCATTAGGTTTCTCAGGAATACCGTGAAACAGCAAGATCTTTCTTCGCGTCGCAGTCTCCTGTCTGTCCAAACTCAAAGACAGGAGTTCTATCTGAGTTTTGAAGTGAGAGAAAGTTTGCAAGACAAAGGATTTAAACTCGGTGAAGTCCAGGGAAAGAGCAGCAAGATCCGAGTGTGCAGGGTCAGTTCCAGCTGTAGCTCTCTGCAGCTTATCTTCATACTCACGCATGCGGGAGCTAAACAGCTTCTCCAGTTCCTCCATACTGTGCACAAGCTTGCTGTCCATGGTTGTGTGGAATATTTCAAATGTTGTGGATGTAGAAGAGTGAAAGTGAAAGGAAAGTTCCGAGCGAAGGTGGGTTTATTAGTTAATTAGCACATAAATATAGTGAAAAAGAAGAATTAACTATTTAAAATAAATATTAAATAACGAAGCTACAATTTTATGTATGTATGTTAAGCCTACCCACGTAGGAAAAAAAAAGTTTATAAAAATTTAAAAAAATTTTTAAAGTTTTTCCATCGATTGCCGCTGATATGAGATTGCGACTTGAATTTGTCCGATTTTAAGTACGAAAAATGGCCTTCATGTCTCCGCAATATTAGTTTCCCGCTAAAAAGTTAAAAGAAAATAATAATATGATCATCTTACGTTATAAGGTTCTCTTGCGCGGCATCAGACAGCTTCCGCCAGTTGATCGCAGCAGCGTCAGTGACCGACCCGCCGAACCCTTCGATAACTTGGTAGCGGACGCTCGGGTAGACTCGGAGGACCACATTGCTCAATATTTCTGGGACTGTAATGTCAAGTTTCAATTTGTCCAATAATTTTTTTTTTTTTGTCTAATTTTTATTGTAGGTAGGTAGGTACTTTAAAATAGCCTGTGGCCCGCATCACTCACAACATTATGGGCATAATTATTAATTATTAAACATTTCTGTTGTCTCTGATATGACGTTGGATAAAGCACATGCAATGCCTTTGTTATTATTATTGCAGATGTCGATGATGTAGAACTAGTAGAAATAATGACGTGTAAAAGTGTGTGTACAAACCTACTTACAGAAATAAAATCATTAATCATTAGGTGGCGGTGTGGATTGACCTGCCGAGGTAGGCCGCCCAGCGCCTGTTTGTTTGCTATAAAAAATACGCTTCCAGCGTATTTATAATTAAGTACTTACAAATATTTTTGATAAGATTGCATTTTAACATCAAAAAACCTTAATGCTTACCTACCTATTTTATCATAATATACCTTTAATACCTAAGACTCGCCACGTGCGTGCTACTTGAATCTGTTTTGGGTACATGTGTACCCGATTAATTGTTCACAGATTCCGCAAAGATCACGTACTTCCATAAAAAAGAGTATAACCAAAAGATACGTACTTCCAGGTCCAACGACATCGTCTTCCTCATCATCTTCGTCTTCAGTAGTCGGTGGAGGAGCCAAACCTCCTTCGGGCAAGTCAGGGACAGTTTCCGGTTCAGGTTCAGGTTCTAGGTCTCCTGGGTCATCCTCAGGCTCCGTAGGTGGTTGTGTTTTGATTTCGCCGTAGCTCTTTTCGAATCTTTTGCCAGCCTGTTACAAGTTTTTGGGTAAAACGTTTATTTTGTATAGGTCAAAATCAATTTTGTTGATGATGAGAAAATGCGAAATAGTGCATTACTGCAGCGGTCAGCAAAAGAGACCATGAGTGCCGAGTAATATTTTTAGGGAAATAGTAACCGATCCTCTAAAAACTTCTAACCTTCTAATTATGTACGCTTTTTTAAACTAATGAACTTCGTAGACTAACAAAACTATTTATGTACACACATACTCACAGGGTCAAAACACGTCTACCCCGACGGTTATCGGTTTTATGGCTAATATGACCGGCCCATTGCCACTTCAGCTTGCTTATTCTGTGAGCTATTTCGACAACATTAGTTTCTCTGCCGGATCACCTCATTCCGGATTCTATCCCCAGAGAGACTCCAAGCAGAGCTCGTTCCCATACCTCGCTGAGTGACCTTGAATTTGTGAACCGGCAGTACCGTGACTGTCCACGTTTCGGCACACTGATGACTTTGGTCTTTAGGCTCTGCGGTCGCTTCTCCGATCGCTCACCAGTTACTTGATCCTTTTTTTTTATTATTTAAAATGGGTTTGCTCTTGACTCTAGTCTAGGTCAGTGGTGACAGAGACAGAGTCGACGATGGAGTGAGCTTACCCAGAAAACCTTGGCTCTTCTCAACCAGCCGTCCTAAAAATCGACACTCCATCTAGCCGTGAAGGTTTCCTACCTAACGTGTATATATGTCATTAGTTCCCACTATGTATTTAAAAAATCTGTTTATTTATATACTAATAATAAAGCTGAAGAGTTTTTTTGCTTGTTTGGATGCGCTAAACTCGGGAACTGCCAGTCGGATTTGAAAAAATATTTTTACATTTTATAGTCCAATTCTTGAGGAAGGCTATAGGCTACTTAACATCACGCTAGAACTCTTGGGAGCCGAGCGAAATTAAAAAAAGTCAGAAAAAACGCTGACGCGGGCAGGCGATGCGATGCGACGGGGTGGGTCGGGGGAACAAGACATTTCACACGGACGACGACGCGAGCAGTAGCCAGTTATTATATAAAGCTTACATTGTTTGAAGTGTAGACGACGAACGTGCCTTGTGCTGGGTTCTCTCGAGTGATAGTGTCGCAGTAGGTGGAGTTGCATACGCAGACCACCGATCTACCTTCAATGCCAACGTGGCGAGGTTCACACGGCAGGTCTTCTGGAAATTAATAATGATATTTGCTCAGCTGACATCACCACTGTCACCACCAATTTTCTGAAACGATCATTGGTAGATCTTTTATTTTTGACACTATTTTATTTAGCAAAAAATAATCCTTATTATGAAGCCTTTCGATCGGTATGATAAAGCTACAGAGTGATTATTTTTCTCATGCAACGGGTTCGATTTCCTGTTCAACCATGTAATTATTTAAATATGATCTATGAATGCAGTTTAAATTGTTTTTTAAATTCAAATAATGTCGTCTTTCAGTAAAATGTTCCATCTACAATATTCAAGGTACTTTCCCTCCATGTGGCATATCCGTGGGACGCCCTGTATATTATATTTATAGTCTTAATAGGTTTATGCGTGTCTTTATAATTAAAATATTTATTCTTAAATTATCATTATAAAGTGTACCTACCACTGTTTGTCTCTGCATCACCCATGAAAGGGTGTACTACAGGTACACCTCTACCTATCCCTGCCGGGAACACAGGCGTGATGGTAGGTTATGTGTAATTAAATAAAACTAGATTAAAAACCTACTAGGTACAAGTTTACTTACCACTTCCTCCTACCGTGAGGAATGAACATATTATCAAAGCAGAGGCGATCAACCCCACTTCCCTGGAGATCGCCATCTAAAAATGGTTAGTTATTTTACCGTCGTAGGTATGCAACATAATATCACAAAGATCTTGCTAGATTTCTTTCAGCTACACTTCTTTCTTTTTTGGGTTATCATCATTCAGCCGAATGACGTCCACACTTCTGGACGTAGGCTTCTCCCTAGCATCGCCAAAATTACTAGTCCTATGCAAGTCTTCACCGTCTACTGTACCTACATAGAGATATGTATAAGCACTGAGTACTCCTAACGCCATGATTCATCTACATCATTGTGATCCATCTGATTAAGATTGTTTATAATAAAATGTCTCGCATAGTTTTGTGATTCGTAGTTCACTCTTACCTACTTAAACTTCTTACTGATAGTATTTTGTGGCAACTCTTGAGAAATCTTCTAAGCTCTTATTAGATAAGCAGTATTTAGAGATAAGTATATATGCTTAGTTACTAAGAGGTTGATTCAGGATTATCAGTCCAACCCACTAGATATCCTATTATTTCACTATCGTCCGCGACAACTTTCTGTTGGAATTTTTCTATCGCAGATCACTGCAAGGCAAGACCAACCATAACCATAGGGCCAATTTTGTCACTAGGGCTGTACTGGCGATGCTAAGCAAGGGACTGCATTAGGATGCAACCACGCAATGCAATGCAGTCCCTTACGGGGTGCAGAAATAATTTGTGCCCTCTAACGCTGGCGTTTAAAAAAATCTAACTTAACTTCTTGAAAGTAACTGTGTTCCTATATTTGAACAAATCGACAAAGAGCAGGTCGAAGGCATATTGAGAAAACATTTGCTATACCTACGGATAAAAAAGTAAGGGCTCCGTTTTTAATTTTTAAGTCAGAAGCTTAAAAAAGGCCACAAATGTACGTCTCGTTCGGTACTCTGGACTGGTCGCTGTGACCTCAAGAAACGCACAAAAGCCTCACTATAGGCAATTTACACTTCTGTATCAAAACAAAACCAATTAAGTACTTCGATCAATTAAATCCAATTTTATCCAATACACTTACCTCCACCAATATCACTGACAACTGAATATATTTTGCTGATCAGACCTTGGGAACGATTTTATATCTTATCATGGATAATTTGGACTATATCTTGGGCTGATTAATAAATATCTCTAATTAAGTAACTTTGGTATTTGATCAATTACTTAAGACTTGGGTTCATCATCTATTATAGTGAAAGTCCTGAGTTAGCGTCCCAGGTCGGATAGGTCCTTTTGGTCGCCTAAATGAAATTTTCAATAGTAGTCCGGAGTTTAAAAATACCCCACACAAGTTGGAAACACATTCTCTCTCTACTAAGCTGTGAAATGAAATGCACAATTTATTGTTTTTTTCAAATTCTCATGGTCCCGCTGCTCTAAGGACTTTAAATCGAATCTGGTAATAGTGTTTTGATTGATACTTATGTCATGCTCATTCGGACGGATGTCCGGCGGTCTAATCTCTACCAAAATTGAGTGAGGTATGAGTTTTCAGTCACTTACGGATCCCTATTTTATCTATTACTTGTATTATTATAATTTGTGTAAGTAAGTTGATTGAATTGTACACAAGATAAGTAATTTAAATGTTCTAGTAATAATCCTAATCTGGATTTTCTTCGTGGAGGTTGATTACGAATATTTATTTAGTTATCACTTTATCAGGTCGTCATACCGATAAAAAGAGATTCTGAAATAATAAAACATATGATTTTATGAAGACAATATAATTAAATTTTCATACAAATCTTTAACGTAGTATTATTATCTTTAAAATACTGTACACTGTCGGCTAGTATTGTAAAAAATCATTTGCTATGTCGATTGAAAAGAAATCAACAAAGTAATATTCTTCAAAACATAAGAGAGTCAAAACTATATAAAATAGAAGGTAATGCACCCGATTGCAAATGATTGTCTCCAACTCCGCCGACTAATTCTTTTTATATTTTCATACTGATATGGCTGATTGTCGATATGAAAGATTTGTATATAAGCAAAAACCGCTTACAAATACTAACTGAAAGAAATGCGCTAAAATTATTTTATTTACACAACACGACCTAACGATATCTATATTCAATATTGCCATCGGCATCAAACAATTCCATGTTTTAAGTTTAGTAAACTATATTCGACTCCGTTGCTGTTGCATTAGACTCGAATAATTTGAGTTAATCTCATTTGATTGAGTACATAATAACATTAAAAATATAAAATCACAACAGGGCAGATCTCTTTCACTAATTGTTGAACACGCCGTCGTATTGCAAATAGAAGACACGAAAGTTGTCATAATTTTGATAAGAATTGTAAAAAAAAAGTAATTTCAATCAAATAATTCTTATAACAGAGTATTGGACAAGGAAATCTACAGTTGCAACAAAAATTAAGTTTTTTCTTAAGTACTAAATATGTGACAACATCACGGATAAGTTCCTGAACGACTATCGCCATATAAAAAAAGAACCTTATAGCTAGTCACTTTACAATTTATCTAATATAACTCTATGAAATAAATACAAAAATCTCTTATTTTTATTATCTAAGATAATATTTTCCTACCTCATGTCTTGAAACTAAACACTATTTAATGCACATAAACTTAACACTGTGTAAAATTAAATGAGCGCACCATAGCGCGCACGGGAGGACCCTAAATATATTTGACTAAAAGAGAGATCAAATCATTGCCACGTTAACATATTCATGCAAGTATGCGAGTAGTGTGGACACTCATTTGTACTTTGAAATTGGAAGCAAAAGCGGCCATTATTGCTTTATATTAGATTCATGAAAATAGAAATGTATAGTGATTATTTGTAGAAATGGGAAACGCTTAATGAAGGGTCTGAAGGGTAAAGCTGCCTCGGAACGCGCGAAGATGGCGTCCACTACAAAGAAAAATGTTTCTGATAGTCATATATGTACAAATTGTAGGTACACGATCATACGAGATTTGTCATTACTTTCATATTATGATAGAATTTATTACACAATTTTAGATCTGGCAGACCGTGTGAACACATGGACACTATTAACTTTACGTACATAACAAAGGAATATGTACAATGTAGGTACAATACCATAACCTAAGTACCTATTTAATGTGGCAAAGACTGCAATAGTAAGTCAAATCTGGCAAAACGTACATAGAAACTAGATAAAATGCTATGTCTCAAAAAGACCTAAAAATAACAAGGCATAATGAAATAAGAATTAAAGCATAATAAAATACTCGAAAGAAAACAATAGATGCCAAATTATAAAATAATGAAGGTATGATTTCTATACTAAGGGACAGAAAGACTTGGACTGGTTTAAAAAGACAACTAAACAATAGCAACGGTAAATTGTACCACGAGCACTTAACTGAAAAAGAATAGGTGTCGTAACTCTATATATATATACTTATTAAACCTATAACTTTCATGGTATACTACACTAAAGTTTAACCTTTTCACTTGTGCATTAACTAACAATTTTTTCTCTTCAATGTTTTAATGCAGTGAAAAGACTAAATATGCTCAAGTAATTTATGTTAATGTAACATAATTATAGAGGCACTGTGTGTATTCAAATCTATATAAACTTTTATATGATATTTTTTACACGCGAAGTATACCGAACGATATTTCGTATTTTAAGAATATGTAAAATATTATTGTTACTCTCTTAGAACCTTACGAGTAATCATTTTAGAATGAGAGTATTTCGAAAATCATAATGTGGGAATAAAACCTAGATACAGGGTTATTTTTCAAAAACCTGCCAAATTTTCAAATATGATTCCGAATCGATAATATTTTTAATAAATTAAATTAAATTTAAAAAATTACAACAATGTTACGATGTTTTGTTATAAAATGATCCCCTTGTCTGTCAATCGAACTGATTATATTTGTTAACAATAGAAAAGTAATTTTGTCTCATTATCGACGGTTGAGCTCGTATTTGGAGAAATTTAAGAAAGTTAAATTATCAAACTTCACATTTGAAACAAAAAGTAGCAATTCAATCAAAAACTAGATATTCGAATGCACATTAAGAAAAGGGTGCGGCGTGAGAGGTAGGGATGCATAGACGACTCGTGTGCCGGACGACGGACGGGAACCAATACAATAATTATGCGGATTCGTCTTTGTGTTTGTGCGTTTCCGAATTATGTTACAAGTATTTATAAGCGCGTGGGATCTGGGTTGTTGAACTGAATTGAGGGGTGGCCTAGATATGTTGTGATTTTTTTATTTCTTAAATGAATAATATTATCGATTCTGAATTATCTCTCAAAATTTGGCAGGTCTTTGAAAACTAACCCGCTATAGACAAGGAAGTCTATGTGGATGACACCGAATGATCAGTTGCCGATTCAAGGGATCAGGACTACGATAGACAATATTTAAAATTGAGCTATATATAATAAACACTCGGTTACAAAAATACTTGTAGCGTAATTTTCAGATCACATTTTGCTATTTTAGGTTTGATAACAAATATTTTTATTTTTGAATCTAAAGAGGTGTTTACGAGTTGGAATAAAATTAGGACAGCACTCGTTTTACGTCCGCGAGGTGGCGCCAGCAGCGGAGCGGCCGGCGAGTCGCGGTCGCGGAGACTACGTACTATACAGACACTAATCTTCCTATGTTAATCACCCGGCGCACGCACACATACTAAACGCTCGTTTAAATCGAACTCTACGTGAAAGTACGCAATCTCAGTCGACGTTAACTTCTCGTTTCATACGTGTGCGTGCGCCGGACGCCGAACGCAGCAAGTCAGGTATCCGTGTAGATAGTCTGCAGAGGCTTGCGTAAGGAATGGTTGTACGGGAGGCGTTGTGCGGCGTGCGGAGCGCGTTCAGTCTTTGACGAGCCTGTAGATGTGATGCTGTGCTCCGTGCTCACTGTTCGACACTTCAAACACAAACGCGGCACATAATAATGTCTCTTGCGTGTCTCGGTTTGACACCACCTGCGGGACAAAATAAGTATAAAGATTACTACATGTCAGCAACCTTTTTCTACTTCTAATATTATCTTAATAACATAAATGAGTTAATAAATCAAATAGCAGAAGTGGGAGTGGCTGTGCCAGAGTCTTCATACTATACAAGGGTTTTGAAAGCCAGACGTCGTCGTCGCCAAGGCAGGTTTAGGCAACGCTGGCGTGATGTGGCCTAAAAGAATTCACGATAGTAGTCCTATGCCCGAAAAAGCCAACACGTAGAGAAGTGTGAAATACTATGGGGGAAGATATCTTTTCAAGAGGGACAGAAACGTTAAAAAAAAAGTTATGCTTATTTACTTTTCAACGTTAGCTGACTTATCAAACCGTGAATGCCACTTGAGTATTGCGTAGTTGTATGCCCCACATGCTCGTGACGGGTCGTGCAACACATAGCGCTATAACTATCATTAAAAGTAAATAACGCCGATTAAATGCACTCGCCGTTTAATTGCCAAGTGGCGTATTTTTTTACTGATTGTGTAGCAAAACGTTATTAAGAGCGTTTATACCTTATGAGTGGCAACGTCGCAATTTAGTGTCATATTTCGTGGTTTTCAATTTTTATCATTTATTCGGAGCTATATTTTAAAAATCTGTTTAATTAACTTTTTAGAATTACGTGGATGTGTTTAAAAAGTAAGTAACCGTAATGCTTACAGTTATTTTACAATGAAAATAACGCCCTGCAAGTTTCCAATGTATTATTTGCATATAAATAGAACTGTAAACGCAACGATTTCTTACCTTTTACACAGTTTTCACGTAATTCTAAAAAGTTAATTAAACAGATTTTTAAAATATAGCTCCGATTAAATGATAAAAATTGAAAACCACGAAATATGACACTAAATTGCGACGTTGCCACTCATAAGGTATAAACGCTCTTAAAAGTAAATGTGGGTTTCCCTAAGCGGAAAGCGGCACAGAGTTTAGCAAGGATGATTCGTTGTTTAATCTGGAAAGTACCCATACATGCATAGCATTAGAAATAAAGAAAGAAAACATGTTTATCCGCCATCAGATACCCAAAAACGGACAACTGGTAAGGACTACCATAACGGTACCAATATAGGTACTTTTAACTGTGGCATCTTTACTTTCTATGAGCAACTTTACCCATGAACCTTTCCCTTTCCCTTTTTTTTAAATATCTGAGGGACAATTCTTGTATTTTTAAGAACGTTCGCATTCAAATCACAGTCTCAATCTGTAAAAAATTGTATAGTGTTTACCAAAATTTTTGACATTTGATGGCCGTTGAGATGAGATTGCGACTTGACTTTGTTTGTTTTTAATTAAGTACGGGAATTAGCCTTCTGATCTTACTTACAAAAATATCTGTTGCTATTTAATTCAAAGCGATACAAGATTAGAAAAGTTTGTAACATATTTTTAAGTAGGTACTTATTTGAGAAATATTTAAGTAGATACCAGTACTCACAGATAAAGTTGCTCATGGAAAGAAAAGATGCTACAGTTCACGGTGCCCCTCTATAAAATGAGTAAGCCCTTCATAGGTATTTTTGGGACAAGCCCGCCACATCCCATAATGATATTCCGAATCACTGGAACCGTTCAATTTACAGTGGCGATGGCGGCCAAACAAAACAATAAAGCTTGGTTAGTCGCAGGTAAATGATTCAACTGTCTTACGCTGCGCAAACAGAACAGAACAATGGAGGAGTAGAATAATAACCATAACAACCTATCTATAATTTAATCAGCCAAGTCTCACTCACCTGCAGTATAGTGAAGTTTTCTAACACGCTGTTCATCATATATTTCTCTGGCAGATGCTTCAGCTTGTGTATGAAGTTGACCATGTACTCGCACATGGGCGACCGGTGTATGCGGTACACGAACCGACCGCCTTCAAAGCGCGCGTATTCCGTTTCTACCTTTTCGACCACTTGTTTGCCGAACGAGCAGACCTTAGTACTACATGTTATGGTCATGTTCTCGTTGCTTTCGTAACTGTAATAGAGAAGATCATTTGTTAGACACATACCGGGAATATACTGCAGCGTGTTCTCGGTACATTCACAGCCTTTTCCTTTTCTTGCTATTTTTCAAAAGCCCAAGGCTTTTGGCAAGGCTCTAGACCCTATCTTCTTGAGATATTATGTCGCCTCATAATCACCGCGGTCAGTTTTTGCTAAGATCTCAAAGATTCTTCTCACTTTCTTCAATACAGTCTCTTGATTCAATGCGTCTTTGGCCGTAAAAGGCAACATAGTAATTCAAGATATGGACAGCAAGATTCACCGTTGCTTTTAACCCCTATTCTGTGCTATCCCTGGTTTATCATTATCAATGAAGAATATTTCTATTATTTGTTAAGGATCTCCAAAAAACATGTTACACCAATGATGACGATGCTCATGTTCATCAGTATGGTCATCTTGGCATGATATCAATGTATCAATCAATACCTGACATGACATTCCGTATTATTTGACGTAGCAGTTTGGAATAGCTACAATTTTATCGCATTTATCGCGTCATAGTCGTAAAAATAATATCATTTGGCATTATTTAATAAGTCTAACTTGTCTTTTGCACGCAAGATATACAGATATAACGCACACATACGCGTGATGGCGTGCCTGTAATTAAGTAACTTTTTTTGCGTTCGTGAATTTCCTCTCTTTGACATTCACCAAGACCAGCAATGCTATTCTGTAAAAATCTCACCGTGAAAACTTAGGTGATGTGAGTTTGATGTGAGCTTTCATTCCACTAGGGATTGACACTGTTGACAGCTCAATCCACGCTCACTTCACCTACGTTTTCACGGTGAGATGGTTACAGAATAGCACTGCAGCATTGCGATTCTGCAACCATCTCACCATGAAAACTTAGGTGAAGTGAGTGTGGAGTGAGCTGTCAGTGTCATCCCACTGATGCTAGGGATTGACCAAGCATTACATTTACAATCATAATCGAGATTTTAATGATATTTTTTAATGTTATTTCTGTTGACCATATTATATAATTTCAGAGCTAGTATTGAAGTGTCTAAATATTATTATTTAGAGATTTATTTTTATAAAACAGCAACACAGAAAGTCCATTTTGTTTCTTTTTAAATGAAAATCAAAAATGACGGTAAGCCAACTTTGATTTTATTTTGATCTCACTTTCGGCTTTAGCAACTTCGAAAACCATGAAAAGGACAACAATAGTCATATTAAACAATATGTCCCTAATAACAAACAATTACAAAAAAAAACTAAAACAACACAAAAAATACTTATTTGATTTCTTACTGGATTTCTGTTTTGCTGTTTTATTTAATAAACCCGTAAACAGTAATGTTAAGCCACTTAAATACTAGCTTTGAAATAATATAAAATGAGCAACAGAACTAACATTTAAAAAATATAATTAATATCTCGATTATGATTGTAAATCTAATGCTTGGTCAATCCCTAGCATCAGTGGGATGACACTGGCAGCTCACTCCAAGCTCACTTCACCTAAGTGTTCACTTCACGGTGAGATTTTTACAGAATCGACGGGAAGAACATTGCTCTTATTGTCAACACGTATGAAATCTGTACGATAATTCTAATTTTATTACGAGGCTGTTGGTTCCATAGCAATGTCCATGCATTATTTTTCAAAATGTTTTAACCCATTAGAGGGCAGAAACTAAATGTGTACAGCGACTGTAACCAACGGACTAGTGTAACTTTAAGGTCGATTATTAATTAATAAAATTGCCGATTGATAAATGGCTAGACTGGCTGTCCACAATGGTGTGCTGGTGTCTACGTTTATGTATGGAAGTGAATGTTGCAAAATAGGGCAAAAAAAAAACTGGCAAAAGAAGCATGAAAGTAAAATAAATTCTGTGGGAATGCGTTCCTTGCGAAGCCTGTGTGGTGCGACTAACAAAATTGACCAGGCAGATGTGAGTGGAAAGTGGAGGGGACGCTCTAGGAGGACATAATATATTATAGTGATATTGTTCAGGGGCCGTACTATGACCTGTTAACGCCATCATGATTCCGTTGAGAAAAAGAGATAGTGCTATCGGTCATGTATAGCTCCGTCTCTCTTCCACGCTGGAACAATGATGGAATTAACACGTCATAGTACGGCCACAGACAGGGGCCGTACTATTACCTGTTAACGCCGTCATGATTCCGTTGAGAAAAAGAGATAGTGCTATCGGTCATGTATAGCTCCGTCTCTCTTCCACGCTGGAACAATGATGGAATTAACACGTCATAGTACGGCCCCAGAAAGGTCAGCTGCGTAGAAATCACATCCGGCGCGCGTGTATGACCAAATGTATGAACGTCAACGAGACAAAAGGAGTATGTGAGGATCGTAGCAGGTGGCGGTCTGTAGTTTCTGTCTTCCCCCATGGGAAGAAGGCGTGAGTATATGTATGTGTGTGTTTGTAAAATCGACCTTAAAGTTAGAGTAGTCAAATGGCGTTTCTGCCCTATAAAGGGTAAAGTTTATCAAAATATACTTACACACTAGTGACCCCGTAGAAAGCCCCTGGATCGTCCAGATTATTTGTGTTGAGGTCCGCCCAGAATTTGACCAGGAAGAAGGCATTTCTGGGTCCCTTCTCATATAACTCTTTGAGGCCACCTTTCTTCTCAGGGAACTTATCGTTAATCTGTTGTACGTCTACTGACTGTGGACGAAAAAAAGATTAAGATAAAAAATTGGAACCATTCACTTCACTTTGTGATTCACACTTTTGTGGATTCCGACGCTAAAAGGAAAAACGACACCTTTATAAGTCCACTTTCTTGTTTTTAAATATTGAGAAGGGTACTATCCCTTCTCAATGTTTGTGAGTGCTCCTTAATTCCATTGTTTAACAGATTGAAAACTTAACAAAGACATAACAAACTGTATATTTGGCGGTATTTAAGGCAAACCACTCTTTATATTAGAAAGGCAATAAAGTAGCAGTCTTATCGCTTCGTAAAATCGTTTGCAGAAAATATTGAGACAAGGTCTCTTCAAGAAAAGATAAATAACACTATATTTACCTCTAATAAAGGATCTGCGTATGTAACTGTGCCGCCTATGTGTACGAATAGATGTTGCGCAGGCGCCGAACTCGGGTACTGGAAAACAAAAGGTTACGTTTAAAAATATTCGTAGAGATGGAATTTTTGCATTTGGTGACGAAAATGCAACTCAGCGTTCACCTAGGTTGAAAACTTTGCATAAAAAACTGACAGGTAAAAATAACAGTACTACTAACTTTTTTCTAACTAGAATATATAACAAGTTTTGTAAACACAATATTCAGATATTATTTATTTAAACATAAAATTATAATGTCAGTCAAACCGAGACAGTTACAATTTATTATTTCATGATACCAAAAGTTCAAGGTGCGTTACTTTCAATTTGCTAGTGAACGCGTCAGTCCTTTAGTTGTAGATATTGTGTTTTATACTCTACGTTATATTTATTTATTATTTCAAAGGTCCAAGGTAAAGTCTGTATTCGAGTCATAACGACGAAATCTTCGAAACGCACAGCCGAAACCTGCCTTTCAAGCCAGCAACACGCCAGCCTCAGTCCGTTGACTCAGTAGACAACCACAGACATGATGACGCCTTTCCGTGACCACCATATTGGGGGTTTTCGACGATGTCATTTTCCTGGGAACGCTGAAGTAGAGGTACAACGTAGGTACTTGGTGCTACTGTTGTTAAGTGGGTACCCAGTTTTCCCAAGTGGGTTCCTGTCGGTGATCGACGAAGACAGAAAATTCCGTGTGTTAGTTTGGTGTCCTACAAAGAGGCCGTCTAGTGCCAGGTTCTGCACTAAACGGGAAGTTACTCTTAATCTTACCGTTTCAGGATCCCGTGGGTGTTCGACGAAGGCGGAGAACTCGACAAGACGTAGCTTATGTGTTGCTATAGCGCGTCCCTCCCACGGAGGTGGCGGCGCCACATCTGTCCCGCTTGGTACTCCCACGCCCCCTACACCGGGGACTCCTTTGTAGCCCGCTCCAGGAAACGGTTTTACGCTGGAACAAATACAATTAGAAAATAGTTTATTGTCCAGGTAATACAGTAAGGAAGTTCATAGTTTAACATAAGTTGAGACGACATGAGCTTAAAATATTACCTACAGCTAGGTTACAAAGTATTATTTGCCAGTGAGCCCCAAACTAGACAGTAAGTCTGTATTAGGACTCGGGGTACGAATACCAGAATGGTGATTTCACGTATGTGTGATGTGTGGGTTAGTGTGCGTGTTTGTTCCCATTGTGCTTCGTTTGACCCGGTGTCAGGTCAGGGTCCTCATAGAGAGACATTAGTTCAGTAGAGTTCTGATGCTGTATCTTTGCAAAATCTCGAGAGGGTTTCTATACCGAAAGGATCTGATTATCTTGAATCTCGCTCTTTCACCGCCGATGATGATTTCAAGCGTCATTCACATCACTAGCTAATATCTGAAATCAGCCACATTTTGACTTTGATCTCCCTAAATAATAGTCACCATGAGCATAAACTAGTTATGGTTCAGGCTATAAGAACCTATTATCGGAAAATATCATTTTCTCGGGAGTTCTTGACAGCTGTTAGAAAGAAGAAAAAGTGAACAGACGTTAGTCCATTTACTTATTTTTCAACTCTCGGTGCTTGAGTGTTCAGATTCATTTATTTGCAAAAACATTTGTAGATAATATACATGGTATGATGCTTATTATAGGTATTACAAGGTATTGTTTTTAGCTCAACATGTTTGGCAGGTGTACAAATTAAGTCGAAAGATAGGTAAGATTTAAAAATAAAAATACAAAGAATAATAAATAAATCAATAATTAACATTAATATTAAATTTTTTATAAATGGTCAATAGTCATGCGATTCTCAATAAATAGAATAGATTCCGTCGGTATCTTCAAAGCGATTTATTATTTAAAAAATCATTAACATTATAATAGGCTTTTTCTGTCAGTATTTTTTAAATGTTTTCTTAAACTGGTCTGTATTTAATTTCTTAACACAGTTAGGGATATTATTATAAATTATTGGCGCCCTGCATACAACTGTTTTATACAGTCTTGCTGTCTTAGCTGGCTGAACACGAATTTTATTACTATCCCGGCGATTAGGTACGTATTATAATGTCCGATATTCGAGGAAACAAATGGCGGTTATTTCTAATAAATAGGGCTAATTTCCAAAATAGAAAGTGACGGAAGTGTGAGTATTTTATGCTTTGTAAAAAGTGGCTTACAGCTCTCCGTACTTGGGATACCGAACATGGTACGTAGGCATCGCTTTTGCATTATAAATGAAATATATTTATTTGATGAGTTGCCCCAAAAGATAATGCCATATCTGAGAACAGATTCAACAAGTCCATAATAAGCCGAGAGGAAAACATCAGTGTTGATGGATGGAGCAAATTGGTACAAAGCATAAATGAATGACTACCGATTTTTTTACAAAGTTTGTCAATGTGTCAATGTAGTTTACTGTCTATAATTAAACCGAGAAAACGGGCATTAGTTACTTAATTTAGAGTGTAATTATCATAAATCAAATTTACATTTAATGGATTATGCAATCTTTGTCCAAAGTGCATTATACATATTTGTTTTTGATACATTTATTTTTAAATTATTGTTATCAAGCCAAGAAGTTATAGATGCCAGTGAATTATTTATGTCAGATTTATAATTATTAATGTCCTTACATGCAATTGAAACTGTACTGTCATCAGCAAATAATGTCATAGGTTGAATCTTTGCCTTTGGCATGTCGTTACACACAGCCTTGAGGAACACCGTATGTGACATAAATTTCCTCACGGAGCTGACTGTTTCTTCTTTTTTTGCTAAAGGATTCTTTCTAGTTATTACTGTTATCTGTTGTCGATTCGTTAAATAGGATCGAATTAAATCTAAAACATTGCCTCCTATGCCGTATGTGTCAAGTTTACTGATTAGTATAATATAATCTATATAATCAAATGTCTGTGACATATCGCAATAAATAGCACAAACTGGAACTGTTTTGTCAACGCGGCAGATAATATTTTGGATGAATTCATAAATGGCCATATGTGTGGTTTTATTTTGTCGAAAGCCATTTTGTTCATTGCTCAAAATTTAATTTTTTTCAAGATATGCACTAAGTTCACCATAAAGATATTTATCGTTTTTATTTTAAAATATTGATAATCGTGCAATAGGCCTATAATTCACCATTAACTGTTTACTTTATTTTTTTAAATAATGGTTTGACAACTGATAGTTTACGATCTTGTGGAAATATTCCAGTTGTTATCGACAAGTTCATAATGTGACTCAGGTGATGGCATATATCCCCATTTACTGCTTTAATTATTTTAGTGGAGAAACCATCGTATCTTACACTATAGGGTAAACTTGGTGCAAGAAACATTGAATTTAATTGGTGACTACACAATAAGACTAAAACTGCGCGGCGGATTATAAACAAAACGAGACTTAACACCCCAAAAGAATCCATTGATAACATGAAAAATTATGAAAACAACGTCCTTAATAATCCAACAGAAATAGCGAACGCATTTAATAATTATTTTGTTGAAAAAGTCAACCCCCTTCCGGATGTCGGGAAAAATGTAACGTCTTTATGAGACGTGATTAATTTATAGTTATTTAGCGCGCGATTTGTTTTATAATTTTTTAAATAACTGACAATAATTTAAGTACTTCAGTTTGTTGTATTTTGTTGAGTTTAACCTGAATTTCCATAGTAAAAATTTTTTTTCACTGCAAATTTTAACACCACGTGATACCCACTTTGGTTTATGAATGACTTTAAGTATATTAAAAATTGGGTTTGTGGAAAATAAAGGTCCAAAAAAGTTTAAAATCAGCTTAAAGTGCTGATGAGAACGATAAGCTCTTAAATACACAATTTAAATTTCTCAATATTTTCACAATTTAAATTGTGAAAATTGTGTTAAATTTCTCAATATTTTGTATGCTATAATCGCGTTCTAATGTAAGCCAATAATGCAATGTCGGATTTTTTTTACAGGAACTCTAATTAATTGTGCGGTATGGTCCGACAGACCTAATTCAAAAAATTCTGATTTACAACCCTTTTTAAATGTATGTGCTAAATTATCAATAAAAGTTCGACTGGCGAATCTGGTCAGTTCATGTAAAGCTAATTATATTTTAACAGTAGGTAAAGCCAACCGCACACCAGTAATAACACTTTTACTACGAAAACCGCACTTACTGCTCCGAAATAAAAGCGCTCCCAATGTTGCAGTTGACTGTACAAGACGTTGTTTTAAATCTGGTAATAGCATTTTAGGTCAAGTGCTCCGCGGGACGGGTGTCCTGTTTAACGTCAAGTTCGGACTACCGATCACAAGACACATAATATACTGCTATATTCTGATTATTCTACTAAATGTGACTCTGGTAAGAGTAACCAAGTTACTGCAGTCAAGTGGTACAAAGTACAGGAGCTAGCGTTAAAGTTAAGTGTCATAATAAGTAGACCTTGCAAACAAAAAGTAATATTTTAAGATCAACTCCATTTAGTAAGATACTTACTCTTGTGACGGTCCAGCTTGTAGACCCGGTTGCCAAAATTGCTGCAAAAATAAAAGATTTTGTTAATATCTTCGTTGTTAATAACTTTTATATTTAAGCTTTCATGTTATTTTATGCTCAAGTTGTTAAATTCTACACACATTACTTGAAGCATTATTTTGTATGTGAAACATGGAGACATGGATGTATTTTATTTTGATGTAGTGCACGCCCTGGACAAGGTGACTATCGGTAAATATGAGTCTTTGTATCAATATTATTGAGCATTTTCAATAAAGTTTTAGTCCAATCCAATTACCAGTAGATTATTTGTAATATGGTAGAAAAAGAAACAAAAATGTGAGTAAAGCAATTTCAGTATTCGATTGGTGTTATTGTCGCCTATTCTTTAAGTAATACGTGCAATTTGGCAACATGCCTAATAGTAGTGAAGCAACACAATTTAAAGGCGATTTAGTTTTATTTTTACTAGAAACACAAAGGCATGCCTTTTGTAAGGTGAGTACCGTATGATGGTACGCAGGGTGCGGTAACCCGGCAACGATCTGTGCGCTAGATAGTGTGCTCATTGACTGCATGGCCTTGTCTTTCATCACCCCACCATCCTAAACGTCATTCATATGTATATTTTAATACATTGTATCTTCTGTGACATGATTTAATTTTCAAATCGTGAGCATGAATCGAAAACATTCAGCTTATTGAATCAAAAGTTCGACATGAAATGTCGCTTCACTCGTAGAGAAATGTTTCATATAAAAACAATGCTAATTGATATTGAATACATAAATACTGATAGGTATTTTGAGTGATACTAACCACTTTGAGTTTGGCCTGTATTTCCCGCAGTTTTCGCCTAGCTAGCACTTGTATGTGGGATGAGACTTGTTTTCTCGTGCGCGTCTTGCCTGTTCTGAGTTTTATATACCTTGCTATCAGCTCGTTTCTTCCTGTAATAAAAATAGTAGTCTGGTTAGACAAAGTTATGAAGTAACGGTCTCATAATATTACCTACTGAAAATATTTAAGATGTCTGCCTCTGCTTTAGGGTTATCTACTTAAAGACTACCGAAATTGCTGAAATGAATTGCAACCCAACATTCTCGACCAAGATACATTTTATTTTTCATATTAAATTAATACCTATGGCCCATTTATTAATTACTTACATAAGGCCCAAAGCCGAAACAGCATCATTATTTTCCTGGTTCCTAGTTCTGTTCCAGAATCCCGCAATCCAAACTAGGTATAACATTTCAAACAATTTAATTCAACTCGTGATTGAGTTCCAAACATTCTGGCTTCCGCATCTATATAGCCTAACAGTGAGAGATTTTAATTTAAGTAATAAAAGGGTTAAAACATGTGCCACTTGCCCGCGGAATATTTAGCATAACTGTTTCAGACAAACGCGTAGAATGCAATGCAGGCACAGCGCTACCGATCCTGTTATGAAACAATTTTCAAAATATTTTGAATAGCTATTTTCAATAATTGAAACTGCAGTGAGCCGGAATGCGGGGTGGATCGTCCGCAGTCAGTGCAAACTGGTATTGTGAAATAATTTTCAGTTTACATTGAATAACTTTGTCGATAAATATTTTGAATTTTCTTTTTGCTCTGATAGAGTTTATTTATTAAATATTTTATTCAGTTTTATGTTTTATTTAGATGCCACCCTGCTCTTCATGAGGGTGTTTTTAAAAAATGTGAGATGTGTAACACACTCACACACAAATCACACACACACATTCATTCATTCACATTTTATTGCTGAACTCAACTGAAACGTTTTCCGTCACTCTACGGTGTGCTATATCTGTTTTAAAATAAGGCCATCCAATCTTCCTTTCTTTAGTTGCATCAATTTTATTCGTTAATAAACTAAACCATTCAACAAATATTACTTAACTGGCCAACTGAAGACTATGCCTAAGGACACTACAGAAACGTTACAGACTAGTCATACAATAAGTGATCAAAGCCCAATTAAACCAAAACGTAACTTTGTGACGAAATTTTAATATACATCGGGTATTAATTGATGGGCACGATAGAGGAAGCGCCGGTCAGAGCAAAGTAAATTGAAATCTCATTGAATTCGGGGAATGCGATGGCGACGAGAGGCGGCTGCTGGTGCGAATTTAATTAACCCCTTGCTTGCTCGTTGAGGCGAATGCGTACGTATACGTACGAACTATTTGTAGGTACGTGTATTGATTAACTGTAGGTACGAATTTGTCTATCACAGAGGAGGTTATTTACTTTGCGCTTTTACGGTTCTAAAGTGCTTGTAAGTTGTGGTGGTATTTGATCCTTCTGCGTGCGAATAATTTCGCAATAAAAGGGTTCAAAGAATCCTATGTCTATTATTGCCAATAATAACCATCATCATAATATTCTACATTGCGCCTTAAATACCACGCTACAACACGGCCCTGCTACAAGATTAAAGTAATATCCGTTATTTTTATATTAAACTAGAATGAAAGCTCAGATCTTGAGAAGGGAACTCTTCAAGACTGTTAAGTCAAACATTCTTGAAATTACTTCGAAATTATGGCACCGTCGTAAACTTTTCACGGCGGGTGTTAAGCTAAAATTAGTAAGTGCGGCCACTCTAACAAATTGCTGTTAGCACGAATTAGTAAAGTGAATATACACGTCGTATGTTATCCGTTGTGAGCGTAACTTCCACTTGTGACATACGCGCCCGCGAATTGAGCATTAAGAGTGCTTTCACCCGAAACGTCGTGTGCATCCTTCTATAAATAGTGCGGTGCAGAGAAGGATCAAGTCGAAACGTTTCTATTCCACAGTGAATAGAAAAACAAGAGATCATTATTTATTAGTTCGTTAGTTGGCTAATTTGGTCCATTGCCAGCGCGACGCGCCACGCTCTCGCGCACTCCGCGAGGAAATTGTGCGTGCACGCTCCAGCTACATTATGAATATTAACCATTTTCTTTTGAACATATTTGTTGCTCCTGTCGTACGTTTATAAGTAATTAGTGGTTTGTTTATTTACAAGTTTCACAATTTTAGGTGTTTGCAATTAAATGTAAGTTAGGTGTTGCATTTTATTTTATATTTCCCTATCCAGTTCTTACGCCGGGGGCGTTTTGAAAAGTAATTTATTCGACAACTGGGGAGATATTGGAGATCCATCAGAAATACATTAACGTCGTACCTGAGGCATGACTTCGCGATTGTTTTTGTTTATAGATCTTTTGCCCACAAAATATATTTCCATCAGTAATATAAATATATTAGGCGTGAGTTTGTGCGTGTCCGTGCATACATTTTTGAGCATAATAATCGATCTGAATGTTTTGTTCCTCATGAATGGTGTAACCACTTTATTGTAACAATATTTTGATTTAAAAGAGTGTCCACGGAGTTTCTTGCCCGTTCTTCTCCATAGGTATCTACTACGCTTTGGAATGGGCAACTAGCTTCATCTTTCTGACTGACCGACCCCTTGACAATTCAAAAGTGCCTGTAATTGGTTTATTTGAAATAAATGCTTTGAGTTTGTAGGTACCTATACCTATTTATTTTCTTTCAGTTCAAAATTCTACTTCATTAACGCAAATAACCCAATCATTAACTATAATGACCAGTATTAAATTCATATTATAACAACGCATATAAATGTACTTCCAAACGGCATATTTTAGGCCCATTTTCCGTGTGATTTAAGCTAATTATCAACTACTACCCCACCGATCGACACCATGATTCGCTTATAATTAGATACTATCTAAGACAATTAGGGAGCCGCCAACAATGTGTTAATAGGAACAACTGAGTATTTATATAACTTGGATATCGGTAAGGCTTGGCAACAATATTGTAGTAACAAGGACAGTTCGTCAAAAATGAAGACCTTTGAATGTCAAAGGGTCTGCGAAAGATATTGGACTTTGTAGAGCTACACGGGCGTCGTAGCAGAATTTCACGCTGACCCAAACAGGAGCTATGCGGAGCAAATCCTCACGGAAAGGGTTGAGTTGCGACAGGTCTAAGGAGGATTTCTTGGGAGACAATCGGGAGTTATGCCCGAAGCGGGCGGGGCGCTAAACAACGGGCGCGGGCGGCCCGCCCCTTCTTTATATTTTCTTACTGCGTTCGCCGCCTAGCGGCGCGGCCGGGCCCCTTACACGCTCGCTCGCTCACTAATTGCGCATTCTTCGCATAGTTTAGCCCTCCCGACGAACCCCTCGCCTGCCACCCCCGGACCACGTGAAGCCGTGCGCCGACGAAACTTTCATACTCCCAGGATATTGAGCGGTTTTGAATGTCTTAACTCACGAACGTGCCGCCAGCAAAGCTGAGCACTAGCTTTGTTGGTAAACTGTTCCCGACTGCAGTTCTCAACACCGCGTGAGCCACCAACCGAGCTCCTCCACCACACCACGTGTATGACATGCCGTACTCGACTCACTAATGTAATAACGAAGCTGATAGCTCAATACAGCGGCACACGAGACCCTCGTGTGCCGCTGTATTGATATCAAATACTAAGTCTCGTGACGAGACCTAGTATTGGATATCTAATAAATAGCAAGGCGGTGTCGCCTAGCTAGGATAACTTTAATGGCACTTGACTTCAGTTGTCATAAGTTTTATTCTGCTTTATGTCTTTATTTGATCAAGGAGCTGTCATTTGAACTTTTTGCCCCAAGTGTAGGTATTTGGGTCGACATTGTCTCTCATCCACTCATCCAAAACAAAACATCATAAACTTATCCAAACGCTGAAATAGAAAATAATTTCCGCGTTACTCTTTAATAAACACACAATAATATCGCCCTGGAAGAATGCGGGATTATTGCAGCACATGACGATCAAGCAAAACAGTGTCCCGTGGAACGTCACAGCAAGGGAGAGGGTGGAAACGGACAAGGGTGACGCACTTTTACGTAGATTAAGCGGGAGGACACGTCCTCGAGTAATGTGGTCATATATTGTTCGGGCGACGCGACGCGTGTCCGCAATTATTATCCACACAGATAGCCATTATCAACATCTTTTGCAGATAGTAATAACAGTTAGACATAGTTGTTTACAAATAGAGTCTGCGTAGTTGAAGTGACTTACTGTATTCGTTTCAGGACTTGTGTTAGTTATTTTGCTGTGTACTATGACATAACGGCATTTATTATTGTGGAGAAGCTATGCTGTAGATTCGTGCCGCAAAAAAATAATTAACGTGAATTCCTACATCAAAGCACGTCATAGACCTAAAAGACGTTGGGCATTCCCCTAATTTCCCCTTCCGCAGTGTGAACCGTAAGATTTGAAGTAATTTAAACATCGCATTTCTTTACGCCTATTAAATCACTTAAGGTGGACACATCGCCTGTGGTAAATTTGTTTAGCAATTCCATTTGGCACCGCGACGAGGCTGAGCGGGCAGTCCTTTAATTAAAACCGGGACGTATAATGTTGGGCGCTTGACGCAAACTTAATGTGCGTCCGGCGGCGTTGTAATGGCACTGCCACCCTCTGATAATTGTCCTATGTCAATTCTGCTCCATAGCACCCGTAATATTACTTTTCGGAAAGCGTTATGGACTATTCTCCTCGGGTGAAGCATGCAAGGCTCAGAATTAACCCATTTCGCAGACCTGTTTTATTCCGACTATTATTTTTCATAATACTTCGTAACTACGAGACGACCCCTCACAAGTTGACAACAGTTGGGATTAACAAAGCCACGCAGAAGAAGACTTTACGCCTAACTATAAAATACTAAAGCAACACAAACCGTTTCCTTCGGCAGTTAATTTACTGGAGGCAAAGCGTTGCTTTTATGTAGCAATCGTCACGTTCGCGTTAACGAGCTTTCTAAGTTAACAATGTAACGTGAAAAAATTTGCTCCTGCCTCTCCCTTTCATGAACAGAGCTTTCATTTTAATAATCGAGGCTTATTGAGAACAAATTGGGGTTCATTTAGAAATACTTTTGTGGCGATGTAAATATACGGGGCATAACATTCATTGCTGACTAATTACCACTCATAAGTAAGTATTTGTACACGTGAAATTTAAAACAAAAGCCACGCGACAACACATGGGTTCTTCGAATTGGCGACATGGTCCGATCAAGGGAGATAATAATTGTCGGTTCACGTCTTTCCGCGGAATCCTATTGCGCAAACGGCTTTGTCGGCCGACTTCAATAGGTACTACAGTGGCTTTTGTCTCGTGCCACTGTCATTGTTCATTTTCGGCGGAGTGGCCTTGATAGCTCTCCATTATTTAACTTAAGTGACATATATAGGTAAATCGACGTGTTTGCGTCGGCAGTTTTAGCATAATAACTACATGTTTGTGCTTCATATTTACGCCTATCACGTCTAGAGGATTTTACTTGCGACTTGTATTTCAAAAGCCAATACCTATGTTGCTGTACATAGCAGAATCTTCACCTTTATCCACAGAAAAATTACCATATTCATCCAGATTATCCCCTGGCATCTTAAATCTCTAATATTTAGGACAGGCATTTACTTTGAAAGCCAGTGCCTACAAGGATTCTTGCATGTTTGGACTCACCGTACATCTTGCCCTCGTCGGAGAGAATAATTTTGCGTCTGCCACACGGCGGGTAGATGGCCAGAGCCTCTTGGAAGCTCTGCTCAATGTCTGGACTCCACACTCCCTCCGCATCGGCCGCTGACATGTCCTGCGAACGCGCTTTGTTATAAAAACATAACTTATTTAATATCGAAACAATGTAGAATCGATATAAATTTTCCCACTGTAGGTAAAGATAGACGTCATAGCAAACACGTTTACACAGGCCACGATTGTTTTGAAAACTAAAAGGAAACAAAACGCGGTAATAAAGAAAAGTAGTCTCACAAGTAACAAGGAAAGTAAGGTCTTTCTGGAGAATCCAAGAGTATGGTAATCGGAAAAGCTTGGAAGTCACATAATTACGGCAATAACGTAATTAGTGAGCTAAATATCCACTAAGTTGGGAACAATCGCGTTCCGTGCATCCCCGATGTTCTAATGGAGATGCTCCCAGTAATAGCAAATGCACATACTCTAAAAGTTGGTGGCAAATGCAACTTTTGTTTTAGTGCTAGCAAATATGAATTTTGTGAACCAAAAGTTTCAACACTGTAACGTGTGTCCTTAATTTGTACGAGTATTATTGTTTTGATGTTTCACACCGTGAACAGCACAACAGTTGTTGATTTGATTACCTAGGTAACTTCTAATTCACTGATTAGAAACATTTCCCTTAGGAGTTGCGCCGGAGAACTAAACTTGTTCCCGAACGCACTCTCGGTAGCTGTAACCGTATCGAAAGCTTGTTACGCCCCAATGAATCGAATATTACGATACGATCATTAATCTTATAAAGTAAATACGTTTCGAAGATAAACTGGTTCTATGTTAGCCTAGTCCACTTCCAGAGAAAACGAAACAAATTCAGAAGCCTTATAACATGTACACTAAGTAGGAACACTGAACAGATGTACTTATCATGAACATTTGTAATGAGAGTTTGCTTATAGACTGTTACAACTCGAGGAGTGCGTCATTGTAATTAATAGACTCGCTTCTATTCTCAAAAGAAAATAAAAATAACGCGCTGCCCTCGACTTGGTCCAACAGGCCGGATTGAAAACATCGTGAATCACTGTTCCTTGAAACTACTTGAAACGTAGCTGTTTCTGGATTTGTTAACTACTAAGAGTCAATATTTACTTGCAATTTCTCACAACCGCGCTTAATAATATTGTTTTGTTTTAGTAACAGTTTACAATTTGTTTCGTTATCAATCAGCCGTAGTGATCTTTAAAAATCAATTAATGATCTGTTTGATGTAATTGATGGAACTTATAAGAAACCAGTTGAAATTCCTGGAAAAACTTTTTTTAGATCTAGTATTTCTCGTCCTAACACTCATGGATGAATCAACCAACCGAAAGATTCAGTGGGAGTCTATACACACGAGATACATTTTATGTATCCTTTTACACGATTTGATAATGGCTACTAAAGTTACCCCTGTGCGACCTGCAATCGCGAATGCGTGTGACTGTGAACTATACTTGTACCTACTTTCGGTCCTACGCAATATGCAGCTGTGTGTGTATATGTTTACAAGAACGTACACGCTAAGTACCCTCTTCTAATCCGGACTTTACTATTAGCTCTACAAACAATGCTCCCGCGGTTGATGACTTACAAAAGGGAACTAAGATTTACTAATAGCCGTGCAATAAAATCTACAAATGGGAGGTCACTGTTTAGTTGATTGAGAGACCGACAGCGATACGTGAAATTAAAGATCAACCTTCAATCCGGAGGCATTGGAGTTCCAATTTTAACCATGATCGAGGGAAATACAGATAAAGGGAGATTCAGAAAAAGATAAGAATTAAACTTCTTTATACTACGCTGGAAAAGCTAACTAACATCGGAATACATTCAGAGGATTATTTTTTCATTGAAAAATCTATTTAAATTCTAATGCTTTTTTCTTGAAATAAGAACGAATCTATCTTATCTTTCTTTTATTTATTTTTTCTTCGAACATTAAAATACAAGTACTTTCCTACTAAAGCCAGTGACGGCTTCCAGTCTAACCGTAAATAGCTGGAACACATGGGAAACACCCACCCATCTTAAGGTGAAGATCGGCGTAAATATGCGCTAATATTTACGAGCAGTTAAAATCGACACGTGTTCAGTACCTCGGTTGGCGAGTGACCAGCAATGATCATTAAATTAATGGGATAGTTACGTCTGTTGAATCTGGAGCAGTTTATGCTTCACATTAGAAATAGGATTACTCCAAAAATTAAAGAATTAATCAAATTGCTGCAAGTGAAGGTTGTGGAGGTCAGATAGGCAGTCGCTCCATGTTAAATACTGGTAGCTGCATCCGGTTAGACTGGAAGCTGACCCCAACGGAGTTGGGAAAAGGCTATGCAGTTGATGATCACGATGATAAAGTGAGTCGGTTTCAGAACAGACCGATCTTGAAACGGTGACTCTGTATAGAACTTATGGCTTGTGGCCTGGAGATCGTTATGATAGCTATTCCAGGGTCCTTCTAATCTTTCCGCAGGGGGCGCTCTACGGTGGACGCCATCATGCGCGTGCGGGCCCTCACGACGGGGGATGCTGTGGCCCGGGGTGGGGTCGTCTTGGCGGTGTCTCTAGACATCGCCAATGCCTTCAATACCCTGCCCTGGAGTTGCATCAGGGAGGCACTCCGGTATCACCGGATGCCGACCTACCTCTGTCGTGTGGTCGAGGCCTATTTGACGGACAGGGCCGTCATCTACCCCGGTCACCAGGGAGTGTGGAACCGGCAAGAGATGTCGTGCGGTGTCCCACAGGGATCGGTCCTGGGGCCGCATCTGTGGGATATCGGCTATGACTGGGTGCTGCGCGCCGACCTCCCCAGCGGCGTCAGCGTGGTTTGTTACGCTGACGACACGCTAGTCCTAGCGCAGGGGAGGTCGCACCAGGCGGCGGCCGAACTAGCGACACGCGGGGTTGCGACAATCGTCGAGAGGATCCGGCAATTGGGACTCGAGGTGGCCCTGCACAAGTCCGAGGCCATGTGTTTTCATGGTCCTCGGAACACGCCACCGTCGGGTTCCCAAATAACGGTAGGAGGGGTTCACATCGGCGTCGAGTCGACGATGAAGTACCTGGGACTCGTCCTCGACAGCCGGTGGAACTTCGTGGAGCATTTCCGACGTTTGACTGACTGGAAAGGGCCGGGGCTGCCTTAAAGCGGCTCCTGCCCAATCTAGGGGGGCCAAACGCCTCCTGCCGGAGGCTCTACGCGGGGGTCGTGCGGTCCATGGCCCTTTACGGGGCACCGGTGTGGGCGCGTTCCTTGAGGCGGCGGCCAGCCCGCTGGTTGAATGCGCCCCAAAGGGTCATGGCCATCCGGCTGGTCCGGGGATACCGTACGGTCTCCGGTGAGGCGGCGAGCCTCCTTGCCGGATTACCGCCATGGGATCTGGAGGCAAAAGTCCTCGCGCACGTTTGGGAGTGGCGCGAGGAGGCGAAACGCCGGGGCGTAGCTCCGCTGCCGCGAGAAATCACGGTACAGCGGACAGAGCTCCGGCGGGATCTCAGGGCGGCATGGAGAGTGCGATTGTCGCAACCCAGCGCTGGGCACGCCACAATTGCGGCGATAAGTCCCCTCTTTGAGGAGTGGCTAGAGAGGCGCCACGGCGTCCTCACCTTCCGCCTGACGCAGGTCCTCACCGGACACGGTTGTTTCGGGAGGTTCCTGTTCCGGATAAGGCGGGAGGAAACGCCCGGGTGTCACTATTGTGTGGATCGCCCGGAGGACACGGTGGAGCATACGGTGGAGGTCTGCCCGGCTTGGGCGGCGCAACGCCGTGTCCTCGTGGAGGCGATTGGCGGTGGCGATCTCTCGCGTCCGGCCTTGGTCCAGGCCATGGTACGGAGCGAGAGGGCTTGGGAAGCCGTCACCTCCTTCTGCGAAGCAGTAATGTTCGCGAAGGAGGAGGCGGAACGCGTGAGGGAGAGGCAAAGTTTGCGCCCTCACGCCCCTAGCCGCCGCAGGAGACGCCCTGGGCGTCGGGAATCGCAGGCCGATCCCGGCCACCGTAGGCGCGGGCCTGCGAGCGGCGAGCAATGGGCAGCTCGCCGTTCGATAAGGACCAGGCCCGGGTCGACGGCGCGTTGTGTTCCACGCGCGCCTCAAAGAGATGTCAGCACCAATGACGGGGTTTGCTAGGACCGATGCCTGCTAGGGTTGCGGAAAAGTCCAAGAGGGTTACCGTGGCCCCTGGCACAGGCAACTGAAGGAACACGGGTGGGTTTTAGTCAGTAAGAGTCTGACACGCCCTCCTGCTCTGCCCAGAGCGGGAGAAGTTATTTGATGATTTCCCACCCAAAAAAAAAAAAATAAAAGAAAAAGGGTCCTTCTAATCTTCGACTCGACGCCGATGTGAACCCCTCCTACCGTTATTTGGGAACGTGGTTTGGCGAAACGCCGGGGCGTAGCTCCGCTGCCGCGAGAAATCACGGTACAGCGGACAGAGCTCCGGCGGGATCTCAGGGCGGCATAGAGAGCGCGATTGTCGCAACCCAGCGCTGGGTACGCCACAATTGCGGCGATAAGTCCCCTCTTTGAGGAGTGGCTAGAGAGGCACCACGGCGTCCTCACCTTCCGCCTGACGCAGGTCCTCACCGGACACGGTTGTTTCGGGAGGTTCCTGTTCCGGATAAGGCGGGAGGAAACGCCCGGGTGTCACCATTGTGTGGATCGCCCGGAGGACACGGTGGAGCATACGGTGGAGGTCTGCCCGACTTGGGCGGAGCACCGCCGTGTCCTCGTGGAGGCGATCTCTCGCGTCCGGCCTTGGTCCAGGCCATGGTACGGAGCGAGAGGGCTTGGGAAGCCGTCACCTCCTTCTGCGAAGCAGTAATGTTCGCGAAGGAGGCGGAACGCGTGAGGGAGAGGCAAAATTTGCGCCCTCACGCCCCTAGCCGCCGCAGGAGACGCCCTGGGCGTCGGGAATCGCAGGCCGATTCCCGGCCACCGTAGGCGTGGGCTTGCGAACGGCGAGCAATGGGCAGCTCGCCGTTCGATAAGGACCAGGCCCGGGTCGACGGCGCGTTGTGTTCCACGCGCGCCTCAAAGAGATGTCAGCACCAATGACGGGGTTTGCTAGGACCGATGCCTGCTAGGGTTGCGGAAAAGTCCAAGAGGGTTACCGTGGCCCCTGGCACAGGCAAATGAAGGAGCACGGGTGGGTTTTAGTCAGTAAGAGTCTGACACGCCCTCCTGCTCTGCCCAGAGCGGGAGAAGTTATTTGATGATTTCCCAACCACAAAAAAAAAATAAAAAAATGGTCCTTCTTATCTGAGTCTTATCGGGCAGCTGACTTAGAGATACTTAAACCGTACACCTGACAGATAACGCCTGGAGGAGGGGCCGCTATACGCCTCACTTTCATATCTACGTTTTAAAGCATTGGTTGGGGTACTCCATCACCTTGCCAGACATAAATAAGACCTAAAGATGCAAATAGTCCTGACATACTTACCTACTAAGTAGTAAAGCCCTTTGTTACAGAACTCGTCCAGGCAAGAAGGTATTACCCCACCGTCCACCGTACAATATTCATGCCGCTAACCAGCGTTGCCACGTTCCGGTTTGAGGGGTATGGGTAGAGAGTAATGCCATCTGATGAGCCATCGCCTTTTTTGCTATTCAATAAAATTAAAAAGAGATGTTTACCTTCTCATCGTCACTGGCATCGCCGACGTCCAGGTGCTTTGCGTCGGCGCCGCCCGAGCCATTGGTGTCGGGCGCGCCGGCCGCCGTGCTCCACGGGGACGCAATGGTGCCGGCTGCGAGCGCGCCGCTCGCTGCAATAGGAGAAACGTGACGGTTAGCATTATTATTTTCTCTAGATAACCTAGCCTTAGAAAAAAGACTAAGGAGTACGGTTCCAAACAAAAAAAAGCACTTTATTTTACCTACACCACATTAAACAAAAACGACAAACGTTTTTTAAACTAGTATAGGTACTTTCGTGGTTATATCATAACAGCCGCACGGGTCCATCGATCAGGTTAAGCTACGCTTGCCGCGGTTAGTTAGTTAGGAGACGGAGACCATCTTTACATAACGCACGTTAAGCCGTTGGTCCCGGCTGACATCCGTCGATTTTTGATAGTTGTTACGAGTCATCAGAAGCCGGAAAGTCTGACAACCAGTCTTACCAAGGGGTATCGTATCACCACTCCCTAGTACTTTAGCCGGGAAAAAGAAGTGGCGCATCAAACTCCCCAGCAGCACAGCTGCCTGCTCAGTTAGAAGAACTGGCTTCTATACAGTAGAAAGTAATAAATAAATAAATAAATATAAATAAATATAATCGTCTGACATTGCACACAGCACCATCTAGTTCCAAGTTAAGCACTTAACACTTAAGGCTTGTGTTATGGATACCAGATGGTTGATACACTACTTAAATACATTTTTTTTTTCGTAAATACATACATATTATAAACATTACGAAACACAAAACATTGTGTATTCCTGTCTACTTTAAAGATAAGAGAGGTATCATCAGCAAACAGTACGTCACAGAAACCCTTTAAATATAATGGTAAGTCAACCAACGGTGGATAACAGCCTACTACACTGATTGCATCCATAGATAGGCCTAAGGTTTGGATGGATTAGGTTTAACTGTCTCTTTTAACGATAACTTTGTAAGACAGATTCAAAACCAATTTCCTTATATTATTGTATTAAACAGTAGCTCCTGCCCGCAACTCCGACCGCCTGAAATTTATGTTATCCCCGTCCCAACCCGTCGCGTCCGCGCTATTCCTTCGTTTCCTCTTAGCGTTCTTTCTGCTCGTCTCCTAAGGGTCGTAGTGTGATGTTAAATAGCCTATAATTTACCTAAAGATTTTTTGAAAGCCGACCGGTAGTTCCAGAGTTTACCCCCTACATACAAACAAACGAACAAATTTTACCTCTTTATAACATTATTTAGTATATCTACATTTAAAAATGAAATTCCGTTATTTAAAAACTAGCTTCATTATACAAGCTAGCAGGAGTTTCCACACTTTCAAACGTTTCAACAGCTTCAGTTTTCCTAAAAATAAATCCCTAAAAAGCATTTGTCGCAACAATTCCAACTTTTCCGACAAGCGATAACCGATTACATAACAATCAGTATCGTTGTACCAACCATGTAATTGTCGAGTGTAGATAATGTGTGTGACCGTGAATTGTGTGTATGACGCACACATAAAAGTAACGCAAGATAGGTATTAATTTGACCGATTGAAAGTTATTATCCTTTAACAATGCCTTCGGTGCCTTTTACCTTTAAAACTGTGGCGAAACACCGGCTTGAGTGGAAAAATAATTAAATAGACGCTAATTAATCGTTGTAAAACAATTGGTATCAAGGTGATTTATACAGCGGGGAAAGTATTAAACATTCGAATCGACAAATCTAGAAGCTTGTGGTTGATTTGTTTACCTGCGTTATAGAGTATAGTCAAACTGATTTTTCAGTAGTCAACTAGATGGATATCTGTGTCCACATCAGTGAACGTATGAAGTTTTGTACCGGTAAATGTTTTTATTAAAAAATAAATCCTAAACATTTTCCTATTAACAATATGAATATATCTAATGAAAAACATTATTGCTAGTAATGCTAATGAATGAATTTGTCTGGTAGAAGTTGATACGCGTCTCGGGCTCTCGGCTCGAGTGCCTCTGACGTCAGACCGCTTGTTTGTTTACCGTGTCGGATGCTCGTCTTGTAAACTTCCAATCGTATTGTGGCCTATACGATAATACATCGGCAAAACTGCGGTTAGTCGCTCCGTTACTATTTTTAAGGCATTACACAAAGCTTTGGCGAATTGACGTCAAGTTTTGGGACTGTGGTGTTTTGTCGTTTCAAAAACGAGCTTACATTTGAATTGATTTCTCCGCATTTATTAACAGCAGCATTTAAATTAACATCTAATTTACATAATTTAATAGTGTAAGTCGACATTGTCTGTCGCCAGAATAGTTTCTTAAGACCGATTTATAAATCGTTAAAAAAATAAAATTGCCAAATAAAGCCAAGGAATACCGAGTCCAAATTTTCATAATACTTACCAAATAAAATCTTTGTTCCCTCAAAATCGGAGGCGAGCTCGTAGGCATTCCGGAAATTTTCATATTTACTGGTACAAATATGCAGGTACGAAACATTTACAATATAAATATAATATCAAAACGGAGAATTTCTTTATGAAGATCGGATCGAGAGTCGGGAGTAAAGTATGCGCCCGCCTGCCTTCGCGACGAGGTCCTCCTCGTTACTTTATAAATCCTATCTGTAAGTACCTACCTACATTCCGGTTATATTTATATCAAAAACTTCCTTTTACACCCACATTTCAATCTCCTTATTCTGTTGACTCTAGTTTTCTAGACAAAAAACTAACTAGGTCGATGCGTCTAATTAAATTATTAACGCGAACTGTCATTTCCCAATAATAATGACACTGGTACACTGGCAAAAACTTGCAACTTAGTATATTGTACACTGTCAATACGCCCCACATTGACGCAACAAATTCGCATTGTCTCCGTCGCAGACTTATTGAGAAATCGTCTTAATGCATGAGAAATTGACCTCTTTTTAATACAGAACGGTTTTATCAATCAAAAATAAGCTCTTCTAAGTACTTATTTATATTTATCTTCACGCTATCACGCGTACATTTCCATATATCCATTAAGTACGTAATATTATCTATTCACAGTCAATAAGCCTACTTACCTAAGTGGTGGAGCGACACAACTCCACAAGTTGTATCAAGGATCTTCAATTAGGACAATTATTATTCAGCAGTGACTAATTCGAGCGGAGCGCTCGCGGTTGGCTGACAAAGGGCGCATCGTGGACGTGCAATAATTAAAATAATAAAGCATGGTTGTTCATTGTGCTGATATGACAAGTGCCCGCAATAAGTGGGACCCTCGCTACGCCGCGGTGGGGTCGACTCTTGATCATATTTAAACGGGAGTACCGGGCCTATCTATTTCGTGCGTGCGGTTTATACTGTTGTGCAATATACGCACTCTTTGCGATTTTATTTAGATATACCATGAATGAACTCGTGTGCTTGAGTCTATTGTTATAACATGAATGAGAGTACCACTAATAACAAAAAAATCTCCATAGAGATCCGTAGAGATAGGTAAGTATCATGGGAGGATATTATTTAACACTTTATTGGAATAGACATTATGACGAAACCAGCAAGCAACATAACTTCGATAAATTCATAATAAGACGATGAATCGAGAACAGAACTAGGGTAAACTCTCCAAAACATTTATAACATATCCGAGTGGGCGGTACAAAAGGCACACGCTGTATTTATAGACAATGCCCACAAAGTAGGTATTTAAGTACGTAGGTAGGCAATATTAGTCACATCGAGGTAAAAGACAAAACTGTTGGGACTACCCGAGTCTAATAGTTACGCATACAGAAACCTTTGTGAAGCAGATGTTTATACATAGTTTTATCAACCTCTACCGACTACAGTAATTTTATAAATTGAATAATAAAATTGTTTGTACGAACAAATATTTAAAATTTTGCTGAACGGCTATATTGGACAGATATTAATTGAATGTGAATGTCACTTAGTGACTTATTCGATTCAGTTTTCAATTGGATTAACTTTCATAATTCTATCCGTCCGTCTCGTTTGCGTAACTTTCAGATTTAAACCTCTGAACAATATTTCAGTGCTATAGCTATAGCTATGCCCAAATATTGAATAGGGTGATTCTGTAACGTTATACACGTCAAAACGGGGCTATATACAATTGTTTTGTACATATGTGCTGCACGCGATTCCTGAAACAGGAATGCATTTAACATCAACAATGGAATAATTCTGGTAATTTAATGCCGTATGGCCCTTCCATATCGCGTGTGCCTTTTAAAATCTATATAAGCACCTCTGTTTCTTGGCAGCTCGCTTTTTTCCTAACGTTAGCCTATTATCCACTTATGCAATCGCAACATTCGCAGCCATTCTAGACCTTGTGTTGCTAATTACTATTTATTTACAAGGAAGTAAAAGAAATGGTTAAATAAAACGGTAAAGTACAAGAAAAATTAAAAGTATCAAAGGACAATTAACATTTTATGACATCAATAAAACAATAATGTGTAATACGTAAATTATATTGTCAAATTAATTAGTTTTAGTACGCCTGTTGCGTGGTTTTCAAACTCTAGTAGGGACATTTTTATCAAGCTTTTCTATTGTTTTCGCCATTGTCTTTGAATATTCAGAAATCACGTACAACTGCTATCCACGGTATAAAGAGTAGACAATAAACTATCAATTAAAATAGTTTAAAAAAACAAATGTTTATTCTTATTAAAGTTTGTGTTGAAATCCCGTTAACGGTATTTCGTTTGACTACTCCACTAGCAATCAAACGCATCAAATTAACTTCTTATAGATATATTTCAAATGTAGAGATATGTTTTCAGAATCAGATTACCCAGGGCTGCCAATTATAGAATTTCCTGAAACTAGTTAATCCCATTTCTAATTAATTAGCTACTAGGAGCGTAAAGCTATTCCATTAATAATGTTATTAGAATCTAAATGTTACATCTGGATATTAACACTATCATAATCGAATCAAAAGCTTGTAGGTACCGGAAGAAGTACATATGTGCAGTTTTGTAAATCCGTAGTTAACATCGTTTTATCTCTCTTCTGTATTCGAGCGCGCGGAAAATAATAAAAAACAAAATCATGAATCGTTATGGGAACAAAAACGTTTACAAAGGTGGTAGCCCTAGTTGTTGGGGTGTGCGTTGAGGGGGTGGGGGCCCACCTGTGAACGTACCGTCCAACGGTCGAGGGTTGCGCGCCAAAGTATGTTAATTAATTTTCGGTTGACCGTCCAGAGCTCTACGGGTTTGCTCAAATCGGCCCACCGTGCGGTTTTCGTATATTTTGTTTTCAGGAAAAGTCAGTCATGAAATCCAACAATATTGTGAATACGGTCAATGAAGTTATGGGGTGTGTTGGTAATAAGTTGTCAATTAAAGGATTATTGTATGTTTAGGTAATTAAATAATTTTGTGATCAAATTACTTATATTCATCATAGTATCAAGTTACGCATAATCACACAATGTTATCGCCTACAAACAACTCGTTGACAAAACATGCGTGAAGTTCAAACATAATCTTCGATTTTACCGTCGTCTGAGTTCATTTAATTATTCAATAGCGTAAACCGCTAGGAAATGGGGCAATGGGTTTTGTTAATTCCTCTTCGGAATATTAAAGTGGGATGGGATGATTAATGATTCAGCACGATTATTATGTTTATTAAAATGTGCGCGTGCGGTGGTACAATCAAGCCGCATCACAAAGCTGTTTACTGGTCGGCGTGAATGTTTACAAACGCGACGTGGACGACACAAAGGTGTAGTGCGTGGTCCACGTGGCGCGTGCTCTATGCACTGTGTATGGAGTACACCTCAGTCGTCATTACGTCGTGCACAGGCCGCAGAATGTCATGCAATGCTGTAACCCTCTATCTGCCCAACCGTGTCTGCGCCACTACGCCAGCCACTGCGTCGGACGGTCAGCAATATTCGTCAAATAACGTCAAACGTTATGCAACCTAATAAAAAAATGTTTTGCATGGATTGCGATTTACCTACGCATGATAATAATGTGCAGTGTTTGCAATTACTTTGAAGTCGCCCTAGGCTTATGTATGTCACACGTAATGACAAATGTGTTTATTGATATTTTAATGGTAGATGCGAAGTACTTTGTCACAAGATAAAGACGATGATGCGACGAATCAAATGCCCAATATACTTTTGGCACTCTGACCCTGGCAACAGATCGGTATAGCGTTTGGTGGAATGCAAAAATCATGATTCACCAATAGTGATTCAACTTTCCAAGTCATGAATTGGAAGGCAACAATATCTTCGCAAATATTTATAAAACTTCTGAGCTTCCGTCTGTCAAAGAAAACTAAGATACACGTGAAAATTAAATCATTAAACCGTTAAATTTTGCAATGATCGACGCCAATTTTTTTAGATATCAAAGTAACGAATCCCCGAAAATGATCAAAAGATCTCTGAGTCACGTAGCCGCTGCTCGCCTGCCAACATCGAATATTACTAATACAAAGTTTAGGTATTTATGTAGATTTCTACGCCAATTTAGACTTTAATTCAATATGACAACAGATCGCAAGTGAGCGTAGTAGAAGTGAATCATGGTACTCGCTCCGCCAGCTGCGAATTAAGACTCAGATTGCAAGTTCTCAGCGAATGTCTTGAGTCGTCTTGCAACATTAGCTGTAAACACTAAACATTATCACATTTTATGTGTATCTACGTGCGGACTAAGCCTCGTACAACGAAAAAATCTGCATAAGTCGTCACAGAATCTGTTTCCGTTCACGCGATGCGACATTTTTGTTACCCTCACGAAATCGCTTTTCATGTCAATTCGCGTTTCTACTGTATGATGTATTTAGAAAGAGTTTGATTGTTTCTCCATTGATATGTGAGCTACAAAGTTGTTTTTCAAGTTTGTTAATGATGATAAATATGCCACTTGATACACCATCGTTTCTTGAGCACGCCGTTAAGTGCCTCCACCAAGACCTACGGCACGAGGGGTTGCGATTCACAAATCGATTCGAAAGAAGAGAAGTATCAATAGGTACTAACATGACGTTTGCTGATAAGAACGAGACGATGAAGGAAGATATGGTTATAGGTATGTTCCTAACGTATAGGACCTAAAGCCAAAAGGCCAGAAAGCGGGAATTCATTAGCATTCACTTCACCCATTTGAACTTCTTCATTGTCTTAAAACGATACAGGGAATATACGGAACGATACAGGGGGATACTCTCTAAGTCCGTCAGCGAAAATACGGGCCCGTCCGAAAGTAGTCGATCCGCCAAGTCAAGAGCCAAATTAGAATTTTCGGACCGGCAAAAACATATCGGCAGTAGGGACAGCTGTCAAATTGTGTTGTCATTCATTCTTATTTCGGTTTCCGAACTAATCATATGTCCGTAGGTGATAAAGAGTAGGAAACGCCCGTAACTTCGGCCAAAACAACGGATTTCGAGCATAGGGCGTAACCACCTAGTTTCAGACAATATATGGGACATGCATATATGTATATGCACATCCGATAAAATCCTAGAACAGCTATTACTCCGTTAACAGCTATTTATGCTCAAGTGACACGTACAATGTTCAAGAATCACGCGAAGGGCTTCGTTACAAGTATTTTTTTATTTTGAATTCACAGACATAAACATTTCTTTTACTCTAATATATCCTTTAATAGTGTAATAGTATATGTTATTATTTAATCGTGGGAAAAGAAGAAGTAGGTAACTAAACAGTTACTTCTTCTAAAGGGTAAATAGTCAAACGACTATTTACCCTTTACAAATATGCACGAGGTTCTTTAGCCTTTGTTATGCAGTTTATATAATCTAATGAGTAAATATAATTAGCGAAACTGGTTTGTTTACATAATGCACAAGTGCAGCAATAAAATATGTATAAATTATGGGCAAAGTTCACAGTCTGCTGAATTAATATTACAAGTATTATCACAGATTACTTAACGGTTATTATTTAATACATTCAAGAAAATTGTGGATAAAAAGGTTTAGTAGAGTCGCCTGAGAATGCTACACTTGAAGTGAAAGAATGAAAGAAACGAGTTAAAGGAGATAATTTGGCAATTATCGAAACAAAAGAAGCCAAAGAAACTTCTTTTGTTCACATGAACACATCAAACGTTTCGAACGACACGCGACGTATCATGTTGTAACAAAATTAGTCAATTCAAGTGCAAAAAATAGGATCCTTCCCAAAAATCTGGGAGCACAAGTCCCTACGAAAAAATGTAGGCAAATTACTATCATGAAGCATACAATCTAATTGGTTTTGGGTCCTCTGAATTTGACCCTTCTTGAACATATCCAATAAAGCGAGCGGGATATTACTCAAATATGATATAGATGGCCTGGTAACAAAGAGATACTTATGAAATTAAGGCGATAAATCAGCGTGGTCTGAGCGAGGCGGGCCATGAATGAGCTCAGGAACAACGACTTATATGTAAATAATGTCGTATGCCGACGCCCGACGGCCACTCGCCTGAATATAAAGTAATATGTCACAGGACATTACATGCCAGTGATCGAGTGCTAATAGTCTTAGGGACTTCCAGGACATGTTTATAATTGATAAGCTGCAAGTCTGCAACTAACAACACGATATTGATCGAAAGAAAGTTGTATACTTTCAATTTGACCAATGTTTGGTTATAAAAGGTGAATGGTACTCAGAGGATTGGTTTGCAAAACGGACGTTCAAATTACTTTTCGTATGGCGTAAATGAGAGGCGTCAGCGCGTAACGTAGCCGCAACCGGCAGAGATAACAACTCACTGTAGTCTGTAAGCAACCACAGAAGCGTTAAGCGATAAATGTATGGCTTGAGTATGAAATAGCCATTAAGTCGTTTAGACTACTTCTCTATTTGTTGTTGAATGTTCTCCGGTGCATTAGTTTTACCAAGAAAAGTAAATTGAAAATAATTTTTGGGCCGTTATGCTGATTATTGTTTCGTAAAGCGTTTTACTTTGTCTTGTCTTTGTTTTGCAGTATGATTGTATAATGTGGTCTTTTAAAACGAGCAAAGACTTTTTCTAATTAGTACATATTGATGTATATTATAAACTCATTAATAAAAATTAAGTATCGAGAGCAATGTTTAGACACATCGAGAGCAATGTTTAGACACATTTTTCTCACTCAGTTATTCTATTGTTCATTTGTTTTTCTAGTCAATGGCCAGTATACGGCGTTCTGAAGTAATCGACATGATAATTGAACAGCCACACTACAACGGATATGTAGGTCTGCTGCGTGCCTACTCTTGCTTTGCTATAAAAATAGCTAATATTGAGTTGTAAATTGTTGCTGAAACCGCGCACACAACATATACTCAGGCATGTGTTCAAATTATTGACCTTCGAAGTTTCAAACATATCGCTCAACTAAATGGTAATATCAATTCCTGATCCGTTGTCGAATAAATTCGCCCAATAAATCGCCAAGAAAACCCCAGCTATGCATTACTATTCAATAATATGCATGTCTCTACATAAGGGAAAAATTCTAAAAACTCAACCCATTCAATAGAGTTTGATCTTTAATATTCCCTGTCCGTACAGTGTTCAAACGTGACCTGAACTCTTTCCTATTGTGGTTCAATATCAACGACGACGTCAAAAACAATGAATTCATGACCAACTTCCAGCAGAGTGCGTGCGTTTGGAACGCCCGCCATCTGAATATTGAGTAATAGTTTAATGTACATATTAAAGCTTCCAAGTGCGTCTAATATGTTGTGTACGAACCCAGCTAGAAATGTATCTACAAATATTAGTTAGACATCAAGATGGATAGATCGTGTTTGTTTAATTATGCTGCAGTCTCGTATGTGTAGGTACCTAATGATGGGAATCTGAGAGCTTTAGCGAGATCAAGGTGCGCTGATAATCGAATTAATTTGAACTGCACTGAAACTAGCTATGTTGCCGACAGAGGGCTTAACTAAGTTTATGAGTATGCTAGGTACGCTCTTAGCGCAACAAGTTTGTTGGGAACATCTTGAGTGCTTTGAAATCGGTTAAGCCATATAGAACCGTTGAACCGTTGTGTTCAATAGTTTGGCTGGTTTGGCGCACTTCACTCTGTGAAGTCAAGCGTCAAGAGAGATACTGTGTTTCTCTAATTCATGCTGTATAGGGTCGTAAAGTGATTATAGCCGGTGGGTGCAATTAGTACTAACGCTTGTAGTGGTCAGCCTATCTGCGTTGTGATGGCGGCGACAATTGCTTCCGACAATTCGCGCGGGTTCAATGACCACTCGGACGATGCAAGCAAGACGCGCTCAAACACGACGATTTTCTTCTAGAAAGTTAAGCGTTGTCGACGTGGAACATCTATGTTTTAGCAGATTCCTCTAGGCACATTATTGATAAGCGGAAAATTACATTTAACTTTTGTTTTTTTCCTGCGGCGATGTGAATAGGCAAGTAGTTCCAACGTGACATGACGTTCTTTGTTCGTCAGTGGATGGTGAATCACATGTCCAAGCCGCACTACTTCAACGATTTATTGCAGAGTTAAAGAAATAAAACTTAGTTTACAAAACATCAATAACAGGAAATTCATATACAATGTGGCGCTACAACGGTGACTTTAATTTAATACACGGGTAGGGCTAGTGCCCATTAACCATATAAATATTGATAGGTTAAAATAATACGTAAACTGAAAAAAAAAATTTTTCAAACAAACTAAATAATAAAAAAGTCATTAAAATTGGGATCACCCTTGCAAAAATTCATTCATGAAATTACTTACCTAGCTCGCTTACGTTAACTCGGAGCGGCAACGTGTCGGTTCGCGGGCTGGCAACCGCGCATCGCGTCTTGTACCTACTCGTGATCGGTCCGATTCTTTGGCGGCATATTATCAAAGAAACCGAGCGGCGCAAGTGGTACAAACACTTATCACATCACCCTCTCTTGTTACTATTAGTAATAACTGTCATCACTAATCACTGCCATCACGATCATAAGTTTACACAAGCACTAATAGCACAAATAAATGCGTCCGTATCGCAAGAGGTGTAAACGTACCTACTAGATAAGAAAACGAAAACCAATCAAAGTGTCTTTATCGCAGTACCATGATCTAATTACTATCCTAATTACACAAAAAGAAATAAATAAAACAATAGCTAAGAGTCTTTTTCGCGACGTAATTATGCGCACTAGAGTAAATAAGTGCGTCAAGGACACGGGTTCGACTAGCACTAGAAAAGCAAAAAAAGAATTCGTGTTCGGTGCGGCGGGTGGGTGGAAGGGAGAGCGCGCGTCGCCTGCGCTGCTCGCCAACAAAGGAAATTTCCTTAAATTCGCCTACTCTATGCATTTGTTTCATCCTAATAGTATTGCTTATTCGTTTTAATTTCATTGATGCGAAGTTATGATCCGTGACCGAGGGAAATGACCGCTGCGCGACAGTTCTTTAAGTACAGGTTGCTCTAAGATGCTATTTCCTAAATTCTTTAATAAATCTGTAAATAATAACGTTTAATGGAAATAAAAAATTGTCATGAAACGAAAATGTGAAAACGTATATGTGTGTTAAATTAAGGTCACCATAGCAGCGCCACGCTGTATAGTGTAAATCACATGCCTATAAGTTATACTATAACCATAGACGGGCAGGCCAGCATTGTATCCGTTTACGATTCTCACAGTAATTATAGTTGCCATAGTAATTCAGCGCAATAATATTTCTCGACGGTATCAGGTATAATTTGATCGCAATGCGAGTAGCATCTATGCGGAAGAACGGGAGCAACATCTCTCGTTACATTCTGTGTCTTATTCTGAGAACACCATGGGAATGCATCGGTGTACTTGAAACTAAATAAATAGGAACCTGCAAATAAAACTCATTGTTCACAGCTTTCATATAAACTATCTTTTTAATTAATGTGCACACAAATTTTCCTAATTATTGTCTGGGAATTAAGAAAATATAAATAAAAGTATTTATTTGCTCAACTCTTGCACATACCTACACGGAGGTAGAGACGATTCTTATCATATGAAAAAGTAACTGGACTAAGCTATTAGATATTAATTAGCACTCAGTTCATCAAGTTGCATCAGATTGGGACGACGTGTTTTCGTCTTCCATCATGAGGGAACGGAGTCCCTAAACAAACACAAAGGCCTGTCACGATCCAGCTTTCAAAAGCAAAGCACACCAAAATATTTCCATTAAAATCGACAGAGCACATGATGTTAAGTGAAAAACTTGGGGAACAAAGGCTGGCGTGGTCGGCTCACTATTTAGTATGCATTTGGAAAGGAGTTGAGGCGAGAGCAATAAGTTTGAGCCCGCGATTTGCATAGATTGTGGCGCGCGGCGGCCCGGCAGTGCGGCGGCGCGGGCGCGTGTTTGGTGATTTACTTGCGCGGCCGCGTGGGCGACGACGGCAAGATAACACCTGCACTGCTATTATGATGACACCCCGGCGAACTGAACCGTAGTAGCACGAATGTTACAAAAACCGTGTAGATTATGTTAAAAAAAGTTAAACTTAGGACTAGCCTAAGTTAGTTTTGTCTTTATTGCAATTTTTTTTGCAGACCCTTTGACATTTCCTCAGCATAAATGTTAACGTGGTTTATGTAGTTTGTATGTTGATTAGTAGTTAGTGTATTTATATGTTAACTAGTAGGTGAAACATATCAATTCTAAGTCATAGGTTAACAGCAAATTATTACCTACGCCCATAAAACGACAACGCCCAATATAGTTTGCGACTTTGCCCCTTATTGTACATGGATACCTTGAACATATTTCATAACTACTAACGCCTAAAATGACTTTAATTGGTAAATAAATTATTCAGAAGATCGCACACAGGTAACACCAGTGAAACAAACTACCGAGAAGACTACTAAACGTGTAAAAGTATAGGATTTCTTTAATTACTAATCTTCTCTACATTTATGAATTCCCAAAGGTAAATAAAGAAAAGTAAAGTAGAGTCAGGAAAAGAAGTCTGCAGCTTTATGAATTTTTGTACCTGTAGGTCGGACCGCTGCTGCACGCGCTAACCATTTTCTTTTCCATTTCTGACGTTGAAAACAACCATGTGTTAAGAAAACTACCAAATAAATTAATCTATATAAGGGAAACCTGTCACAAAAACTAGTTGCGTATATTAAGAAATACAACAGTACCTCATAATCATAATTGGTGGCAGTCTTGTAGGCTCAGCTCGACTGTATGGCGCGCCGAGAAGGCTGCTTGTGGTTAAATTACACTCATTTACCGCAGCAACAACGTCCATGGCATGTGCAAAATGTTGCCAGCGACGATTAGCAGAATTCCTGCCTTGCAATAGAACATATAAATGCTAAAAAACAAGGCCGTCGCGACACACATATGTACCTACTTAATGACTGGATAGGTTAGTTGTTTTGTTGATTTACCATTTACGTTCGCCATTCCCTTGTGTGATGCATCAACCACCTACCGAGATAATGTTCTGGCATTCTGTCAGTTTTATTTACCTGTATATATGATTGAGTAAGAATCTTAATTAGGTATAGCCAAGTATTAGAAATAATAGGCATAGTATTGTTAGTTGATTTAATGATTTGCAGTTGCCATGTTACACAATAAGTTCGCTAATGGAATTGATAGTAGTAATTAGAGAATGAGCGGCTGCGACAGCCTGCGGCACGATCCATGGAGTTTCGACACAGACAATCGCTGGCGCGTTTACTATGCGGGTTATTATAAAGTGCAATTGTTGCATTCAGCACTCGTAGCGCATTGACGATGGCTAATTTTATCTTTAACACCCGCGTGTTTTAGCGACGGCAAGTTTCACTTATTTATTTTTAAATCACAGCTCATTGATTTATTAGTTAGTATCAAGGAGCCAGACGCTTTAAAAATAAAAATGTTTCTGAAGCCCTTGAAAGAATAATTAGCATGACGGCGTGAAAATGAACAGCTACAACTTTCCTTGTTCTTGTAAACATGTAGTGTGAGCGATATAACGATAACCACAGTTAATTTAACAAATTGGTTACATGATTGAATGCTGATGAAGGCCGTGAAACAAAGTTCAGGGTTTGTGGTCGACATCCACGGAACACAATAAAGATGTCGTCACAACTTCACAAGTTAGGTACTGGGCTATGGAGCCACAGACGTCATTAACGTTATAACACTATATTATTACCTAGTAATTTTCATTTTCTTCATTCATTGTCCGAATACCATTGTATGATTAAACAATACTGGTTAAAAAAAACGGTGGTGGTCAAGTCGAAAAAGTCTCATCGTTCTACACTGTTTTCATTAAATAAATCATATTGAAAACATTGAAAAGCAAAAGGACTATATACCTATCTATCTAAAGAGTAGTAACCCAGATTATATGCACATCTCTCAGCTATATTGTGTCTAAGTCAATTAATTTATTTCAAGTAGGCCATTTTTGAACGTCGACATTTACAAGAAAATAGAATTGATTCTAAGAAAGCTTTGCTACTTATATATTTTGGTGCAGTGGTTCTGAACAAGTTTATAAGTTTCAATACTAATAATGTCGTATCTGTATCTGTTTTACTGTGTGTACATAAATAATAAAAATAAATAAATAGATGGTTTTGCAGCACTTCACAGTTTTGAACTATATAAATTCACATTGTGAGAGCTGGTGCCTGATGTAGGTTTAGGTAAAACCTGTGTTACAGATCACCAGGCCCCACGTACTGGCCTCATACAAATCAACAGGCAGGTAACGTGTATTTCTATTAAACAATTAAAACAAAAAAAAAAATGAAAAGATAAATAAAAGTAACTACAACAGCAGTCAAAGGGTGTGTGATGAATGTTTAGTTGGCTGTTCCTGTACCTTATGTAAATGCTATTTCATCTACCTTACACATAATTCATGAAATTATGGTTATTACTAGCCCTAAACTATGTTATGAGAACCTAAGAAACCATGAATGAATGAGATAACCATCTTTCTTTTAAATAATCACACTCAGACTCACCAACTCATCAATAATCATTTTTACCCCAACATATAATTAACTTTGTTTCTAATCGCAGTATTGTTGACTATCACATCATATAGATCTATTCTTCACCGATACCTTTGAATCAACTCATGCGCAGATTACACGGATGATTAGGCACTAGGCAGTAATCTACAACACTACTGATAAAACGGAATAAGACTCTTTTTCATAAACGTGATAAGGATTAATTTTAAATAAAGCCGTTGAATTCATAAATCTGAATTCTCTATCATGTTATGCTGTAGTCTATTGCAGTTCCCAGAAGTATGACTAAACAAATATTTTGAGAATTCCAATGTGCTTGAATATTCTTCAATCGATTAAGAATTCTGTAAGCTAAAGTATCCGACGGAACTTATTAATCTCAGCATTGATCACACTGTCAAAGGACTTTATGTGCTCATTTATCGTTCTTACGTATACGTATTTTTATTTTATTATTCACGTAGGATTTAATTCCAAATTCTTACATATTTATGTTTCCACATTCGGAGGAAACTATTTTAATTAGGCTCTTTTTCTGTCCATAATATTTGATAATGACTGCTATGAGAGGTTAAAAAACCTAGTTCTCAAACAAAATGTTCTCGTCGCTTCTAAATAGCATTCAGGAGATTTTATTTTACGCATTTCCATTTTTATAGTCGTGCAAACACGAACCGTCAATCCACACCCTTATGTATAACTGTAAAGGCGTCGCGCCGGTCATGGGCACTGTGCCAGCTACAACGGTGTTTCTCGCCGCTTCCGAATGAGTGTCGCTCGACCACTTGTCATTCAACAGCCGCCAATAATTGGGGTGTTTACCTAATGATTATTAAAGATCGAATAAATCCGCGTTATGCAATCGATTAGGAGCCAGACACAGAATCGAATTAGGAGCCGTTGAGTAAGTTCGGAATTGATTAATAACAGTTTTTTCTCCGTTTTTATATCGATTGTAATAGTGATTGCACTATTAAAATAAGTTGTCGGAGAGTTCATACAGATTGTTCTGGTGCACTAGACATTATAAGTAGGCCAAATCGATCAAGCTTCGATTGAAGTGTTGAGCTTTTGCTCCTACATAAAGCATCGTTAAAACTACCTACTTGTTTGATCTTTAACCTCCGTCGGTATACACTACATGTAAATACGTACATGAATATGGCTACGTTTGTTACGTTCAATAATTACCTACAATATGTAAATTGTTAATGTCGGACTTTTAGAGAGCTTTAAAAGCCAACAATCAAAAATTTACATATTTAACACATAATTACTGACCGTAATCTCATAATTTGTGTACGGTTTGTTGGGTTGATTATCTGGAATCTTCGCATTTATTAAACTATAAGCACATAAACAAGTTTTTACGAACAACAACACTAAAGTATCCTAAATGGTTACTTAATAAAAACATGTGCTCGCTACAACAATGAAACAGTAGCCGTACAAAACAAATTTGTGTCGATAAGGTTATTAGTCGCTCATAACATAAAATAGCAGTGACAAATAATGTTTAAGACACTTAAGCAACTCGTATCAGCGCAGGGGACATGACGTAAGTACAAAGGGTGCAGGCGTCTAAGTTGTCAAACGAGAAGTTTTTATCGGGCGGCCTGTCGGCGTTGAATAGAAATGAGCCTTGAATAATGCATGTGTGGTGCGCCCGCGTCCCGCACCTCTCCAAACTGATTTGTTGCAACCGACGTTGCAACAACGCGATCACGCTTATACACAGGTGTTTACGTTTGTACTGAGCGATTGTACGTCTCCACTCCATGTGTTCCAACTCCAACAGACTCGCTGACATCGCATTATCTGATATTAGCAACGTCGTTATACGATTCTAAACCGACTGTGAGAACATTACTGCTGGATTCTATACAAACTTGATAAAAGGCTATTAATAAGCATGACCTACGTTGCACTATACAGTGTGATGTAGTCTGGCTCTGTGACTCACTAGTCTATTACGTAAAACAATGTTTCGTCAAGTCGAGCGTGTAATAATCTATCGAAACTAAACTGTTAACGCTAGGGGTAAACAGAAAAACGTGGAAGAAAATTTCCGTTTTATGTCAAATCAAAAAAACCGCATTAGCAGGCAATATACAGCTTAGTGTTCAAGCGTAGGTTTGTAAAGTGTGTGAGCTTGTGAAACACAGATACTTAGCCGAGCGCCCCGAGGCTGGTTTCACTTCCTGTGCCTTAAACCCATTGATGCGGCATCTGATATTAATAATTTTCATGCAGTATAGTAAAACAAGAATGAAATTTTGTTACGGGTTTGTTGTTACGTAGGTAGAGTAATAGTTGACTATTGGGTGTTGTTATAGCTACTGTCACTTTACGTTTCCGCAAAGCAAAATATTACTCATTGTTAATGCTAAGTTTAGTTGCTGAAAATTAAACGGGCGTATGTCGCAGAGTGCTGGTACATAGAAGGAACGGTACATTAACTAGCTGCGTTCAAAGCGGGAATGAAGCAAGCCATTTGTGGCCGTGGTGAGGTTCTGGTTTGCTCCGCCAAGATGGCTATGTTATAAGTCGTAGAACGCAGCCCAGTACACATTTTTGCGCAGTTACCTCCATTCTTAACTAGAAACTGGCTGTTGATTTACTGCGAATTTACATAAAAGATGCACATTGCACGAATTGCTCAGTGGAAATAGAGACATGTATCTGCAGAAATTATGAGAAAATGTATATTATCTTAAAGATTAGAAAGCCATAAAAGAATTAAAACACTATTTATGGGGGACTATTTATGGAGTAACATTAAAATCTAGGTAACGCAAGCTGATAAGTCCATCCGCAACGATATCGGAAATATCAAATTCGAGATTTTTATCTGCACAGACATAGAAAGTTTCAATGGAAAGGAAAGTAGCGCAGGCACTTCTTTAATATGTACCTAAAGCCTAATTATTGTATGACCATGATTGTACATTTCTATTATATTATGTTTATACATTTTTAACAGCCATGTTAGTGGGGGCGAAGCGCCAGGGTAGTCCACGAAATTATTTTATTCGTTTTTTTTTCAATTTGCTGGTCAGGATAATGGGATTATAATCCCATTGAAACACCATTTCAATGAAGTAGTCATTCAATGGGACTACTTATATGGACTTAGAGGGTTGTATTGATGATTTTAATTATTATGAAATACGTACTTGTTACGGTCGCGAATCATATTATGTTGAACACAACCTGACAATGAATGAACTGCAAATTGCAAAAAACGTAAAACATTTGAAGTACGCGGGCAACCCTCGCGTCTCCCCCTTAATAAGCTCAAGAGTCTTTACCTTTCGAAGTTTCATCACAGTGAACGAACTAAATAGATGAACGCTGAAATACTTAGGTACCTATTAATAAAATTACTATATAGTCGTTATTGACAGTCAATATTATTGAAAGAAGACGTGGAAGTGATCAAAAGATTCATTACTTTACTCAATAGCTTTCAGTTATGTATTGTTACATTAGTTTCTGCTCGCCACATTAACTTTCGCGTGGACTACATTCATAAAAGCTGACATTTATTTAATTCTTTATTTCTCAACTCGTGATGAAATGTATCTGGTTTCCGTTTTCAGACTACAACACGACCACTTCAATAAAATCAAAATAAAGCGACGCGTATAAATACACAGGCGAACATTCTGTAAGGACTTCTCCATTTTTGTCTATTCTGAAACTTATTTTTAGAATGTTTCACTCCGTTTTAACTGCAGTTTGATCACTTTGGGCTAAGATTTGTTTTTGGCTTAGTTTTGTTTTGCGATCTACCTTTCTGGGGTTGAAGATGGCTGACGACTTCGGTAGTTGGGCGACCAGAAACATTGCTTTTGTCTACCTATGGCAAAGTTGTATTTTTAACGGCTGGGACCAAGCCAAATTACAAGCTAACGGCGAACATGAAGATGGTTCATAATTTATTCAAAAAATTTGGCTGACAAAAGCTCGAATACGTTATTAATTGGAGCTGAAAGCCTCGTAAAAGTCAAAATTTATGCGCAATAATAAAAGAATCGTAAAAACTTCGTAACATTTGATTACCTTCAGATATAAGAACGAGAAGCAAATATGTATCTGAGCATTACCTATAGATAATACACAATATTCTGGTGAAGAATTTTGTAGTTATTTTAAACAAAGTAGTTAGTCACAAATTCAAAATGCGATTATGATACCTATCAGTTTTATGCTTTTCTTTTTTGGAAGGCATTTATGAACCCATGCTCCTTCTGAAAATCAAACTTTCAGTAATCACATTTAACTGTTAATCGTCTCCGTATTGAAATATGTTGAGTTCTTCTAATAGCATTTATTTAAACACTCAAAACAAATGTTAAACAGGTTGAATAGTTAAATGCAGTTTCGTAAATAACAGCACATATTATTAGCGAAATCAATGCATTTAATTATCCCACGAATGCAGCTAGCTCTTCAGTTATAGAGGCTCTTTAAGTTTCACAAAAGATATAATACCAATGACAGATTATAAGCTGTCATATAAGTCTTTATTTGACCAACATTCATTAAATAAAGTGGTGTATATAATAACGAAGTACAATATTTGCGTAGAGGTCTCAAGTGAACGGACGGATCTATTACAATGCCACGGTGAGAAAGCTCGGTCGTGTCGCTGGCGTTGCAATGGCGCCAGTACAATGCTCAAGTTTGCGACATCGCAATCAGTATCGTCAGCTCTATGTGTATCGAACTATAAAAGGTCAGGTTAAATAGCAACTTACAAAGTCGCAATTCACTTGCCGTTTCCATTCCGCACATTTTTCACTATACTTGTGCTAATTAAACTTATAGACTTGTATTTGCAGACAGTATTAACATAATTGCCTACAGACAGTTAAATATTTCCTTATAGGTTTACGAGACATAATCTTTAACCAGTATTCATTAAAGGACTAAAAAGTTTGAACAAACAGAAATAACACAAGACGTCTGGTTAGGTTCAGTGTGGATGACGGCTGAAGATAAGAAATAATAAAATAGTTAAAGAAGATATAAAGAGGCACAACCCGTTAGTGAAATTGAATAAATAGTTTAAGAACACCTCTGTAAACAAAGCAGGTAGAGCCAGAGGAACTGTTTTATTATAAAAGACCGCCTCACGAAGAGGACCCGACGCGACGCGGTGAAAGGTAAATATCACTATGAGATATAACATAACAATGAAGTTTTAATGAACCACTGTTTCAAATTCTATTCAGCGGACATTTCCGCTGTTGTATATGTTTAGAAATACTTCAGCTATTCAGCTTTATAACAATTAAACAAAAATGAAATCATTATAAAAATGATATAGACTATTCAATGTAATTTATTATTCTTAGTCAACAAAAACGATAGTAAGTTTGTTCGAGGATCAAAGCGAAAGAAAAAGTCAAAGTTATCTAGTGTGAATAGATACTTGGTGAACACAATAAGCTCTGCCCACGCGCCGATGAATCATGCGCCCGCGCCGTTGCCGCAACACACACAGCAAGAACAGCAAAAACATTACCTACTTTTGAATAAGTATCCTTTCTCTTTCTACACCTCCGAGCGTGCACCGCGTTCGGCGCCACTCGTTGTATCAATAAACAAATGAATCATTATCAATACATATCTAATAGGTTGACTTTGACCATGATTTGAGTCATTGTTAACCAAACTAGCGTCATTATCATTACACAATATTTGTTGTTTTTCCTCTATAGCTTATTGTTGGAATTGGAACATAATTGGATCCCCTATGATAGTGAGAATAGGAGGACAGTTTTCCATGAGACATTGTCTAGAACTAGGAAATAGCGTAAAGGCAGCAGTTTGTCTATAATCAATCGATGGGGACTCAATTTGGACTGAATAGAACAAACAACAGATCATTATAATAAAGTTTCAGAGTAATGCAGAGTCAGTATCCGCTGAAGAAAGTTTTAAAATAAAGTCCATACCGAAGACGAGAATGTTTATAAGAGAACACGCCAAATGGCACAGTATAAACGTTTAAAGTGTTGTAAATTATACTCTTAATCTTGATGGCTTGATGACAAATAAAGCGTCCTTTCACCTGGGAGTCGCTTTTAGACACGAAGACGATTAAAAGAAATATATTCAAAATTTTGAAATATGGTATGCACTTCGGAAATCATATCAATTATTTCTGCAGTTTGCTGCATCAAGGTATTTCCCGATCATATTACAAATGGCACACAATTTAATCCCTCGGTTTAAAATGTAAAACTTACATTTGTGTAATTAATTACGTCCATTGAATTGAATACAGAAAATGCTATTGAATTGCAACTACATATTAAAAAACTTGTACAGTGTCAATTGAACCAATGAATGTGCGTCAGTAATATTAAGCCTGATTTCGAAATGTAAGAGCGGAACTGTACGATCAAAAGTTTTTTGTAAGAAATCTATTTACTTATTACATTGGACATTAATTTATTGTCGCATTAACTGACCAGTCATAGCAGCCAAAGCGTGACGGAGTCGAACGAGTGGCCATGAAGTGCGTAGAGCGACTGGCCGGTGTGATACGTAAAAACGGTGACTCACAGAGAGAGAACAGAAATATGCATTACTGTGTACCAGATAAGGACAACAGATTTCAGAAAACAGGTTTGAGATTTCGAGTTTCGATCCGATATTCTCTTGTCTGTGCCAAGTAGAGTCCGCTTGAGTAAAGCTGCCGTTCACGAAACTCGGGGAAGTCGTACATTACAGCTTTTTATTTTTATTCGGCTTGATACTGTTTAACAATTAGGATTTACTTTAACTGGCCTTCGTCTACTTCTCGATTAATGGTTGTTATCGTAATTAGTCACAGACCGGTCTCGATAACTTTCCCGGCCTGCTTTAAAACGACTATTATTGTGAATTAGCAGATTTCGTTCTTTATCTTATCAAGTAAAGGTTACCTACTGAACACTCTCTTTATCAAGACATGGTCTGTGTCGTGGTGATGTCACCACTACTTCGGTGCTCTTATCTTAACGACGATAAAACGTTAGTTAGGAATGTTCTACATACGTAAGTTAGCTAATAAAATGCGTACCGACCAGGCATCCCGTCATCACCGCAGCTATCTCATCTAATGAAAAGGTTATACCCAGTTTGTATTATGAACACAGTTCCCCGAAAGACAAATAAACTGCTAAAAGGAGATAGTATAGATGTTGTAGCGATATTGTATGTTAAGTCGTCGGCAGCATAACCAACAACGTGTTTCGCGTGTGATTATCAATCGGTGCAGTGATCGCTAAAGAAAGTCTAGAGGTACACGATTACAGGAATTTTCCGACTCGGTGGAAATGATCGCGTCTCGGTGAATCATTACATGTTTTTGCTTCTACGTTGCTCACAGAGAAAATGTGCGTTTCTTACACGTTAATAAAATCAAACATCAAAGTTTACGTTTAAATTGATATTTTCAATTTTGCGGGCGTTCCTTGTAAATCGTTAGAACAAATCACAGTGCAGTAAGTAGTGCCAAAAATGGGACAGTCATAGCCAACGTTGTCCACACGGCTGTCTTGTTAAACGTCACTGTAATTTATTGAGTACAAGCCGGCGTTTAAAAATACTGAATAGTAAATCTTAATCACTTACATCGGCGTATTTGTCGCGTTAAAAGTACAACAGTGCCTTTAAAGTTAATGGGTCTATTTTTAATGACAATAGGTTGCCGATAATTGTGTAGTAGTATTGACGTCACGGCTAGTTGGCAACATAAGCGTCTATAGAAAAACATGCAAATTTCTTGGCTGATTCCTTCCACTATCTTCAGACTTGTCTGTGTTAGTATTGTTATTAGATTGCGATGCTACAGATTTATTATCTCAATTGTGTTGGCTCAGTGGTTCCATACAATTTGAGCATGTCGAGTTTGTATTTATTCTTCAAACACAACTCCTAATACATCAACCAATTTATTTATATAATAGAAGCAAACACGGAAAAAATATCGATGATTTGCAAATTAACAGCATGTTAATAATGTTTACTTATAGGCTCTGAATTTCGATATAAGCAAATTTATCTAAGTCACATTTCTGTGTGACTAATAAGGCACACAGAGATGCTATACACATATGGCATTACTTATCTTAACATCGTCAAATATTTACGTAAAAACTAAATGTGTTCTAATTTATATACTACGAATATGTGCTATAATCATCATGCCCAGCCTTTTCCCAACTATATTGGGGTCAGCTTCCAGTCTAACCAGATGCACATGAACACCAGTACTTTACATGGAGCGACTGCCTATCTGACCTCCACAACCCAGTTACTAGGTAATACGATACACCTTGGTAAGACTGTTGTCAGACTTTCGGGCTTCTGACGACCTGTAACGACTGTCAAAGATTTACTTTCCGAGGCACGGAGGAGTCTTGGTATGTAAAGATGGTCACCCATCCAGGCGAATGCTTTACTTGATCGACCGACCCGTCTGTTATTACTTAGCCACGAGCCCACCAATATGTTCTTTATTAAACATAATGTTTGAGACATACCTAGTACTTCGTAATGTTGCAATTAAAGTGAACGCAACAGATGCACCGTGTGTGTCGGATCTGCGACGCGGTGCTAGGTTTTAGTTGCATACAAATCGGAACAAGGTATAATTTGATCGCGGTCCAACAATCGTTAAGGCTACTGTTAGCGGCCTGTGCGGCAACCGGTTTGTCCACTTCCAGTGCCGAAACGACGCCAATCATAGCCTTAACACCAGAGACGGAGAGCCTTTTATTATTAAACTAACTGGCAACATCTCTTTACAAGACAATATTGCTTTCTCACTTTTCTTGCATTGGGTCATACTTACGTATAGTTTCACTATTAGTTAGAACATAGTGCAATAATAAAAATACAACTACTTATTTAATAGGACAGGTGAAGAAAGAGCAAGTCTTTATAGTAAATGTAGTTGCCGCCGCTGCAGCGCTGACGCAATTTTTCAGCGTACTTGTTGTTGTTCTATTGACACAGTTAAAATGACAGCTTTTATCAGTACGGATTTAAATTGATCCAATGACAATAGTGCATAGATAATGGTTTCTCTCAATATTGTAATTTATTCTGCAGTTAATATTTTATTTGTTTCCGATGGATGCAATTAAATTGGTTCACGTATATACAAACGGACTCGTAATTTGACGTATTCTTTCCAGGACATGATAGTTTGACCCATTTGCAACAATTAAGTAAGCATCCCATAAAGCCTAGGCGAAAATTCATGGAATTCAAGAAAACCTATGTTTTATGTATTTTTTTAAATTTCCCAGAATTTGTCACTAAATATATATTTTCTCTAAACTCTCAAATCCAATAGCCTTCATTGCAAAAATTCGTAAAAATTGGGTTTTCTTGAATCCAATGAATTTTCGCTAATTGTAATTGTTAATTGTATTAGTTACAGTAATATTTTACCATTTCTTGTTATTTGTTAGAAATAGTGCTCAGTGTCCTTTAGCTTGCATATTCATTTGCTATATTTGTCACGATTCCAGAGAAATAAATGCTTTCATATTTTTTATTGTTAGGTAAATCTTAAACAACATCACTTTGTTTTATTTTCAGGTCAGTAATGTGTATTTTGAATTCTTTCGATAGAATCATTGTTTTCTTACACATGTAAAGTGTTTATTAGTACAATTGTAATACGATTATACAATCATTGGCAGCAATCACTAAATCTCCTCGCAGATGCCGAAATTATCGCGTGCATCGGTGCCAATAGCTGTCTGATTGATGGCTGATCCGGCGGGCATTTATCCATTCGTGAAACGGAGTAGGCGGATTGACAGCAAAAATCAAGAAAAGGCTAATCAAAATAAGGCGAAAGCGCTTCCAAATCGCAACTTCCTGTGGAGCCCCTCAAATTAGCCGAAAGCGTACCAGCATCAGCCACTGGAAATTACCATGTGGCGTGCTGGAAATTGGCGTGCAACTGCTTATATGTACCATTTTAGAAATGAGTAATTGCTGTCGAAATTTAGCGCTCGAGGGTGTACACCTGCGGGCGCCGAGATTCATTCATGAGAGGAGCAAAATAAAGCGGCGAGAGGTTGAGAACAATCCGCGGGCGTTAATAACAGTTGGCTTTTCTTAGAAACAGTGTGGCGTGGAGGCTTCGACGGAGGGTGTGTTCACGTCTCGCTCGCACGGTTGAGGAGTGAGCGAGAGGGCGTGGGCGGGGCCGCGTGTTATGTCACGTCAGAAGGCGTCGGGAGCGGAGTGCGCTGCTGCACGGTGCACTCTCTGCATCCGCCACACTTCCCGACTTTTCATTATTAACGCTTGTTAAGATCGGAGGTCAGCGGCAGATAAATATTAAGTCAGGTGGTACCTTCATCGGTAGGTACCATTCATGTTATGTTCGATAATGAATGTGTTAATCGTATGCAATCGGTCGTGCAGTTAGTATAAGGAAATTATAGTGTTATACAATATTCATGCTGATAAGATTTGGACGGCTACTGATATCGATAAAGATTAGTCTACAGAACCAAAAATAACCAGATTTTAAGTAGATACAGAGACAGTTAAATGAAATCATACATTAAATGTGTGCCGAGTTGTTTGTATTACCATAATTAACATCGACTCATACCTCGAGTACCTTTAGTACAAGAGAAAATAAGATGATATATCTGACGTAAACAAGCATGTTGTCAAGTATGTAATTTACATACTCAATAGCTCAAAGGATTTGCATCAATGGATTGTAATTGAATTTGTTTCCACGTCATTTATTGACCGGTTATGTGTAACATAAATACAGTGAATCTAATACGATCATAACCGAACCAGTATCAGGGATATTCCCATACAAAAACGCGTGATTTATATTCATAGTTTGATTACTACCTGTCGGGTCGGGGATGAATAAAGTTTTTTATGAGAAAATTACCGGTGGGCACAAATGAAAACATTTTTATGCATAAATAAGCCGCGTTCGATAGAAACGGCACGATTCAGTCGCACATGGCACAATGCGACGGTTTTATTACACGAGCCAATGGTGAGGCGACGTTTATAAATCATACTTTTATGGTTATTCTTAGCGATAAACTCGACGTTTCTAGCGTTGATGCGAACATTTCGAACGCGTGTGCGCCTGAGGCGACGGGTGTTCCTATGCGCAAGCGTCATGTGCCATGTGGATCGCGGATTTTCCCTTATCCCTAACATGCCAGGAAAATGACAACACTGTTTTTGACCACACTGTTTTGTGCTGCATTGATAAAACTAAACCCGAAATGAATGGGATAGGTAATACGTTTTTATTTGTGGCTGACCGATTACTCATAACTCCACTCATTACGAACAATACATTCTTGTGGGGCTTGTGGCTTAGCTTCGCTTGCCGCGGTTGGTCCGTGGATGGGTGACCATCTTGATATACCAAGACCCCTGCGTGCCTCGGAAAGCACGCCGTTGGTCCCGTCTGTTATTCGTGGATCTTTGACAGTCGTTACGGGTCGTCAGAAGCCCGAAAGTCTGACAACCAGTCTTACCAAGGGGTATCGTATTACCTAGTAACTGGGTTGTGGAGGTCAGATAGGCAGTCGCTCCAAGTAAAATACTGGTATTCAGCTGCATCCGGTTAGACTGGTAGCCGACCCCAACATAATTGGAAAAAGGCTATACAGATGAAGTTGGTGAAATTAATTAGCATAATTACTAACTAATCTACGTCGATTATTATATGAATTGGATATCTAAACCTTCGTTAAACATCGATTGCACAGCAGAGAGTAGAACGAAAGTAGGTTGGACGGGACTTTCTTTTGCACACCGCAAAATATTGATGTTGACTAGCTTATAAAGATTAAAGGCTAATCTAATTGGCTAAGTGGCTAGATTACACTGTCAATTAACAAGGAAAATGAGAGCAAAAAATCTATAGGTATTGACGTCTTATTTATTTAGTTGTTTAATTTCCTGTTTTATTTATGTACGTCAGAATCTTTGGGCTTCCCGCGAAACTGTGTTGCTGTGTAAAGACACACAATGTTTTTTATCCTTATAATAATATTGTGAGAACCGGTACTTCATCCTAATCAGTTCATTTATCACATCACGACAAGAAGACAGCATGCTGTTTAAAAAATGATCTTTCGTGTCTAAAATGATGTGACTGGTAAAAGTTTGTTGAACGTTTGAGATCATTTTGTTCAGGTTTAAAGGCAAATGCATACAACAATATTTTTAAAACAAGAGTCTGTTTCCTATTTATTCATTCTTTTTTGTGAACTTCGGTCCATCGGACGATCGTCCAAATAAGTCATTCAATCCGTAACCGGAAAAAAAGTTTTTTGCCCAAAAAAGTAAGTGATAGAAAATGTTAATCATTAATGCAGAAGAAAACGGTTACCTAATTTGAAATTCGCAAAATCAATGTTTTTTTTTATAGTTAATACAAAGATACAAAAAAAATCTTAGATATTATTTTTAAAAGCTAAGGTCCAAAACTGTCGAACAACCAAACATGATTTCCAACCCGTAACCGAAAGAAAACAACGTTTCTTGTCCAAAAAAGGCAGGATAGTTCGATATCAAACTAAAATGTAAATCGGAGAGGAGTACCTACCATAAATTTTAAATTAATTAAAGACAAAATCTTTTTGAATTTATTATAGCTTCAGATAAGAACGACACGAACAGTCTATTTTCTATTGATTTATTATTTTTAGAAGCATCGTTACATGGGTCACTCAAATAAGTCTTTCAACCCGTAACCGGAAGAAAAAAACAGCGATTTCCGTCCAAAAAAGTAAGCGATAAGTAGTTCGATGTTTAAACTAAAACGTAAATCGGAGACGAGAGCTATTAATTTTAAATTAGCTAAATAAGCGAGTTGCCCATAAACAGTTTGGCAGTGGAGGGTATTAGTGGTGTATAAATTGGCCAATCAATCGGTTCCCGACTCCCGCTTCGCTACAAACAACCTGACTATAGCAATTAGAGGGGCCTATTTGTTTTACCAGGTAGTGTACACGGACTACAAAGGGAAATTGCCAATATTTACATGGCATTGCTATTGGAGAGTATCCATTTCATCTCAAAGGCATCAGTCCTTCATTATTAACAACACTACACGACGACGAAATATCATATTTTACGATGAATGAAATCCTATTGGGTTAACATTGTTGACACATTCTTGGAAATAAAATAGTAAGAAATAAGATGATTTTAAAAAAACACGGTCATTTTGGCGTGAACATAATATCATCTAGCTAATATAATTCAAGATCTAATGTAAGTTTCATTGACCTGTTATTTGAAATTACTTCACGGACAATAACTTCAAAGAGATATGCTTATACCTAATAATAATTCATTGGTAGCCTACTATATTTTCAATCAGCCGAAAATTGGAACCTTAAACTATTTGCCCTCATTTGCATAAATGACTAACTTAGTGTAACTAAATCAAGGACTCTTATTTAGGGATGCTATCAGATAATAGTTACCATCGGCATAATATAATTATGTAGGTATAGGAAACGGTTTACCTAAGTGAAAATCGTTTTTTTTTGTCGCGGCAGATATGAGCAAGTTTTTGCATATTGTGTGATATTGTTCAATGCTAAGTTGCCGTCTTGCCGACCGGTTCATTTAAATTACTTTACACGTATGTCGTTAGAAGTCAATGATATTAAAATATACACAGATCAACTGTCCCATCGGATGATGAATAGGTATTACATCAATACTTAGCTGTTCTTAAAAGTCAGCTGTAAACTTCGCGCTTTGGCTCTAAACGTTTTACCGTCTGTATAAGTGTAGACCCATCTGGCCAGAATAAAAGCACATTCAGTACATTATTGAATATGAAATTAATATTCCTGAAGTCTTCTACCTCACATTTTATACCCCGTGTTGCCCTACTGCCGCGGACAATGGACTTCCTTTCATTTCCCTTCTTTTCAAATATAATAAATCTGGATGTTTGGAATGTTCTGATTTCTCAATCCCGGTTAGACGAAGGACACCGAATGAATCCTTGATCTAAGAAGGATGAGGATTCTCCAGTGTGGAAAATAAATAAATATAGATAACAAAAGAGGTAAGTAAATAGGCAACTAACTTGTAACAAACCATGTTATGCGTAGTTATCTCTTGATAACCCGAATAATAATTATTATACCGTAGTGGAATAAGTTATTTTTGTTGCAATAATTCTATGTAAAATACTGGTATTCAGTTGCATCAGGTTGGACTGGGTGCTGACCCCAACATTGGGATTGGGAAAATGCTAAGCAGATGATGAGTGAAAACATGTTTAGTTCTAAAAAAGCTCGAGCTTCAAAAGTAGGCAATGTTAGTCAGTTTACAAATGAACCATTCGGCTATGGGTAGTGTAATAGAGAGGTTCCTGGTGGACCGGAAAGGGGTAGTCGGGTTAGAGTGGTTCCCGAAGGTAGAGGACCGAATGTTTTAGTGTGCCGCCCTTTGGGGGCTTACGGGCCAACTGTGGATAGCGATTTACTGCTGAATTAATTATTAAACGAGAATTACATCTTAAGGTAGATAAACAAGAGATTCATGTGTAAAAGAAGATTAAATAGTAAATAATTATACTTCTGCATATTTAGCACTTTCTATACAGTCTTGGTAAAAAAAAGGGTAGATTGATAGAGGAATGGAGAGAAATAATGATTAGTCGGATACTATATGTTAAAGTAAAAAGAATTTAAATGCACAGATTTACGCTGAAACCATTGTATCAGATGTTGTCATTCCTTTGCGGACCCAATTTGGTGCTTCATTTCTGCTTATGCGGGATAATGCTCGTCCACACACTGCCAGAGTTGTTGCGAACACACTTGCCGCAGCTTATATCAACGTCCTACCATGTGCCTGCTCAATCGCCAAACTTGAATCCCATTGAGCACGCATGGGGATATGTTTCAAAGAAGAGCTCTGCCAAATATGGATGCTGTACACACACCAGAAAATCTTTTTCACCTGTTACAACGAACGTCGGCAGCCATTCTGCAACTTGATTTGGATGAACTCATATTGAGTACGCTGAATCGCTGCGATTGTGTGACAATTTGACAATTTGTAGTACAAACTACAAATAGTTACGCAATAAAGACCTTTAAAAACTTTTATTTTTATCTTTTTATCACTTTTTAATGTCAGGATTAACTAAGGTGAAAAATCCAGCACGCAGAAATCGCGAAGTCTTTATTGATGCAAAAGCAGAGAGTACTTCGTCGATCTACACATACGAGAACATTTTATTTAATCAATCTAAATAGCCATTTTTATTTAATTTCAATAGGGCAATAAAATATATTTTTTAAATACCTTGATCCCTAGACACTTTTGATGTGTAAATAAAGCGTGAAAAACATAACCCTATCTTTGCTGTCACGCTGTCGGGTAAAAAAACAAGAGGAATATTGTAGAAGAGAGAATATGGGACCAGCTGAAAGAAAAGCGCAACTAAAATAATTAACAGTGGATAGATTAGAATGAAAATTATAAAGCTACACCGTCAAGTGTACACTTATGTTTTGGCTAGATCTTAGTAATGAATCAAGTTATGTCTCCTTGTTGTGTGCGAGGCTTTATGATGAGCCTATGTAATATCTACCTGTATTAATCAAATCATACTGAGAGTCTTCTTGCTAACGCCTATATTCTCTTAGCTGGTGTGTCTTAGCCACATTTCGTAATGGTCATAGTCCATTTATTTGTCAGAATACTGATACAGAAATGTTACATAGTTTTTGCAAATAAGGTGTTGTGTCCAGAATAAGACGACGATCAAGTTTAGGATAGCACTGACAATAAACTCTTCGAAAGATCTTCGTTTATGTAAGTTGTACCACAAATTGATTTGATATTTAACCTGTCATTTCTCCTACTTGTGAACCCATAACTTCAAAATGACGATTTTCGATTTGAAAAAAAAATGACAATCGAGACGTTTAGTGAGAATAACATCGAAAGTCTAGTGATGTATTTTTTACAAATTAATAATCCGTTATCACCTTAGATCATGGCTATTAACGTTTCCGTATCAGTACGATTCAACGAAAATCATGATAAGAATGTGTACAATGTTGGTGTGTACCCTCGCGCAGAGGCGGTTCTCGCAAAAATTAGGAGTTTTATCTTTAATTCATTTATTATCAGTTTATATCGGTTTGCAACACAACACCTAGAGCTAAATAAATAAAATACTAAACATTTAAATCTTTGATTCGTTTCATCGTGAGGGGTTCTGAAGTTATAATTCTAATTGTATTGATTGTTTTCAACTTGAAAACGTTACTTGAAAAAAGTTACTAAGTGTAGAAGATATGATCTTGAAAATTTCAAGATAATATCTTCTACACTTAGTAACTTTTAATAATACTAGCTTCACTGCTAGGAGGTCGGAAATTATCCTACGGAAATAAACTACTTCGTTTAATAGATCTTTGTAAGAGGAATAATTCCGAAATTGCTTTTTTTTTCAATACTATTGGTTAACGCGGCGCAAGCCAGTAAAGCCGGCATGATTTTTTCCGATATATTTAACAATAATCGTCATATTTCAGCCAATTTACACAAAACCTTAATGAATTATACACTTAAATCATCCGCATGAATCACTTCGTCCATTGGTGAAAACCGTATAAAAATCCGTTCGGTAGTTTTTGAGTTTAACGCATTCACACAGACAGACAGACGCACAGGGGGACTTTGTTTTATGATAATTATGTAGTGATATTATTCTGTCACACATGCTAACTCTTTAAACTCCTCATTCTTAAAACATATTGTTCCGAAACTCCAAATCCCTTTACAAAAATATTTTTTCATTTTGAATGAAATCTATATTTAAAGTATTATAATTTCGTAATTTTGAACTATCTTACCAAGATTCGCGTAGTACCCTGCTGGATGCATCGCGTCTATTGATCACCGCAAACTTTCCATTTGTCACTTACCTAAAACGAATACAACATAACGTAAAGTTTAACACAAATTAATAATTAATTTATAGTGGTATAACACAAATTATAGAAATAAAGTCTGTAACATCGATGCGCAACTTGCTACGCATATCGCGCTACGCAACAGTGCTACGCCACCCACTACGCATTCTGCTACGCAACCCGTTACGCAACACTGCTACGCAACAGTGCTACGCCACCCACTACGCATTCTGCTACGCAACCCGTTACGCAACACTGCTACGCAACAGTGCTACGCCACCCACTACGCATTCTGCTACGCAACCCGTTACGCAACACTGCTACGCAACAGTGCTACGCCACCCACTACGCATTCTGCTACGCAACCCGTTACGCAACACTGCTACGCAACAGTGCTACGCCACCCACTACGCATTCTGCTACGCAACCCGTTACGCAACACTGCTACGCAAATCTCCCGATGTAGCGATGACTAGGGCTCAAAGGAGTTATCTTTCTTTCTATTCTATAGTCAGTAAATTTTACTTTGGATTGATAAATTAATGATACGAGGGGCGTACAACGTATTCTCAGTATCGGCATGAAGAAAAACGTAAATTCAATTAAAATTATTTTTATTTTTCAATGTAATCCCCCATTACCTTAATGCATTTATTATGTCTTGAAATTAACTTTTCAATACCCTGTAAAAAATAACTTTCCTCTTTCCCTGAAAAATGCTCAGTTATTGCGCATAGTCTTGGGCTCTTTATCGTTGGATAATCAAATTAGATAACAAATAATAATCACTTGGTGCTAGGTTCGGGCTACAGGGTGGTTGGTTAATTTCTTAGAAACCGCAATCTCGCACAGCAGCCTTGGAAACACGCGCCGTGTGGACCGGGGCGTTCGTTGTCGTGAAATAGCAACACACTGGTGGTCAGTTTACCCCGTATTTTTTATTTAATTGATTCCCGTAAATTTCGTAAAGTGGATGCGTAGGATGCTGCGTTCATGGTTTCACTTTTTTTGTGAACTCTGTCATCAAAATTCCCTTTGAGTCCCAAAACACTGTGGCCATGATTTTTCCGGCAGACGGAATCACTTTGAATGTCTTAGGGGGCCCAGTATTACCCTTCTTGTGCCACTGCATGGACTCCTGCTTATTTTCAGGATCATAATGATGAACCCATGTTTCATTTTCACTAACAATTCGATCGGAAATTCACCACAGAGCACGAAAAACTCTACAGCATTCGATTCGCACTTGTTTTTGAGGCGCTGCCGAGAGCATTCGCAGCACCCATCTTGCACTGACTTTTAAAAGGTAAAGACGGTCATGAAGAATATTGTGCATGGTACCAACGGAGAGGTGGGTCTTTTTTGCTATAATTTTCATCTTCATTTGGGTATCGTTCAGTATAAGCTTCTCAACATTTTTCACGTTTTCTTCCGTAGAGGCAGTAACCGGGCCGCCCGAGCGATTGTCGTCTTCAATACTCTCTCTGCCCCTTTTAAATTCACTTGACCACTTTTGAACCGTTAGATAAAGAAGGTGCAGAGTTTTGGTAAACTGCCACCATCTCTTCGTGAATAGTTTTTTGACTTTTTCCATGTATGGTAAGGAATTTAATAACAGCGCGGTGCTCGATTTTCTTCAACATTGTCACGTTAGCCATTCCACTTGTCTTTGACTAAGTATAACTAGCAAAGTAATGATCACAAATTTATGAAATTTTACTTTTATAGTTAGAGATGATGTAATTAATTAATTAGTCAAATTACCCACATCATTAGTAAATCACCCTCATACCGAGAATACATTGAACGCCCCTCGTATGTCGTATTAGGGTCGATTTTTCAATGTTCCGGCAGCTTTCTCTAGAGGAATAAAAATTGCAATTTGACATTGTTTGTGTAAAAATATGTCAAACCGTCATATTTATTCTTCGGATAAAGTTATCGGATGATAGAAAAATCGGCCCTAAAAGTACTATTTTATTTTCATTATAATTCTTTAATCTCTTAAATCGAAATGCAATAGGTACAACTTTAAGAACCTTGTATGGTAACTATGTAACCGCGGCAGTTGTGTGCTCAAAGGGCGTTAGAAATGATTAAATAAGTTTTTTTTTTCCTTTACCATTTACCTAACAAATAAAATGATTTATTTGTTAGGTAAATGTCTCTAAGTCTGGGACATTTCCGTTTATTAGATCCTAAAATTGCCTTAAATTGTTAATAATCTCTGAGAGGAGTAAAGCGATTAATAATGGCTAAGTACGATAAAACAGTATAACTCTGCCTTTTTATAGATTCAAGCATGGACTTTGGGAAATAATTAAACTACAAACCAAATAACGCTTGTGTGCTTACCCCATTGTATTATCACGTATCCCGAAATGGTTTAATAATTACACTGATTAATTAACATGTACGAATTATATAGACCGCAGAATGTACCTAATAACAACGGAACATGCGTGCAGTAAATAGGTACAGTCACGAGTCAATGTCTTTCATAGATAGGCATCACATCAATTATATGTATAATCCATTTAGCGCTGAAAGTGTATTAAAATGGAAATACAGAAACAGTACAGCGTATGAAAAGAAATACCTTATGAATTCTATTCTGCGAATAAAAATTGCTTTCACGTATCCCTTCATTATAATCCGCAGTTTTCAGTATAATTTTTCAGCTTTGAACTCGAAATTTTACTTGGGAGGTGCACAAAACAAAACTCCCATTAACGGATGGGAGTTTTGTTTGAAACCAAAATGGTTTCTCTGTAACGACAGGGAAGCCATATTGGTTTTTGCTCTCGCAAGTTTGGCTGCGAGTGTACAGTTCTCAATTATTAACAATAATCAATAACCGCACAATATCTACCTCACAGCTACATACGACACAAGTGCGACATGAAATGGTAATCGACGTTCGATTTCACCTATGTCACATTATTCTCAAACATTATTTGTGTGCAATGTGCATGGAATATTCGGCATAGGGGCCAAAATTCATGTTGCTAGAGCTGCATATTCGGGCGGAGGCATGCGGAGGCGAGCACACGTGGCTGCCACGGCTGCCTGCCTCGGAATCTGACCAAATGCCCATCGGAGCTCGATTGTTAGCTAAATAGCAATGGCTTATTTATGAGCTGTACTGTTTGCGGTCGACGCTACAACTACGTGTTACTGGGAGCGGAAGCAATTTTCAGGATTCAGTGAATTTATCAAGTGATAAACCAGTGAGTGGAATAACTGACATAAAGGAATATTAAATTAAAATGTACCCCTGTACCGTATGCGTGGGGTATGTAGAAATATCTGTTGCCAAAATAGCACATTGGTTTTCGCATGGTAATTTGACGTCTCGTGCTTCAGACAGTATGTAGTACAATGAGATAAGAAGTATTACGAATTGCCTACCTATTACTAACGAAACGATTTACGCTGTTTAAGTATAGATAATCCTCATAAATAGCACTTTGCGTCGTGACAAACGATCTGCGTTTCGTCGCTTAGTTTGGAAATCGCGTATAATGCCGCTATTGTTAATTATACAAGTCACCGCGTCGCTAAACATACGATTTATTGTCAGCTAACTGGAACGACAATACATCTAGCGTGAGATCTGTGCGGTACAGCGTCACGCCTTTGCTCAATACACTAAAACATTGAAAAATTAAGACTAATTATGATCGTCTAGTCGCACACGGAACGTAGCACATCCTTTCAAGAGATTAACTTTCCAAAACACGACATTTACTTACTTACTTTAGGCCATAACTAAACCGATCTTGAAATGATGATGAAGCAAGTAGGCGGACGAGTTATTCTTATTTACAGTCGCATATCAATAAAGCTAGTTTACGATTTAAAAAATCGACATCTTTGGCTCTCAACAACGCAGTAATGTCTGTCGATGTGCGATCGAACGGAAAGATAACGCAAATCGGGCTTCAGATCTGACGGCTACGCTTTTTGGTCGAGAAAAACTACCGGCAGCGACCTTACCGCTTTACTTACTTAACTTATGCTTTTAACATAAACTTATCGTGATATCAAATCTGGAGCGGCGATTAAGAAACAATAGGACATTAATAAAAAACTTGTACCCGAGCGAGGCATGAAACGTTACGATTCTATGAATTTCGTGGAATACCTTTTCGGTTATTAACATTTTACAGAGAGTCGACGGGGATGACGTAAAGGCAATTAAATGTTGCTTAAGTATTGTTTGCTTTGCTTAAAAGAAGTGAAATAGTGGTGGTTACAGGTGTCAGAGCTGTAGAGTTTGCTGAGGCTGTATATCTCTCAGTAAGCACCGGACAGAGGCAAATAAAACAATGGAACAATGAAATACGCGCGACTGAAGCGCGCCTCTGCTAATGAACTGCCGCGCCGGCTCCAAACGCTCTTGGTATTAGACCAACATTAGTTTATGTTGAAATCACTCATTAATTTACTCCCATTATACTTTTGTTGTAATGTGAAAAGCAAACATTCGGCTTTAAGGTATTCAATTACGGTGGAGTTATTTCAACGGACCTATATGGGCACTACCTCTTACTTTAATTTTAAGTCATCTGAGTGACGGCGTCTCAAAAAGCTTCATGCTTGAGTAGTTGAATTACGCAATTTTTTGCTGTCATTGTATAGTCTCTAACCTCTATATGAGGTTTTTGATTGAAAAATTCATAGTTAACAACAATCAGTGTCCTTTTCAATACGGTTTAGTAACAGACATTAAAGTTTGAACGTGCAATAAATAAGTTGATTGTTTCGTGTTGTCGCGAGCCGCGAGTCTCAAGAGCGTTCGGTCAGCGCGCGGTGCTAGATGAAAAAGCATCAGTCGAGGTCCAGCGAGGTATGCGCGGAATGGAGGGAGCATCCGGGCGGCTGCGATTGTTACCAGTTATCACTGAATGTTTTCCACCTGGCATTTTGTGCCGCTACAAAAAACCACATAAAGGGCGGGCGCGGCTCGTTTGAGACGCCGCCCCTGTGGGAAAATCGTCGCCAGAAAACTGCGACGCAAATAAATTATAAACTCTCTCGTGTGGAACGCGATGTCGCATATGTGGGTAGCGCTTTATGCGAAACGCATAAAGCGTGCTTTGTTAAAACTGCAACTATGTGCGAGGAAATAAAAACAAGCCGCAAGAACGAGATGAAGTAGCGTTTTGTGATACAAATCGTCGGCGCAATCGGCCTTTGTAAATGTCGCGTGATCTCACGGCGGCGGGGAATCATTAGCGAAAACGGAGCATCCCGGAATAGACTGACAGCGGGACGATTGCAGCGCCCGTGATGGATTACGGGAGCCTACCGGGTTATTACCGCCCGCCGCTTAATATCCACACTGGACAGGAATTACGAGATATGCAAAATATTAAAAAATAATCTCCACGTATCAGAGGTGAAGTCCGGTCATGCACCATGTATTTTAGCATACACGCGCCGTATAGGTACCTACCTAGTATTTAAATCAAAACAACTGGTTTTATATCAACAGAGTGGAAAATTTATTTTATAACCTTTATAATAAATAAGAATAATTGAAATTCTCCGTAAATACCACGAAATTAATTAGCCGATGAGTATAAGAAGTTAATTCACAAGAAGCTGGCGACACGGCTAAGTATGAGTGCGGGACGACGGGGTCTGCGGGGCCGCGGCCACGTCACGTCGCTCGCATTGAAAACTTGCAGAAAATGCATTTGCGATAAGAAAAAATTCAGTCCGTCGAGCACATATAAGTGCAGCATGGCGACGGTAACATGCCACGGGGAATACTCGGCATATCGAGACTTAAAGTAACCATTTACCGATTGCAGATACGCGATGGCCGACCGAGTAATCTGGTCAGATCGCTTCACTCGCATACTTGTTGCTACACATAATTTTTAACCTAAATAAGTAACAAATACTTGTCTCCGTGGTGTATTTAATGAGGTTGCGAGACACTTCATGGTTGATGACAATTTTCAAAACTGCTTTTATAAAACGAATTTGCTGTAGGTACATATAGCGGAATTTTATTAGGTATGAGAAAATAGTGCAACACCAAGTAATGAGACTTCGAAATTCAAAGTTTTCTGTGAGTCAGCTACAAAACAAAGTTTCTCCGTCCATTGTGGACGGAACATCTTTACTTAGTCCATCATTATAGGAACAAAGTTACTGTTAACGGTTAGTCTCGTCGTGGAATAATAAAAAAGCGGTCCTGTAGTATTGCCGATGTTTCCATCCTGTTCTCGCGCAGGACTTCCAGTTAGGTATGAGCAGGATGATGGTGAGTTTTAATATACGGCCTCTAATGTGAGTTGGTTTTAATTTATCGTGCGACAGCCGCGCTGGTCGGACCCGGCGGGAGCGGCGCTACATCAATCTTCCGAGCGGAGAGCTGTGGCTAAATACTCAACTCTCTTTTGAATACAAATCATAGACTCGACTAATAAAATCACTGATTTAGTGAATTCCCAACCGTAAATGGACATATACCTACAAATGGTCGATGCAATATTTTGAATAGACACATTAAAATATTTGCGGGCACGGCTTTAATTACAGAGATAAATTGGCGGATTAATTAGTGATACCTATATTTGAAATTTGTTACGTTTATTTATCATTATTCGGTTTTATAAACGTAGAAAATTTGATTGAATGCGGTAGTCTGTAAAATTAATGGGAGATAATGTTGTTTAAATAACAAAACGCGGTATTTCGTACCAAAGGGCTGGATACATACAGGGCGGTGGCACGTGAAAATCAATACACAATCATTATCCCCTATCTACCTCACCTGTCCACTGCATCATTTACGAGTTTATTTGATTATAACATCAACATTCTGTTACGAAGTATACAAATATGACTTTGTAGACGAGATCAATTTCAATTGTACCTGCATGTTTCTATGTAGGTACAACTTGTAGGTATCTAAGAGTTGTGAGGAACTTTAAGAACGTGACTGTATCTATCTGTAATATGGTAACTCGTATGATATACAGTAAGTTAATTAAAAGTGCTATAACTTCGTGTTTCTATGACAAATAAACATTTTTCTTTCTTTCTATAAATAACGATTCATAGAAGATCCAAAAGAAACAAACATTGAAAAATCTCCAAACTTTAAACTTCGATCATACATAACTTTTGATTACCGTAATAACTAATGAACTCATTTCGATGTAGATACGTATTTTATAAAGCTGTTTCAAGATCACCCATAAAAATACGATGAATAAAATTGACACGCTACAGTGCGTAGGGGTGAACCAGAGCAAAAAAACGTCCGGGCGGCTTTGTCCACAAAGCGGAGCGAGCCAACCCTAGTTTTTGAGTGTACGAACTAAAAATATTTTATGAATTCACGTATGCTACATGATTAATTCCTACAAATCAATTGAAGCCAGTTCACTGCATAAGTATAAATGAGTTGATATTAAAGTAAAAGGGGTTATTAAATTATGAATGAATACAGGTTAATAGTTTATTTAAACCTCACGCTTACTCTGCCCATTGGCAGCTCATTAATTTTGTATATGCTATCGCCACTGTGATAGTCAATTTTCAAGTTAAACGTTTCAAGAATAATTTTAAATTATTATTCAAAGAATACACAATCAAAAGTTAATTACAATAACTTGCTAAAACAAGCAAGTTTCTATAATTAGATTGACAAATTAGAATGTTTACTTTCGATCGGCAGAGCCGATGTTGTGTTGGGGACTCTCAGTTGTGTCGCAAACGCTAATGAAGTAACACAAAAACGTCTAATTGTTCGGTTCGACATCTGCCCCGATCCGATATTTCCATTAGACCGGCGCAATTTGCAAACGAACATTTTACGAGAAAAGTTTTTTTTTTTTTAAGTGAATACTACAGTGGATTGGAGCAACGAACGCTAAAATTTAGTTCGGTCGGCCGTTTTTATGCTACAAGCGCTAGCAAATATGATTCTTCCTAGTTCCTTACAAAACAAGTCACCATTTTGAATATCAAAACGGGTTATGCATTGTTACGGGTTCAAATTCTATGAAATACATAATAACATTGAATAATGAAAATATTTCATGTCGTCTTCCTAAAATATCGGCATGTTTGCCAGTTTAATCGATGTTCCTTTAATAAATTCGTAGTCAACTTCTGAGAATATAACGAGGTAAGACAATACATAATAATGAGCTCGAACAGTGAAAGATGAATCTACAGTAACAGTGTAAACGTCCATCGCTTCAAAATAAATAGTCGTCGTGTATTCTGCACACTTTGTTGTTATAGACTTTGGAGCAAATTCAATAGGAAACTACGTTAAAACTACAAATTTGTACAAGACAAAAGGTTGGTTCTCTCACAAGCCGACAGACAATCAAAGCGAACACGGGCCCAATTGCGAAATAAAACGTACAAATAACAAGTTTAATTAAATCGCCAAGACCGACCCGGAGCGCGGCCCGGGAACAATTCCAACTATAACGATAGTTTAACAAGTGAACTCAAAGTGAGCTTCATATCGAATTCTACCTGCAGTATGTAGTGCACTCGATCGAGAGAATTATTTGCTCACTGCGCTGTGATTTCGTTTCGGAACAATTTAAAGTTGAATAATGTTTTCATATCAGTGAAAGCATAGGAATTTTCATATAGTCGAATGAAATAAAAATTTAATTTATTATTGAAACTTTTATCATGATAAATAAAAATAATTTGGTTACACAGGCACAATAAAATACATGCTTTTTTCATTGGTCTCAGCCAAATATTATTTAATATTTATTTGCGATGTTTGGGTTCACACCGTCACATATGAGAAAGGGTTAATTTATTTTCAAATTGCCTTATATCACCCTTGTCAATGACTAGCCCCGCGGTTTCATCCGCATAACTGTCGATCCCGTGTAAATATCGGGATCAAAAGTATAGTATCCTATATCATAATCCAGCTCAATGGTCTACCCATGTGCCAAATTACAACCAAATCCGTTGAACCGTTTGATCGTGAAAGCGTAACAAACAAACATACAAAAAATCATATTTTTTCAATTTATAATATTAGTTTAGAAGTTTAGATTTAATACTACTATACAGCAAATGTAAAACATTCAATGCTTCCATAAAAGCTTGCTTATCTCCTATATCAATGAAATCAAGACAACTCGGCTCTCGTCGATAAAGAAACGGCAGAGGACCGGAAGCTGTTTGCCCGGAGGCTCTATCGGCTGTATTATGATGTGGTGTGTCATATTATGTTTGAAGACAACTATTGAACTAGCTACAGTCTACATCTATTGGTTATTAGAATGCTTTGAAAATGGAACTCAGACTGAAACCGCGTCATGGATTGGCTTTTAGAGGGCTTGGAATAGCTAGGATATAATCTATAAACGAAATTATATTAGGTGTTTCGATAGAGAATCCGCATTCTAACTCATTTTAGCGCTTTACTGCAAAATTGCAGAAATAGGCATTGTATGGACAATAATCGTATTATGGTTTATGGGTGTTTTATGACCCCGATCAAAAAATAATGGTGTTGTATTGTAAGCACACAAGTTACTCGTTATTTCTACATGCGGTATACAGTTAATTAATACGGCTTATAGCTGGATAAAAAGCGAAGGTATAAGAAATACATAAAATATTCTATAATGCTCAGAAAGATATAAATGAGCATGAAATAAATAAAACGGTTTCAAAAGGTCCCGTCCCGCCTCGATTGCACGATCATACTAAACTTTGTAACTGAATCTAACTATCGTAGTTTTTGTTTTAATTTAGCTATGCCATAAAGCGCACTAGACACAATTTGAGATCTTTCTCAAGGGAATTAAATCCATTTCAAACTGGTTTATCTGGTTGCGCATTAACAACAATCGATCCGTCTCGTTGGCTCTAATAAATGTGTACCGCTAGTGATCATTTCGTTTTATGCTAAAAAAAATATTTCTCATTTACAAACCAACAGCTACGCTAAAATATATTTTATTACAACATCCCGTTAAACGTGACATTTATTACATTAATAACCTATGTTTTCATCCTACATTTTCTAACAACGTGACAACGCGAGAAAAGTACCAACATGTGCGTCGTACCTCGTTAATATTGTTATATTAATTACACACGTAAACATTTCTGGAAAGTGTTATACAAAAGTACAAGTGACACCGATTTCACACAGCCATAATGCTCATTTGTCACTTCTTTGGAGAGCGAAATTAAGATAAATAAGAGGCAAGGAGTGGGTCCTTTCGCTTCAATCCTCTTGTTGCTCGGGAAGGTCGGATGGAGCGTATCAATGAAACGGAATTTGGACTCTATTACTTCGATCATACAGTTTGTTCCGCCAGGACTGAGTTGGTAGTTTCACGCGAGAGTAATCCACAAATAGGAGTCCGAGAATAGAGCGAGGCTACTGGACACTCGTCGCAATCATATCTCCAGGCGGTACTGTGAATTTTTTTAACGTTTACATCTCACCATGACTCAATCTACGTGTGTCATTTAAAAGGCATAAGGCATAAAGAAAAATTAATAACATCACTGAAAAAATCGAAGATCCTCGCTTATTACAGAATGGTGACATAAGATCTAAGGATGTGACTATACGTTTTTATCTTTAGCTTGCTAAGGTTTGGCCCGAACTAGGGAGAATCTATAAGGACTTCTAATTTCTTTTCTCCAAAATGTATCGAAAACATTGCCATTTCTATCTTTTGCATGATACGTACTAAAATGCAGTGCAGATTTAGAGATGTCTGAAATCAACGTTCTAAGCCAACGGGCTTCGACTTTCGATTGAAAAAAAACACAATAATCGTTCACTTGATCGACGGAAACTCGATACAAGTTTTGGTAAAGTGAATTCGCAACGCCAACGCAAAACTTACAACTTCCTCAAACGTAAAGAATCAATTTATGAAAATAAAAAGAGGCACCTGTATGCCCTTGGTAGCGTGACACACGATAAAGAATGAAATGTTTCCTGGCCGGTGAGATTGTTTGGAGATTAAAGGAGTGAACTTTCCGTAGGTCAATATGGGCAGGTAGCTGTTACCGCTCCTGGGAGCACCGCGCCATTCAACATTCGGGAGGGATTGAACACGACGATCGAATTGAACAATAAATTATTGTATTACGTATTTATTTATCATTCATTAGCACTAATGAGTTAAAATTGCTTCTTTCATAAATTGAGGAGGATTTTAGTTTTTGGGTTTTTGTTAAAATTGTTGAAAAAGAGCCATATTTTGTGACAAAAGTGGTTATTGACGACTCGCTCCTAAATTAGTCTTGGGATGAACCTATAAAAGACTTCAAAGTTTGACTACTCTCTAACTTTCTCTGTCAGTTATAATTATTGAAATTTGATGATCTTGTGTAACTTGTTATAATGGATATTTTTTTGTTTAAAAATAGCACAATTCCCAATCTAATAAATTTCTATTTTTTTTTTGTTGATTTCCTGTTTTTAGCTGGCGATGTGGTTGTTATTCAAACAAACAAGTAACTTTTCTGGGGTTTCTGGTTATGATGTCAAAACCTAAATAATTGATTAATCTGATTAAATAATTTATTTATCTGATTGTAGGCTATTTCTACATACTATTATTGGTTTTGTTACTTGAAATAATTATATATCGACGGTGAAGTGCCAATACCTCCTAACTGACAAAGTCAAAAATTTACACAAACTGAAAAAAACGTTTAATTTCTTAATAAATTAAAAAATAGTTTATATATTTATTAAATTAGAATAAAAATAATGAATGCTTTATATATTATGCTAAATTTATATATTTTATGATAGTGTAGTAGGTATTCGGTTAGATAGGAGGTATTAACTTTGTATTTTTTCTTTGTATGTGATAATGATATGATATTTAGAAGGTATTGGAATTAAGAAAACACCGATATTTTTTATCAGAACCTTTAATTTGTGAATAAAAAGAAAAGAAAATAAACACAATAAATAAAAACAATGTAACAAAGCAATTTTTTTGCTTACAAAAAACAATTTAACGAATGTAGCTGCTTAGTTAAGTAATTAAAAAAGAAACAATAAGTCAGCAAAAATCAATTAAATTAAACAGAAGAACAGATTATTATTCGTGAGGTAAATGGTCATAAAATGAGTGACAATCTCTTGGCAAGACTTCTTTTAATTGTTGAAGGTGATTAAATTTGGTAGAAGCTATGGGAATTGGTCCAACATGCAAAGCTGTGTAAGCGACAGAATTCAGTTTTTTCGGTCTAACTGGTAACTCTGTCCAATCATCATCAAAGTTAAGTTTGTAATAAATAGTGCCATCAGGTCTATATTGGATGACTCTCAAATCAACAACTACAGGATCGCCTGCTTTTCGACCGGGTCTTATGGTGCTGTATCTCCAGTTTATTTTATTATTGTAATCTTTAACAAAATCATGGTTAATTTGTATGGCTTCATAAGGAAAAGGATTTATCCGTGCCTCCTTCGTTACAGAAATATAGTCGCTGGGAAGATGTATCTCCCTATTTTTTAGCTTTCTTTCGATCGCAGCATGGACTGCGTCGCATTCCATTTGCGTATGTCCAGGCTCTAAGAACTTCTGTGTGATAGTCACTTCATGTTCAACACTAATATTCAACAAGCCATTTGCCATTATATTGTTTCTATTTTGATAGGTGCATCCATCTGAATAAATGACTATAGGCAATCCTTTAGGCAAACAATAACTCACGATGTAATCGGACACAAAAGATGTGAAAGTACTAGCGGTAAGATCTGCGTTTGTTTCATCAAACCAATAACAGGAGGCGTGGTGGGTAACCAGGTCATACATTGTGAAGTTATGACACGTAAGCTTTGTCTTAAAGTATAATGCGCTAGCTGTTAGATAAGGGCATACTTTTACAGACTCTAAATCCATAGACAACAATATGAATTCGCCGGATGTAGCTTTTTTTTTGTCCGTTTCCTTCTCTTGCCTCGCTCTATTTTTGCGTGTAATGTGTTGTTCATAATCGGGAGTACTAATATTCCCTACTGCGTGGCCACAGCAGGTATCGCACATGTCCTTTTTTAAGGTGTATAGGGAAAGATTTTTCTCGTGAAACAGTTTCTCGAAAGTAAAGCGAGAAAGTAAAGGTTCTTCGTTTTCAGTGCAATGTTCTTTGTACTGTTTATATAAATCACTCAGAGAACGGTAAACAGGTTCTAAATACAACTTTGATGTTTCCTTCCTGGCATAGTGAGAAGGTAACTTGGGAATGTTATCTAAAAAGTTGCGTGCGGTAAGAAGCTTTCGCTGTGTTCCAGATTGTGGCGTTCTGACCCTGATTGCATTCTGAATTTCTTGACAAGGAATTACTCTATCACTCGATTTTTTGACCCAAGATTGAACTGTGTAAGACCCCAGACACAAAGTATTTAAAAATGTGGTTCTGCAAACCTGTAAATTTTGGCCTTTGTTCATCGGCAAAAAGTAATCGAACGTACCTTCACGTCTCGATCCCTGATCACTTGTTTTGCGTGTCGTACCCTTACGATTTACAAGTCCGAGTACATACACTTTGCGCTGGTCCCAGTTCATATTTTTCCAAAAACGGTTGTGTATTTCGTGACGTCTTTCATCATCAAACTTTTCACAATTTCGCACCTTACTCTTCCTACAAAACTGCGAATTGCACCTATCACCTAATGTTCTAGCAGGTCTCACTTTATCTTGCCTCAGTTTTCTATTTTTTGGTTTTGTGTATCCCAAATATTCCTCTCCTATCATACGAAGTTTCTTATTTTTTAATTTTTTCCAGTTATCCGGGTCACGTTTAGCTTGGCGTTTTCTTCCTTCGTTTGGATTACCGTGGTAAATGCCCAATGACGTGGACGGTTCATCTAAAAGTAACCCTGGACTAGAATTGTTCGACTCTTGATCATGATCAGGACTAGGACAGTAAGTTATGTCACTATCATTGCCGGAATAGTCACCATCATAGGAATACGTTTCGCCTATTAGGTTATTAGGTTCAGATTCTAGTATCTGAGAATACTCGTAATTACAGAAAAATGAAGGTGGAACTGAGGCGCATCGTTTTTTTCTGTTGTCTTTGGTATCATCGTAAGTGAGAGCGGACATTGACAAACTACGCCCTCTAACAACAATACGAACATCACTGAAAATATCAATGTTGTTTCGTTTTCCATAGTGTACTGTAATTGTAGGTGGCAGCGAAGAACAACGTCGTCGTTGAGTTAGAAAACGGCTACGCTTTGGAATGTTTGAAAGGGAATACGATTTAGTAATCTTACATCTCTGCTTTGTTATTTGGTTGTCATTATCGCAGCTTAATGTTCTGATTTCAGGTGTCACTTGATCAAGCGTATCTGAAAACATATCAGAATCTAGAATCAATACAAGAATTTGTTAACACGGAAATTACAACTCACTAGGTAGGTAGGTAATCCAATAACTTACCCGAGTTAGAAGAAATAGTAGCTTCAGGCTGTGTATTCTTCTCGCGATCTTTCAGTATATTAAACATCTGTCCAGCTCGTACTCCCTGATAACGCCTTGCCATTCGGGACATTTTGCTAAAACAATAAAAGACAATACCTCCTATATACCTTAGATATCAAACAAAAACGTAGAAGAAATATCTCCTATCTACAAAAAAGAACTCGTAACGTTTAATTGTCATCATTAAATGAACAGAATATTACACCACTATTATGAAATATGACTTGTATTTCTTACCTGTTATCCTTTAGAACTCGTCAACCCGTGAATAACACCACGCAATTATTCTACAATTATTTTACTATACCTACGAGTAAACCAAAAGAACAAACACGCGCAAACACGAATTGCCTCAAACTGAATACTCGACATTATAAAATACCCTCCCTCCCGCCTCCTCTGCACCCGTGCACAGGTGCACATCATCGCGTCGGCGGCGCCACCACCGATTGTTAGTCGAAAACCACCAACGAACACGTATAGACGTGTCCCGAAAAAGTTAGGAGGTAATGCCATAAAATAGACACGTTGATATAGTTAGGAGGTATTTCCACATTTAAATTGAATGCTGTTGCAACTAAAAATACACATAGGTGATTTCACTAAAACATGCGAATAACGCCTTTGAATTCAAAACGATAAAAAAGTGAATTTCTCGAAAAATGTCAGTTAGGAGGTATTGGCACTTCACCGTCGATATGATAGTTATATCATAAAATTAAGTAAGCAACGTACATATGCACACTACAATTTCATAATGCTCCATCCATTATAATTTAATAGTGGTTATAACTGTTATGATTATGAGTTAGTCTTAAATAATAAGTCACTTACTGACCAATTCACAACCGGAATAATAATTCAATAATATTGAAAATATTCATAAAGTATCGCGCTTATGTCTCAATCGTAATTGAATTATTATGATAAGCTAATATCGGTATTCTTTTGGTCACGAATGAAACACAATTGAGTTTATTGCCGTCGGAACTAAGTTCTGTATGTTTCTTCAGTAGGATTGTAAGGGTTTATAATTATAAGCTTGACAAAGGATCATAATATCATTAAATGATCTCCTAATTGTGTTTATGAGCCTTATTTTGACATGGCATGCATGGGTGTCACCTCCATATTAACATACCTAATTAATATTTCGTTCTTTCTTCTCTGAACATTGTTACACGATACGAGTTTGTGTAAGTGAATGGGCAGGGCTATACGATTACAGCATCCGGAGAGCGCATCAACTGTACACCAATTAGTTTTGCATTAATGTAACATCACTATGCCACAGTTTATTGTACTTTAGCAAACAGACATAATCTTCTAAAGAGGTATTAGGTTTGAAAGTGTTTTATAGTCCTGGCCATAAGTGAAAGAGTTCACGGTATTAAAAAGAAAAAGTTTAATCAAGGAACATATTAACCGTCTGCGAAAGGGGCAAACGATTCCAAATTCAATTTCCCTAAGACGGAATACGTGATAAATCGTTCTGAATCGGCCATTAGATACGACGCGCCGTGAGGGCCTGGAGCGTCAGCAGTTTACACGTCTTATTGGTTGTCGTGCAGCTCGCAAGTTGTCGGCTTCGCCAGCGTTGCGACGCGCAATAAAAACATCAACTGTATTGACCAAAATAACTCTTGGCACCCATTCGAGAGTCCGACAGATACTGTAAGTGAAGCGATCTCTACAAAACTATATACTTACGCAGCACTTTGCAGTATCAAAGACTTTGGGATACAGTAATTAAATCGGTGAAAAGCTTTTCACACCTGTGTAATAATTAGATATTTTTGAACTAGTATACGCCGTAATGTCTAATTTTGGCAAGAAAAAGTTTGCGTCGGTTTTCAGGCTTATCAACAGATCGGCTGATATTCAGTAATTTGGTTGTCTACTAAGTAAACTTTATTTGTACTAGGTATACTATTTGTTATAACGACACTGACAATAAGTGCATTAGGACCTATTAGGAGACGCATAGTAGCCAAGAGAAACTTATCAAGTCAGAATAAAGGCACTTAGGTACTTAATGTCGGTAAAGTTAGTTTTATTAGTACCAAATAAGCTATATTAAATGAAGTAGGTATAATATTACTTATTTGCAACAATTATGAAGCTATTGTTTTACATTAATTATTATAATCGGAAATTAAATTACCTTTGCCGATAATTTTACAGGGAAATGTTTGTAGGTACTTAAACTATTAAAAGGAGTCAACATTTACAAGTTATTAAATAAATATTTCAATTTATTAGCTTTTTCACTAATAATATTAATTTATTATTACGTACTCTTATTAAAGTATTATATATTTTTTTTTAGTTGATAGTCCACTATATTTTCTGCTGTGATAACTTCCTATTTTTTTTTAAACTTACATGTCCGTTTAGTTGTAAAAAAAAGATTCGCAGATTGTTAAATTAAAATTTACATTATTAAATATTAAAAAAATATTGTTCAGCAATAAATGCATATAGGGCGCTTTAATACAGCTTATTGATATATTATTACTTAACAAGTTAAAGGGCCGGCGGCACGTTATTCAATATTTTTTTTCGATAAATATTTTCGGTGGCGCTATTTTTTGGCACTAAAGAACCATTGCTTTATAAAATTTTCATGAAAAATTCATAAATATTGCATGTAGGTACATACATAGTATGCAAAATTATAGGAACCGGCAAAAATCACATTATTTTAACGAAGGAAATATTATTCTAAAAAAACAATAATTATTACTTACAATATTTTCAATTTACCGCGGATTATGACTTTTATAAAAAGTAATGCCTTATTATTTATAGTAATTGAGGGGGTAAGTTTTTCAACCGCAGTAGGTTACCAAAAATAAATAATTTCAAACTATTCTCCCATAGCCCATCTCCCAATCAGAGGTAATTACTGGCAAGACCGACGTTAAAATCCATTCAAATCTACATAGAGGATAAAAGGAAACAATAAAAACTTTTAATGAAGAGTCCCAAGTCATTTGTTTTGTTTAATTAACCATAAAATATTTAATTTATGCAAGAACTTTACTCAACTATGCTAAGTATGGATGAAAGTATGTTAGGAATTTTATTGTTTATTTACTATTTATTTCCAATAAATACTCACGCCTTGGATAAAATTTCGAATAATAACAGTCCATGTCACTCGTATTTAATTTCACAGCATCGATATCAATTTCACTGTCAATTTGTTTACTATTCACTCGCGCGTTACATGTAAAACGTTTGACATTTCATAAAATAAGCTGACAAGTGACATCACTCCGCGCAGAATACGTCAAATCGCATGCAGCCACCAACGCGACTGAAGTGTATCGCAGGCGAACGATACCAAACCGCGTCTTTCGAAAATTGCGCCATCCCAGTAAGCACACTCAAGCGAATTTAACAACACAAAAGCACCTTGAGCACACTTCATTCCCGACAGCTTGCCTAAATGCAGCTGAATCCTAAAACTAGATAATGTTTACATCGCGAAATGCCGACACCCGAACGACCGGAAGTCGCAGCGAAGCAAACACGACAACTATGTAAAATATTGCAGGATCGCGATCGCATTGTTGACATTCCCTAATAAAAATCACTTATATCTTGACTTGATTGTATGAAAATTGTATCAAAAATAAATTTTACTCACCTATTATGGAGGCCGAAGATGAGGTGAACGGACGAATTTTGATTTAATGTCAATTTAGGAGTAAATTTAAAGAATATACTCTTATTGGTATGCGAAGAATGGCACAAAGAATCCCGACAACGCACGCGACGAATGCGCACCTCGTTTGCGCATATGCTGACACAACTTCACGGACGTTACTCCCCTTGCCCCGCGTTCACCCGGTTTTCTTTGTATGTGTGCGTGTCCAGAGTGGTCAAACGTGAAATTTTATACACGTATACACCAACACATATACATTTAGTACCTGCCCTAGCTCCCGAATGCCGCCATCTTTGATATGAAAGAGATGACGCTTGTTTCTATCTCTTGTTTTCATGTCTCGTAGAGACATCTAGAGGTAAACATTTTGTTACTGAAAAGCCAATAGATGGCTCTGTTAAAGTGTACAGTAATAGTCATCTTGTTTACTTTTAAATTGCTTTTTTGATGTATAAAATTCTGTGGAACTCTGTAAATGATATCTGTTTTCAGTAATAATAGAACGGGTATCAAAGATTTTTAAGAAAGTTTTGTATAGTTTTCTTTCTGTAAGACCTCAATGTTGATGTTATTAGAAGCTGTACTGGTGTTTAGTGGCGGTGTTTGTGTTTTCTTTCTAGAAATTACTAACAGACTTCTGTTGCACTTTTGTTTTAGTTGTGGTGTACTCTTAAGAGGGCTATCACAAACAACAGTCACACTCCCGAGAGAAATAATCAAACTTTCTCGAGCATATTTTTTTTTAATTTTGTGGCCCTAGCTAAACCATAATCACACTAAACTCGGGAGTGTTCGAAATAAATATAACATTTTTTCTTGTATTTTAGTGTGTGACTCTTCAAACACTCAAATAGGTACAAGAAAAATTGTGATAGCCCTCCTAAGCCTTGTTGTAATGGGTGATGAGATTATTCTTATCCATCAGGTACGTTGGATAGCGTTGATACAGCATTTTTCTAGTAAAAGTATTGTAGTTGTAGTGAAATTTGCTGTTTATGTAGATAGGTATTACTTACCTAAATTGATTGTTCCTCTTCTTTTTTAGGGTAGGTATTGATGCATCAAAACTACAAGTTATTATGAGATATTTTATTGTTTAAAACAAATGTCAGCCCACCGAATCGGACAAAAATGTATTATTCGTTTAGCGGATTTTAATTTAAAAGTAGATACGCTAAGTATCTAGGTATCTATTTTATATGTTAGTAATGTTAACATTCCATTCATTGAATAACAGCAAAAACATACTCAGTCATGATATTAATTAACTTAGGTATTATTACCTATTCAATTCTTAATTACCTTAATTTCTTAGTAAATAAAAATTACGGGATAACATAATGTAAATGTATCAAATTTTAGCGAAAGTAAATATTTTCTCCATATATGTTACTATTTTATTTAAGTAATTGATTTCTGTGCTTTATATTCATAGACTTTATAATAATATTATATATTGCCAACTAGAATTAACTCTAGAATAATGCATATTCTTAAATATAATTTTAAAGCATTTAAATGTAGGTACAATCAATTTCAATAAAATATAAAACGTAGGTAGTTTGCCAATTTCTACCAACAAAAGTTAAAAATTTAACAACGACATAATTATAGGTACCAATTATCTCATTAATCAATTCATTGTATGTCATTTAATACATCATTTACTTTTTATAATTTAGTAAAATACCTAGTTACTTAAGTTTAAAAATAAAAATTTATATTTTGGTAAACCAAATATACACAAGGCTTTTTTTTACATTATTATGTAGAAATTAGCAATGACGAATACAGTTTTATTATTTATTTAATTAAAACATACACATCAAAAACAATGGCTACTTTTATTGCAAAAGTATCCAAAAGTCGAACTTAAATGATATACTTAATTTAAGATTAGCACTAACTTAATTGGGGCAGGCACTAGGCACCTAGTCTCGTGGTGTTGCTTTCAGCGGATTAACAACTAAACTAGGTAACAACGGTGTTTAAATAATCTAGGTATTTATTAGATTTCTAATAGGTTCAGACAGATGCATTAATTTGGCACCCCCTCGCATTAAAACACCATAGAAAATGGAATAACCAATGAATACAACCCTCCAGTTACCTTTCCCATACTTGCAGGTGGGTAAACGCCAAACAGATCTATGTTTACAACTAAAACTACGATTTTATTATTTATTCAGCTTTTAATGTGCATTATTATGAAAAGAACCTGGTCTTGATCATTCATAACAGTAACAGTTGTTCTTTTAAAGTTAGAAAGAAAATAGGTGGCATTTCCCTATCACATTTTGATTCTACACATGAATTATTATGGGTTTCAGATGTGAAACAGCTAGAGAGCGAACTCTTAAATAAAAATAATTACTCGAGTAAGTAGTTCATTATTTTTAGTTAAGATATGTCTGGTTTGAATACATCGTAGTATATTAACAATAATAATAATAGTTTTGGTCCTTTTCAGTTATCGAAGAATTAATTGAACAAGGCATTCATTTTAGGTACCTAGATAATAATTAGTAGGTAGGTACGTTTACGGAAAAGGCGGAAATAACCAAAATGTATCTGCTCTTAGTAGGCTTTAACTAAGATTATGAATTAACCTTGTAACTACAATTTGATAATTATTACTTAACAAAGTGGTTAATTTCAATATTGGTTAAATAAGAATCGCCATTTTAAGATGACTGACTATCTAAAATTAGGGACTACCCAAGTATCAATCCGTATTTCGTCTCGATGTTTTCGATCATTTCTGGATGATTTTCACAGAACAGAAAATCCGTTTTAATTTTTTAATGACTTGGTAGGTATAAAGTTTTTTAATAATCCATTGCATTCTCACATTTGGTTTCGTAAACTGCTAGAATGGCTTTTAATTCTAGCTTCATTCTGACGGTTTCTGATTTTGGATTTACGAGGCAACACTATTTTACGCTACTTTTAACGTTTGTTAGGGGGTAGGAACAAAGGGAATAATAATTTTGGACACACAAGAGTTAAGACTAATAGGCCCGTATACAAAAAGGATCGGAAGTTGGAAGACTACAAAACTTAAAATACTACACAGTCATTTTAGTGGAGAGTTTAAGAGCGTTTATACCTTATGAGTGGCAATGTCGCAATTTAGTGTCATATTTCGTGGTTTTCAATTTTTATCATTTAATCGGAGCTATATTTTACAAATCTGTTTAATTAACTTTTTAGAATTACGTGAAAGTGTTTAAAAAGTAAGTAACCGTAATGCTTACAGTTATTTTACAATGAAAATAACGCCCTGCAAGTTTCCAATGTATTATTTGCATATAAATAGAACTATAAACGCAACGATTTCTTACCTTTTACACAGTTTTCACATAATTCTAAAAAGTTAATTAAACAGATTTTTAAAATATAGCTCCGATTAAATGATAAAAATTGAAAACCACGAAATATGACACTAAATTGCGACGTTGCCACTCATAAGGTATAAACGATCTTAACAGTAGATAATATATAGTTTAAAATATAACATAGGTAAAGTGTTTGTTTGTTTTTTGTTTGAACACGCTAATCTCTGGAACTGCCAGTCGGATTTGAAAAAGTATTTTTGCATTTGATAGCCCAATAATTCTTGAGGAAGGTTATATGACACTTTTATTGGTAACGGCCTTGCTCCTATTGAAAAAACACTGTGCAATTTGTGGTACATTTTGTCAGTGCCAACGATTACTGTGTCTATTGTCGTGTTTGTAAAGAGTGACACTTTAAAAGACTAAGGATCTATGTCCAATTAAAGCATGATTTAAATATGTATTGCAGCTTTTCGTACAAGGTTCTTTACATCGATTTCTGACCGTTTCTGTACACCATGACCGCCTTTGTGGTCTCGAAACGGTACAGTAACAGATGGAATACACATAAAACTATTGAAGCAAAAAAAAATTGTAATTTAAAATGAATAAATTCTATAATTATAGTCTCTAATTCTTAGGGCTTATTTTTGTTCCTATATTATCATTTTTAATGTGTCCTCTGGAGTGTGATTGTCACCTGGAAATTTTCATAACCCGTTTTGATTTTGAATTTTTCAGGCATAGTATCCCCTTTGTGGGTAGTTTGTGACGGGTTACTTATCATTCAGTATATTTTCAGGCTATGGAGCAAGATCTTTATCAGCAAATACACAAAGTACCGACTTATTATAAAATACATAAGGCAATTATTATCTACATTAATTTTATGTCTCTATTAGGTACTATCTAAATATCTACAAGTTTTTATTATCTTCCTGAATTAATAGGTAAAGTCCCAACTAGCAATCTATAGCTACTTGGTAAAGCTTGATCAAACTTGACCCAAAAATTGACAAGGAAGAAGGACCACTATTTCGGTCTTAATAATAGTTTTCTTAATTAGGTAGGTGGGTGTTTCTGATTTTGTTTGGTGTTTCTTATCTTTCAAGATAAGACATGATTATCGAATAAAATACAGTAAAACAAGTTCGTTATGCCTAATGTGGTGGTTGTATGTTAAAATGGCCAATAAAAATTGCTTTTAAAAGACAGTGGAAACGCGTTTTTAGCTGTATTTATACAGCTAAGGAACGTTTTTATAAACATTTTATTGGCAATTTCGGTACCTACATTTATAAATGTAGGTTCCGAAATTGCCAATGAAAATGTTTGAATCCTGACAATATAAATTTTTTGTTGCTTAATGTGTACCGTACCCACCTATTTATACATTATGTATAATACTGTACATAGGTACATATGTATATCTTTGGAAAGACGTGTCAAAATATCCTGCCATACATGAGTATAGTGTCCCTCGTAAGCGCTTTATCACTTTTGATTACAACTCCCGTCCCTAAACTAAAACACTAAGGTTGAAACTTTTATTCGATTCATAAGTTAGTACATTCTATTGTCACCTTTCTAAATAAAGCAATAGGTAGATATTATTTGGGTTCTTATACTTAATGTAATTATAAATGTCGCTAGAAACGATGCAGGTTTTATGTCAGTTGCTATTTTTTTTTCACCTTTATTGTTTTGTTACTGCTTGATAGACTATGATTGCCACCATTTTTGACCGAGATATGCGTTTCAATTCAACTGTCATATTGATCTTGTACACACGGCTACACATCAAGCTATATATTTCCAGTTTATACTGACCTCTCATTGTAAGGAAATCCTATACAATGCGAGATCAGCTTATACTGGAAATTTATAGCTTGATCTGTAGCCTGTAGTACGCAAAAAAATCCTTATCGTTTTGTGATGTGCCTTAGAATGATAATAAAGCACTACGAGGGTGACTAGGTATGTAATACATAATATTTTTTACAAACTGATCAATTTTACCTTACCAATCCCTTTTTGGTGTGCTAAAGCATAAGGCTACTTATGAAACCTACTTACAGCGGAATTCGTTCATTAAACAATCGTAATACAATAGCTACTAAAAATATACTTTATTTGCTCACAAAAACTTTTAATGGAGAAATTTAAATGGATGTATTATGTTAATTTGTGGATCATAAATAGGTTGGTAAGTATCAAAACAAAAATACAGATGTTATTAATAAAATGAACGATATGTTTTGCCGCCAACGACGTATAAATATTCTCATAATAATATTTAATAAAAAAAACAAATATAATAAATAAAAAAAATAAAAAACATTCAAAATAAATAAATTTAACTAATGCTATTAATAGACGATCGAACTTGGTACGGGCCGGACAGTGGATTTGGTTCCCTACATACAAAATTTGTTCGTCGTCGCCAGACTCTTAGACGAACAGATTTTGAACCTTATTCGCTATCCGGCCTGTACCAAGTTCGATCGTCTGTTAATACAGATTAAAAACAAACAATAAATTAAACAGAACAACAATTTTAAACCATTCAAAATAATAGTAGTTACTGTTAATAAATTTAAATAAAAGGGGTAAATTAAAATAGCTAGGTCTCATTCACTGTATAATAGATAATGTTAAATAAATTAGGAAGGTCCTTTTAGAAATTTTTAATTTCAGTATTTTGAAAATGATTACTTCATTATTTATTCAGAAGCACGTGAAATCTATAAAAACTGATGAAGCCTCACGCGAGATGCGTTACACGTTGATGTTCATGAAAATGATGTTAGATAGAATTGTGAGCGAATAAACGATATTTTTATCAAACATGTTAGATAGTTTTACCAAGGGATTTCCAGTAGGTATGTGTTTGTCGACAAGACAATCTCGCCCATTTTCAAGTGCAAGTTCCTTAGTCTTCTATTCAAATATCCATATTCCGTTACATGTCGCTGACCGAATCCATTCACAATCAAATTATGTATGTACACGTTCAGTTCGCCTTACTGTTAGTAGGACACACCACTTGGAGTTCGTGTAGAGGGAGGTCGCGGACCACAATGGCGTGGAATGCCATGTTCGCCGTCGCCAAGATGTATTCGCACACCGAGAACCATGTAAATGCTGAAAATGTAAATTTTCACTTTATAGGCAAGTATCAAGAAGAATCGGTCTAAGGAAATACGAAAGAAACGGCAGCGGTATTGTTTCAGCTTCCAGATTGTTATATAGCTATAATTTTTCAGTTGTACAGCAAAAGGTTCTATGAAGGTTGCTGCTAAGGGTTTTATAAAACTGCTCTTTTAATGAACTTTGAAAAACACCATCAAACAGTTTAATTTGTGGTTAGTCACTCACAGAGACTAAAAGCTGTAGATATAAGGTGCAATCGTGACGCTTTTGTAACCCCTTACACCGTTTTTACAATACAAAACTAAAAATGTTATTGAGTGATAATAGAGCTGCTAACATGTATTATATTTTTAATAAAGCTATAAAACAACCGTTTAAGAGCAAAAGGTATTTGAAAGTAAGTATGTAGGTACCTACTGCTAAAAGATCGTACTACGAAATTCAGGTACCGAAGTGATAGGCAGAGGACATTGTCTAGAGAGGTAACAAAAAATATGAGGAGCCTACTGCTATGCACCACAGGACAAGTCGAGATTCTGGGCTGTAAATAAGAAACTCCTAATGGACAGACACAAAAACAATTTTCCCGACCTTTTTTTTTTTGGAAACGACCCCATGGTAATATAATTTATCGTGCTGCTTGCGAGCTCAAATCAGTTGAACGGGCAGCATCCAGCGAGGTAATTGCGTAACACACTAACAGTAGCAATGGCTTTCATTTTGACATTCATTGCGTTATTTACGTTGTTGAGTAGACAATTTTTTCGAGCATATGAAGCAATGTATTAGCAATATCCTTCAAAACGATTCAGATTGTTATTGAAACTGTGTTACATAATTAGGGTGCTGGTTTGCACTGAAATAATCATTATCACGTAAATCTGTTTTGCAGTTTTGACCTCGCAATCGTGAAATAGTAGAATAACTAATCATAGGAGAATTGAAGTAGGTACCTACCTAAACACAAAAAAATAACGGGTTTTTCTACAACTGGCAGAAAAAATACATTATCATCAATATTATCTACCAACCTAATAGGTATTCGGCAGAATTGAACGCTATGACATTTTATATTGGTTCATGGAAAGGTCACAGCCCAAATAAAAGAGAAATGCGTAATAAAAGGTCACAAAATAATATCTCATCGATTGATACCTGCTTGATACTAGATAGGTACCTACCTACCTACTAGACTAGACCAGTACTAGAAATACTTTGATTTTACGTTTTGTTTAGTGTGTTTTATTACAATCAGCGAGCAAGAACCAGTCTTCTACTGCTAAGGCCTTAAACTTACGTCAAGTACTTAGGTATCTATTCAACAAACTACTTATTTAAACCATTAACTGCAGACAATTACCTAATGGCCGGCACAGCAGTCGATGTCGCAAGAAGAATATAATCAGTCCCACGGTTGCAGCAATGGCGACGTAGAACAGCGTCCACACAAGTTTGTTGCTCCTCACTGGTTCCACGATATGGCTAGCGATGCATCCGACGCGTGCGCGACACAGCATGTGCAACAGAGCCGCTACCATGAACACTATGAATATCTTCTCGTGAACGACTGGAACACATGTAATTTGGAATCAATGTCGTGCGTTTAGTATGGAAGAATGTAGCAATGGTGTGATTATAGGGTCGAGAGACGACGTAGGCGGAGAATCCCTCTATTTTGTGGATTTTTGTGGATAAAATTGTTTAGTAAGATGGGGATGGAGTAACAGTTATGAAAGTCAGAGGCTGATCTACAAACTTAATCTGAGAAAGAAGAGAAGAAATCGAGAATCTTACCCTTTAAGAAGCAGCAATATAAAACTCCAAAACATAATGTAAGAAAACATTTTTAATAGAATAAGTTGATTAAATACACAAGTAAAACTTGGCACTTACAATAGTTTTCCCTATTGGAGATATAAGTAACACCTGTTAGCGCAAACAGCTCTATGAAATTAAGCCAGTAGCACGCTGTTCCTAATTTGGTCGCTGCAGTCCGAGCCTGAAAAAAAACATCGTCAATTTGTGAGTAGGTATTCAGATTCGTTCTTATACGTAAGGTAGGACGCCCTCAGGCTAGATGGAGCGACGATCTTTGAAGCTGGATTAGAGTTGCCAAAAACCGAATTAAATGGCGTGCAAATGTAGCCCTTATGTCCAGCAGTGGACCAAAGTAGGCTGACGATGATTACGATTCGATTGTTCAGACGAAAGTCGAAACACTGTTTGTACATCGTAGGAACACCGGATTATTTTTAAACTTCCATTTGAACTAGATTACTTATTTACGTTGTAACCTTTGAAGTTCAAAGGTGAAAACGTAAATCGCTTAAATTAGAAAAGGTACGGCCTGTCTTAGGTTTTGTAGGCTGTATACTTGCTATGTAAATGAATTATGCAAAATCTAGATTTCGTTTAGCTGATCCTACTCACCCGCTGCCTCTTTTAGGTAAAATTAAAGCTGTTTTTTGCTGTTGGAGTTTTAGAACATACAAGTCCAAGTAGGTAAATCTCAGGTAATTTTTAAAACATAATAATGGTCTGGCCAAGTCGTCTTCGGCATCTATCCGAATGTACCCGGACAGATAAGCAAGGGTAATAATAGCCAAAGACCTTCATTTACTGGTCGCCTGTGGTCTCGACGCGCTTGACGCCTCGACCGGTGGAGTGACGATCCAGATTATAGGGCTGACGTGGCCAGGAATCTTAAATGATGGGCAAGATACCTTGAGGACAAAAGGGACGCCATTGTCCAGCAGTGGCCCACATTATAGGCTAACAAAAAACGGCGTAGGGCATGTCAGGCTCGCACAATTAGGGCTCAGAGCCAAACTAAATAAACCTGAACAGTGTAGAGAACGGCCGCTGAATGAATAAAGTTGCAATATCTCCTAAACTATAGGCACATTTAAATGACTTAAGTACTTAGTGTAAAGCAAAAACGTTTTTTACTTGATAAAATATTAGGTAGTAGGTAAACCAGGGTGGCAGGGACATTGACGCACAAACTTGTTACCATGGGTTCAGACCTTTTTTCGTCGGTTGTTTTTTTTTAAATTGCTCTGCCATACATTTTGACCGCGTAGGTATTGCATTGGTAAGCTGCCCTGGCGATGGCGGTGTAGTGCGACTAGCATGTTCGTTGAGAACAGAGTTATTAATTTTTACCGGCTCTTGAAGAGTCTCAAGGCATCTTTCCTGACTCGATTATGTGCATGTAATAATCAAATAGTGATATTTCGCTGTGTGTAGGTACCTAACCTACTAAGACGCTAATATGTTGACATGTAATTTTGTACGCAATTTTAATTTAACTTAATGTAATGTAATGCATTGTAATATTGCTATGGGTTCTAAAATAAATAAATAAATAATAATTTCTTTTAAAGCGTCTAACAAGCCTCTGCGAGTTGGCTTTGGCCCCTCGTACGCCTACCAAAGGTCCGGAACCCCAGGGGGTCCCGAGATATGTCTAAGACACTTTAAATATTAATAATAATTGCACTATTCTATGGAATGCCAATTTTTTTTAAATAAAAGCGACGAAAAATTTATCTCTAGGGGGTCCACAATGCTGAATTCATGATTTCAGTTTGCACGTCGATGCCCCTATGCCGACCTGTATAAGATAGAACTAGATCTGGTCAAAAGGCCTTCGCAAGTAGACACCTATTCTTCGTCTTACACTTACACTGTTACAAATGGATTTAAGTATTTTGAATTTTAAGAATCTTAAGGAAAGCCTTTAATTTTTTTTTATGTAGATACCATAGTTAACATAGATATGAAAACATTTTTCTAATCGTACTGACACCTAAATAAAAAATAAAAAAATGGCATTTGTTTGGTAATCTGCGTGCGCGTCATCGGGACCTTACATTCAAATTCCTACGTTGCATAGATCTCGAGAAAAAAGTCTGTAACAAACGTACAAAACAGTGACCATAAAAAGGTTCCGTGTTCCCATCAAACGTCCCTAAGGCCCATTACGATAAAAAAAAAATTAAAAACAAATTACCTTTTCCTCGGTAATATGAGAAGTGCGCTCTCGATGATAGCTGTAGTACAAAGAACCTATCAATAGCCTTGGTCCTAAATGGAAAGCGATACATATTCTCCAAATGTACCTCTGTGGGCTTATCCCGGTAATCGCACTTATTGATGGCACTACATTGTAGACCTGGAAATTAAAAGGGATGGAGTTAATTTAACCAAACTATTTTTGCACTCTAAGCTTTTTGTAAGGTCTGCATTTTGCGCGCCATTTTACAAGCAATGAAATATTAAAATAATTAAGTAGAGAACTGGCCATTGTTTCTGAAACTCCGTAATATTGCTGCCAGGCCAGCTCAAGGTTATAGAGTTACCACATGCGGTTGAGAGTACAACTTCTCGTTAGTAATATACCATAGGCCTACTAGGTACCGTGGTCACCAGTCGGTTGACCAAGCGCGATAATTAAGGTGATGGCACTATTAGTGAACAAAAGAACATCCTTTGTTTTGTTCTTTATCACATCATTACCATATCTACCCTTCCAATGTGTTTGTTCCCTACATATTTACACAGGTAGGTAGTGTAAACTTGAGTCTGATTCATATTGAAAATTCTCAATATCAATGGTCGTGCGATACCTACTGAAAACCTTAATCGACGGCTACTACACTACATCGAAATTTATTTCGAAGTTACGGTTATACATAGGGTCGAAACATCAACGGGCAACAGCACGTGAGGGCAAACTAGAAAGAAGTGGAAGAAATGGAGAGAGGCCGTTAAGCAGAAAGGGTACTTACCCTTTCTGCCTAACGGCCTCCCTCCATTTCTTCAAAGCGAAACAACGACTTTGATAAAGCTAAGGTTAAAGCGTTAACATAGGAGTCCAATCATTTTAAACTCTATCCCTTAAACTAGGTCTGGCCTGTATCTTAGGAGATAGAGATAGATAGAGTTTCTTTGAAAACGCTGCTTATTGCAAAAGATTTATTATCGTAAAAATTATCAAAAAAAAAAATTGCTAGTAGGGTAGATACTTATGTAAGTATCTACCCTACTACCAATTTTTTTTTTTGATAATTTTAATTAATTAAGTATGTCAATAAATGTATGCAGTGCAATGTGATCCCTGTTTCTGGAATAAATTATTATTTATTTTATTTATCTATACAATTACTTCGTCTTTTGCTATGTGTCGAAAAACCAAATACAAATTTTACTCATTTGTACAAATGCGTAAAACTTGTATTTGGTTCTTCGACATAGCAAAGTCGTTGGTTTATTGGTCGCACGTCGAAACTACGCAAAATTTTCTCGTCCCACATATCGCAGTGTCTCAAGACGAAATTCTTTGACCAGTGTGTGTAGTCAGTGATGACCTGTGGCACTGAAACGTGGTCGCTCACAATGGAAGGCCCATTATGAGCGATCACGTTTATTATTAGAAGGCTAAAAGTCACCCAAAGGGCGATGGAGAGGGCTATGCTTGGAGTTTCCCGACGTGATCGAATCAGAAATAAAGGGATCCCCAGGAGAACCAAGGTAACCGAAATAGCCCGAAGAATTGCCTAATTTAAGTGGCAGTGGGCAGGGCACATTGCTCGCAGAACAGATGGCTGATAGGGCCGAAAGGTTCTGGAGTGGCGACCGCGAATCGGAAGACGTAGCGTTGGATGGCCTCCCACAGGGTGGACCGACGACCTTGTGAAGGCCGCGGGAATCCGCTGGATGCGGGAAGCACAGAAACGGTCGAAATGGCGGCCGCGGCGCTTGAGTAGGCATATGTCCAGCAGTGGACGTCTTTCGGCTGAAATGATGATGATGATCATAGGGTCAATTATCATTGGGTTTTTCCGTTAGGAATGTCTCGGCAGCAGTCCAGAGTCAGGAAGTTTGCGGTATGATAGATACCCACTGCACTGGCATATATCTGGGTATTTATCGGCTTTAGATAGGTACACTTCGAGCTTTGAAGAGCACGTAGGTGCCTAAAGACATCGGCCACTCTTACGCTTAATCTTGCTTAGTCGGATTGTGCACCCGTCGGACGATGAGCGTTAAGGCTCCTTCAAACAAGCGCCTTTAAGGAAAAGGGCACCTGTTTTTACACTTGTGCACTATATCTCCTGCGTACCTATTTGACTAGCCTCCCTTGAGATTGACCGCAGTGAGTGCCGTGACCGAATTTCGGTCAGGATCAGGATGTCATAGTCCCTTTGTGTCCTTTTAATATAGCGTAGTTACCTTCGATAAGACAACCTTTTCGCTGCAAAACCAATTGACGTAACATATTTCATTTCACGTGACCACGTCACCATTTATGTGACCTATGACATAAATCAGACCCAAACAACTCTAATGTAAGTTCATATATTTGAGTACCTAGGTTCTAGGTACCTACTGCCAGGCACGGCTAAAGCCATGTACAAAAGTGCAAGACAGTAAGGTAGGCATTCATTAGCATATAAGTGAAATTGTACATATTATGCCTAATAAAATTAGTCTATTGTGTGAGAAAATGTTGCAGAGCCTTGCGCAATAAGTAAATAAGGGTTAAAAGGGTTAAACGTTGCTACGGTTATGTAACCACTTATTTGTTTACGTCATTTTTCTAATTGATAAATGTAAACAGTTATGCATGTTTATTATGTAGATAGCTAGTTACACGTGCTTTTAACTAACTCTAATGCTATTGGTTTTACTAATCCGCACAGCATTAAGCCATCGAGGAGCAGGATTAAATACTTACCCTACAATGCGTTTCATGTATGTCATCTGCTTGAAACATAGATGCTGTCGCATAACAAAATATTAAAGCACCTAATGGAAGCCAGAGTGCAGTTAAACATATTTCCCTCAAACCATAGGTCCAGAGCAGTCCCTTCAAAAGGAAATTGCAAATTATTTCACCGTTTAAACAAATAGCATTACAAATTCAGCACTTAGCAGGTATAACGACCTTATATTCCAATATTTTAACACTGCTATTTACATCACACTTTTCGTTTGTGCGTTCGTCGCCACGCACATCCAAATTTGGCGGCGACTGTACTTGTGCGTCATTTACCATTTTATCTTTCACTCACGCAATACTTTAACACACTGCGATCACATAGTTTTTAATGATTCCGATGAGCCTAGCCGTGCACCTCAATCAGCGCTGTAACAACCCCCATTCTGACACATTGCGAAACATCGACGTTTCATGAATTAAAAATTACTTCTGTCAGATCGATGCCTGTATGCCAGGTATTGATAAAATTGGCAATGTAAAGCCTTCTTGTGTTTATTCACAAATGCAATTGTAACAGTAAAAAGCACAATGTTACAATTTATGTGGATGAATTAAGGCGTGGATTATATGAGGTTATTTGGACATGCGCATTAGGCCCCGTGGAGCGAGGCTAGGGTACAATAGGTAGACGTACACCCTTTCATAATGCCTTTTGTGTTAAATGTTTAGTAACTTCCGATAGGTATCTTTATGTAATTCGTAGTTTTGTGAGACAGTCCTTGGTAATAAATATTTTGATAAACTGATTACCTATAAGTACCTACACGTACGGGGTGTAGGTACTTAAGTAGACATGTAGTTCTAATGAATTTTTCATCAAGCTTTATCTACTTGTAAGTAGGTAGGTTCTAATTCAAGATGAATAGAATGTTGATTTGTTTATTTTACTAGTAATTGCAAGCAAACATAGAAGTCAGCTGTGTTATAATGGGCAATAATTTGTAACTGGAAAGATCCAAGAATTTTAGATAAAACGTCTTTGTAAAGAATTTTTGAATGAAGATTATATTATGTAAAATATTTATACTGCACTATAGGAGCAGATCAATCAAAATCAAAAGGAGATTTACACTGCAGTGATGGTAATCAATAAATGAAAAAAATAAATGAAATTGGTTTTTGGACGTAACAGTTTACGTCAAGCGTAGTGATGTGAACGGAAACTAGAGTCCGTCCCACGAAAGAAGTCCCGCGGCATTATGTGGAACTCATTATTAATATAATATAGTAAGCAACATTCATACAACAACCCTCATACCTCACACACCTTTCTCTGTTTTTAAGATTGTGCTATGATAAGATATGAAGATGTTGAGATAAATATATAAATATAGATTTATGTCCCCGTCGCAAGACTGTGGCGCTGTGTATGCGGGACTTCTTTTGTGGGACGGACTCTATGTATATGACGATCTTTTAGTAATGTATCAATGTTCCAAATTATGTAGTAATGTTTCCAGTTTTATTTATTAATCTAAATACAATTTTGAAACACGTCTGCATTTTACTCAAAAATTGAACATCTTTGAAAGAGATGCGTTGTTCATGGAGGCATTCGTGGTAGCCGGCAGAGGTGGACAGTTCACGGTAATTTTATTGTGCTTTTTGACGATTAAGGGCTCATTTTTCAATAGTCAGATAACTTTTATCTGAAGAATAAATCTGACAGTTTGACATATTTTCTATACAAAAGCTGTCAAACCGCAATATTTATTCCTCAGATAAAAGTTATCCGACTATTGAAAAATCAGCCCTTAGTCAGATAGTTTTAGTAGACTGAGGAATAGTGATAAACTTCAAGCCACGTAGCTCTTCAACTTCGGCAGCAGGACCCACAGTGAGTCGGATGGCAACTGAAATTGTGGATTATGATTGTGTTGCGTAAGTTTATAATTTAAATGAATAAATGCTATGGTAGGTATGTACCCTACAGTGCGCCACGCGTTCTATCCTATATCATTATCACCATTCTTCTGTCCTTATCACAAATCATTTAAGGTCGGTGCAACATGTATTTTTCTTCCATACTTCTCTATTAATCATCATCTCGGTAGTCAACCCCTTTCTAAACAGCCATCTATCGCACAGTCCATCCATCGTTTCTGTTCCCTACTCTTACAGCTATCCACATTCATACTCATAACTTTCCCTATGACATTCTTTCGCATCTCATGCCTATACCACGACAACCGTACACAACTTTTCAGTCACTCGTGCCACTTTCAGGCTTCCTCTTATGTACTCATTTTATATTCAATCCATTCGCGTAACACCACACAATATCATTCTTGTTCAGCTGCATGCAATTGCCTTTCATTCATCCCTTTTGTGGTCCAATATTCTGATCCATACAAGACAGCAGGTCTAACCATTGTTTTATAAATCTTCTCCTTAATTTTAAGGGGAAGGTGGAGTTGTGTTGATTGTTCCTGTGACCTGTCGCCCTTTCATCCATCCAGTGTAAATTTTATGATTAATAGTCCGATGTACTTCACGTTCTAACTTATGTATTTTATTAAAAATACATAATTGCATTATTAAAACTCGATTGGTTAGTCTAGTTCAGTTTGAATATAAATAATATTCTCTATTAGGATTCAACTTATTTGATTAGAAAGTTTATTGCTATGTATTTATATAAGTCCTCTTCACCGTATCCGGCGGCAGCGAACCAGTCTAATTTTCTTTCCTTTCGTGAAATCTCTGATGCTAGGTATGTAGTTACAACACTAACATCGGAGACTGTTAAAATGTCAATCACAAAAATGTCATTCAAATATTCAATCATTCTTTTGTCGAAAAAAGCGCGGGAAAGTCAAAGAAAGTAGGCGCGTTTTTTGAAAAAAATTCAAATTTATTTTATTTTAATAGTTACTTAATTCATAACTACTTAATTGTAGTTTGTTGTGATGGGGAGGGTTAAGAAGAGGAAGAAAAGTGGAACGGATCCCCCTGGGGAGCCCCTCGATGATGATGCTGATACTGGGTCGTTGCGCTCCATGCAGACGGCCACATCAGATGAAAAAGAAAAGGATACGGATAAGTACCTTGAATTTAGAATTAGTGATTACACCCGGTCTTATCCAGAGTCTGGTGGAAATTACCAATACATTGTTTTCATCGAAAGTCTAAACCAAGTCCCGATCGGTGACCGCGATATGATGTCGTTAGCCACCAACTTTAAGAGATACAACAAAGGGGTTAAGCAACTTATTAGAATAAATCGGCACAAAGTTGGCGTTATTTTTGAGCGTCCCACATTTGCCAATGCTGCACTCATAAATAAAAAGTTTTTGGATAATTTTAAACTCAAAGCCAGCATTCCAGCCTCAGCTACAGAAATTACTGGAGTTATACAGCATGTTCCTATTGATCTTTCGAATGAGCAAATTTATTCAGCTATATCCAGCTCCAAAAACATAATTTCAGTAAAAAGATTTATGCGTCGGATTATTAAAGAAAATAAAGTCACTTTTGAACCAATGAAGACAGTGAGCATCACCTTTTCGTGCGTCTCCTTGCCCGACAGCGTGGACCTGAACAGTTGGCGGTTTGAGGTACGGCCGTACATCCCACCGGTAAAGCAGTGCCTGCAGTGTCTGAGGTATGGACATATTGCCAAATTTTGCAAAAATAGCATCAGGTGTTCCATATGCGGAAAAGATCATAGCTATAAAGAATGTACGATTGCCCCAACAGAAGCTACATGCTGCCAATGTAAAGGAAACCATATTGCTATTTCTGCAGAATGTCCTGTCAAAAAAGCTAAGATAGAAGAAAATAAAAATAAAGTTCAAAAAAGATCATATGCTGACGTATTAAATGAAAAGTCATTCCCTCCTTTAAACAACAAAAACCCTGCTGAACAACTTAAATTTCTAATACAAACAGATCAAATACAAAACATTTTAATTCAGACCCTTCTTACTTTATTTACACAAAATCGGAACAAAGAAAGTTCCATTACAAATGAAAACATAAAAAAGTTCTCTTAGCGACAATACAGAGTGATAATAACATTAAACAATCTTAATTATGGATCAGCTAAATATTGTACAGTGGAATGCTCAGAGTATTCGTAGTAATCAACATATTTTTTCTCATTTTTTAATTGAGAACAATATTCATGTAGCTTTACTTTGTGAAACTTGGCTTAAGCCTGAAATGCGTTTTAATATAAAAAATTATAATACTGTTAGATTAGATTCTGGTAATAGTCATAATGGTGTAGCTATATTAATACATAATTCATTACAGTTCAAAAAAATTTATACTTCATATGATGACTCTATACAAAATATTGCAATACGGTTAAAATATGGTGCTAAGGAGGTTTCTTTGGTGTCATTTTATAGTCCTGGTAATTGTAATCCATTCTTTTCTAAATCAAAGCTGGATAATTTAATCAAAAGTATTCCTGGTCCTGTTTTGATTGGTGGGGATTTCAATGCCCATCATTCGGCCTGGGGCTGTAGTGCACAGTGCAGTCGTGGTATTGACGTCCTTGAAAGCATCAATGATAACAATCTTGTGTTGCTGAATAACGGAGATATGACTACAGTAGGCTCAAATAGGTGGCAGAGAAATGCCCTTGATCTGACCTTAGTATCACCATCATTAGCTTTGTCTTGTGACTGGTCAGTGCATGATGTTCCTCTAGGTGGATATCATTTGCCTGTAATTACAAAAATAGTGTTTAATAATTTTATTCCTTCATCCAATGATCTTTCAAATCTGCCTGTTCACGTAAATTTTAAACTAGTTAATTGGGAACTTTACACAGCTCAAGTAGATAATCTATTACACAATTTTGTGGTTAATCATCAAAACCCGTTACAAACTTATAACGAACTCATTCTTATCTTAAATAAAGCTATACAGAATTCTGTTCCATGTTCTGATATTTCTCGTATGCAAACTACTTCTAGTGCTTCACTTAATACATCTAGAACTTCGAAAAAGAAAAAACGCTGTCCACTTCCATGGTGGAATAACAACTGTACTAGGGCTGTAGAAGACGCTAAGAATGCCTATATACAGTTTAAACATGACCCTTCACAAGCAAACTATATTGAATTTAAAAGGCGACAAGCTGTTAAAAAACTGACTTTAAAAAGAGAAAGGTATTTGAGTTGGGTAACTTTGTGCGAGTCTTTTAACAGAACAACTCCATTAAGTAAAATTTGGGGTATTTCTAGAAAGTTTAATAGAACATATGTACCATCTTGCAATAATGTATATCCATGGATTTTTGATTTTCTTAAAAAATTCACACCTGATACTGTAGAGGCCCCCTTTCATTCACATGATCATTTACCAACAGCAGCATACTCAAATTATTTAACAGATCCATTTACTATGCAAGAACTGAAAGCTGCAATTTTCTCCAGGCGTGATACAGCTTTTGGCCTCGATTGTATGCCATATAAAATGCTTAAAAATGTTTCATTGCAAGCCTTACTATTGGTTTTAAAAGTTTTTAACTTACTTTGGCTTAATGAAATCATACCTTTTGACTGGAAAATAGACTGTCTTATTCCGATTTTAAAACCTAATAAAGATAAAAACAAATCTGATTCTTATAGACCTATAGCTTTGACCTCTTGTATAGGAAAGATTTTTGAGCAATTGTTAAAGCAAAGACTAGAGTTTTACATAGAAAGTAATAATTTATTACCTTCTAATCAGCTTGGATTTCGTAGAGGAAGGTCAACACATGAAAGTTTTTCTCATTTGTATCTTGATATTTTTAATGCTCGTAAAATGGAACATGAATGTGTTGCTGTTTTTGTTGACATAGTTGGTGCTTTCAATAACGTCAATCATCACATTTTGTCACTTGAACTTCGCTCACTTGGAATACCTGAAAAAATAGTTTCGTGGGTTTTTAATTTTTTGCATGGTAGAGAAGTTTATGTAAAAGTAGATAAGCAATTAATTGGACCCCGTTTTTCATATAAAGGGGTGTGTCAAGGTGGTATTATGAGTCCATTGATTTATGTGCTTTATGTGCATAAGCTCAATATGGTTTTAGGTAGCAAAGTACTAAATTTACAATTTGCTGATGATTTGGTTATTTATACATCTGGTCCGGATATGGATGAGATTAAGAGTAATATTAATGAGGCTTTGAAAAATATGAGTCAATATTTTCATTATTTAAACTTAGAAATTAGTCCAGATAAATCAAAAGTTGTTGTTTTTGGTGAAATAGATTTTGATTTAGAAATTTTTTATGATAATGTTGAACTTCCCATTGTTAATGAGTTTAAGTACTTAGGAGTAATTTTTTCTGCCAATCTGACATGGAATAAATATGTTGATTACATACTCGGTAAAGCAAATAAAGCATATAATTTTATAAAATCTGTGTCAGTACATGCTGATCCTAAAATTTTGTTAATGTTATACAAATCATTAGTCCGTAGTCATTTTGAATACGGCTTTTTGTGTTTTGGGTCTGATCAGAGACTTATCCGTAAACTTGATGTCTTACAGAATCATAACTTGCGTTGCATTACAGGTGCCATTAAAACAACACCTATCAACTCCTTACAAGTAGAGTGTAATGTTCCTCCACTGAAAATTAGATTTCAATATTTAAAATCTAAATTCCTTTTAAAGCTTTTGTCATTTAATAAACACCCTCTTTACAGAAAACTTTCATTTTATCATACAGTTTATAATCCTTCAAATAATATTAACATTCCCTATTTACTTCATGACTTCTCTACTACAATAACACTTAATCAGCAACATGAACTTTACAAATGTAATGACACTTGGACATGTTATTCTGGCAAATACAATAGTAAATTTATAGTTATGAATATTGTTATAAAGCATGATTTGAAAACCAAGGAAGAGGTGTACCAGTTATTGCATGAACATTCTGGCTATCGATGTATATTTACTGATGCTTCTAAGAGCAGTACAAATGTCGCAATGGCTATTTACATACCTTATAATAAGACTGGTCATGGTGTAAGGTTGCCTGATGTTTTAACTATATTTTCTGCTGAGGCTATGGCTATTTCAGCTGCTTTGGATTTCATAAGTGAAGAGAACTCTGGCATCATTTCTTGGCTTATTGTAACGGACAGCATGAGTGTTCTTATGGCATTGGATAACAACAAACTGGATGCTTCTACAAACTACATCATATATCGCATCAAAGAAAAGTATTTCACACTTCAATCAAGAGGCTTTGATATTAAATTTTTGTGGACCCCTTCGCACATTGGAGTCAGTGGCAATGAAAACGCAGACATTCTAGCGAGAACCATTGTTGACCTAGGAAATACAGAAATTAAAAGAGTTGCCATACCTTGTTCAGATTTATTACCTAAGATCAAAGAAGATAATATTCGATGTTGGCTTGAAGATTGGCTGGAGACTCTACAAATAAAAGGCACTTGGTATGCAAAAATCAATACAGCTATTGGTTCAGCTCCTTGGTTTACGAAGGCACAATTTCACAGAAGCAAACTGTTTTATTCTTTACTATGTCGGCTAAGATTTGGACATGGACGTTTTAATGCTCATCTGGCTAGAATGAAGATAATAGCTTCCCCTAAATGCACTGATTGCAACCTCGATAAAGATCAGACCCTTAATCATATTATTTTTGAATGTCCAGCGCATAATGTGAATCGTATAATATTGATTGACAAATTGCTTGAGATTTACAAAACACCGGCAAACCTCCCGCGCGACATTCAAGGATTGCTGGAGAATTTTTCTTCGTATTTTCCCTTATTTAATTTTATTACATCTAGTGGATGTAAAATTTGATCGGGACTTATACACCAATGACTAAAGAATAAGAGAGGACATGAACTAAAAGATCGTATCGCGTGCCCGCGTGGAAAGTAAAATGGCGTAGGCTCCGCCCATTACCTAGTGTTGTCCTCTGCTCATTCTTTGCAATGATTTTGTTCATCGTGTTGATTACAAATCGATTAATCGAAATCACATACATTAAAATAAGGTTTTTGATTTTAAGTAGATAGTAGGTAAGTAGGTTGTTATTCGATTCTCATTCTAGGACGTCGCATTATGGATTAAGTACAAAAAAGCCTGTTGTTGCGTAATCTGACTGAAAAATTGCAAAAATCATCAATTTGGCGGTTCATTTAAAATTAATTGTACTTGATATTATTTACTCTATGATTAATAGTTGCTCGTGATAATCAAGCTAGAAGAAGAGTAAATTAAACTGCAACAAGGAATTCAAAACTACACCGATTATTAACAAAATGAAACAACAGAAATCGATATTATGCATTTAATGGGAGAACCGTTTTATTTCAAATAGATACAATAATATCAGTTTGTAATTAGTATTAAGTACACCAATAATGTGAAATACAATAAAGTCTGCCTGTCTACAATAAATGTACAGGGAAATAATAATGTATTATGACTCAAACTCAAAGCATTTATTTCAAATAAACCAATTACAGGCACTTTTGAATTGTCAAGGGGTCGGTCAGTCAGAAAGATGAAGCTAGTTGCCCATTCCAAAGCGTAGTACCTAGGTACCTATGGAGAAGAACGGGCAAGAAACTCCATGGACACTCTTTTAAATCAAAATATTGTTACAAAAAAGTGGTTACATCATTCATGTTGTAATTATACATGTGAGAACGATGTAGAAACACGTGCACGTTAAAAGCGTCCGTAATAAAAAGATAAAAACAATTATGGAATTAAAATAAGCCGTGGCAGCTAAGAAATGACCAGTGCCTACTGACGGCGCCCGTTCACGAACATGACGTATGGATCAGCACCATTCAGCTCAACCATTTTGAAGGGAACTCAATGATCCAATACACACGCCACCACCAGCGACACATTTGAGTGAGCATGACATACTCTCAGCCGCCAGGGCACATTCAAGTCAATGAAAGACGAACCCAGTAACCTTTATAGTGGGTACATAGTGCTCACACATGTGCTATGCAATTATACAATACTAAGAGATTGAATTTATACAATGCAAAGATAGGTTGTACAATCTTCATCAGCTCCAACATTATTTTCGAATATATGGGTAAATGTAGGCTTACAATGAAAATGTGATAATTTACCTTAGGGAGCCTTGTCGGTATTGCATTGTCGTGAAGTCTCACTATATCAAGACTTCTATTAATACAAGAATCTTCAAAATGTAGTGAACAAACAAATACTTTTTCCTGGCTGGAGTCGATATTTTCTTGACCCAATGATTCAAGCCACTTACTTTTAAGTTTATCATTTTTTGGTAACCTAAAAACACAAACAAAACACGCAAACTAACATAAATGTGTATATTCTTTCATGCTAAATATTCAAACGAAATTTGGTTTTTATCGATGCAAAATCGATTCGTTGTGCAAATTACACAATCACAACACTATATTTGTCAATAAAAATACGTAGTAAACAAAACCAAAATAAGGAAATATATCGTTCGAAAGACTATGAATAGGCAATAATCTATGACCGAACAGTAATAAACATGAATTGAGACTAGAAATTGGTATAAATTTATATAGGAAACTTAATAATCTATGAATTCTTTCGACTTACTTGTGCAGGGATATCAGAGGCGCTTTTTTACTGTAATTCGAGCCACAGCCCCTCACACAACACTTAGGCATGGTTTCCTCTATCACAGACAGCCTCAGTCAAATTTACAGCACTCAAAATGTTCTCAAAATGGAAAAAAACTTAATATTTAGTCGCACGATAACGCCAAATGACACATCATGTACACTCTGAGAAGTACTCAAAACCAGAAACTAAAATGGCGAACCGGCCGATGGGCAGGGCTTCCGTGACGTCATACTTCAATATTGCAATTTTAGAAAACTGACAAAATACGGTTTTCTCTTTTTGACACTTGCAGAATTGCATAAGTTAGAAAGAAACATGTATATTTTTTTATTTCTGTATAGAATCGTATGATATTTCCATAATGTATAATTTATATAGATCTTTTAGTTCATGTCCTCTCTTAGTCTTTAGTCATTGTTATACACATGGATATGACAAGACAATTATTGGATATGACATTATAAGTCAATAGATATGACCCATTGAGATAGGATATGACCACATGGAAATGACGATGAAACTGGATTTGACAAAAAAATTGGATTGACGAAACATTTAACTATGGAAAAAAAGAAGACATGGCATATGCCTTGAATGATAAGGATACTTGGATAAGAATTTACTGAAGACTTGGCTTTGGCCTTACTTTTAAATATTACAGAAGAATACGAAAATATGACGAGGCTGAATGGTCTAAAGATCGATGCCTGCCTTTTCTACGGGCGAATGAAAAAAAAAAAAAAAAAAAATCATTCTTTTGTCAAAATGCCTAATGTCATTTGAACCTTCGATAGCTCAGTTGGTAGAGCGGTGGACTGTAGCTGGTTTCAATTGCTAATGTCATTTGACATTTCTCGCCGCTCGAGGAATTAATTAATCGTTCGCTGTTTTACGATGATAATAAATGAATAATTCGTCTACCTAGTTTAGATCATTTTCGACAATGAGAAGCTACAATTTGATTGTGGATAATTTGAATTTTTAGTGACATAATTGTTTTGAAAAGACTAAAAATGATGTTCATGAAACTTTGGTGGTTGTTCAGTTTTTGTACTATTCAGACGCAAGGTTCGACGCACTGGATGGTCACTGAAGGTGGTCTGATACAGCCTCGGGTAAGATAACTGTTTCTGTTATAATTACCCTTCATAGTGCCTTCAATTATTAACTCCAATGTGAATATTAATTATAAGCTGTGCGAACGGCATTTGGCTATCTTATACATACATAGAATTTTATTATGTGTTTATTCAGCTTGTTACAGCAAACGCCTTGCTAATTAACTTTGCCTTGAATAGAAGGCAGTAGTGTTAAATCATTGAATAAGGGAAAAACGTCATGTTTTTTAATTATGATCAGTGCTGAACTGAATTTGTAATAGAAATAAAAATGAATAAAGCATCCACTAGTAATAGTACTATATTCATATAATTTAGTCTGGCTCATATATAGCAATTGTTACAGCTGTCTATTGAAACAGCATGAGCTTTGTTTTCCTAAAAATTAAACCCTTTTGTTTTAGCTGGATTCACCTTATGAAATGGCACAACCATACGACTTACTGGCATTCCTAAATCAAGACACGCGTTGGGATAACATTATCAACATACACCATAACTTGTCTCTAAGACAACAGATTATAAAAGGCCTGTGGGCTGAGCTGGAACGAGACACAAATATTCACATGTTACTAAACGAAGATGACTATTGCGTGAGAGCAGGGCAATTGAACACCATAGATTGGTATACTTCCTATTTGGAAGAAGGCAAAGCAAAGCCTAACGCTCAAGATTTTAAGCTTCATAGTGAAGAAGATACTCATGTTCCCGATTGTGAGAAGATTTCCCCGTTGATATTTAGTATGTGTGTGTTTGAACATCTAGAGGTATGTTTATACTTCGACTCATTTGTGACATTCATTGAAGGAAATAATATAGTATTGTTATTAAATAAAATTGTGGTGTAACTATTTAGTGTGCTGTGTCATTAATTTTTTTTTTTCATAAAGGAAAGCAAACAGTAGTGTTTTCAAAATAAACAAACTAATGGCAAACGTAACTGTAGTCACTAATTAATTAACAAAGCATATGATATAAATTCCAGAGTATGAAACAGAGAGAAAACTTGAGTGCAAATCCAGAGACGTCCCTACCAGAGAATTTGTCACCAACAAGTCCTGAAATTGCAGAAATGAGTGATGGTCAATTTGGTCGCTGGTTGACTGGAGTTCTCAGGAAGAATAGCTCCTCATGGCTACACTACAACATGGCTTCTCTCTACTGGAGGGTCAGAGGAAATCCCCCTAAAGCCATGGAGTGCAGCCGAAGGGCCGTGTATTATGCACCAAGGTAAAACTTAGCATAATTTTAATGTCCGATAGAAACTCAACATTGTTGTTGCATGATTAATTAACATTCTCCACAGTAATCATAAACTTATTGAAACTTTACACACAAGTAAGAAATACTTTATAAAGGCGGACTTAATGTCTGAGGCATTTTCTACCAGTCAACCTTAGGGTAGTGCACAGATAAAACATGGCAGGTGCAACATATGTGATAGATAGCTCAGAAATGACTATAAAATACAAGAATAAATACTAATACATACATATTTAAACGAAATAAACCTTGGTCAGGAGAAATAACGATTATCTGGAAAACTAACATAATTAGTTTCATGACCTTATTACAAGTAAACATTAATAGTTTCTGGTGTAATTATTTAATAATAACAATTTTTTTTTCTAATTGATTAAATATTTTTCACTTTGGTTTCAATTGATGTTACCAACATTGTTACATTGACATTAGTGCTTTTCTATTTCAGAGAATATAAAGACATAGCTCTTTTGAGCATGGGACTAATACTCCACCGCAGTAAAGTCACAGAAGATGCTGTTATAGTCCTTGGAGCAGCCGTAGACCATGACCATCACTGTCCCATCAATCATTTTATACTAGCCAATACATTCGCCGTGGTTGGTGACTTCAACAGCTCATTAAAACACTTTGATACATGCCTGAAGTTGAACCCTTCGTTTGAACTGGCAGTGAAGCATAGATACGGCATGTTATGTCATAAGTATATGTTGGGAAAAATGCAAGTAGTTAAAGAGTGAGTATTATTTATGGCAACCTTTATGTTAATGTTATCAGCAGTTATTTCAGAGATTCATTAATAAACAAAACAGTACCACATCTGTAGTCCACGAAGGGTTAGGCAACAGTGCCTAGTACATCGACATTTCACCAGCTATGTTTAAGTCGTTATTAATATTATTTTAAATGCAGTTCAACTAAAGCCCACCACAACATGTAAGCACTGTCTAGACAGTGAAAATTCTATTGTATCATCAGCATCAATTAATCAACTAAGCCAATCATAGTCCACTGCTGTACCTACGTACAGCTTAGGAGCGTCCTATGCCTCTTCCACCGGGTGTTTCTTCCGCCTTTTTAAAGATGTCGCCGTCTATCCATCTAGGTGTGGGGTGTCCTGTGTGTGTGTGATTCTATGGTTTGACACTGATTACTAAATGGTAACATTCATATATGTTACAGTACTTTAAAAAGACTTCGTGATGAACTGACACAATACAATCGGAGAGAGGCCCATTGGCTTAAATCACAGGCTGCCTTCTTAAGGACAATGAAACTTGCTGACGATTTTGGTAAGATATGTGCTATTTACTACAATTTTCTTAATATAATGAGTAGAACAAAATAAATAACATAACTGATTTATAGATTACAGGGATTTAGGTAAAAACTTTGACAAGATGACAGAAATAACAGGCTTGAATATAAAAGAATTAAAAAAGGAAGGAGAGAAATATTCGCTTGTACAATACTTTTTAGATGGACCTACATACAACGAAAATTGGTTAAAAGAAAAAGGGGTCCATGCTTTAGATTCTGCATATAACTTACAAAGACTAATAAAACATATAGGCAGACATGCCAACCTTGCAACAGATATTGGTTCCACGACTATACCGCAAGGGGATTATTTAAAACCTGCTGATGGGCAAATACTGAAGGAAATTGGGCCGACACCAACTTTCCCGGATTTGTTTCCAGATTTAACTAAAGGTATGATTCGTATTTATCATATAGTGTGTTCCCACTGAGCTTGTATTCAGAATAGGCGTCGACATTGCGTTGACGCTGCGTAGATACACGCTAGTTTCGCGTTGATGTAATTAGATCGAATTTACGTTTCGGTAACGTAGCGTTAGCGTTGCGTTTGATCAGCGTCTAATCAGGACCAACGCCACAAGCGAATGCACTCTTTGTTAAACAAATATAACATGAAATAAAGTAAGGCTACTAATTGTTTTGTTAATTAGAATTTTCAGCAAATGCTTTCATAGAAGAAGAGATAGAAAGATCTAAAGGAGAGAAGACAGTTATAGAAACTGTGACTCCTAAAGTGTCATCAAAAGGAAAAACGACAGAGACACCAATAGTGCCTGAAAAGAAGGCTCCTGCTGATAATGAAGAAAATATAGATGAATATGATACAGGGCTCATGATGTAAGTGATTGTCCTAATCCCTACTTCCTAACTAATATTATAAATGCGAAAGTAAGTTGTTTTGTTTGTTTGTTACACTTTCATGCTAAAACGGCTGAACGGATTTGGATCAAATTTTGCACATGGGTAGACCATGACCTGGGTTAGGGCATAGGATACCTTTTCTCCCGATATTCCCACGCGATCGAGACTTATGCGGGTGCACCGCGGGCCGCAGCTATTAATGTATACTTTTAATGATAGTGTTTTTATGTATGTTTGTATGTTGTGCTATCCCTTTTTTATTTTTTTTGTGAGGGTGGGAAGTCATCAAATAACTTCTCCCGCTCTGGGCAGAGCTGGAGGTCGTGTCAGACTCTTACTGACTAAAACCCACCCGTGTTCTTTCAGTTGCCTGTGCCAGGGGCCACGGTATCCCTCTCGGACTTTCCCGCAACCCTGGCAGGCATCGGCCCTAGCGGACCCCATCATTAATGCTGACATTTCTTTGAAGCGCGCGTGGAACACAACGCGCCGTCGACCCGGGCCTGGTCCTTATCGAACGGCGAGCTGCCCATTGCTCGCCGTTCGCAAGCCCACGCCTACGGTGGCCGGGAATCGACCTGCGATTCCCGACGCCCAGGGCGTCTCCTGCGGCGGCTAGGGGCGTGAGGGCGCAAATTTTGCCTCTCCCTCACGCGTTCCGCCTCCTCCTTCGCGAACATTACTGCTTCGCAGAAGGAGGTGACGGCATCCCAAGCCGTCTCGCTCCGTACCATGGCCTGGACCAGGGCCGGACGCGAGAGATCGCCAATGCCAATCGCCTCCACGAGGACATGGCGGTGCTCCGCCCAAGTCGGGCAGACCTCCACCGTATGCTCCACCGTGTCCTCTGGGCGATCCACACAATGGTGACACCCAGGCGTTTCCTCCCGCCTTATCCGGAACAGGAACCTCCCGAAACAACCGTGTCCGGTGAGGACCTGCGTCAGGCGGAAGGTGCGGACGCCGTGGCGCCTCTCTAGCCACTCCTCAAAGAGGGGACTTATCGCCGCAATTGTGGCGTGCCCAGCGCTGGGTTAAACCAATCGCACTCTCCATGCCGCCCTGAGATCCCGCCGGAGCTTTGTCCGCTGTGCCGTGATTTCTTGCGGCAGCGGAGCTACGCCCCGGCGTTTCGCCTCCTCGCGCCACTCTCAAATGTGCGCCAGGTCTTTTGCATCCAGATCCCATGGCGGTAATCCGGCAAGGAGGCTCGCCGCCTCACCGGAGACCGTACGGTACCCCCGGACTATAATTTAAATTGTCTTATTTATGCAGAATGTACTAGAATGACTCTATTTACTTGTTTTCTCAAATAATATTTTATTAAGACCTTTTAGACTTTCAGTTAATTGATTAGCTGTCTCTGGTGATGTCGGTTTTTTCTTGAGTTACAGTTTTGTAGTAAGCTGATATAATTGACATTCGGCATCGTATTAATACAAGAAAGTTGTGTTATTCTCAGATATCCACCTTCATTAAAAATAAGCAGGAATACAGAAGAATTTGACAAGGATCCGGAATGGCCGACAAATAAACACTGCAAAGATAAATCAGAAATATTTCCAGATAATTTGGAAGCTGTTTATCAAATATTTTTACCATTTGAGAATAAAGGAATAAGGTATTGATTTTCATTTTACTACAATTTTCAAATTGTGCTGTGTATAATTTCCTCTCATTTGACTGGCATGAAAGTAACAAAAACTAGTACGGCAGATTTTGTGGGAAAAAATATATTTAATTATTTACTGCTATTAGATAGAGCAAGACCTCATTATTGAATGGCATGTATTCTAAGATTTCCCATTTGGCGCTCCTAGAAATATTATTGAACATTCTAATATAATAATATATGCGCTTCTTTTTGTGAACGTCAAAAAAGCCCAAAACCATCTTTATTTTAATCACTTGATGAAATGTTTAAGTAATTTATTTGTGCGTTCAAAAGAATAACTGGTGAAAAAAATATAAATAATTTATTTATTTCAATTACAATTTCAAAGTCACAATGTTCTAAGAAAGTACACAAATTTCCTAAAAATTAAATGACCCCTGAGCAAAATTACAAAGAATTACCTATTTAAGTATACTTACTAGTATAACAATTATTATAAAAATTACAACGTTTATTTTATCAAACCTCCCTCGGATATTATTTGTGCCATTTGAATGAATTTCGGCAGGTTTTGCCCAAATATATATCCTCCGCCACCGTAACAACATTAATAATACGTGCGGCTCGTGACATATCGGGGTAAACTTGAGTTATTGTTTTAGTCGTAGCTGCTGGCAAAGTTAAACATAATGAATAATTATGGTGTCTTCGCAATATAGACTATGTCGACATCTTGTTGACACTGCGTAGGCGTTGTGTTAATGCATACGCAGCGCTAGCGTCGCATAGATTTTATTTATATAAAAACGTAACTTCGACGCGGCGTTAGGGTCGCGTTTGCGTAGTGTTTACGTTGCGTATACGACCAGAGCCAGAGGGCCTACTCCCTACGTCCGTCAACGAACATACGAGCCCGTCCGAAAGTAGGTCGATACTTCGACATGAACTGTCAACTCCCATTTACTTCTACTACTTCCACCCCTCTATCTACTCCCTATTGTAATTAACTTTATCGGACAGGCAAAAACACATCAGGAGTTTCGGCCCCGAGTTCGGGCCCTGAACTAATCTTATGTCCGTAGGTGATATGGAGTAGAAAAAGCCTGTAACTGCGGTCGAAACTACAGATTTCGTGCTTAGAATGTAGACCCCCAGATGCGAAGCCATCCTATCTTTAGAAGAATCCTGTCTAAGAACATAATTTTCTATCTTCGGTGTGTATGTTTTGATTCACAGATTAAAAACATTGTTGACCGACAAGATAGGGGTGCCAGCTAACGTGGAGCACGAGTTACCTTGGCACCCGCCTACCTGTCCCAATGATAAAGAGGCAGCTACGTTTACTCAGAAGAAATCACAGAAGTAAGTGTTTAGTTAAGTGCATGTACATGCGCAATTTAAGTTTTGCGGATAGACGCTAGCCTTCATTTAGCCCATTAGACCAAAGCAAAAATAAAAAAAATGTGTGCTGGAACGAAGTTCCTTACGCGATACTTGCACGAAAACAGAGACTCGTATATAATAGAAAGAGATAGAGAGAGAAAGTCTCATGGGGGGGCATAACGCGTTTTCCTTACGTGACCATTATTACCAGTCAATTTCTATCGGAAGCCGCGTTGAGCTACTTTATTCCAAAAATATCACCGAAGATCTCGAAAAACTTTCGTTAATTCTTTTAAAACAATTATTTCCTCCAAATAGAATAAAAATAATAAGATTTATTGACTGTGACCTCTGATCGAGTTCGAAACTATGAGGAAAAATACAAAATAAAAATTTGGAGTGAAACCGAAACGAGTTCTCCTTATTTTCAGACCACAGATATTTAGTGACGTGATCGTCACGGAACACCTTCGACAGAAACTGTTGGAGTATGTGGCAGACGGTGACTTTGAGTCGGTGCGTAATATGCAGGACGCAGAAGTCGGCCAACGAATATACACCGCTATGCAGATGGTGAGACTTATCACACATAATATATCAATCTTAAATTCATTCTTTCGCTCATTCATTCACTTGCTGACAGACAATACACAGCCTAAATGACTGACTGGTTCCTTTCCAACCAAGAGTTCCTTTTAACGAATGTGTAACAAGACGTATGAACAAGTATGTATTTACTTACAGGATTATAACCATTAAAATCATCATTACAGCCTCACTTCAAATTTAATTACGTTTTTTGAATTTTGCTGGTTAGTATCTGTAAATTGCAAAATTTTTAATTTCGCGGGCTACCCTGTATTAGGATTTTTAAAACTTCATTCCTTACGGTGCTAAATCGTTCAGGAGCTTAATAATAGAAATTGCATCTTTATTTTTTTAATTGCTCCTGATGTTTACCAATGGGAAACCCGGTTGGGCAGTCGTAATTAAAGTCTCTAAGACCTCAATATTGATGTAGGACTTTCAAAACAGAGGCTTCCTTGTCTGACTTCATTCTACTCCATACATACATATTAACTACTATAAAATGATGCTGATTGAGATTATATGCCAAACTTTATAGGACAGGCATAATGTCTACGCTTTGACTACCGTCAAATGGGGTTACTTTGATACTACGGGGTTACTTTGATAACAACTTTAGGCTTATGAAAAACTTAATTTTATAATAACTACAACGCTATAATACAAAGAAACTATCAGTAGTGCCAAGTACTGATAGTTTATTTTTTAACTGGTGTTGTAGATATTATAAAATTAAGTTTTTCATAAGCCTAAAGTTGTTATCAAAGTAACCCCGTAGTATCAAAGTAACCCCATTTGACCGTACATCCGTTCGGGACGTTTTGTCGTGTTGCTCCAAGAAAGAAAACAACATGATCTACGAAGCGATATTCGTGTAATGACGCTTGTAAAATAATCTATAAATAATTCAGAATTAAAGTCAAAGTCAAAGCATTTATTTCAAATAGGCACATAAAAGGCACTTTTGAACGTCAACATTTACATTTAAATAGAATTGATTCAATTCGAGTCTTTGGATGTCCGAAAGTACCAATGTTAAATCTGTATAATTTTGTCTATAAATTTCAGAAACTTGCCCCAAAATGGCTGCTATACACCCTATCGTCCCTCTACTGGCGCGTTCGCGGCAACAACGTGAACGCCTTACATTGTATCCTGACCGCCAGTCGCACGGTAGATGGACGGTTCAAGGACATCGTGCTGGTTTCTTTAGCTTCGTTATATTTGGAGATGGGGTACTTTGATGAGGCCCTTGTGGCGGCTGAAGATGCTTTCAAATTGAGTCTTTATGAGGTATGTTTTAAACCTTGTTTCTTTGTTTACTTCGTAGCGAAAATAATTGAGGAATAGTTCTGCTCACTAATGAAAAATATAATCGATTTGTTAATTTACTAACCGACTTGAACTTGCTAGTTTTAGTAAGTGTCTGAATCTGTTTTAGGAAAATTCTGTCTTGAATTATTTAGCTTTGATTTGCGTTCATTCGAACTTACCTCCGAGGTGGTGTAATTTAACATACTGCCAAGTCTCATATCGCCATATAATAAGGTCATTGTTATTTTGGCCGACTAGTTACAACTGCTCCAAGAGATCTGATAGCAGATTACCAATGACTTAAACAGGCATTTAGCAACCGCTGGAAGAAGAAGCGTTCGCCCAGAAGCGTTCCTGGTATCAAAACTCTATAACGTCGCCTTAGAGTGAAAACCGCGGGAATGCATTTTTGCAAAAAAAAAAATATATTGCGTTTCTAGGAAGAAAACTTCGCAACGGACTCGCAATCTTATATCGAACAATTCTGGATATAAAAGCGGATTAAATTTCCATATTAATTAATAAAAAAAATATAAAAGACACCATACAAAAATTTTTCAACACGCAGTTTTTTCTTCCTCCTGAAAAGTTACTTCTTTTACGAACGTGGTTTTCATTCGAAGGCGTCGATAAATGCTTGTTAATTGCTAAGTTGCACATTAAAACGTTTAAAAAAAATCGTCATTTTATCTATGTCCCCAGCCATCAACAAACTTCATCCTAGCCGAGTTAAACATGATAAAGAAACACCGTAACACGCACATGTTTCACCTCAAGCAGGTGGTTCGAGTGGAGCCAGGGTTCATGGGTGGATTGGCCAGGTCCATGTTGTATGGATGGTCCTGTCTGTTCAGACAGGTTAATGCTCTACAGGACTTGGGTATGTATGTTCTATCATGGCCTCCCAACTAGAACAATGTATAATTATTACAAAAAAAAAAAACTCATAGATGGCGTTACAGGTATCGAGCGAAACATTTGAACCAGTAATCGCGAAGATGTAATGATTTTTACACCTTAATAAATTCAACGTAACTTGAATAAATCAAAAACATCTTTCTCAATATAAAATAAGGGTATTTCATAAGTTCATACTAACTCCGTCAAACGCATAACTTTCAAGCTTGCCACGGCAGTACCGTGGCATGCTTGATTATTTTTCCCATGTAACGGGTTCGATTTCCGGTTCAACCATGTAATTATTTAAATATCTATGAATGCAGTTTAAATAGTTTTTTAAATTCAAATAATGCCTTCTTTCAGTAAAATGTTCCATCTACAATATTTCAAGGTACTTCCCTCCATGTGGCATATCCGTGGGACGCCCTGTATACAGCGTGGCGCTACAATGGTGACATTAACTTAACACACATATACGTTTTCACATTTTCGTTTCATGAAAAATAATTATTTCCATTAAACGTTATTATTTACGGATTTATTTAAAATGATAGAAAATAGCATCTTAGAGCAACATGTACTTAAAGAACTGTCGGGCAGCGGTCATTTCCCGGGGTCACAGATCATAACTTCGCATCAATGAAATTAAAACGAATAATCAATACTATTAGGATAAAACAAACGCGTAGAGTAGGCGTAATTAAGGAAATTTCCTTTGTTGGCGAGCGGCGCAGGCGACGCGCCCTCTCCCTCCCACCCGCCGCGCCCGCCGCGCGCCGCACCGAACTCGAATTCTTTTTTTGCTTTTCTAGTGCTAGCCGAACCCGTGTCCTTGACGCACTTTTTCACCTACAGAAATAAAATCATTTATCACACTAGTGCGCATAATTACGTCGCGAAAAAGATTTATTTATTTTTGTGTAATTAGGATAGTAATTAGATTATGGTACTGCGATAAAGACGCTTTGATTTGTTTTCGTTTTGTTATCTAGAGGTGTTTACATCTCTTGCGATACGGACGCATTTATTTGTGCTATTAGTGCTTGTAAAAACTTGTGATCGTGATGGCAGTGATTAGTGATGACAGTTATAAATAATAGTAACAAGAGAGGGTGATATGATAAGTGTTTGACTAAGCACCTCCGCTGTAGGTACCACTTGCGCCTCTCGGTTTATTTGATAATATGCCGCCAAAGCATCGGACCGATCACGAGTAGATACAAGATGCGATGCGCGGTTCCCAGCGCGCGAATTCACGCGTTGCCGCTCCGAGTTAACGTAAGCCAGCTAGGTAAGTAATTTAATGAATGAATTTTTGCAAGTATGATCCCAATTTTAGTAACTTTTTATTATTTAGTTTGTCTGAAAATGTTTTTTTTTTCTATTTACGAATTATTTTAACATATACATTTTTTATGATTAATGGGCACTAGCCCTACCCGTGTGTTAAATTAATGTCACAATTGTAACGCCACGTTGTATACATTGACATTGATGACATTTTATATACAATGGACATGGAGTATTTACTTTGTAAAGTATTATAATATTATTTTAATTATTGTGAATGTGAGAACTATGTCGGTCATTGCTTTTTTTGTATTTTTCTCAGTTAGTTTAATCATGATCTGGGAGTTTGAGTAATTTATGCGGCCTACTCAAATGTCCTTTCTTTGGTATTTTTCGTCGAATCGTTGAGCTCCTTAAGGTCTGAGTTGAGCAGCACGATTGCTGACAATTGCGTGCACTGACTGGACAGGTCCACACAACCTGTGTGGCTCTTTCCTCAAAATAGCTATTCAGACCGATCTATGTACAGACGCCAGCACATCAAGCTACTACAATCTGTCAAATTTCTTTAATAGATTTTCAACTTTATCGCTAAAGCATTAAGGTTCAAGGTTGATTGGGAAAATTTGACAGTTTCGGGTAGCTTGACCTGCTGGCGTCTGTACATAGTCTTTACATGATCTGACCATGATTTTGTCTGGACTTTAAAAAACAGTTTCGGCCTTTCTTCTCAGAGTAGTCAGATAGGTAACGCCGCACTCATCTAGTTTAAAAAAAAATGACGTGTAGAAGTGTTTATTCAAACCTACTTACAGAAATAAATCATTTAACATAGCCTTCCAGAATAAATTCTGTAAGTGATGTTGAAAACCGCATCAACATTCGTTGCTTAGTTTAGAAGCAGATGCGAAAGCCACTTTAATTTATAATTATGTGTAGATATAGATAAAGAGCAGTGGTGGCCCAGTGGTAACGGCCCCGACTTACGAGTTGTGAAAAAAAATGAAAAATGAAAAATATTTTTATTTATACAAAATGCTTCATATACAATGATTTGTGTTTGGAGCCTCCTTTTAGGCAAACAATGCCTGTGTTAGGAGACTCCGCTCCTCCATATCTTTGATATATTTGTTACATATTAATATGACAGCAGAATTGTTATTTCTTAATCTAACATCTTGAGTATGTAACATGTATCACGTGAAGCGTGGTGTGCTTTAGTTAGACGTGGCAGTTGTAGGTCGTGAGTTCGAACCCAGACGCTTTACTTTGTGTAAATAATTTCGTCAATCAATAATTTTCTCAAACCTGTTAAGGAATACATCGTGAGGAAACTGGCATGTCCTAGAACAAAACATTCGAAGACATGTAACATCTACCAACCCCCACTGGGCCCGCGTGGTGGATTATAGCCCATTCCCTCTCACAGAGAGAAGGGTTATGTCCCAGCAATGGGAACATTATAGGCTGATTATGCATAGATATAGACAATAGTCAGACTTTTGCTCCCCAGAGCTGAACATAGGCATCCATACATGTATTTGATGCTGATTTCTTTGGAGTCCATCGCTGGAAGCAAGCTTCCTGGTAGTGTAAAGCAAAAATACATTTTATCACTTACACGACACCCTAAAACGCACTTGATTTTCATCTCTTCTCGTGGCTTCACGAGCTAATAGGGTTTATATGTCATGGGAAACAGATGCTGACGGTACTCGTAGAGCTTCTTCGTTTGCATCATAAAATCTAAAATAAAAACGAAACTAGAATATTTTTATCTATTTTGCGCCTCTATTTTGGACTTATATTAAAATTATTCTTGAAATAAATAATAGTGTAACATTTTCAGAATTCGGTGAAGGAGATATATGCACGCAAGTAGAGCCAGGAATGAGTATGGTGTGCGAGAAGGACGGCACGAATTGCCATCTCACTAACATACAGTGCTATGGCAGTCACGAACGTCGTAAGTTATTCATCAATATTTACTTATTATAGTAGATACATAAATATTAAAGGGGCTTGTGGTTAAGCAAAAACAGCCGCACGGGTTGATCGATCAGGTTAAGCTAAGCTTGCATAACCATCTTTACATACCAAGACTCCTCCGTGCCTCGGAAAGCACTTTAAACCGTTAGTCGCGGCTGACATTCGTGGAGCTTTGACAATCGTTACTGGTAGTCAGAAGCCCGAAAGTGACAACTAGTCTTACTAAGGGGTATCGTATTACCCAGTAACTGGGTTGTGGAGGTCAGATAGGCAGTCGCTCCATGTAAAATACTGGTATTCAGCTGTATGCGGTTAGACTGGAAGCCTACTCCATCATAGTTGTGAAAAGGCTTAGCAAATGAAGAGTAGATAAATAATGTGCAATCTTATTGTATGTCAACTTTATATGCTGGTCCCGGGTTCGATCCCCGGACAAGTCAAACATTTGTGTGCATGAACATGTCTGTTTGACCTGTGTCTGGGTGTGTATATGTATATAAGTATGTATATCAGTCATCAGGTTACCGTAGTACAGGCTCTGCCTAGTTCCGGGACCTGAAGACCTTGTGTGGATGTTGTCTCATATTATTATTATTAGCAAGGTTAAATGACTGTTGTATTCAATAAAATTGTCCACTAACAAATACTAAAACGAATCATACTGTGTTTCTTTTTCCTTATTTTTCTAAATGTATTAAGCAATCACTGAAGTGGCGTTCTCACAAGGCTATTGAAATCGGGTCCGCTGAGAATAATTTCTAAATTGATTAGAAATCGAATCATGAGAACACGCCTTCAATAAAAATTTTGCACCTTTTGTTCGCATGCCTTTTAAATTGTACTTGATCAACTAAGTTCTGTCTGACTCGCCTCATGAGAACGTTACCGCAACTCGCCTTTCAACTAACACTCGCCTTTACCGTACCTAACATATTCCTTCCTAATTGTCACAGCAAGCAGCACTTTAGTCAGAATGCTTGAACTAAAAGACGATAATATCCAGGGTGCGGCGGTTGAAGACATGAATGACGGAATTTTTGACCGATTTACAAAGGAAATGCCGAAGGATCGTACCGATAAGGCGGCACATTTGAAAAACTTTGAAGCTATGATGAAGACCGTTGGCAAAGAGTTGAAGGGTTGCGGCGATAGGGGATGTGACAGTAATTTTTATTTATTTATTTATGAAAATTCTAAATCGGTATTCAAGGGTCATTATTTTGACAGTGTATGAAACACCAAACTTCGAATCACTCCGACGAGAGAAGGTAATATCATACGTAGTTTAATATCTGAAATATAATTGACTCTTTGCTGCAAAAACAAAGGTAAAATAAATTCAACGGCGCAGAAAACCAGTTCTGATGTCAAATGATCTAATTGCCAAGGAATGTGTGAGCAATATTCTCTTCAGTCTTTGCTAGTTTATTGAGGGCCCGATCACTTAAAATAAAGAATGTACGGCAGCCATTAGCAGCTCTTACTGATGTGATAGCATTATAAGATACTGTTATCATACATTTTCGTGGTCTCTCTTGTCCCTTTTGGGGAAGCAATACGACTCCATCGCGAATTAATATTGATTTACTTATATATGGGGTCAAACTAAGTTAGCTAGCGAAACTCGGCAGATGTGGTGGGTATCGATGTCTAAACATGATAAAACAAAAAAAAAAAAACGATTAGTTTTTTCATTTGTTATAGTTTTTTCACGACCGTAGGTAGTGTGGTTACTCGAAATTTTTTTTGTTGTGTAAACTAGGCTGACATGAAAAGTATTGATATCAAAACAAGATAAAAACAAAAAAAAGTACGATTTTCTCAACTCATACTTCAAGTAACTACACCACCAGCGGTCACCGACCACAAAAAAATATAAACAATTGTTTTTATTTTTATTTTTATGTATCGATACCCATGACCTCTGCGGAGTTTTGCTAGCTAATTTAATTTGACCCTTTATAGTGTTTGTAATATATTTGTATGTTGTCAAGGTATTCAGCCCGAAGACTTAGCGCTAACAGAAGAGGATTGCACTTATCAGCATTTAGAACTAGGATATTGGCTGCACATCATTAGTTTTAGAGAGTTACTTTCTGATGCAGATTTAAAGTAAGTTACTTTTCATTGATATACTGTTAGTCTGAGCAGTGGTGGCTCAGTGGTAGCGGCCGCAACTTACGTGTTGTAGGTTCGAACCTAGACAGGCAAAGCGCCTGTCTAGGTTCGTGTAAATTATTTCATCACCAGTGCTCTCAAAACGGTGAAGGAAAACATCGTGAGGAAACCGTCTTAGAACCAAAAAAAAAAAACCAAGACATAATTTGACATCTATCAACCCGCACTGGGCCCGCGTGGTGGATTACGGCCCACTCCCTCTCACAGAGAGGAGGCCTGTGTCCCAGCAGTGGGAACATTATAGGCTGATTATGCTATGCTTATGCTTATACTGCTTTATTCTAGCATTGGATATTAAGCTCCAATTGATAAGGCAGTTTAGCAGTGAAGCTAAAACAAACTAAGAGAAGTTAAAAAAAAACGCAATTCAAAGATTTGTCAAATTATATTCATGTCCAGTGATCTGAAAGCCAAGTCTCGTACTTAAAAAACGTTCAAATTCAAGTCGCAATTTCATTTCAGCGACAACCAATGTCAAAATCTTGTCAAAAATTTATGTAAATTGATTGTATTTTTTTTTGACTGAGATTAGAATACGAACGTTCTGAAAAATACGTGAATTGCCCCTCTGATTGACTGTTGATAGTTCAGTGAACCAATATCACTTGGCATGCATTTGAAAATTGGTTAGGTAATTTTGGTGTTGATTTAGATTGCTGTAATATCCGCCAAGGCTCAAACTCAAACTCGAAGCATACACCATTTTTTGACTCATTACCTTTTGAATTGTCAAGGGGTGGGTCAGTCAGAAAGTTAAAGCTAGTTGCTCGTTCCAAAACGTAGATCTCAATAGAGAAGAACGGGCAAGAAACACCTTGCGACACTCTTTTAAATAAAGATATAACAAAACCCTTGTAAAGCTGTACACTTCAATAGATTCCTTATTCCCAGATTACCATCCGAAATCATCTCAATGACACCAACAAATAATAAGAAGGTTCCAGACTGCCGTTTGAATGTCGAGCCGTCAAAGGATTTCTTTCTTGAGCGCTTCAATAAGGTTGACATCGAAGGTTGGGAGCCTGTGCTCAGTATGATGCATCAGTTTGCAGAGGTGTTTAACTACTACGATTATGTTGTTCTGGGAGCGAAAATAGCAAGATATGTGGAGTTGGTAAGTTTGGAGTTTTAAATAAAAATGCATAGATTTGTGGTAGAGTTTATTTCGCTGTGCACATCATTTTGGCAATTGGTAACATGTTGATAGATTCTCGTTGTGTAATATTACACAAAATAATCAATGAATATTGGGAGAATCTTACAAAAAGTTTGTTGTTTTATTATTTTTACTTTTACGCATTACTAGACATGGACATTATTAAATTAATTAATATTTATTTATTGGTAAATATTGGCATTTTCAAAAGTTATGTGCGCTACTTAGCCACGAAGCACAACACGATCGACGGAAAATTTTAAGAAAGCCTAGATTGTTGGGCTAGATACGAAACATCACATGCACGAGTACGGGCAAACGTTAATTGGTCTTATTGGTTACTGCTCACACGTTACGTCCGCTAGTCAAGCTGGGGTTATTCCCGCTCGGTAAAACCCTTTCGTCATCACTGTTGACGATCGGGAAAAAAAAGTTTCGTTCGTTCAGTGTTGACGAACGCTACTTATTATTTCGGGTAATTCCCGTTCGGTAACACCTTTCGTTCCTGTCGCCAACACTGTTGACGATCGGGAAAAAAAAGTTTCGTTCGTTCGCAGTGTCCATGAATGCTGGTTTTTATTTTTAAAATATGGAAATAAAAATAAAATATGTCATGGATTTTTAAAATGTTTTAATGGATTATGTTAGATCTTTTAAAACACAATTAACTAGAAAATAAAAAAATGGCCTTATCATGTGCATAATAACCATTTTACACTTTGATAAGTAATAAAATTGTGACACTGATTTAACATAATCAAATATAGTTGAGAAAGTGACTAATGAAAACTAAGTACACTATTATGTATCACAGATAATCATCTAATTTACACTAATTAAATAACGAAACTATAACCATAAACCTTAATATTTTATATTAAGTACCTAAAATTAAAATAAACCTAATTAAAAACAGTAAAAATAAAATATTTCAGATAATCAAGTAAATAAAGAATTTTGTACCACAGATAATCAACTATTTTACAATAATAATTAAAGCGTTGTAAATACCTAAGTTTTAATTAAAATAAATATATAATAATATAATTATTATTATTATACAGGGTGTCCAAGAACCTGGCGTCCAACTGGATTCCCACGGTGCCCCAAGTTCTAACAGTACTCAGAAAAATATTTTAAAAAATCCACCCCATGTACTTACAGAATTATACTGATTTCAAAAAAAAAAGGGGAAATGAGCACCCTGTGACATACTTTTGAATGCTGTGACTGCTAATGCTGATAATTTCGATATTTCTTGGAGGTTTTGTAATCTAGGGTATTGCTGTGTCTAAATAGAATGTAAAAATAATGTACTTATTGTACCATTTTAAAATAAAATATTATTTTAACTAAAGGTGATATGGAAAACTATTGAATTTCGCAACTTTGACCGACTGTAGTGTAAAAAAAATGTACCAAAATAGTATGGCAAGTGACGTCAAATTTTGACGCGTTTATTCCTCTTTTTAAAAAGGTATAATACTTACACATTAATTTGAAAAAAAAAATTTTTGATAATATTTTTACTCAACAACCCAATTTTTACGATGTCTTACAGAATTCTTAGAAAGAAAAATTTACGACGAATTGAATCTAACCTCTAAAGAATTACTATTGTATGCTCATAAAAATAACAACAGGCCTCTCAAAAAACAGGTTAGACCGTAAGGGACGGTATGTGCATGCATCTCACCATAGTGATTCGTTATTACAACAGGAGGGAGCAAGACAGAAACTATCTTTGCGATTTGCTGGTTCTTATTTATGGTACCCCATTATTCAGGTAAGAGTGAGGGAGAAAAAGGTTAGAGGTGCGAGTGAGATAGATAGTGACGCTATCTGGGATCGTGCTATTTAGGATAACAGTACGGTCAGTACGCGTCACTGCCTCCTGCCGTTACTACGCACCTCTCTCTTATTGTTACCATTGATCACGTACTACGATTTAAAGCTTTGTTTATTGGACTCGATTACTCTTTGTGCTCTGGACTTTGAAACGAACTCTTTACGACGACCTTTGCCTGTGTTTGGACAGTTTGTGTTTTGTGTGTGCTACCATGGCGACCTACACTCCGCAAGAATACGCAAATATGCACTACATTTATGGAGAATGTAGAGGTAATGGACGAGCTGCAGCGAGACTTTACAGAGAAAGGTATCCGAGGGCTACGCGATATCCCGACCATCGAGTTTTCATTAATGTGCACAGATCACTATGTGACGGGCGGTTCCCCAATCAAGTAGCTGGTGAAGGACGACCCGTAAATGACTTCATACGCAATGAAGTTTTAGAGGCGGTGTCGGCAAATCCAAGCATCTCTGTGCGAGGAATAGAAGCTGATACGGGGATACCGAAGAGCACAGCACACAGTATTCTCCAAAAAGAAGAATATCATCCGTACCACGTACAGCGAGTGCAAAGTCTTTTACCTCGAGACTATCCGAGCCGAGTCGCGTTTTGTGAAACAATCCTGCAAAAACATCGAGAAGACGAAAACTTTATCGACAAAATTTTGTGGTCAGATGAATCAACATTTAAGAAGGATGGCTACATGAACCTACACAACTTGCACGAGTGGCATGTGGAAAATCCGCACTTGATGCGAGAAGATAGATCCCAGTACCGGTTCAAAGTGAACATGTGGACCGGTATTCTCTGTGGGAATATTATTGGTCCATTTGAGATGCCCGAGAATTTGACTGGCGAATCATATTTAAATTTTCTTCAAAATGATTTGCCAAACTTACTAGAAGAGACCCCACCAGATATGTGGTTCCAACACGACGGCTGTCCAGCACATTTTCGCGTATCCGTTAGAGAGTTTTTGGACGAGCAATACCCGAACAGGTGGATTGGGCGATCAGGAACAATCCCGTGGCCAGCCCGCTCACCTGACTTAAATCCGCTGGATTTTTTTTTCTGGGGAACTATGAAGGAGCTCGTTTATGCGAAGCCCATTAATGACATCGCTGACCTTCGTGAGAAGATAACACAAGCAGTGCAGGTGATACGTCAAAAAAGTTACTCGCGAAACATAAAGCGGTCCTTTTTAAGGAGAGTGAGAGCTTGTATTGCCGCGGGTGGTCAACATTTTGAACATTTATTGTAATAAAATATCTTTAAACTAACATTCTTTGCTTTTATTCTACTGGGAACCCATCTACCTGTGTGTATTTCCTTCTTGCTCACTCTTGGAACCGAAGTAAATAATAGTAGTAACATAACAGTTTCTAAGATAAGAAAGGGTCCGACAGTTACCGTTAGTAGGTAGGCACTTCGTAAAAATTGGGTTGTTGAGTAAAAATATTATCAAATTTTTTTTTTTCAAATTAATGTGTAAGTATTATACCTTTTTAAAAAGAGGAATAAACGCGTCAAAATTTGACGTCACTTGCCATACTATTTTGGTACATTTTTTTTACACTACAGTCGGTCAAAGTTGCGAAATTCAATAGTTTTCCATATCACCTTTAGTTAAAATAATATTTTATTTTAAAATGGTACAATAAGTACATTATTTTTACATTCTATTTAGACACAGCAATACCCTAGATTACAAAACCTCCAAGAAATATCGAAATTATCAGCATTAGCAGTCACAGCATTCAAAAGTATGTCACAGGGTGCTCATTTCCCCTTTTTTTTTGAAATCAGTATAATTCTGTAAGTACATGGGGTGGATTTTTTAAAATATTTTTCTGAGTACTGTTAGAACTTGGGGCATCGTGGGAATCCAGTTGGACGCCAGGTTCTTGGACACCCTGTATAGGTATTTATTTTAATTAAAGCGTTGTAAATACCTAAGCATTTATATCACAGATAATCACATGTTTTCAATAATTTACATAATAATTTGTTGTCCTATAAAAGTAACTTTCAGATTCTCAGAGACACAACTCGTTACACATAGGTACTCAATTATATCACATAGGTACTCAAAGTTATGACTTCTATTCAATAATATTGTAAACAAAATCATTGCTTCTATGACTTAGCCTACGTATAACATAGACAGCCCTATATAATTCACCTCAAGAGTTATAATCAGCAGCATAGTTTTTTTTTAAATTAACTTCGCAACATTTCAAGGAAATGTCCAACTGTCAAATCACCATGTATTAACTCTATTTGAGCGTCCTGTATAAATTCGTCTTTTGATCTTATATTTTTCAATTCTTTTCGTCACTGGCGTCTCAGTATGCCTTTGACGATTTCGTACTGAATAAAAAGCAGCGTCTTCATACAAACAGTGCAGTAAATGCAACAAATTAGGTCCTTTTTTTACCTACAGTACAGTTTAACTTATGATGCCAAGACTCCAAAGAATTTGTAGTTCTGTGTTTCTCCCCGAATGCATTCCATATTGGTATAAATTTATCCTTTAGCCATTGTTTTTCCATATAAGCTTTAAACTTTTTACAGCTGAATCGTCATTTTCATGGCGCACGATGTAAGCCCATCCGTTCATTACTTCAGTCTTTGGTAATAAAGGAAGAACTGCGCTGAGTGCCACCAAACGTCTTTTCTTTATGTCTTTTGTATTAGTAAGACTCGATTCCCGACCTTTAGCCCAAATTGCTTTGTTAAAGTGAAAGTAACAACCCTTGAGCTCAACACAAGGGAAAACGTCAACAATGGCTTTCATGGCTGCTCTCTCGTAGTCTGTTTTGAATTTTTTCGGACTCCATTTTGGAATTTCCGCTTTTATCAACATAAATAATATTTTTTAAGATTCAGTCGTACGGTTACTCATGAGAGCGTACACCAGTGGCATTAAATTTGTGTGGTTTGCCGTACTTCCAATATCCCCATGAATATACTATTCAAAAAAGCTGGTCAAAAGGAGGAGAGCAACTTTTAAAAGTGCCATCTGCGTAAATCTTCTAGTTGACATATGATCTCCCTTGCTGTTTCTGTACAAAATACAATGATTCTTGTGTTGCCGTACGTATAGTCAGCCAAAAGAAAATCTCGGTAATCCGGTGGCACTTGTACTTCTTCTACAGTTTTACATTGTATTTTTGGCAATTTTGCTGCAGAATTTCTGTATCTATACAGTGAACTCTTTACGCTACTAAATGTTGGTAAATTGCTTAGTAGCTCTGCATTTGCATCTTTTAAACATGCGACTTCGGCGTTATATGTTTTTGGTATGCTTGGAAACGTTGGTGCAATAAATTTTTGTTTTAGATTATAAATCGATGCGTCAATTTCATTTTTCTCAAAGTTAGGTGTACATTTATGAAGCGTTTCTTCTATGATTTGGTCGTTCTAAAACAAAATATATAAATAGATTAATAAATTTAATTATAAAATAAAAATGAAATGAAATTAATAAAATGTTAAAATTGATTGATTTTTATCATTCAAACTTCGTTTTATACCTTATCAATATTATGACTACTACTACTTATTACTAGTTAACTACTCGTTTCTACTACATTTATCTTATTTATCCGACAATGTAAACAAACATAACATATGTTTTTATATAAAAAAGCTAATAAAATCTGGAAACTGAATTATGCATTACAATTAAGCCATAACTTAAAAATAAACACAAACGTTTTGCATATTTTCAAACACAGCATAATTTAAAAAAAGAGTGGGTAGGTAGGTATGTCAAAATATGTTGATATTTTTGGTTATCGTATTTTAAACAATGCCAAGCCAAGAAATGCCACACCAGGCTAGGCAATCATTCATAACATCATACAAATCATTGTGAAAAAAAGCGATAATAGGACTTTTATAAAGCTAAAGTGAGTTTAGACGTTTACGTAAAATGCTATGGTAATTCACTTACCTTAATTCTCAAAACTCCACTGCACTTTAATTTACGTTGAGAGCAACTCCAAATAACTAAACCAATTATATGCGCCCTTCTTGTGTAATATTGGCGACCGCCATGTAGTAAAACAGTCCCATGTTTTCTTTTTATACGCACTAACACGGATTTTCCACTGGAACTACCTGCTAAATCTTGTTCCGACATGTCCGAATTTAGAACTAATAATGTACTGTATGTACGATGCATAAATCAGGATTAGCTACCCAAAATGAACGTTACTTATTATTGCAGTGCTCTGATTGGCTAATTCAAGGTCATGGTGGATAACGTACTAGAATAGGCAGGTCGGGGGTAGTGTGCGAATCTATTGCAAGAAAATATTGAAGAAAATATTGTGCGAATATATTAAGTTTGCAATCTAGTCTAACTTAAATTCTACAAATGGAACAACATCCAACATTTTTTTATCAATTAAACTAGACTTTCGTCGTAATTAAACATTTTAAAAATCCATGACATGTTTTATTTTTATTTCCATATTTAAAAAATAAAAACCAGCATTCATGGACACTGCGAACGAACGAAACTTTTTTTCCCCGATCGTCAACAGTGTTGACGACAGGAACGAAAGGTGTTACCGAACGGGAATTACCCGAAATAATAAGTAGCGTTCGTCAACACTGTGAACGAACGAAACTTTTTTTTCCCGATTGTCAACAGTGTTGACGAAAGGGTGTTACCGAGCGGGAATAACCCTCAAGCTGAACTTTGGGTCTTCGGTCCTTATTACAAGCCATTGCAACAACATCATCGCTGATGATAATCTAATGTATCATCTCACATAAAACCGCGCCTTCCACAGCGTTTGTCTGAATGACGTGTAACCTATATTTTACACATTTATTAGATGTGTTTTTTTTATTGATGTAATCTTGTCGTGTTATATCCAGTACCCGGAGTGCTGGGCCGGCGCCGCGATAGCGGGCTGGTGGTGCGGCGCGGGCGGGCGCGGCGCGTGCGCGGCGCGCTGCCTGGCGGCGGCGCACGCGCGCACGCCGCCCGCGCACGCGCCGCACGCCGCGCGCGCGCTTACTGCGCTACTGCACATGTATGTTGGGCTTCTGTAATGTTAATAGATACGTTGCGTTAGGTACAGTCTGTCAAGAAAGTCATGAAAAAAAAGGGAGGGCGCCACCATAATTTATATGGTATCCCTGCAAATTTCGACTGAAAGGTTTTGATACTCGCTTTTTTTTTCAATAGTTGACAATTATTCATTTATTATTATGGTCCCTTTACTGTCATGTGTATTATCTGACAGATCTATCTGACACTCAGGGAGCAAAAAAAAAAGTTTTGGCTTTAATTGGTAATGGTGAACAACACTCTGACCATCAAATCTTTGTCCATTCCAAGGTTGCCTGGAAGAGATCGCAGAAAGCGATAAGGCCGCCCATTGTATATTAAGTAGTGTTCAGTTTAATTTTTGTTGTTATGTTTTTTGTGGTGTACAATAAAGAATATTTAAATAAATAACACTGATGCCTAATGGTTATGTATTCTGTAGTTTGTTTGTGATGTTTATTACCTGATTTTATTAAAATTTGTTTTGAGTCTTGTTTTCGTCCTGTCAGCTACTGACATTATCTACCACAAAGTGCAAAATTCGATGGTTTGCCTCTCTGCGCTGCCGTTTCAACATGACGCTAGTGGAATATCAATATCAACACAATTGCCAAAAAAAAAATGCGAGTTTATTAGATAATTCTTTATTAATCCGAATCCAAATCTGCATAATTCGAAATAAATCCAAACTCCTGCATAATTATATTGGTCCACTTCTGACTCTTCAGATTCACTTGAATGACAATTTACCTCCATTCTTCATGCCTTCGTCCACTATGCGCCGAATTGTGCTTTCAGAAACACCTGAAATCAATAAAGATATGTTAATTAACAAATACCTTTTCCTTATACACATCTAAATAAATAACACAAAAGGATCAAAACCGTCGAGTGGTAGTATAATAAATCGTAGGTAAATTTCATAACCTCAACGAAATATAAACAATGATAAAAATAGATAAATTATACTTAAAAACAGAACATTGTCAAGAGATTATATTTCCTTTATTGTGTTTAACATTAAAATACATTTACGTACCGGTTAACTTTGCTGTTCGACCGTAAACATCGTCTTTACTCGTCCCAGCTTGAAATTCGGCCATACACTCTTGAAAAACTGTAAATATAATTTATCTCGCACCGCTCTTATAAACATTCCGATTCATTTTTGATCTCTATACGGTAACACGATTAAAAAAACTCGAAATAGCACAATAATAATTAGCACAATAATTTATTTATAATATGTATGTATTTACGAAAAAAAAAATGTATTTAAGTAGTGTATCAACCATCGGATGGCTAATTCCCGTAATTAAAAACGTTCAAAATCAAGTCGCAGTCTCATCTCAGCGACAGTCAAATGTCAAAAATGTAGGTAAACGCTATACAATTTTTGACAGATTGAGACTGAGATTAGAATGCGAACGTTCTTAAAAATACGAGAATTGGCCCTCTGGTATCCATAACACAAGCCTTAATTAAGTGCTTAACTTGGAACTAGATGGTGCTGTGTGCAATGTCAGACAATATTTATTTTATTTTTTATTTTAATAATAAAGAATATCAACCACAAAGCTACGATGTGACAGCTGAGGTACTCAGTATGACAATTATTCAGTGTTGCCAGTATTAGGAAAAACAGTAGTTCCCAAAACATTCTTTTCATGACTTTCTTGACAGACTATAGTGACGGATACTTATACCAACAATGATTTTAAAGAACATCGAACTGCCAAGATGTTTATATCTTTGGGCGACTGATATTTCTAGCTGTTCCCACAAATAGTCACAACAATATCAGTTAATAGAAAAAAAAAAACAAAACAATGAGCACTATTAAACACCGTAACATTTTGATCGTTTTAACCCTGGGAGTCATTATGAACAAGTTTTGCTATGGATCCAACCCTGAAATGGTGAAAAAAAAAAAACTGCTGATCCATACTTTTATGGTCGCATAACTCGACAACTCGACATAATGTATGCATCAGTTGATTATTTTTCGCTATTTCATGGTTGGTCCCTTAATAAAAGTTTTTATAATTATGAGGACAATGACCATTTTTTAGGAGACTATTATATTAATTATATAATGAGGATAAACCAGCAGTATGTTTTAACATAATAACTCTACATGTTCTATTTACAGACAAAACAAGATAAAAGACGCTAAAGAAATTGCCTACCTCGCGTTCTACACGAAACCGAAGAGTCGAATAGAATCCTTCCTTGTCGCAGTGTCTCATACATACTTGGTAAGTAAAAATGTTATTAAAAAGACAATAACTACTGCTTTTTTGTGCTTCTCAGAATTGGACAGTGCGAGTGTTTCTAAACTATGCAATGACCAATCTGGCCGATGTAAAATTCCCCCTTAGGGCGGATTACACCAATCAAACGTCAGAGCTGTCAGTGTCAATATTCCCCAACAATGATGACACTGACAGCTCTTGAACGCGGTTTAGATGTGCTGATCGCGTTCAGTTTCATTGGTGAAATTGGCACTTAGTCCACTAGGCTGAATACTGATATGTTTAATGTGATACTCGAACGTAGGATGAAAGACTTACATAATATTTATGAAGACTTCGATGTCTAAAGCTTGAACTTAGCTTTTCAGTATCCCCTCTTAGCAGCGTATTCTTGAACTTCTTACTTCTATCTGCGTTCTTATCGCGCCGGCCCTCTCCATCTCCGCATATAGGTACGGCTATCCTGGAATCAGCGTACAAAAATCTGTTTCATTTTCACTGCAAGAGTACTTTAGAACCTTCATCGACAAAATTAATATTTTTTAACATGTACAAATTATTTAAATTTCGTTATCTGGTACACGATGGCTAAATGGAAGAATATTAGTTATGGTTTGTCCATTTTATGGAAAAAGAATCCCTGTTTGTGTACTATAAGTGTTCTTACAAAAAAAATATTATTTGCAGTCTGAATACGAGCCAGCAGTATGGATGTACCGATATTCTCTAACCTTTGACGAGAAATTCCTCCCGGCCAAGGCGTGCCTCCACGCCACCATGTGTCTCATGCTGTTCGGCGACGCGGCTAAGGCGAAAACTCAAGAAAACTGAATCAAACACGACAATAATGATTATATACCGAGTTTACCAATATTTGTATGACTGAAGCTTCGCCAAACGATCAATTGTCTTTGGAAGTGGTACTAGCGGTTTTAGCTTGAGTAAAAAAAAAAAGTTTAACCAGTATTTGATGCCAGATCTGTTATAACTCGACTAGGGTCTGCATACTCAGGACTTTAAAGATATCTCTCGTGCTCTTATTTTGTTACGGCATTTCATCGCATAGGTTGTAAGATGGGATATTTATGGCGATACCAACTCGCGGCTTTGTCAACGGAAGAATAGACAAAATGACAGATTGTTGACAGATTTCAAATTTTTTTTTTTACTATCTTGTCATTTTATTTATTCTTCCGTTGACAAAACCCGTTTCTATGGTGGTCATGCTACGCGTGCTGTTCGATTAAAATATTGATCTTAATATCCAACCTTTTAATTTCAGGCCGGTATTTTACACGAAGAAATCGACGCATGATTTCTTTAGTTTCTTATCAAAACAAACTAAAACCGCTAGTCTAGTTTAGACCTAACTTATTATTGTAGTATGATTATGACATCGATTTAACTTAATAGCATAAGCAGTAATCCATATACCTTATTTATGTCTCTTCACTTTGCAGACTCGATCTGATTGAACAAATAATATTATTAGTAGAAGAACTTATGTGTATAATAATCATTAATATAAAAAAAAATACCAGTTTACCCGTATACCTACATTAGAAGTATCGTAAAGACGTTGTTTAGCAGAAAATGATTGTCAAATAATAATCAATAGTTTAAATTTCATTTGTTAAAAGTTTTGGTTAAACTTTTCATTGGCTGGTTGTGTCCCTTTTTTGGGTGCATAGCCGTTGTCTTTACTGCCCAGCTTGTGCGAGTAGCCACAGGGCAGTGCGGCCAACGAAATGTGGCTAAGGTCGCAAGGACAACGGGAATGTAAGTATTTTTATGCTTTGGTCGACATCATGACATACAAGGTGTTGTTTTGCATCCTCGTCAAATTCGAGGAGGTAACTATGCTAATGATTCTCGACACGAATCAATAATAACTTAAGTAGGTATTTATTTTTATTTTTTGTATTTTTCGGAAATCGGCATGTGTAGGGCCCGTGTGATACCGCCCTGTAACTGCGCTGTAACTGTAACGCATGCACACAGCGACATAGTCGTACGACACTGCCTACCGCATACACAACGGGGCGATTTTCTTCTTTGAAAGTGGAGTATTCTGAAATACTGTCAAACTTAAATACCTAAAAAAAACAAGTATGTATTAATTATTGAGCAGGATCGTAATTTTATTTGATTATTTATGTCTTTCATAACAGCCTCCTGAAATTTGACGAGGATGCAAAACAACACGTTGTATTTTTTGGTAACAGATAGTAGTGCAGGAGTCTTTTGATTTCAGATTGCGTACAAATTGTTTTCATATTTTGATTGATTAAAGTCGCCAAAAAGAGTTAGTTATTTCCTAATTGCAGCTTCAATGATGCTTAAAACAACGATGTATTCATAGGCTTAAGCCCCATAATATATTCCTAAAGTGCACCGTTAGTCAAAAATGTGTTTTATTATAATAAGTTGAACAATTTCCGCCTATAAGATCAAATGTCGAATCATTCCTTTGTTGTCGTGCGCATGTTTATACAAATGTTCCACACTAGTTTATTATGAACCGCTTTTTGGTTACTATTTAAAAACTAGTCATAGTTTCCTTTTGTTTTTGCTTAGGTATTAAGTTTTAGTAAATGTCCGTTTATACGTTTTTATTGTAAGTTCAGAAGTACGTCATTTAATTAGAGTCTTGTTAATTACATGTTACCGTGTATTTTCCTATTTTTTTTGCTGTTACATTTGATTAGATACCCAAGACTGACGGTTTTCAATTCCAATAAACTTTCTAAATAGCATTTACGTGTTTCATTTCTCAAAAAAAATCTTTTGTTGGCACGAGCCAGTTAGACGCGGAAGTCGCATGGGTGGTCAAAAGATGCCCCAAAAGTTCCTAGTGTACACCAAACCTTATACTACTGAATCGTCAGACTCCTAAAGTAGGTCCACCACACCAGGTAAACCAAAACGCAACCCTAGCTTGACACTTGTCAATAGTCGACTTTTCAGCAGCTATTCGTAATTTATTCATACTCCGATACGTTTCTGCGCAATAAAAACTTTTATACAGCAAAAAAGCAACAGACTTCCAAAAAAAAAACACTACAAAGTAAAAAATAACTTTAATTTCGGAAGTCGGTGTCTTTGGATCTGATTTTAGTATTTTCCAAAAGTTTTTAATTTTTTAAATTTTTGGTTATAGTACCTACCAATTCGAAAGAGATCGTCTTACAGGTTCACGTCCGTCTGAAAAAAAAAAAAATATTGTTGATAATGGCTGGGTACCGATTACTCCTACTGTTGCAACATTTCAGGCAACAAAAGGATACGGAGATGTCGAGCGCCGAATGTTACCTTTGATTTTAAGTTGAGCAGTTACGGTTCACAAGTTACAGGGAACTACACTAGAAAAACCTGATAAAGATATAGGCAAGAAAAAATTCGCTAAAGGACAGGTGTATGTTGGCTCAGAGTCGTGTTAAAACCTTGGAACGAATATCGTTGTCTGACTTAGATTCAAACAAATTATTGAGTAGGCCACACGACGAAAGAGCATTGCTAGAGATTAGGTACGTGATTACGCAACTTAAATTCAGTGTCAAATTGACGCATAAGTATGCCTAGTAGGTAGTGCTATGTAAAACTTCAATCTTAATTAGGTATTATTTTTGTACGAACTGAACATTTTAGCACATTGAACCGTATAAAGTAAGCCCAACAAAAGGTAACTGCTGTAAATCTTTGAGGAATTCCCTCGACTGTCTATGGTCTCCATTATTATCTGTAATGGCACTTATATCCCGTATGGGTGTAAAGTTCTCATCCATACAAATTAATCAAGCCCAAACACAAGGTAATTGCTGTAAATCGTTGAGGAGTTCCCTCGACTGTCTTTCGGCTCCATCATCAGATTGACTCTAGACCGCACTACTATTTAATCAATTAAATAGTAGTGCTTTAAAATACATAATGAAAAAAATTAACAAACGTACTAGTCGCCACTACGATTTTCGAAGGTTCCCCTCGATTTCTCTGGGATGCCATAATCAGATCGTGGTTTCCTTTCCAGGGTACCACCCTTGAGATATCTCCTTTCCAACAAAAAAAGAATCATCAAAATCGGTTCATAAACGACGAAGTTATCCGCGAACACACATAAAAAAAATATTGTCGAATTAAGAAACCTCCTCCTTTTTGAAGTCGGTTAAAAACGACGTGCGAGTTACCTGCTGATGTTAATTACAATAGGTTACCAACGGTGACTAGTACAACTACCTAGTTAGTAGCTATAACAGGGATTACCTTCCTATTAGTAACGATTTCACACGTTTTGTAGTTCGGTGGTATGATTAAGGACGGCAGCCGGCAATCCTATGAGAGATAACAAAGATAAAAAGAGAACAAAAAAATAAATCAAACCGAGGACATGGTTCCCTGGTTATTGGCACACATGTTTGTTAGCACAAATATTTACACACATTAAAAATAGGTGAAGAACACTGAAGGTATGATTCTGATGATGGGTGCAGACAGTATAACCGAAAGTGCGCAAGCGACGCACGGTACTTGTTTGTACGTAGATATTTATGTAGATGAGCAGCATAATCAGGGTATAGGTAACGTTCCTCTGATTACAGCCTCCAATCTGTAAGAGGGAGTAGGCCATAATCCACCATGCGCGGGCCCAGTTGGTGGATGTCACTTGTCTTAGATTTTTTTGGTTTTAGGACATGCCGATTTCCTGACGATCTTCTCTTTCATTGTTTTGAGAGCAGTGGTGATGAAATAAATTGCACAAAGAAAAGTGTCTGCCTCGGTTTGATGGTACCCACAGCCAACGACACGTAAGTCGGGGCCGTTACCACTGAGCCGCCCAGCGCTCAGGATATATTTCAGCAACTTAAAGGATTTATACAATCACTTCCGTATGCCACCGCCATTGGAATCATACCTTAACACATCTGGGTTTCTAGCCACAAATATTACAATGGGATACACACACAAGTTAAAAATGACAATAAAAAATGTTCCTTGTCGGGGCGCCGGCGCAGACCGTAGAATGTGAAGCTCCGACAACAACTATTAGAACACGCACAAGAGTATACTCGGGTTACTAGTCCTGTGCAGTGCCCAATAGTTGTCAAGGGCTTCAGGCTTTCGATGTATTCTTATGTGCTGACATAAGCTGGAAAAAAAATTTGTTAAGAATAACATAAATAAAAGAAATGTTTGTTAAAGAGAACACTGACACTCAGTGAAGAAAGCATTCGTGAATGAGGAAACTTAATATAGTTTCGACATTAAAAGGTTCAGTGTCGAGTTGAGAAAGTCGATTGAATGAATTAAAAAAAGCGTTATAAAATTGTAATTTTTCGAAAAAATATGTCAAAGAATGACAGTTGTCTTAGAATAATAACTGCTTTAGTTATTATTCTAAGACAGTTGTGATTTGGATAAACGAACAATTTAAGTTGTTCGTAGGTACTAGTCCGGTACGTATCAGGTGATATAGCAACTTTTATACCTAATAGGCATGTGTAATCTTGAAATCTGGACAAAATAAGGCAATGAAAGGTAGGTATTAGTATTTTTTTAAAATTTAATGCAATCAACTGCAGGCTTTCAATGAAAGCCTTCTCAAACATTTGAAAATCAGAACAAACGCGTAGACACGGCGTAGCACCACGTGCTACGCCGTAGGCCGTAGCATAGAGAGTTGTGCGTGCTTTTTTTGCCCGAATACTCTCAACTTCTGTAATCGGCTTTATCAGGGATTGGTACCAGATAACATTTTTGTATTAATTTAAGTTCTGCATTAAATGTTCCATATTATTCCCCATGTTAAAATTGCCTACATCTGCGTCCGAAAGTTCAAGACAAATAATCTACATTTAATAGTACTTATTATATTTTTCTAAACTCGACAGTGAATTCCTTTCTAAATAATAATAAAGTACTCACCACAGTTCTTACAGAAATCAGTTTGCAACAAAATTTATGCTTGTGTGAAGATGCGTTTTAAAACGAATTTGAATATTTTATGTACCACGGAATGGTTAAGTTATGAATACTGTTAAAGTAATAAAAGATTCTTTTATCAAACTACTAAGCTGCAAATTGGAACAAAAATATTTTGTAAAGCCGAATACATGCTAAAATAGAAGCAACATGCAAGTTTATTTATAGTAACGTCAAAATGGCTACGTGATGAGCGATGATTTGCAACATGAACCCTTTTCAGTCCAGCCCAGGCATAGAACGATACGTACTTTAGGAAGGTTTTCATATTTTTCCTAGAATTACTAACAAACCATAGCTGTCACATATCGAAAAATAACTAAATAGATTACCCTTGCACTATCCGTTGTAAATTGATGGATTGATTGTGACTACAAATACTAGAATAGCCCACTGAAAACATTTGTAGACTCTGAAAGAATAGTAACACATTCTAGGATCCACGAGACGCGATTGATTCGGATGGATCTGGGATCTTCTATTTTTACCTGGTATACAAATAACTTTAATTTGCGCATAACCGATCAAATAAATGTGTAAGAAACTTTAATGTATGAGAATGCAAGTATGCCCATCTCTAGGATTAAATCTAAGATAATATAATCATTTATTTGCTCAAACATACAAAACTAATTGTCAGCACGCAAGAGATGTTAAAAGTAATGATAATCAAAAACGGTTTTTTCCAGAAATACCCACTAGTTAAATAAACTCAGCCTACTGGGGATTTTAGGAAAAATAAGTAACAATCCCCACCAGGCGTTGTTGTTTCTAAATTATTAAACAAAACATGCGCTAATCAATACGTTTTTATTAGATAAGTTTTAGTACCTAATTATGACAATTCAATGCAATGACGTCCGTTTCGGAAATATATAGTAATAGTAGATTGTTGCATCGAGCGCAAAGTGAGTAAAATAACACGAGTGCATTAATTACTCACTTTAGCAAGGGGCGTAATCTACTTTTCTTTCAACTACCAATCTACCTACCGTGATGAATTAATATACCCACTCAAAATAAAAACTCAAGTTTTCGCTCGATGCAACAATCTACTAACAATACGCTTAAGTCTAAAGTTAATCTTGAATATGTTAATAATATGAACTTACTTGAATAGTAATAGATGCATTAAACTTTTATTTTTACACATTCCCTTAAGTTCGCACCAATTTTATATATTTTCTTTTCCTTATGAGTGGCAACGTCGCAATTTAGTGTCATATTTCGTGGTTTTCAATTTTTATCATTTAATCGTAGCTATATTTTTAAAATCTGTTTAATTAACTTTTTAGAATTATGTGAAAACTGTGTAAAAGGTAAGAAATCGTTGCGTTTACAGTTCTATTTATATGCAAATAATACATTGGAAACTTGCAGGGCGTTATTTTCATTGTAAAATAACTGTAAGCATTACGGTTACTTACTTTTTAAACACTTTCACGTAATTCTAAAAAGTTAATTAAACAGATTTTTAAAATATAGCTCCGATTAAATGATGAAAATTGAAAACCACGAAATATGACACTAAATTGCGACGTTGCCACTCATAAGGTATAAACGCTCTTAAGACAATATTGATGTCCCGCACGAACAAGCATTTTACTGTTTTGTTTATGTATGTAATCAAACATAGAACTAGAAGAACTTTCTCCCATTATGATTAATTTACATTTACATATTACGCTCAGGAGACGATTGCAATTCACCAACGTAATAACTGATTTCCCACATATGAGTCAAGTAAATGAGGGTACTAATATTTTGTCTAACTACCTACATGCGGCTGTTAAACCAGCAATATAAAATTATCAGTAGAACTATGCATTAAAATCTATTCTCCTTCTTTTTAGATGTGTATATTGTTTATCTCTGGATGCATAATGCATGTTATGATAAACCAGATTTCCGGTGACTGAAGTTTTGCATTGTTTACTGTGCAAAGAATTTTGTAAAGAATCCTGAAATAATTAAAGTGTTTACGCATTTTTTGTTTAATAATTTAGAAACAACAACACCTGGTGGGGATTGTTACTTATTTTTCCAAAAATCCCCACTTTATTTAACTAGTGGGGATTTCTGAAAAACAATTAACAATCCCCACTGGTGGGGATTTGTCGGTGGGGATTTCTGGAATTAATCATAAAAACAGATCATCGCGTTTGTCATAAACAATGGCATGCAAATATGAATACAATAATTTATAATGTCACTCCGAGTCAAATTATTTTTCACTCCTCTTGCTCAAAAAGACCGTCATTGTGGCGTACCAGAGCGAAGAAAAAATAGCAATTCTTCCTTGAGGGGAAAAAGTTTTTTTTTAAATTTTTGTGTGTCAAATGACAATGAGCCTACAAAAACGAAAAAGTCTTTAGTCATAAGTAGAATAATCATGAATATAGACTCGACACACAACAGTAATCTGTTTCGTATAAAAAGAACTTCATTTTATTTTTGAAAATGGAACTAAAATCGGCGATCTCTTTGGTAGAATGCATGCAATGCGTTGCGGCTGCAGAAGAAAAAACATAAAAATTGTACATTTAATTTTTAATAAAATAAACTAGATATTTCATATTGTATTGGATTGTTTTATTTTCTCGCAATCGTAGTGAAAAGTAGAGTGTAACACACGGCGCTAAAAACCCATTAAAACTCGGTTTCTATTTACTCCCTCGCTAAAGCTCGGGAGTAAAACTACCTCGTATATAATGGGTCATTTTAGCTCCTTGTATAACAATCTACTATAAAAATTACCTGACAATTTACGAACATTAAAAATAATAAATTAGGTAAACATAATCAAAATCTAAAAATTCATTTAAATTATGGCTTCAGTCTGCTAGAAAATGTATAACTTTATTTTTGAACGCTCCCTCACTTATCTGCTTTTAGCTTTTAGGTAACCTATTATTTGGAGCCTTGCAAAATACACTTTTTCGCATAAGTGCCGGTTCTATAGAGACATAGACAAATTTGACTATTGTCACGTTTATTACGAGAAAATCGAACTACTAATATTACTATCTATACGTTTCGTAAGATGATTATGTGATAAGATGTGATGTGATATGATGGTTATGTTACATAATATCATGCCTATACAGGTGGCAGGGAAATCGATGAACAAATTGTAACCATGAATTCAGCGCATGGTTCTAGCCCCTAGCGTAGAAATTATTCGTCGGTTGTCAAACAAAAATCTGCCGTTTCGTTTCGCTGCACGGCTACTGACAAATGAGTGCACTGACTGGACAGCTCCACTCAATCTGTGTGGTTATTTCCTCTAAAGTCCATTTCAGACACCAATCTGCATGGTCTTCAAAGATTATGACCGGATTTTCATATACACATTGACATTGATGAATTTTATATATACTATGACATGAGTATTAACTTTGTAAAGTATTATAATATTATTTTAACTATTGTGAATGTGAGAACTATGTCAGTCATTCCTTTTTTGTATTTTTCTCTCTTAGTTTAATCACGATCTGGCAGTTTGAGTAATTTATGCGGCCTACTGAAATGTCCTTTCTTTGTTATTGTTCGTCGAATCGTTGAGCTCCTTAAGTTCTGAATGCGTGCACTGACTGGACAGGTCCACTCAATCTGTGTGGTTCTTTCCTTAAAATACCATTTCAGACACCGATCTACATAGTCTTCACATGATCTGACCAAGATTCTGTCTGTACTTTAAAAGAGACCGTGAACTCTGAGTTAAAAAAAAGTTAGTTAAAAAAAATATGATTGACGTGTAAAAGTGTTTATTCAAACCTACTTACAGAAATAAAATCATTTATCATAGAAAAGTGCAATAATATCTACCTACGCGGTCAACATGTATGGAAGAGCTAACTTTTTTTACCGACGGAAAATTTCAACGCTGCCGCGCTGTGGGATCAGAATCATGTACTGGATAGGTAAGATTTTGCGCGTCAATGTCCCCTGTACTCCCCAAAGCTCAGGCAGAGATGCACTACCTATCGTACACTCACATTTCGCTAGTTATTTTTAAGAAGTGTACGACTAAACGCCGACAGACACTACGCCGACAGACTGAACACCGACAAGACTTTACTTCGACGGGACTCTTCGCCGACAGGGCATAATAGAATATAGGTACATACATAATCAGATACTTACTTTGGAAATCGATTATGCGAAGTAGGTTAGGTTAGAACTGTGACCAACCGCGCGCGAGCCGAGCGAGCGTAGCAAGCGGTGCCGCGGTAGCGGCGGGCGGTACTTCCAAGTTGCTCACATAAATGTTTTCACATATACAAAATCGCCAGTAAATCAAACACAAGACCACAGACCTGTCGGCGAAGTGTCCTGTCGGCGAAGAGTCCCTTCGAAGTAAAGTCTTGTCGGTATTCAGTCTGTCGGCGTTTAGTCGTAAACTCATTTTTAAGTCCCATGTAGGTAATAGGGGACGAACCTATTGACATCAAGCGGGTACAAATCCGGGCTACATTTATTACTGTACTACCGAAGATGTTTCATAGAATTTTTAGTAGGTGCTTAGGAACAATTTGCAATATTGCAGGCGATGCAACTAGAGTAGGTACCTACCTATATCTAGGTAACCGTTCTCATGCTACGCTGTAATCTTAGCAACGATTAATATCCAATGGGCCCCATTTACAATCCATCAACGAGATAACAAATTAATTCGTTTCTAGTAGATGGTTATGGACCATCAGGAATATTATATTCAAAGGACAATATAATGAATCTCCATTACTGAACATGTACCTACGTGTCTAACATTAGTAGACTAACTAGGCTTTATGAGTTATTTAAGATCTAAGTAGGCTGCAGCATTGAGAACATAATCATATCGTTCCTACCTTTCAAATAGCCATACAGCCAACGACGTTTTACCGTCGATTAGACTCAGGTTAAAATAGTTACATATTAACTAGGAGGAGATATGTAAGTTGCAGAAGTAATTGAGAACTTTCAGTCGATGGTAGAGCTATCCAAGATTAGTGATAAAGTTTATGATATTAGGTTTATGGATTTTCCTTTGCTCAAGTTCAGTTGTCTGCGGCTTGTCATTCTGTCGCAGTCTACTTTCTTTGAAACTATTTGATTAGAAGGTACGTACCTACCTACTTAGTAGCCCTATACTAAGTTGGTTGCCGAAAAATGATTCGAAGCAGGAGTTTAAAAAAGTATTTATTATGTCGATAGGTACTTAGTAAGTAAGTAATTTCTCCTTCAACGAAAAGTGCAATAAATTATTTATAAGAATGTATGTGATAATATTTTACACAAATTTTAAACCTTTAAAAGTACGGAAGTAGAAACACTGAAGTTTGAATAACTTTTAAATTTATGTATGGATAAAAATGCTACCTATCGTGATTTTTAAATATAAGCCACAAAAAAAAAAAACACTTACCCGAATGTATTCTGCTGAAGCGAGGTATGCAGCTATATGGGCTAATATATATTATATGCACTTACCGGTAAATTAAAACAAAGTAACACTAAAAGCTCCTGACGTGTACCTAAACAAAAATTGATTTATAAAAATAAAAGTAGGTACTTATGCGTAGAAATTATAAATATTTATAAAAAACTTATGAACAAGATAACTAACAAATGCGTCCGTAAATATTTTTTTTTATATTTCCATATTTCACTATAATTGTTTGTTTTCCAAATAAAGCAGATTTTTTTTTTACACATGTTGTATACTAAAATTTTGTCTGATAAATATGTCATATTAAATTATGATTAAGTACAGATTGTTCAGATATTCACAAACAAGGAAAGTAGATAGCAAATAAAAATTGAGTTAATTTTGTTGTAACAAACACAACATGATAAAAAACACAACAGTAAATCGACGGCAGTCCCTAAAAAAGTTACAATTGGTGAAGATATTCACAAAATAAATTTTAATAAATTCTACGAAATAAAAACGATGCCTATTCTGTGCAATAAAAACAGACAAAATCCATTGAAAATAACCATGCAACAACATTTTAAAACTACACGATCAAGTGAACGATAATTTTCTGTAAACATCGTGATCTGAATAAAGTAAGTGCAATAACATTTAAAAAACAACTGATTCGTTCGGCGAATAACGTACTTACTGCTTTTCACTCACTGTGCTCAGATTAAAATATTCAAGAAAGCATTTCATGCAAGTAATTTAAAATTAATCTATTCAAATCATAAAAAACGGCCGATTTACAAAACAAAAAATTTAAACACATTAATTGATCAAAACATTTCGTTTGTAAGAGCATCTTCACACTTTTTCTTCACGTTGTCATAAATTACACATGTAAGCTTACGTATTATACATATAATACAGTTTGAACATTGAAGAGTCAATCGATACGTAAATCTTAACACCAGAACGCTACGTGAATAATTAAAGTTCCAAATAATTCGAGTTTTCTTTAGACAAATAAAAAAAAAAACACTATTTCCTAAAATAATTAATTAATGCCTAATGTCCTTCTTCGTAATTCCTGATGCGGTTTCTTCTACTTCGTAGACAATGAATAGTCCGCAATAGCCGCTGTCACACGCACAAGAGTATAGATTTAACTAATCTTGTGCAGTGGCCAGCAGCTGCTTTGGGCTTCATTTTACCAACAAAACCGAAGAATGAAGACTCGTCTGTGGATCTTCTAAGACAGGTGACAGAATCACGGTGATACGTAATGCAACTTAATAAAGCTAATATGCACGTTAAAAAAAATAACAAAAAAGTTTAAATAAATTTTAAAATTATTAAGTCTTATTATAAATAAACCATTAACAAAAAAAAACAACTGTCAACACAAATTCAACAAAGCAGATTAATTTGTATCTTCCATCGTAAAAAAAATATATAATTCGTGACTACAATATATTTTGCTGGATACTTCGGTCGGACGGGTCGCAAAAAACTAAGGTGACTAAGATATCGGGTGGCCGAGCGAAGCCCCACGCGGAGGAAACCATACTACCGGCTTAACTTAATGCACGCATATCGGAACATTCGATACTAATACCGTATTACTGGCCACCTCAGTAAAGAGGAATATATTTCGTAAAAAAAAACAAAAGGTTAAGAACCCCTGTCTCTACAATTTAAATTCAATAGATGCACCAATAGAAATGCAGTCACGTGAAAATGTTAGTAAAAATTAAGGAATGATTAATTTAACGCATTGAAAAGTTTGTTAGTGAGTTTCTTCTGAATTTCTATTTTTATTTATTTATATATATTATAATATTAAGTAATTTATTCTCTCTTCACAATTGGATAATTGGTTGCCTTAGACATTATCATTGTTAAAACTTACACTAGAGTAATTAATTTAATTTAAGTACAGTCTCTTACAATGGTGGATTAGAATCCACCTAAGAGACTGGTGCCTGATGTCGGTTTAAAAATTGGTATTTCAATGTATTGTGTTTATGATGATACTTCTCTTTTTCTTTATTGTGGTCTTATTAGAAGACTTTGTAATATATTAAAAGTAAGATTACATTAAAATTGTATATTGCTCAAGGAACGTTATAATGACTTAAGTATTAGATTTTATGCCCTAAGTAAAATTTAACTATCTATTTTATTTTTGTATATACAAGTAGATTGGCTTTAATAACTGCCCATTTAAACAGTCTTCGGTATAATACAATCTTAACAACTGTTTTATAAAACCAATTAAAATAAACATACACAGTGCTTTCAGAAAACAACAAAATTGTTTTTCCCTCATTTGTTACTAATTCTAATCGTTTATACAATAATAAAGAATATAAATAAATTTATAAATGGATAAACACACTATTATAACCAAAACAATTTAAAATACTTACTGCCCTGAATTTTAGAAACACCAAAATGATTTTAAATGTAACTTGAATTATCACTATTTTCTTTTTCGAAAACTTTTTATGTAAAAAAAACAATTTGGTTGGAGCGACGTCTTTCGACAGGGTAGGTCGGGGTGCGAATGAACACGGCAGTAGACTACATTACAAGTTGGTGCACGGGCCTATATTATGTCCTGCCTCCACCCCTAGCCGGCTTGGCGCATGTCAAAGGAGGTTGTAGGTAAGTAGTTAATGCGTAGGTAGGAAGACCTAGGTAAACTTCATTAGAAAGGCATGAGAAATAAAAGTAGCTATAGCGTATAGACTGTTTTTAAATTAGTTTTTTTTTACAGTAATTTTTTTCCCCACGTCGCGCGTCGTTTGTACCTATTACCTCATAATATTCTACCTGCTCCTATGAATTAATTTTTGATATTATTTCTGGTGCAATTACTTATTTTACCTATTATTAAAAGTAAAACTTGTTATAGGTACCTGTTTTTGTAAAGATCAGGCAGCGAGAGTCGTTCTTAGTCCTTAGTTCCTTTCAAGTGTTAATTTACGTAATTTAGCTTACGAAAACGGAAGAAGGTAGAAAAGTGTTTTCGTATTTTAGTTCCCGGACTGCTGGCATTAACAATTTTTATAAATTGAACGTTGAGAGCCTACGAGATGTATTACAATAGGTACAGTCGGCAGCACGTCAGTGGTAACACTTTGTCCTTCAGCTGGCCTAGCGTAATACGGAGTTCCAATAGAATAGGAGGCCAGATTATACTGGACATGTTTCCACTGACGTGCAGCCTACTGTACCATATTCACAATGTTTTACGGAGCGTTTTTCGTTGCAGATAACACTGTCGTTATCGCCAATACTTAAAAAACCGCTGTTTTCATATTCCCATTTTTTTTATCGTTAACTTTGCGTTTTTCTAAAAGGCCTACAAAACATTACGTTTCATCAAAACGAACCATTTTTGGTACTAACGAAAATCGGCTAATGAAGTGATGCATCTCGGTTACGCTTTTAATTTAGACCACAGGATTAGGCAGGGGCGCTTTCGCGAGGCTTTTGCGCTACTTCGGAGGATTGCATTTTATTTACCTACCTATCTGATATTTAATTGACATAATTTGATAATTATTCTTGGTAATAAAATGTAACTCTTTCGATTTATGTAGGCAGTGAGCAATAAGATTGGTATAATTATTTTTTTATTATTTCATGAGTTATCTGCGTAGAAGTCTGATTGAAACTATGAATTGAACTATGCTTGAAGCAGAAAAATTCCGCAGATTTTTTGGTAACTGATTACTTTAATTATTCTTTACAACTTTAGCGTAGGTACGTAGCTTTATGTATCGACCATTATCTGAGGTACCCACATAACGATTACAAAAAAAATATATAGAGACAGTTTTCCGACAAATCCATCAAGGTATATACCTAAAGGAAAAAAACATTGAAATGTGACAATATCTCGTAAGTAGTGACAGGTCGGCTGCGAGGCCGGTCGGAAGCCCTGCAAAGGAGGTCGGCGCCTCACTCATTACAGGATTATGAAGTAACCGCCACAAAGATTTAAACCTGGAGGCCTATTCCAGACTGGTAGCTTAGGTAATTCTATCATGAACGATGTTGCTTAAGGTTTTAAATAAGAAAACGCAAATAAGAGAATTCCACATTCGAATAGCGGGATGCTATTCAAATCAGGAATTGATAACAAATGAGATAAAATAGCAACGAGTTTTATGAGAAAAAATACTCAAATGAAAACTGTAATAGGTTCTTTGTACCTACTGAATTAACAAAGCTCTCGTATATTTTTTTTGTGTAGGTAATTAATACAAAAAAAAGTAATAAAAAAAACAAAAACTTCGCAAGTGTTTTGAAAACTACATCGAAATCTTCGAAATATTAGTCGTTGCAAAGAGAAAATTACCAATAAAACACTAGTAAAGAAAGTTGTTCTAAAATAACTTTAAAAAAAATCCTCATCAACATTTTCTGTTTTTCTAAACCATAAATAAATAGCTGTGCCGACTCATATCCGCCGGCGGCGTCGGTGTTAATATAATTTGTCTGTCAATAAATAAACAAATCTTCATCGACTTTCCTTGACTTATTTTTTTATTACCTAATTAAACATGTTTTTCGAATTAAAATCCCAAATGTTGTTTCCTAAATGAAACCGATTACTACAAAATATATGAACGCCATAAACATTATACAAATAGGGGTTAATTACCTACGAATAATATCCATACAACAATGAACCATGGGTAATCAAAAATCATTAACGTTTATACAAAGAACACGTTATTTTCTTTTTTTTTTTATAAAAGCGTCTGGTATACCCAGCGTTGATTTACCTGAAGCTCCTGAAACTAATGTGCATTGTGAAAATGTTAGTAGGTACGTACCGGAAGTAAAATATTCTAAAATAATTTTCTAAATCAAGGTATAATTTGCATAATAATGCTGTTCAATGAATTGAAGACAATTTATCCTGAAAGATTGGCAGTCCACGTGTAGTATTTGAGAATACTCGTATAGGTAGGTAAGTAGATCTTTAACACGTGCAAAAATAAGTACATGAACCGCCTGAACAGCTGATTGTCTTATATTTTCAGTTGTCGAAATTAACTGATTGTCTATGTCTGAAATAAGTCTGTAATAAGAAAATAATGGATAGGGTAAAACAGCTGAAAATAACCAAGATTTTCAATTTACGAAATATCTCTAAAATTAGTAGGTATTATATTATTTATTTGTTTTATAATGATTAAAATGTTACTCGTAGCTTTGTGGTATTTTCAGAAGCCATACAGAACTAAGTAGGGAGGCTCTTTCCTTTGTTCGGCAGCTCACTAAGCTGTTAGTATCGGCCAAAGCTGGTAGATGGCGCTAAGAGTATCATTCTAACCGAGGCTACGAAAATACATCCAATTTTGAGGTGATGGATTCCAAAGAGTAAGTAAGTAACTATTCATATAAAGGCAAGGAAAAAATAATTGTAAATGTTTTTGCATTGTGTTGAGTTGGGATTTACGAATGTACCTTCTATTTGGGACTAACACCAGGGAAGATCCAGTTAAGTTATTTGGTAGATATTTACATCAAATCCCGTTGAATTGCCGTGTTCGTTTTAGTGTCCATCTGGAAACTGTGCAAAAGGCCTGTTACCAGCTTAGCCGATGACAAAGGCTGGTAGTAGTTTATACAACCTATTTATGACATGACTTTTCCAAAGTAGGTAAGTACCTTCTTAGTATTTCGGTTCATATCACAAGTTAAAATTCTTTTGTTAATTAATAGTCAATCAAGCAGTACCTATCAGCCGGTCTAATAGTAACAAAAAAGGACAGGTAGCACATTAGACACCGGAGCCGAAGCCCCGCTCAGGAAGTACCTTCCTGTCACCCGACACCGCAACCAGGCGTAATGATACGACTGTAGTACGGGGTACGGCAGAGTAGCAGGCGGTGTGTTGTGGTGCTCTAGTGTTCGGTTGCATGGTATGTTTTGTTTTTTAATTAAATTATTTTTTCACTCCTCTTACTCAAAAAGACCGTCATTGTGGCGTACCTGAGCGTAGAAAATATAGCGATTCTTCCTCTAAGGGAAAAAGTTTTTTTTTTTAATTTTTGTGTGTCAAATGACAATGAGCCTACAAAAACGAAAAAGTCTTTAGTCATAAGTAGAATAATCATGAATATAGACTCGACTTATTACTGTTTCTTAAAAAAAGAACTTCATTTTATTTTTGAAAATGGAACTAAAATCGGCGATCTCTTTGGTAATTGGCATTGGCATGCAATGCGTTGCGGCTGCAGAAGAAAAAACAATCTTTATAATTTTTCTCTAATTGCAAATTGAATTGGTAGTGACCGTAATTAATTTTACAGTAAAAATGTCATCATCTAGTGAGAATGGAGACCCTAATTTGCAAATAGAAGAGAAAGGAAAAGAACCACTCAACATTCATCTTCATAGAGGACTGAAATTAAGTTACCGGGAAAAAACATCTCGTTAAATATCCAGAATTGTACAAATTGTACATTTAATTTATTTAAAATAAACTACATATTTCATATTGTATTGGATTGTTTTATTTTCTCGCAATCGTAGTGAAAAGTAGAGTGTAACACACGGCGCTAAAAACCCATTAAAACTCTGTTTCTATTTACTCCCTCGCTAAAGCTCGGGAGTAAAACTACCTCGTATATAATGGGTCATTTTAGCTCCTTGTATAACAATCTACTATTGCTATGTTTTGTTTTACTTCTAATGTTCTCATTTCAGTGGTTACTGCTGTATGTATGGGGTGGTAGATTTTAGGTACGGCTGTTGTCATCAATAATAATTTCATTTAACTAAGTATAACAAATCGAAGATTTAAATCGTACTAGATAAGTTGTTTGGCTATAAGCACTTTACTGGGCAAAAATTGAGAAATTAACCTTCAATAGTTAATGAAAATAAATACGTGCACGTTTTCCCTATTGCTTCTAGTAGGTTTTATAAAGTATTAGATAGAGTATTTGATAACACAAGCAAAAGACCCCGAACAAAGAGATATAAACAGTCATATCTTTCTCTGTCTATGAATAGGCATGTGTCGTGTTTGCTAATGACAAAATAATTGACGAGACTATAGAATTCTAAAAATAAATAAATATTGACTCTAACACTCTTTTCATAAATAAATCAATAAAAACTTCGCCAGCAAGTTTCAAACCATTTTTGGGAAGTTCTATTTTTATAGACTTAGTTAGCATTTCTCTTTCATTTACACTGAATTATACTAATGCACATTAAACAAGCTCACAATAAAATATGTGTGTAATACTAGCTGTAACCCGCGACCTAGTCTGCGTGTCATCATTCTTTATGTCATAGAAATATCCAGGATGAAAAGTAGCTTATGTCCTTTTGCAGGTCCCAGGCCTATCTGTCATGCCAGGGTTGAGGCAAAGTCCGAAAAGGTTACCGTGGTCCTTGGCACAGGCACCTTAAGGAACACAGGTGGGTTTTAGTCAGTAAGAGTCTGACACGCCCTACCGCTCCGCCCAGAGCGGGAGAAGTTATTTGATGATATCCCAATCTAAAAAAAAAAGGCCTGCCTGTCATAACGATAGATAGAAAGCAGGGCATTCCTATTTGAATAATAAAACAGGCTATAAATCGTATAATAAAGCAACTAAGCAAGATTAAGTTCATTAATCTAAAAATCCAATGGAATTTGTTGAAGAAGACATCATGAGATAATGTAATACCTACGTACTTACCCGAGGGAACCTTTGTTTCCATTACTCAATCATTATGTAAACCAGAATTTTTCTATTGTATTAAAGGCTAATAGGTTTTAAGTACCTAATGTTATTTTAATACTCAATACTCAATTCTTTATTGAATTCCATATGTATTACTTATGTAGATGGTATAACACAGTTAAAGATCAATATGGACCCTGTCGGGCACAGCACAATTAGGAGAGAGGAAGAGGGCTAAGCAGCAATTCAAGCAAATCAATATTTTTATAAATTTTTAGATTGGGTGTATAATTATGTATGTATAATTACGTATATATATATTTATATATATAACATATTATTAGATTTGTGTTATAGGTATAGTATATAACTTAATTTAATTTTATGTAAGAATAATGTACGTAATTTTATTTCTTATAAAACACACTGCTGTTATAAAATAGGTACTTATCATAGAGCGACTGCCTATCTGACCTCCACAAGTCAATTACTGGGTAACGTGATAGCCCGTGGTTAGACTGGTTTTCATACTTTCTGACTTCTACACGTAACTACACGTAACGAGTGTCAAAGGCCTTCGAAGGCACGTAGGGGTTTCGAAATTAGTTATTGGTCACCCATCCACAGACTGACATCGGCAAGCATATCTTAACCTCCTGTCAACTCGTACGGATGTTAATACGTCACAAGCCCCTCGTAATAAAAAACGCACTATATTGCTTAAAAAAATGTACAAAAATGTTTCTTTATTAATATTTCTTCTGATCTGACAGATATTTAAGTAAATAGTGTTTACGTAGGTAGCTTTTCTATAATTTCTCTATAAGTTAGATGTCTTGTAAAACAGAAGAAGCACATGAAAGTCGAATTTAAATTACAAAAAAATATATTTTAGTTGGTTTGCACACCACCGTACGGTAGGGACCTATTGCAAGCGCTTGGAAATTGACAGGTATCGAAATATCAAAGTTCATGTCTCATAGATGCTGTAAACTGCACGATTGCTGACACTTGCGTGCACTGACTGGACAGGTCCACTCAATCTGTGTGGTTCTTTCTTCAAAAGACCATTTCAGATACCGATCTACATAGCCTTCACCTGATCTGACCAAGATTCTGTCTGAACTTTAAAAGAGACTGTGACCTCTGAGTTTGTTTCGGCCTTTCTTCTCAGAGTAGTCAGATATGAAACGCCGACCTCATCTAGTTAAAAAAAAAATATGATTGACATGTAAAAGTGTTTGTAAAAACCTACTTACAGAAATAAAATCATTTATCATTTTATCATTCATATCGAAATACTCTCATATTATTGTTGTTTCCCATAATTATAATATTTATTAACAGCCCTTCTAACAGTTCTAAGCTAGCAAGTATTTTAGTCAAAGAAAGTTAGCAGGAACTTTTCTTTCTAGTTCAGATAACTTACTTTCTTTAAATGTTTGGTTTAAATTTTCCCAGACCAAGAGATTTTAATATATCCGAACTAAAACCTGTTATAGGTAAAGGCGACAAAACTCCAAAAGCACCATTACATTGGTAGGTGGTCGGAACACGTTTAGCCACCTGCCGAACACCCCGCTATAAATAAATCGACCTTCAGCTTAAAAATAGACGCCGATCCCTCCCGACCGAGGTCGGGAAATTGGGTCACTGGAACAACTATCTCTCTCGCACAGTCGCCAAACGGTATGAGTAACAAGGACGAAGATAGGATCTGCAACGTCAGTGACGTCGCCAAGCTCGTTCATTGAATTTTACAGGCTGAGACGTTCAGCCTTGGTGCATCGCGTTTAGTTATTCTTAATTTTTCGCGGCTTAGTGGGGGGTTTATTGTAATTTGAGATGCGAAATGGGAAAAGTATTTTTACGTAATTTGTTGTTTTGTTTTTACTATTCAACGATAGATTGCAGTATTAAAGCGGTTTTATTTTTTTATTTTGTTTATTTATCATGTTTAATTTCAAATATTTAAAAATCACATTAAGGATCTATTTCAGGATGATTACAGAAATAATGCTATATATTTATCTCCACAGAAGCAGTGGTGACGTCAAACGCGGGTGTGGCAGAGACCCATGACGTCACGAGGAAGCTCTGACGTCAAACCGAGCCCCTCTCGCTCCCCCCGCCCCGCTGACACAGCCCGGGCCCCCCGGACACGAATTGCTTGTAAAGCTTTATGGGGTATTGTTTCTATGTGGCCTCTGCAGTTCGTGTGCAATCCAGAACCAAGAAATAAATTTGAAAAAAATAAATTCATGCCCTAAAATTATCACGAGGCCAAAAGCGAAAATTGGAGTGCAAACTGTAGGTAATAAAGGAAACTAAAAATATTCTCTTTATCAAAAGTTACGTACACATTGACAAATTATACGAGAAGAAATCAGAAGAGAGATTGGCTGATTGTACTAATCAGCTGTTTTTGATGTCCACGTGGTAAGCGGCGTGGACATCAAAAACCATTATGCATAAAAACACACATATTAAACACACTAACAATACCACTTGATCTCTTTTCAATACCTTGGTGAAGTTAAAAACGAACCAAAAGTCAATATCACAACAAAGAGTAGGAAACCAAAATGCTTATGGCTTACACGAAACAATGGCCTCTAAATCGCACTAAGATTTGTGTTGATATGGGGTACGACCGAGTAGCTGAAAGCCAATTCCCGTACTTAAAAACGTTCAAAATCTAGGCACAATTCTCATCTCAGCGACAATCACAGTCAAAAATGTAGAAGATTTAGAGATAGGTGATAGATTTTTGACAGTTCCAACCTAGCCAACTCAGAAATCTTCTGGACAAAGCACTTGCATATTATTGTTCCCGCGCTTTTTTTCTTTGTAGGTACCGGATATCTTACGAGTCACGAGGCTTGGAAATATCGCAAAAAAGTATGCAAAAATATAAAGTTAACAAGAAAAGCTACTTTCCACTTTCCCACAAGGATCTTGGAGAAAACCTTTTACTTCTGATCTTCATAGTATTCTCGATATTCTCTCAAATGTAGCAAGATAAACTACCGAGTACAATATTAGATAGAATGCATAAAAATATTAGCAGCACCTGTCTACAAAACTTCTTGCTGAAGTTTTAACCAAACACAACCATTACTGAACATCAAAATAACTCTTTGATCAATTCAATGACGTAAAGGGCGCACATTCTTTTATGCACGATCAATGCCTGTGCGGCTAACTTCAAAATTGGAAACTGACAAACAACATTTATACGTTACTCCGACAGTGCATTAGTTCGTCATAACTTAACTCAGACTCTTATGTCTTATTCCGAACGATGGTATACAGTCATTAAAATATACAAGTAACCGGCAACTAACTAAAGCAACCGATTCGCCACCATACAACCACCATTCAGTGCGTGTGCTCAGTCAGGAGTCATTGACACTGGCCTTCTGAGTGTGTCCTAGGTACCTGTAAAAGTTATGATGATGATCTGGGAAGTGCCTTTGAAGTTTTTTGCCTCCATTTTAGTTCCTTTGTTGACCGTACTCCGACATTGGTTTCGGTCAACATGACTAAACTACATAAGACAGTATATGCTCTACCACAATTTTACTATGTTACAGTAGAAGGCTATTTTATTTAGTAAACTTGGTCGTAATATTTATATGGAGATCCTAGAAAGGTACCTACTGCGAATCAATACTGATAAATGGCTCCAATTCATTTGCTAGTGTGAAACCTGTGCCATTGATACTGTTTATCATTACGTTTCTTCCTTTAGAGTTCATTGAGATGAGCATAGATCAAGATCTACGTTCATCTTCCATGCTAAATCGAAATCCACGTACTATTCTGCACCAAATTACTGCTGTTGACTTTTGGCAATTAATTTCCAATTAAGGCAAACCAAACCAACTTATCATTGTTGGCTCTTGTTTAAATGAAACCTAATTCTAATCCGTTGCAATGGTTAAACATTCTTCATGTAAGAAGTAAAGTGTATAAAATTACTAAATTCAAAAGATATTTTTTTAAGGGAATAAGCATGTGGAAATATCCCGAAAAAGTACCTATATTAAAAACACAGTGTTAGGGAATTTAATGCCTTTAACACAATCGACCTTGAACACCAAAACTGTACGTTAACAAAGACTTTACGAAAAGAAAAGCTCAAAAGAGCATGTGGAAATAACCCTAACAAGTATCTTAAAACACAGTGTTAGAGAATATAGATCTTGAACACAAATGTTCAAATGACGTGTAGACTAGACAGCTGTAAGTGATTCACGCCAAGTACCAAAGTTCCACCATCATAACAGCTACGAAGAGGTACAACAAAATAGAAAACACGAAAAGTTGCTATTGACCTCAAAAATATTGGAGAAAATGGTCATTTTTGGTTGCAGACGAATAATTTAAGTAATCGTAATTTTGTGTCATTTGCAGACAGAAAAACGCTGATACCCGATCGACGTAATTTACTGACGCTTTGAAATACGAACTGAAATATAGAGCAAGATGACTCTTCGGTGCCGATAATATGTATTTGCTATAGGTAACCTATAGGGCCTATAGGATACACGAAGATATTAGTTCCATTGAAGCCCAGATATCAAATTCAAATTCAAAACCTTTAATTCAGACACGAGTCCCATTTCCTGTAGGTTTAGATATTACAGGATGTTCTGAGAATATTTGCTCTCAGATATCCTTTGAAGTCCCTAGGCTATGCTAGACTGAATTTATACTACCTAACTGCTGCACCTTCAAGTAATCAATAAAGGCCAACGGCTATCTTTATTTTGAGACAAAGCGACACCTTCTCTGATCAGAGATACTGGATGTTCAAGACAAAGTTGACACGTACCTATTTCTGATTCATACAAAATGTGTGATGTACTTAAAGGTAGACCACCAAACAGGTGGTTACAAGATTCATGAATCTTGAGGATTGTCGGGTGAATATGTGTGATATCTTAGATAGAACATTAGTTTAGGGGTAATTTTTATGTATGTAGGTACTGGTAGATAACTAAATTCTTCCTGTTAGTTGCGAAATTTTAAACGGGTATAGGTATTTACGCATTATAACATATCGTGCAAAGGGACTTTCTGATAAACAACCTTGGGTTAAAATGTTCGTGTAAAATAACATACTTGCAAACTTAAAGCTGCAGGGAAGGTCCAAATTTGTTTAGCAGTTCTTAACAAATTTTACAATATAATTTGAAAAAACCTAATACCTCAAAGTTAATGTTTACTAGTTTAAAGTTAAAGATTACTCATTTTATTTTTGTCTAAATTTCATTACATGTGCTATGACCTATAGGGCCCGTAATTGTGCCTTAACTTTAAGCAAATGGTTTAACATTATACAGGGTGTTCGGCAGAACGTTGAACATATGAAAATGGCAGATAGGTGGGGTCATCTGCTATCTACCTAGCCCAAATGATTTGACCTAGGCCCCATAGATTTTTCTATTTTGTTTTTAATTAATAACCGAATTTCATGAGTTTGTTTGATTTTTCTACACGTGGGGCTTTTACCAATCAGGTACTTACCCAATACACTATCGATTTTAAATTTTTACCACGATTACATGATGAATTTTGCAAAACATTTTACATTTCACAAAAATTTAATTGCATCATAGTTTTTTTCTTAAATTAAACAAATTACATACCGTTCGAAAGGCCATACACCAAGGATGTTTCGATGAAATCCTAAGTCTTCAATCACTTTTAGTTATTTTTTTAATGCAATGTAAAGAAAAGCTTAAAATCATGTTATACCCCTTTTTGTAATGTTTGAAGATTCATAACTTTTTGTCTAGCTGTTATCTGCACCAAACAATAGTTAGAGGAATCTACCAACAAAAACAAAGTGTTGCCAGTTTCGTCTACCCTACATAAAGTAATGTTACTTTAAAGTTTTCAAACTCATAATAATCAAAATAAAAAAATCTATGGGGCCAAGGTCAAATCATTTGGGCTAGGTAGATAGCAGACGACCCCACCTATCTGCCATTTTCGTATGTTCAACGTTCTGACGAACACCCTGTATAACTCAAATAAAACTCAACTAGTTGCCTAGCCTTACCCCCACTACGTTGGGGTCGGCTTCCAGTCTAACCGGATGCAGCTGAATACTAGTATTTTACATGGAGCGACAGCCTATCTGACCTCCACACCCCAGTTATTGGGTAACACTATACCCCTTGCTACCGTAACGACTGTCCAAGATCAACGAATGATAGCCGGGACCAAAGGCTTAACGTGCTTTCCGAGGCACGAAAGTGTCTCTATATGTAATGGATGGTCACCCATCCACGTACCGAACGCGGCAAGCGTCACTTAACCTCAGATCGACCCGTGTGGTTGTTATTATTTAGCCACGAGCACCTAACTCAAATAAAGATACGAATATGAAGGAATGAATATATGCAGGCAGATATAAAAATGTATATGAAATGACTGATAGTTCTTTAAAATTTTCACGAATTGAGACCGATAAAACGTTTTAGATAAATATAAAATGAAGATATCGGATGTCGTTTGTAATAAAATCAGATACAGATAACTGCTTGATTCTTTGAATAATTTATTACGTAGGATTAATGTATCTATTACTACTCAGTTACAAATAATGTTCACGGAAACGAATTTAATTGCATATGAATTTTATGGTTGAGAATATTGGGAATTGAAATATTACTGCATGGAACATTTGTGTTCATTTGAAATACTATTATTTCATATGAATTTCTTGATTGAAAATAATTGTAAAAATACTGCACGGAACACTTGAGTTAATTTGAAAGAATTTTACAGTCATACTCGGATTTACGATTCGTTCGAATGAAATGCTATTTAAATAACTTCAAACGTTACGAATAATTTAGATTTGATATAGTTGCACAGAACACTCGTGTTATTATGAAAGAATTTTATAAACTTTATTGCAATTATTGGAAATTTATATCGGGGATAGGATTGACGATTCGTTCAAATAAAATACTTTTTCAATAACAAGTTATAAATGTCCATAACTTCAGTTATTTAATGTTTTTTTGTAAGGTTTAGGAAGTAGGAGTGGGAAACTACATATATTGTAAAGATTTTTTTTGCAGTTTGATAATGACAATGAAACAGCAGTTGCGTGCCCCTTCGAGAAAGTTCTCTAAGACAGCGAGGTAGCCAGTTGACTTTGTGAAGTTACAGTTAAGAGTAAGTAGGACAGAGGCTTGATAGGCTTAAGAGATAGCAGCTCGTTCTTACAGTATTTATCATGAGAATAAATTATTCTGACATTATCGTAAATATACGTCAAATTCAATGGCATGTCCCTCTCAAAGAGAGGAGGCCTGTGTACCAGCAGTGGGAACATTATAGGCTGATTATGCAATGGCATTTATATCTCTGATTTTGCGACCTTTTCGTTAGTTTTCAGTTTCGGAACAAACGGAATCATAAAATTCACATTTGACTGCTTTTGAAACTAATATGGTAAATGTTATTAGTGGATATTTAAGGGTGATTATCATGAGAATAAATTATTCTGACATTATCGTAAATATACGTCAAATTCAATGGCATATCCCTCTCAAAGAGAGGAGGCCTGTGTCCCAGCAGTGGGAACATTATAGGCTGATTATGCAATGGCATTTTTATCTCTGATTTTGCGACCTTTTCGTTAGTTTTCAGTTTCGGAACAAACGGAATCATAAAATTCACATTTGAGTGCTTTTGAAACTAATATGGTAAATGTTATTAGTGGATATTTAAGGGTGATTATGCAGCTTTAAAATTACTTTAACATAGGAGTGAACAATGAGACATGAATTTAAAAAAAGTTTTCGGACGTAATTATAAACGTTCTGGGGCTAACTTGTCCGTTTTAAGATTAGGATCGAGGAAAACAATGTATGTGTTATTTGCCCGATTTTTTGTGGCAATCGACATTTTTAAATATAAGTTTTTACAGTTTCAGGGCTCCAAATAGATACCAAAATTCATGCCTAATTTCATCACTTTACATACCTAAGTCCATTGTGTACCTTAAATCGAAATAAAAAAACTGAAAAGATAGGTCCTTCGTTCTGAACAAAATAAATATTTAGGCACGATTTGTCTCGTCTCGGGGAAGTTCCAAAGCGTGGGCGAGTCTACACAGCTACGAGCCAGACATCGCGTAGGCAGCGTAGCACCGTAGCAACGTAGCATCATAGCGTAGACGCTCGTAGACCTACACGTGCTCTCTATGTAACGCTACGGTTACTTAACGGTAACTTAACACGTCTCTTTCCCACTGCAGCAACTTTTTCAATTTTGTTTTTTCAATTACTTACCAAATCCAAACTTTTCAGACAGGCGATCCTTATCGAAAATCATGCCAATATATTCATTAATTCAAAAGTCTTTGTAACATGAAAAGTTAAAACTACCAAAGAAACTTTCGCAAAAACTTTTCATCAAACATAATTTTTGTGTTCCGATACGAGAGCGCGGGAGCCACAGGGTATGGCTACCGCTGACGCGGCGTTCGTCCGTCGACTGCTGCCTTCATCCCGCACGAAATTCCCTTCAGGAGTTAGGCTTGAATGGATCTGCGCTGTGATTGGTTGGGAGCGAGTGACGTCATAACGAAAATCACAATGATGGCCTCGCGGCGGTGTGTTGGGGTGTTTGATTGTGTGTGTGAGCGGAGGCCCATGAATGGGCGCCTTCTGCCGCGCCCGCGCCGCGCCTCTCATGCCCCCTGACGTCACCAAATGCCAGCCTCTATTATGCAACCCAACATCTGAAATAGAAGCGACATGTTATTAATAACTTTCAATGCAATTGTATACTTAGAAAGCCTATATATATTTTTTTTATTCATGCATGGTTTTGTTTTGAATACAATGTGGCGATATCGTGTTAGCTGCGAATAGTATACTTACGAGTATGAGTAATGTGTCAGTTGAGAATTAGAGTCGCGAGCAATTTAATTGTTATACCGGTACTCATTTATATACCGGGTCTTTTTTTTTTTTTTTTTTGAGGGTGGGATATCATCATTTAACTACTCCCGCTCTGGGCAGAGCTGGAGGGCGTGTCAGACTCTTACTGACTAAAACCCAACCGTGTTCCTTCAGTTGCCTGTGCCAGGGGCCATGGTAACTCTCTCGGACTTTCCCGCAACCCTGGCAGGCATCGGCCCTAGCGGACCCCGTCATTAATGCTGACATTATACAGGGTCTGGCTCCACTAAATGATTGAAATTTCCTTAAGGCCTTTTATTAGCTATACGCAATTTAATTAACCTTACTTTATTGATTTAAGGAACTCGCGCTAAAATATGTTTACAAATCTCATCTCATCGTACTTAAGAAGTCAACTTAAAGAGATAAAAGGATTTCCTTGTAGTCTTTATTTTACACTGAAATTGCAGTGCACTTCATACATGGAGATGTATCCTGATCTTCATCTACTATCTATAATTAAAACCAAAAACTTAAATAAAACAATATAATCTAACAGCAGCATAATTTGACCTTCGAACTTTGCCTATACAAGCTGTTCTTAAAATAGGTTGGATGCGACAGGGTGCGTCCGGTGGGTCGTTGACCGATGCTGGGGGCTGGTACGCCGCGCCGCCCGCACCCTCGTACCTCCGCTGTGACCCGGTCACGATGCAACAAGTGGAAGTGTATCGACTCTACCCGTTTGACATTTAGGAGGAAACTGAAGCGGCTAGGCAACCTGAAATATATTGGGGCTATGATTCACGGCAAATTATGGGGCCTTGGCTGCAATGTTATTTCAGGAAGAAGTTGTGGTGTGTGTGTTGCACCTGCCATGGTATATCTCTGCATCACCCTAAGGTTGACTGGTAGAAAATGCCTCAGGCATTAAGTCCGCCTTTGTACAGTATTATTTTTTACTTGTGCATAAAGTTTTAATAAATAAATTATCGTTTCATATCACTGTGAAAAAGCGTGTGTGTTTGGCAACCTGTGTATTAAGTTTTTTTGATTAGGGCCTCACAGTGACTGCAGAAACTTACAGTCGAGTGCATCTATTTCAATTCAAAAAAAATATCTGTGGTTTTATTCAATAATCCGACAGAAGACATAATCATAAATAGTTTAGATTTTACATTCGATTTGCATTTACTTCATACTGTTTTTACTTAAAAAATCATTATTATTTTTGAATTATAGTCATGTAAAACTGAAATATTGCTTGAGTTTTAAAATCAACAGAAATAAAAATTGTGAAAGTAGTAACAGTTTTATGAACTGTAGTCAGTATTAAATTGAAAAGCAATAAAGAAATTCCGAGAACTGTAAAAAGCTTTTTTTACTGCAAAGGTAATTAATTTGATATCGCATCTATCAATAAAGTACTTTCCTGTGAAAGGCAAACAAAGGTGAACGGTAGAATATATCCGGAGCTAATTGAATGAAAGAGCTGCGTTTTATGAAAATCTATTCCTGTAATAGAATATTTTCTGAATCATCATCAGTTTATAATGTTCCCACTGCTGGGACACAGGCCTCCTCACTGTGTGAAGGAGTGGGCCGTAATCCACCACGCGGGCCCAGTGCGGGTTGGTATTTGTCACATGTCATCGAATTTTTGGTTTTGGGACATGCCGGTTTCCTCAAGATGTTTTCCTTCGCCGTTTTGAGAGCAGTGGTGATGAAATAATTTACACAAAGTAAAACACCTGTTTACCACTGGGCCACCACCGCTCTTTCATAATTGCGCATTTTCTGAATAGAATATATATAATAAAAGCCTTAAATTATTGTAGGTAAAGGCGTAGTCCGACCAACTCGTATTATTATTAAACTAACACGTGCGCGGACTCCCACATACAATTTTACATAAATCCTGGCATGAGGTTCAGCAATGCTATACAACGTGTTGTTTTGCATCCTCGTCAAATTTCAGGAGGCTGTTATGAAAGACATAAATAATCAAACAAAATTACGATCCTGCTCAATAATTAATACATACTTGTTATTTAAGTTTGACAGTATTTCAGAATACTCCACTTTCAAAGAAGAAAATCGCCCCGTTGCGTATGCGGTAGGCAGTGTCGTACGACTATGTCGCTGTGTGCATGCGTTACAGTTACAGCGCAGTTACAGGGCGGTATCACACGGGCCCTACACATGCCGATTTCCGAAAAATACAAAAAATCAAAATACCTACTTATTTTATTATTGATTCGTGTTGAGAATCATTAGCATAGTTACCTCCTCGAATTTGACGAGGATGCAAAACAACACCTTGTATAGTTTTCTGATTGTGTGAGCCCAACAAACTGTGGACTACGCTGCCATTGTAAATTGCCCCATAGAACTGTAATACCCGTTCTGATAACATAAAACAGTGACGTATCTCTAGATTTTCCTGTACACAGTTCGCTTGAGTGAATATCTGTTGTGTATGTATTTATTCAAACTCAATCGCAAGCTCAATGCATTTATTTCAATTAAACCATTTACAGGCACTTTTGAATTGTCAAGTGGTCGGTCAGTCAGAAATATGAAGCTAGTTGCCCGTTCCAAAGCGTAAGCGTAGTACCTATGGAGAAGAACGGGCATGAAACTCCTTGGACTCTCTTTTAAATTATATTGTTACATAAATATTAGTTTCATCATTAATGTTGAATAAAGGTATAATTATATGTGAGAAAGATGTAAATAAGACGTACACGTTGGGTGTCCAGATTGATTTGATTGTCCAGAGAGTTGATTGGATTGTTCAAAACAATCCATAAATAAAATAAATCGTAGCGGCTAAGAGATGACCAGTCCCAATGTATATGTAAATGGTACACCACTGACTACCTGCAGTATTGCCCATCCATCTCCTTTTAATCCATCCAAAGATTGTCTGTAAAAGATCGCTTTTAGCAATAAGACCGCCCATTGTGTCACCCTATGTTAATATTTCTACATTAATATATCTGTAATTTTCATGGTGTAGGTACATAATAAAGAGTGTTCTATTCTATTCTAAATACGTCTTAAAATGCGTTGGTGGGAAATCAAATATCGAATGTAACCTATAATGGAGCCATTCTATAAATAAATGGATTTTATTTATTTTTTATTTTTAAACTAGGTATATACCTAATATTGCTTATTTGATTTCATGAATGAATCTTTCAGGTTATATTTAGAACTGTGAACACCAAAATTAATATTTATAAAGAATCCAATTGCGCGAAAGCGTGGGGAGATTTGTAATTTCATTACAAAAATAATATGATCCAACGTATTGTGACGTATTCCAGGTGTACTTCTCATGGTTGGCGTCATTTGATGACGTCATAAATGCTTTCTTTTTCAAGAAAAAGTATTCGATATGTAGGTGCTAGGTAAAGAACGATGGACGGCCAATAAGGAAACGGCAGAAGCTACAAATCGTAGAGGTCATGTGTTCGGATCCCACCTGCTGAATTGACTATTATAAAGCATACGGGAATCAAGTGTAACATAAAGCGAATAAGAAAGACGTAATTGGATTCTTTAAATATATAAAATATTATTATATATAATTTTATAGTTACTTAGCAGTTTAGGTTGTATATAAATTACTTATTAGCTAATAAGCTAGATTGCAATCTGAATAAAGTATCACCAACTGTGACTTTTTATAAAAGCATAAAAAACCTGCTGCAACATGTTACATAACATCTTCTGTTCTACCTTTGGGGAATTTAACTTACATTTTTTTCAAGTCTTCTAAACAAAACTCTCAATAGATATTAATGCGACAAAGTTGTCTACTAGATATAATTACCAAATCTTACAAAAAAGATGAATAATAGTTCTGTGCGAGAACATGATAAGTTGTCAATTAATTTCGTTCTAATATTCGAGCCGTTTGGGGTTGAAACTCTAGGGCCATGGGGACCGAGTGCCCACTTATTTTTTCGAGGCAATTCCAAGCGGTTGTTCCACTCTTCAGGTGACTAGAGAACTAGGGCTGGTCTATTTCGTGGACAAAGATCAGCATTGCCATACAACGGGGCAATGCTGCCAGCACAGGCTGCCAGTCTTTTGGGCACTTTTCCTGTTGGAAACGATGTGGACGAATTTGTTGGTGCCCTATTGTTCTTACCTATCTCCTTTTTATATACTTGTACATATTATTATTATTTTAAGACTGTTAGCTTTTAAATTATCGAAATATTAATAAAATAAATAATTTGTTCTAATTTGATGTATTGTATTTTCGAGTCACACACGTGTGAATTCCGAACGAACCTATACCATAACGAAAGATGCAGAACACAGGTACACCAAAAATCTGTCTAATACTTTGTAGATATCGCTGTTAGCGATAAGACCGCTGTTGTACCCTGAATGTTAAAGTTCTTATAAAATGAGCTTTGTTAAAAATTAAATTTCGATGTAGGTACAACAAAGCATACATTCTATCTACCAAAATCCACAGCCAAACAAAATCGAAGTAAACCATTTAAACACAGGCCGTCTTATTACAAAACACGATCTAACTTTAGCCCCAACCTACACATTCGATTTAGTTTTTGTATTTGGAACTTTATGCCGACTTTAGTAAAGTTCTTAATACAAAATTGACAATCTAAGACCGGACTAAGTTGACAGTTTTGTAAAAGGAATTACTGTATTTCGATTTCAGTTAGGTTCTTATTTCAAAAACAGGCTCGATGGTTTAAACCATAGATGTAGAATTCCGGTTTAAACCATGTCAAAAGAAAAACCTTGTTTTGTAATAAGACCGAAAGTGTTTCATCATAGTCCAGGGTAAGCCCATTCATCGCCAAGGCAAGTACGTGCGTCACAGTCAGCAAGGACATCACCCAGCCTTGCAAGCATGGGCCGTAACTATTTGAACGCCCTGTATTTTAGTCTGATAACGGTGTTAGCTATTTTTGTTTTAAGTGGAAACGTGGTGTTAGGTATGTAGGTAAGCCCCATATTAATTCGGTGTGAGTCATCGATACAATGAATGGTGTTGGTGGTCCAAGGCCATGGTGGGGAATTGGTATTTTCTATTATTTCAGTGAGAGAAGTAAAATCTATACCTATATAGCACTTTCTTATCGCTTAACCTTTGGCTGTAAGTAATTGCTTTAAAGATTCTGTTTGAAGGTCATTTTTCAGCGCTAAACCTTGGAAAGCCTGAAATTATTAAATACATAATTAACATTGATTGCCATGTGTGTGTGTATCATAATTTGGATGAATACCTACTTATTAGGAACATTTTCACGATGCAAAAGCCTTCTAGATTATATGTTACCGGAAGTACCTATTATTATTTTTTCTTATTCCCTATAGAAACCATAAACCACGTACCAATTTCCTTTACAATTAAATTTATTTTTGTCAAATCTATTTATAGCCCAATATAGATCATTCATGCGTCAGTCGAACGCAGTTGGAACCATGTTCGATTAACAAGTCCGACCAAGAATGAACGAGAGCGCGTCACCCTGCGTGCTTCGATTCATGAATAGAGGCTTGCAACCCGGGATGACCCAGTTTTTGACTCCATACCTTGGACCCGTAACACCACAACGCTGTAACAGCCAAACTCCTTGCCAGGCGACTTTCACCATTATATTGGAACACTATGCAATTGTTATTGCGTGTATAATAAATGGGAATATATACTTGTTGGGTTTGAAGGTATGCTATGACGTCAGTTTGTGCGGAGGGGGACTGCAGCGATGGAATTAGGTCAGTTTCATTCTGAAACAGGTTTGGCGAGAACGGGGTGAGGCAAGACTGAGGGGTGCGGCTGCAGCTCAATCGTAAATTTAGCTGCCACTAATTATTATAGGAGTCACTATGGGGAAGTAGATTAGAATTACTTACACGACGACATAATTATATGGATTCTAGATTAAGTAATCTTAAAAATACGCAGAAGGTTGTTGAGAATCGACTATCTATTACATTGTAACGTTCCCCAGATTCCTTCGCTCTGAGGTAGCTTGTGTCATGGAAATCGAACATAATTTATAGTTTTCAATGGCATACGTTCTGTTTTAATACATACGTTCCACGAATAAATATTTTGTTGCAATATTCATTTTATGTGGACATCATCGGATTGACCTGAACTTTTGACATTTAACACGTTATCAAATTTTGCTCTAGGTCAGTTTAAAATCTCTGGGATGGATAAGGCTTGGTTCCGGCTGTTATGAAATAATAAATTGAGGCGTAAAGATACAGTACAAGATTAGGTGATCCAATTCGGTCGTGGTAGATAAGTAGGTAGGTAGATATTTTAGATTTCATTCAACTCTTTGTTTTCCTCAACAATTATTTCTGATGATGTGTTAATGGTAAGACCATTAACACATCATCAGAAATAATTGTTGTAACCAAGGGGTATCATGTTAACCAGTAACTATAATATATATATATATATGTAAAATACTGGTATTCAGCTGTATCCGGTTAGACTGCCGATCCCAAAAGTTTTGAAAAGGCTAGCGAGATGATGAAGTGGTGCAAATAGTATTCATTAATAGAATTTAAATTGTCATTTTAATTTGTAATTTTACTTCTGGATAGCATCTTAACAAATTTTTATAATTTTTGCGTGCCTATTTCCAGGCAGAATGTACATGGCTCACTCCTATCTACTCCACCTGTATTTAATATAACCTACATTCGTTGCAAATACATGATTGATTGATTGATTACCTACACTGACAAAAATAACAGTAATTTTGACCTAGTACTACAATATTTTACTTGTTGACATTTACCGGCCATATTGGTTACCTATATACACACATCAAAAGTGTCTAGGGATCAACATATATTTTTGCAATAACTTTTCTCCTGATTGATATTAATTAAAATTTTCTTTAAGGATTCATAAAATAAAGTGTTTTCGTTTGTCACAGTAACGATAAACCAAGTCACCTTTGCATTAATAAAGAAATTTGCCATTTTCCTAATAAAGGGATTTTTGACATTTGAACCACTAACACAAAAGTTCGAAAAAAAGACTGAAATAACAGTTTTCTTTAAAATTTTATTGGGTAACTTAAACAATTAATAATCCGTGTTTCTACCGCGAACACTAACAACACAAGAACATCGGTTTGGCATACTCAAAATGAGTTCATCCAAATCACGCTGTGGAATGGCCGCCCATGTTCGTTGCAACAACAAAAAAAGGTCTTCTTGCGACTGGATACCCTCCATATTCGGCAGAGCTCTTCTCTGTAGCATATCCCATGCATGCTCAATCGGGTTCAAGTCTGGCGACTGAGCAGGCCAGGGCAGGACATTGATGTTAGCTGCGACGAGAGTCTGTCTTACAACTCTTGCGGTGTGCGGTCGTGCATTATCATGCATTAACTGAAATAAGGGACCGATTTGCACTTGTAGAGGAACGATGACGTCTGATACAATCGTCTCAGCATAAATTTGAGCGTTGAGGTTGCCTCTGATCCAAATCAACTCAGTTCTTCCGCCGATCCAAATACCCGCCCATACCATGATGGTTCCACCACTATAAGGATGGACTTCCTGGCAGGATTTTAATCGCTGTTGGCGTCCAGGGGTTCTCCAGTGTCGTATACGTCTTGTATCCGGTCTCATACCAAAACGAGACTCATCAGAAAAGCACACGAAACGCCATTGTTCTTCTGCCCAATTTCTGTGTTCAAGAGCCCATTGATATCGAATCCTACGATTGTGCATTGCTATAGGTGGTACCCGTAGCGGTCTTCGGGAATGAAGGTTCACTTCATGCAAGCGGTTTCTGACTGTTTGGTCGCTAATTAAGTTCCCTGAAGAGTGATGAAGCCTCACGGCTAACATCATGGCGGTTATTGTTGGAGCTCTTCGAGTTAAGATTTGAATGTATCGGTCTTGTCTCCGTGTGGTGCAGCGATACCGTCCTCCATGGCGCTCAGCCACGGTACCAGTGCTTCGGTAACGTGTCCAAAGTCGACTGATAACACTCTGACTTGTATTCAGAGCTAAAGCCACAGTACGTTGCCGGGAACCAGCTTCTATCATTCCCACGGCTCTGAGCATTTCTTCCCTGCTTAAATGACGTCGCCGCTCCATAATAACGTTGGTTTTAATCAGTAGTAGGGAAACAGTAGCACTAATAATGTCTTCAATGCGTTGTATGTTTTTATAGGGAAAATATTGACAGCTGATTTTCATCTTTTACTCGAATTTGATTCACAGTTCCTGATTCAAATTATGAAATGCACCAAAAAGGATCCATATAAATTTATAAAATCATAAATTTATTACAAAGCCACATCTTAATCTCAAGAAATCCGCATAAAAATGCTTGATCCCTAGACACTTTTGATGTGTGTAGTAGCTAGCCCGTAGGAACACGTTTAAACCATGTTATTGGAGATTGCAGCTCAATCCATACTAATCGAGTTTGCGTCATGGCCGAGCTGACGAGGATACTTCATTAATAGGATTTCCAACTACACCTTAATGCAAAACGTACTCTTTGAGGAGTGGCTAGAGAGGCGTCACGGCGTCCTCACCTACCGCCTGACGCAGGTCCTCACCGGACACGGAAGCTTCGGGAGGTTCCTGCACATCATCAGGCGGGAGGAAACGCCCGGGTGTCACCACTGCGATGATCGCCCCGAGGACACGGTGGAGCATACGGTGGGGGCCTGCCCTGCATGGGCGGAGCACCGCCGTGTCCTCGTAGAGGCGATCGGCAGCGGCGGCGACCTCTCACGCCCGGCCTTGGTTCAAGCCATGGTCCGGGGCGAGGGGGAGTGGGAGGCAGTCGCCTCCTTCTGCGAAGCAGTCATGCTAGCGAAGGAGGTGGCGGGACGGGAGAGGGAGAGAGTCTCCCGTCCAAGCCGCTGCGGTGGACGCTCCGGGCGTCGGGAGCCGCGTGACGACTCCCGGCCACCGTAGGCGCGGGCCTGCGGGCGGTGAGTAATGGGTAGCTCACCGTCCGATCAGGATCAGGCCCGTGCCGGACGGCGCGTACGTGTTCCACGCGCGCCTCAAAGAGATGTCAGCATCGAAGAGGGGGCCCACTAGGGCCCAAGCCTGCCGGGAAAGCGGGATCATCCATAAGGGGTACCGCTGACCCGGAACATAAAGGGCCAAGGAAGGAACACGGGTGGGTTTTAGTCAGTAAGAGTCTGACACTCCCTTCCGCTCCACCCAGAGCGGGAGGGGTCATTTGATGATTTCCCATCCTCAAAAAAAAAAAAAAAAATGCAAAACGTACCTACTTACCTACTATCTGGTGGAGTAGACAGAGATGGAGCTGATGCAATTATGTGATAAGTGCCATTGTGAATATAATCACGTCTATATTACCCTAAGCATTGGGCAGATTTTTGTAAGAAAGAAAGAAACATATTTTATTTGGGACGCGCACAGGAAATACAAATAATAAAAGAAAATAAAATAAAAAAAGAACATTAAATCTAACAAAATCATGAAAAAAATAAGAATAAAGAGAAGACCTGTGCGAGGCCATAAAGGCTCCTCATCTCAGCATGATGCTGTGATATTTGAAAAACAAACAAATACCGCAGCGCTGGTATTCTGATAGGGCCCGTTGTGATGCCACGGACACATCTACGGACATTAAATAAATCCAACTAGAGGATATAATTTCTTATAAAAATACTGATAAATAGAATAAACAATACCATATATTAAGAATACTAAAGTAAATGAAAACCGTATTTCTCAAGATATAGTCGAATATTACGATCGACCCACACCCGACGCTCCAACATCACTTGTCCATGCTACAGACAGACTATTGGCTATGGTGTATGACTAACGAAGGGACGCGAGCGCAGGCGATGCAATAGTCTGTCAACGCAAAGTACCTATTATTGATAGAATATTATAGTTTTCTTTTTAACAATGGACAACAAATACAGCATCAGAATAAATAATACTTTAGAGTCTGTACACCCACACCACACCTAACTTTAACAAGTTTACCAGCAATTTGGGTTGTATATTTATAGGTACTAGTAGGTACTATCGAGGAAGTTCATATCTATGCACCTTTAGGACTATTTTTCCCTGTAGCGCTCGGGCGCTAACAGTAACTAACGTAAAACCGATGCGGTCATCGTGTTCACGGGATTTTGTTCTAAAACTGCTTAGCTATGAACTTCCTCGATAGTACCTATTGTTATGGTCACTCCTCTAACCAAGTTTACTCGTAGGAGGTTCGTTATTAGCGTAACGCTTATAGGCGAACCATGTCCAATTATCTGTGCACCGACGCAATAATGTAACAAAGACATCGATTTGTCCGATCTGAACTCGCGGAGTAAACGTAATGTAAATTCGAACGATTTTAAAATTTAAAATACTCGTTTCGCAAATAACATTTACTTAGTTTTTTTTTTATTCATACTCGTATCTGTGGGTGACACCTACTTATTGTTATTGTCGCAATAATTTAAACCAGTATGCTAATTATAGTTATATTTTCGTTTCAAACATCGTCCGAATTAACGTTACGTTGGCGTCGCGCGTCCGTGCTAGAGCCTGTGTCGTATTAGTTCATTTCCACCATGCAAACTGGATGTCTAATAAACTAAACTGATGTGTTGCAGTATCAAGAAGATAATAGACTGCACCAGTTTAATGCAGGTGGGGTCATAAGTCACTAAACTGTGATGACATTCAAACGATTTCCACAGAGCTTTATCTGGTAACATTGCGAGCGATGTAGATGTAAACAGGAGTGCCACCTAATTTTGTTAAGTGTAGGATACGAGTAGGTATCCGTTTATGTTACAGCGAAAGGTTGATTGAATAGCTACACCTAGGCATTGATTACCACCTACGTCATCGACTGTATGTGCAGACTAACTAAATCTTATTGTTGCCATACTTTACCTCCAGCTCTTTTATAGTGAAAAAATAGCTACGCTTGAAACAAAAAAAATTAAAAAGTGTTTATTCACAGAAATATTTTTTCATAATACATAATACTTCTGCCAAACTGCAAAGCAGTTTGTAGGCCGGAAAGCAGTGGGATAGGTAAGGCCAGTGTCTATTTCTTGCCACATCGTGGGTAGCGCTGAATTTTATCTTAGGCGGGTCGGCTAAACTGTAGGTATGTAGGTACCTAGTTATGTCCGTCAAATGCAAACGTTATGAGGCGGCACTATTCATGCAACAAACATTCATCCATACAACAATGGGACTGAAAAACCTTTTAAATCAATCTATCATCCGAAACCACTCAACTCATCCATCATTTAAAACACACCTGCTTTCGATACGTTTACCATAGGATCCTGGTTGTGACGTCAAAGTGCAATATCCCGAAATAGGTGACCCGGATAGAGAGTGGCGTTTCTCTGTGCACGCAGTATAGGAGCCTGACGTCACAACCCCCACCCCTCCCCCTTGTACCGTGCAATCACCCTCTGGCCAACACCATAGCTCCTCTAGGACGCCTGCTTCGGCTACAATGTTAAAGCTTAAAGATCGAACGGGAAAGATTGGCTGTAGGAAGGTTCTGAGATAATATGCGTGAAAATTATAACTTAACTGATGAAATGTGGGTAAACGGACTTTCATGAAAATGCCGAACTTAGTCGTTTTTGTCACAGATTTTTTCAAGGTGGTGTGTACTTTCTCAGTCAAACTCAAACCCAAAGCATTTATTCCAATTAAACCATTTACAGGCAATTTTGAATTGTCAAAGAGTCGGTCAGTTAGTCAGGAAGTTGAAGCTAGTTGCCCATTCCAAAACGTAGATCTCTATGGAAAAGAAAAAAAAAAAGAAGTAAAAACTCCAATAACACTCTTTTAAACTAAGATATTACAAAATCCTGGGTTTTTTATTCTCACTCCCGCAAGTGAGAGCACTGTAAGAAATAAGAAATGAAGTAAATAATTCAAAATATAAGATTAAAAATAAGCCGTTGCAGTTAAGAGATGACCAGTCTCAATCGACGGCGCCCCTTCACGAACTTGACGCTTGGATCAGCGCCATCCAGCTCAACCATTTTGAAGAGAAGCGAATGATCAAACGCGCCACCATCAGTGAGACGTTTAAGGGAGCATGACATACTCTAAACAGCCACGCTTTCAAGACAACATACATAATAATAACATAATAAACGGAACCATGGTACTCACATTTACAAAACTGAAGAAAATGCTTCGATCCCCCCAACCAAGAACTCGGTAATGTGCTATTATGGGTTTTATGCTGTTATGTCAAATTCGGCATCTGTAGACTGGAATACACCTTAGCATTTTTTTTCAGATTTTTCCAAATCATATTTACAAAGTAATCATGACACACGTGTTTATTGTTGGGAAATAAGGCACAATAATATTTCGGCAATAAACCTGTTAAAGATCTGTACGGAAAAAACTATTTATATTTTATTTGGGTAATTTGCAAATACCGAGTTATTGGCGTAAATAATTTTCATGAAGTTTTTGGTAAACTTGTTTATGAGTTTATTGTTGAATTAATTTTAAAATACGTATTCCGTAATACGCACTAACAATGTTATTTAAGATTGGTGTTTGCTCATTAATGTACGTAATATTTTAATACGGTAAATTTATTTCAAATTTCAATACACCTAGCTCTGTTCTGGATATTACTGTTTTTGTCTAGCCGCGCAATAGTTTGCAAAGCGCAATTGTCTCTTTCTTTTGATAGCTAATAGACAGTAATAGATATATGCCACGCCCCCAATAAGTGTCCTTGATCGTCGGCCCGGAGCGTAAAGTTTGTTTACGTAAACGGTTGCATTCAGACCTCTGGATTTGCACGCAGATATTTGCGTCACGCTTAATATTATTTAAGTTTTAGTGCGTAGTTATTGAGTTCAATTTATATAATGAGTTTTAGAAGAAATAGACCGTTAATAAATGAACGTGTGAAACGAATGCTTCAAATGGTGGAGGACACAAATGACACAACTATTACAAGTAAGTACCTACTATTACTTAGTACCATTAATGGTTGAGGACACAAATGACTCAATAATTACAATACAAATCGGAGAATATGTGGTTTATACAGCAATGGAAAAAGTTATGAAAGCAGACGAAGGACTTCAAGATAAACGGGGAAAACATGATAATAGGCCTAACAAAATGAATGCTATGACAGAAACCACTATTAAAACGCACATTGAATTATTTCCTAAAGTACAGTCGCACTATACGAGAGCAACTTCAAACAGAGAATATCTTTCAGAAAACTTGAATATTTCAAAAATGTACCGCTTTTATACTACCTGGTTTACAGAACAAAATTACACTGATATTGTAATGGCAACAAAACGACAATACGAAACAGTTTTTAACTCCCAATATAACTACTCATTTTTCAAACCCAAAAAAGACCAGTGCCTTTCATGCTCCATTTATGAACAATCAGACGACACGATGAAAGCCACCCTTGAGGAAAAACAAAGACTCCATTTACAGAGAAAAGAAAAAGTAAGATCAATAAAAAAAGAAGAAATAGAGACAGCTGACAGAAGTAATATGACAGTAGCAATATTTGATTTGCAAAAAGTATTGAGTGTGCCTCAATCTGAAGTAGGCGTATTTCATTACAAAAGAAAATATCCATGCTACAATTTTACCGTTTTTGATGCAGTACGAAAAATAGGATATTGTTATGTATGGCACTACCAAATCGCTAAAAGAGGTAGTTCCGAAATAGGAAGCGCTTTGTTATCTTTTTTTAAAACTGAACGTGAGAAAGGCATAACAAAATTTTCACTATATTCGGATGGATGTTATGGACAGAACAAAAATCGATATATTTTTGCCCTTTATGTATATGCTTCTAAACTTTTTGGTATTACCATAACCCACCGTTTTTTTGAAACTGGACATAGTCAAAATGAAGGAGATTCCATGCATGCATGCATAGAGAAAAACTTAAAAAATAAAGTTTTATATACCCCTGACCAAATTTATAGCATTATTTTAAATTCAAAGGTAACTGGGGAAAAATATCGTATGAAAAAATTAGAGCAGTCCGAAATTTACGATTTCAAACAACTCGTAGTAGACAAGTATTGGCGGTGTGATAAAGACGGAAATGTAATCCGCTGGGCTGACGTCATGGAGGTAACCGTCGTTGATTCACAAGTAAATAAGTTGCTTTTCAATTATAATTTTGAAGACACTTATTCAGAGCTTGATATAAACATCACTCCCTCTACCTCAGCTAGACGAAGAGGACGAAAGCGTACGAGTACTCAAGACGCAGCTGTATATATGGATAATGTGCAGTTGCAACGTGCATACCTCCAACGTATACCGATAAGCAAAGCTTTGCACACAGACCTTTTGAGTTTATGTAGAAGTGGAGCCATTCCACAGAGTTATCATTCTTTTTACCAATCCTTATCCTGTTCTGAAGTGGAAAACGAAAATATCTCCGAAGAAGAGCAACTTTGATGAGTTTATGTAGCTCAAAGTTGATTGCAGGATTTGATTTATTGAATTCTTTTTATTAATAAATTTTAGCATAAAATTAAAGTGTCAAATTTCATTCTGTTGTTTAATAAATATTACTAATAATCGAAATTATTGTATTTCTTTCGTTTATTACCTTCTAATATTACATTTAAATATAACGAAAAAAATCGGTATTGACTCGTAACGATAACACTGGTTTGCTAATTTTTATCGTAATAATAATGTTATTTATCAATACCGTTTACAAAATTATTTGAAATCACCACAATAACTACGTAAAAACACGTTACTTAGCAGCCCTACAATAAAAAATAACGCCGTAGAAGTCCATAACATAATGTTATGAAATATTTTATTCGACAAATTTCCGGCAATAATCCCGTAATTACTATTACTGTAATATTTGATGTAAACAATTTTAGGTATTATTTGTTTTCATAAATTACTAGGTTTTCACTAAACAGGATTCCATAATAATGGTACAGTTATATTAAGCAAAAAAATACCTTTCATTTAATACATCAATGACTCCAATAGTCCCACTTGTTGAAAAGATATTTGATAAAATCAGTAAATCTTTTCTCCTGTAAAATTTTGATTTTTCGATTACCGGGTTATTGCTTGGGAGCGTCGGCTTCTAATTTATACAAAACTATAGTTTGCAATGTATTTGAGAGGTGAATAAAACAATTAAAAGGTAATCATTATCTATTAAAGCATTCAACAATTAAAACTTGATTAAATAAAAAGGGAAGCATCTCTTCCCAAGTGCCTGATCTTGATCTGAAGTGGCTGTGGGTGGAGCAGGACCAGCATTAAGCCAAGCATTTTTATCTACGATATAATCACCCAACCTATAATATGCTTGTCTACTTAATGTGCGTTTAGTGCACGTTTTAAATATCTTCTCATTTAGTTGAAGAATATCGAGTGGTATTTTATTATAACATTTTCTATGTATTTATTTATTTATTGCTCTATCTACAATCGTTACACTGTTTAAACAAAATTTATACAAACAAACATACAAGCCAAGTGTTCAATATTAAGCGATAAAAGAAGAAAAAAAAGAAATGAATACTTTAGACAATCTGAAACGTGTTCGATCTAATTTGTCCTATTTCTAGTGTTCAAATTATGCCTGTCACTTAACTTACAAAAAAATTTTTTTGGGAACATACATACTAATGTTTTCATATAATAATATAATATATATATATTGACAAGGTACCGTCATGATGTAATTTTTTTTAAACAGTTCCCTTAAGCATTCGCGTCTGTGGAGGTTGTAGATGGCTTTGACAGCCCTCTTTTGCAGAATAAATATGGAATCAATATCTGCAACCCTCCCACAGCAAAAATTAGACCACGTGTGTAAATCTAGACTTCACTAACATTAACAATTGAGAGGTATGTACCTAGTTTCAAGAACAATGTTTGGTCCTTCCTTTGAATGAGAATGCGTTGCCTTGGAGAGGGGCAGTTACGTGCGAGCGTCTTCTTGTACGAGTAGGTACGTAAACACATAAAAAAAGCAAGTTGGGGAGTCTTGATTTCCTACGATATGTATGGGAAAAGTTTTTCGCGATTTCTTGCTTTTATGATACTCAAACCTCAGTTGGTTCCATAGAGTCTTTTGATCTTTTTTTAAGAAACAGGATCGTAAGGCTGCAAAAAAAAGTTTTTGTGAAAATTGCCATTTTCTTGCTGACTAATTTTTTCAAAGTCTGTGAATGCCTATCTAAATTTATCAAAAAGTTATCGACAGTCTTCTAAGACAGATTTCCCGTAGCTACAACTATTAAGATACCCATATTGCCCTGTCTCAAAAATCCACCCTGTAGATACCTATAAGCACATACTTTATTGTAATTGAATTGTTTACTTCAGTGCTTTTCAAGGACACGTTATTGCAATAAATGTATGTTGTATAATTCTACAGTCATAATGTTTAACCTTTTGTTTGTGTGTGTGTGTACAAATAGGAATCAAGCATCCATTCAAACAGAAAATTGAATGAAGTTCATAACAAATTAGTTCTCAATAGAAATAGAGCGCTGACAGCTCAGTGGATGAGGGCTTGGCCTTACGTATTAAGGGAAACGGTTTCAATCCCTGCATGGAACAAGTATTTGTATTTCCTTCAGATAGTTGTTTCTGGGTAATTAGTTATGTTGATTTCAAAGTTGTGTGCACAAAGAGCGAAAATTGGTCAACAAAAAGTAGCACTTTCGCAAAAACATGAAAAAAAAAATGCTGGCTGGCTATTTTAAAGCTTAAGTTTCCCGAGGGTTTCCCATAAGAGCAGTGTTGCCATCTACCGGCATTTCTACCAGTCGCACCACATGTTTTACGGCGATAACCGCAACGCCCGGAATTCATGACGCCACAGATAGAACACCTCACATACTCATGCGTTTAATGCCGCTTAATTAAAGTAACAGGTGGCGCTATGCACAATAGCCTTACCCATATCATCCAAAAGATAGAAAATAAAAAGTACATTAAAATTAAATTTTTTATTGCTTCTAAATTGTAACGTAAGAATACAAAGAGTGTAAATACTTTTAATTGTATTTCAAACAACGCCATCTAGCGGGCATTTTCCGACTTTCATCCGGAAAAGCATCCGAGCATTGCGTTTCGTACGCGGTAGAAAGTAGCCTACAATGATCCGTGGCACTTTGCTTAATTCACTCGCTTTAGCACAGATAGCAACACAAAATACTATTCGCCTATTTCAAAGATGGCGCTGCTAAAATGGCGGTCGTGGGCGGGAAAATATTCTCAATTTTTCAATTAAACGGGTCAACACGATATGTACATAGAGTGTGGTAATTTACGAGTATTACCACTATCATCCCTGAATTAATTTCACGTTTGCATATGGGAATGAAACTGATTTCACGGATCGTTTCGTTGTTTATTGCAGTTCGTACATTCTCTACGGGAAACAGTCGGTATTGTTTCGTATTTTGAGGCGCATTAAATTTTCGTAAGTAATGGGTCTGATATGTGTTGTTTATAATAAATTAATTTCGGGCGTATTATTTAAGCATTAATTTCCCCACATTTTTAATTTGAGTCTACATTATTTTTTAGACGTAGATGCAATCTCATTTGGGCCTTATAGTTACTCTCGCGGATCTTTTCCCTATAAATATATGATTAACTTATTGGTATTCATGTTATTAATGGCAAGTTAGCAACCATGAAACAAAACTGGGACATGTTAGTATGGAAATATTAAGACTATATTAGTGATCTAGATAATGTAACAGCGACGACGACTGGTTCTTTTCTCAAAATGTTACAAACCTTCGTGTGGTCCTCGATGGTCTTGCATTTTGTAAACAAAAAAAATCATGCCTGAAATTGAATTGGCTGAATGTTTAAATCACGCATTACCTACTTTGCGGTAGACAGTTATTCCACATTAATTTGGAATTAATTAGGACTGAACGTTAACGAGCTTTCGGAATTATTAAGAGAAGCGTGACTTTCGATAAAATTAATTAATTTGATTAATTCTGTTAACTGAGCCGAATTTATGTAATGTGATAGGTACGACTCGACTCGTCTTCATTTACATTATCTTTGCGTTTTACCGACTTCAATTTGGTTGAACTAATTGGTTGTGGGTGTGAATCGGAGAACCGAAGATAAAACAAGTAGAATCTGTTAGAGCTCATACATTTGTAATTTACTGAATTGTGAGCTTTAAATTCATATTTTTATGGATGATGTGAGAGAAAAAGGATTCAATCATAGAGTGACGGCTGACAGGGAGAATGGAAGAAAGCTAACGTGTAGCGCCGACCCCAATTAACAGCAGGATAATGATGTTGATAATGATGGGTGAATGTCTGGGGCAGGATAATGATGATTTTTATAGTTTTTGTAGCACGTAAATCTATCAAATAGCCTTATCTGTTCGTTGTGGGTATTCATAATTGAATATGAAGACAACAAACAGAGATTCCATCGTTTAAAAATCCAGCCAAGCCAGCTCAAAAGAATACATATTCAGACAGAAATTACTCTTGTCTCAAGTACTACCTACTGAAATATTGTGTAGAACCGTACAAGACGAGTTGCATCTTTATTCGCCGGCATTCTGCAGAGTACAGTGAGTCACAAAGCAGTGAATAAGTAAAGCTGTGCCGCATTCCTCGGAATAAGCTGCAAACCGCGGTTGTGGGAAAGTAAATTAAATTTTTGTTATGTTGTTCTTTACAAGGAATTCCTGCTGTTATTTGATGCAAGATTTATGGGCTGAAGTTTCTTTTCAAAGTAAACTGGCTTTGGTACTTTTGTGTTGTAATGTCAGTATATATTATGTATGGTCAACCTCATAATGCTTGTATCACCCAAGGATAAATGTCATTTGCACGTCTTAAAATGAAAAGGTTGTTGTCTGTGACGGTTATAGTTTTAACCTTAGTGAAGTTTAAATTAAATGGGAATTGTTGTTAAAGTGATAAAGAAATTACGAGGTAGTCTATGCTAATTAATTCCAGGATGTATCCTTTGATTGTAAAATTAAAAAACAAGGAAGTCGTTAGGGACCCAGTCGAGTACCTACCTACCGTGAAGTAGGTGAGAGAAGGAGAGCTTGTTGTCAGCGACAGTTGTAGCCTGATTCAAACATAGAACATTAACATCATGACCCAGACGAGATATCTATTTCTAGTCAAATATTGGTTTTGTTGCGACAATCCAACCCGATTTTCATCCAGCCGAGATCTATATCTATTTAGGTCTTCGAAAGTGATACTTCAAGCAGTGAGATAGTTACATGATATAAAGTTACCGAGTTTGAGTTTGCCCATATCAATGCCACTTTTCCTTGTAATTTTATAACTCAAGAACGGATGGACCGATTATGCTAATTCTTTTTTTTGAATATTGCTTGAAGTACGAGGATGGTACATTAGGAGATAAAAAAAAAAATGTTAGGCGGTACGAAGTTCGCGGGGTCAGCTAGTTCTATATAGATTCTAGAATTGTTCTAGATTCTAGGATCATCTCATCCATAAAACAAGATTTGAGTAATGTTTAGAATTCCTGTCAGTTATGAATCGAGATTAATGCGTACATACATACTTGAATAGTTTTGGAATATGGGCGTTGCCAACCCCCTTTTCCTGACGATCCATCAAAAGATGCACATGAACGTTTCAGAATACCAAACATAAACAAATGCCGCTTGATTAGGCAAACGTAAGAGTTCTCCGTATGTGATTGTCGGTTCATCTCCCTCGAATAATACCACCATCAATCTTCCAAATCCATGTTTATATTATCCCTTCTCTTGCCCCAAGGGGGGTCGCCATTACGTCACAGGAGTGCGTTCTGTTTTTATAAAAGTTTTGTTATTACACAAGTGCCACAGAATGTTTTTTGAGCGCAATCGCATGATTGTTATGTGTTAACTACTTTATTTGTTTTTGGAAGACATTTGAAGCAGTAGTTTTGATGCCCAGTAACTGGTTTGTACTGTGCCGGTCAGATAGACCGTCGCTCCATGTCAAAAAAGTACCTGTATCTGGTTACACTGGAAGCTGACTCCAATTCAGTTGGGTAAAAGCTAGGCAGATGATGAGTTTTAATGCCCAGGTTGGACATAATGTAGCGTTCGGTATTCCAGGTTCAGAATGCGCTATAGTACCCATGTGTTATAATAGTGAGTGTAGATATTCGGTATCTAATTAGTGAGGTATAACTTACTACGATTCTTCTTCATTTCTGGTGTTGACACGAGCCAAAAAATTTGTAGCTAATGTTCAGGTAAAAATATTGGCTGTATATATCTCTGTCTATAAGATAGTCTGCAAGGTTTATAGTTGAATTTATTTCTTTTAAGAGTATGAAGTGAAGAGAAAAAGCCAAATTACTCGCAGAACAGATGGCCGATCGGGTTGAAAGGTTCCGGAGTGGCGACCGCGTAAGGAAAGACAACAAGGTGGACCGATGACTTGGTGAAGGCCGCAGGAGTCCGCTGGATGCAAGACGCACAGAACCGACTGAAGAGGCGGTGCAACCGGTGGAACTTCGTGGAGCACTTCCGACGTTTGGCCCCCAAACTGGAACGGACTGGGGCCGCCCTCAAGCGGCTCCTGCCCAACCTGAGGGGTCCAAACGCCTCCTACCGGAGGCTTTACGCGGGGGTTGTGCGGTCCATGGCTACATATGGGGCCCCGGTGTGGGCGCGTTCACTGCGGCGGAGAGCCGCCCACTATCTGAACGCGCCCCAAAAGGTGGTAGCCGTAAGGCTGATCCGGGGCTACCGCACGATCTCTGGCGAGGCGGCAAGTCTCCTTGCCGGACTGCCGCCGTGGGATCTGGAGGCGATAGTCCTCGCGCGCCTGTATGAGTGGCGCGTGGAGGCACTACGCCGGGGGGAACCCCGCTTCCGCGGCAAATCGCGGCGGAGCGGACGGACCTCCGGCGCGATCTCATGGCGGCATGGAAGGAGCGACTGTCGCAACTCAGCGCAGGGCACGCCACGATAGCGGCGGTAAGACCCCTCTTTGAGGAGTGGCTAGAGAGGCGTCACGGCGTCCTCACTTACCGCCTGACGCAGGTCCTCACCGGACACGGATGTTTCGGGAGGTTCCTGCACATCATCAGGCGGGAGAAAACGCCCGGGTGTCACCACTGCGATGATCGCCCCGAGGACACGGTGGAGCATACGGTGGGGGCCTGCCCTGCATGGGCGGAGCACCGCCGTGTCCTCGTAGAGGCGATCGGCAGCGGCGGCGACCTCTCACGCCCGGCCCTGGTTCAAGCCATGGTCCGGGGCGAGGGGGAGTGGGAGGTAGTCGCCTCCTTCTGCGAAGCAGTCATGCTAGCTAAGGAGGTGGCGGGACGGGAGAGGGAGAGAGTCTCCCGTCCAAGCCGCCGCGGTGGACGCTCCGGGCGTCGGGAGCCGCGTGACGACTCCCGGCCACCGTAGGCGCGGGCCTGCAGGCGGTGAGCAATGGGTAGCTCACCGTCCGATCAGGACCAGGCCCGTGCTGGACGGCGCGTATGTGTTCCACGCGCGCCTCAAAGAGATGTCAGCATCGAAGAGGGGGCCCACTAGGGCCCAAGCCTGCCGGGAAAGCGGGATCATCCAAAAGGGGTACCGCTGACCCGGAAGATAAAGGGCCAAGGAAGGAACACGGGTGGGTTTTAGTCAGTAAGAGTCTGACACTCCCTTCCGCTCCACCCAGAGCGGTAGGGGTCATTTGATGATTTCCCATCCTCAAAAAAAAAAAAAAAAAAGAGGCGGTGCAAGCCATGACCAGCAGTGGACATCTTGCGGCTGAAACGATAAACATGACGATTGAAGTACTCTTACGAAGTGTAGTGATTTGTCAACAAGCAGTAAACGTCCAGAATCACATACCTTCATAATCTGCTCATACCTTAGAAGAATACAATCACCACGTTTTCGTTTATCCTCTATATATGTTATAAAATAAATTACCGATAGTCTATAATAAGAATAACTCCTAAAATATTCCTGTTGTGGTCCTAAAATATTATTGGAGTATAATATTTACTTGTGTATGTTTACTATAATATGTTTGTATGTATCTTTACTTTATGTCCCATCTGAACATACATAATTATGTTCATTCGTGTATCATTAGCCAGTACAGGCAATGGCATAAGTTAATTCTTCGTGTTTTTATTATTATGTTGGTATGTTACAAACACGTCCTTATCCCCAAAGGTGGAAAAAGAGGTAGAGACATTGAAAATGTTGAAAAAGAAGTATCGAGAAGAAATTGTGAATACTCCTGTCTTATATTACTGTGTGACGTAGATATGCGTTTCAGTTCCATTTTCTTCACTTTATCAAATATTTTTAAAAATCTTTCTCAATATCCCGATATCGCGAATACAGGATATTGCAAATCAGATTAGGAGCGTGTTGGTTTAAGATTTTGGATGGCATCGTTTTATATGCAAGGGGAACAGTTTCTCTTGGAAATATATCGTTTTCACGTTACGCGTGTTACTTTTGAGGAAAAACATAATCGTAACATGTTGATAAATCAAAATCATCTAGAAGCTCTATAAGTTACCATCCTTACCTAGTTGCTATTCCACCAATTCGCACTAAGCGTTTCCAAATAAATGTCTTTTGTAATGCGCACAGCAAAAGAATGGAACCCTCTACCTGCATCTGTGTTTCCGAACGCATGCAACCCTAATATCTTCAAAGTGAGAGTGAACAGGCTTCTTCTGGGTAAGCTCACCCCACCGTCGACTCTGTCTCTGTCACCACTGACCTAGACTAGAGTCAAGAGCAAACCTATCATAAATAAATAAAAAACAATTAATTCTTTAATTTATCGTAACTACTATGATCTAAAAGATTGATTAGGAAAATTGAGCCTACGTGATTCATCCATATCCTATCAGTAATTACTAGTAACTCGTCCGGGATAGAGCAATAGAACTCGGAGAATAATCTAGCCAACATTCGTATCTCTGTTAGGTTATATGTTTAGAGTTGAGAGTTGTCTATTGTTTGCCCGAAGATTATATGCCATAATCATCATTTTCCCGAATTTCATTTACCCGAATTTCATTTGCCCGAATGTTTCATTTGCCCTAAAAGACATATGACATACTTTTAATTGCCCGAATTTTAGATACCATAAGATACGAATGCCATAAGTATTGTTTGCCTTATTTTTATGTGCCATAATAATTATTAGACATAATATTTAAATGGCGTAATATTTAAATGGCATAACAAGTATTAGACAAATATTTAAGCCCCGTAATAATCATTACACATGATGACATTATATTTAAGCGCCACAATAAATTGTTTTAAAAAAAAAAGAAAAAGAAACAAACAATCAGTCGGACAATCAAAATTAATGAGATATTATCTAAGAAAGAAGAATATACAAAAGAAGAATTTTTGCGTGCTTTAGCATCAAATTTGTATTTGCATTAAAAAAGAAATTGTACTACCTAATTATAATTATATAGTTTGATTATTAAACTTGTTTTTAATTCTAATACTTACCTACTTATTAGCTTTCTGGCTGTCGATGTCGATGGGTGCGCAATGTTTGGTATAATAACAATAAAGTTTATTTATTCTGTGCATGGTTTTTTTTTCTGTGCATGGTTGATGGTGGGCTAGGTCGACGGAGCCCCGCTTCGCGGGGCTCCTACTTCTGTGTGGTTTATAAAAAAATAACCACGAAGGGGATGGCGGGGTCTATTCGCTCGCTTCGCTCGCTCACACGACCCCGCCATCCCCTTCTAACCTAACCTGTCCGAGTCGGGGTGCCCTAAAGTCCCAATTGCATCCAATTTCTCTTGATATAAACAACCGTTACACACCCGATGTCGATGGCAAATTATGTTATGGCATATCATAATTATGGCATGTGATAATTAGGGCTTACAATGATTATGACAAATGATGTTATGGTAAGTGACTTTATGGGAAACAATGATTCTGGCACGTGACTAATATGGCAAATGAGAGTAGGGCAAATGAGTATTATGTCGTATGATATTATGGCTGTTGAATATTATGGCAAATGATATTAGGGCAAATAAAATTCGGGTAAACGGCGGTATACCAGAGTTGAGACATAGATAATCTCTAGGTATGATGGGAAGTTATCTTGTACATTTAAACTCGAGCTAGACTGCTGTAGATTTACGTGAAATTATTTATTTCGCGGACAATTTGTTATGCTACTTTTTGGCCCTTTGTTCGCGACTGTATCCAATATCAGAGTTTTCATTCATTCCGGTGACTTGTCGTTTTTTGTTTATCCAATCATTGTCGATGTTTCCATTTGATCATGGTATATCTATTTCATTGAGATCCTGCCCTCGGGAAATGTGCTGTTTTCGTCCTTTATTATCTTTGTCACAGCCTTTTTGTTTGGGACTTTTTGATTCCTCTAGTAGGCATTTGTTTTATTTGCCTTTGTACGCGATGTAAATATTTTTTCTGCAGAATTTTATCTAAAGCCTAATTATCGTATAATTATTTGAATACTAGGTAGGTATTAGTTATATAGGTTTTTATAACCATCTCTCTTCCACGTTCCCTTAATGCTGTGATCGCGACCACATACGACGCGTCTCCAAGTTATGCGGTCTTCTGCAGTGTGGACCGCTAGGTAGATGCTGCTTCCAACAGCCTTCTTGATCGCGACAGACCATCTTAGCAGTGCTCTGCCTTGAGCGCGTATCATAAGCCTTTCCAGACTATGCTTAGGTGAACGCATAATGTGTCCGAAAAAGGTGTGGGCACGCTCCTGGCATATTGTAGATAGCCGCGGCTATTAATGCACCACGTTTCCGCGCCATATAAAAATATGGAAAAATCTAGAGCACGGATCAATCGTATTTTGGTATTCCGACGGACGCCGCGGTTCTTCCAAATTTTCCTGGCCATTCCACTACGTCGGCGGATTTCCTCAAGGCAGCTGCCCCATTCGTGATCAAAGACCCAAGATACACTAACTCGCTCGCTTTCTCATAGTCGTCGAGTATATTTGAGCTCCGAATAAGATGAGCACGGTCTACCACAATTACTTTTGTCTTGGCATGATTGATCTTAAGTCCAAGTTTAGTGCTCTCTGCTCCTATACGTTTCAGCAGATCCGCCATAACAACCATAGACATTACAATTTTAAACTCACAGTATAAAGGCAGTTTTATTATTTGTGTTAGTTACATGACACACCCCACACTTCACACAAACTCATACACAAAAGCACCTAAACGTCTTTCTACAACACATAATAATTTTAGTTTAATTATATATTTTTTCTTTTGTTTTTTTTTTTAATTCATTACTTCACCTAAATAAATGAAAATGTTTGCCTTACTTGGGAAGAGACTGGACCTCACGACACAGGGAATCCTAGAGTGGGGTCCGGGACATTTGTAAAAATCTAGCACCTAGATAAACTATCTTCTATGTAATCTGTTACTTGTATTTTAATATTCTAACGTGCTTTATGAGGATTCCGTACCCAAAAGGAGCCAACGGAACCCTATTATAAACATATATACATCGAATCAAAAAAAAAATCACAAGGGCATCAAAAAAAATTTTAAAAGAAAAACCTTTTAAGTTAAAATTTTTTTTCCTAACGTTTACAAAAAGAGCTTCATTTGAGAGATTTATCTCCGAACGTTTGAATAAGAGTAACGTATGAAAGAGATGTTGCTATCGAATATAAAAGTGTGTTCGGAAACGAGTTCAGAATTGATAATGAAACGCTGTCATGTATGTACGTTTAAGATTCTTGAACGGTACGAGTCTTTTTAATATAAAACCTTACTTTCTTTTTACTTAAACATTCATGAGGAATAAAGTAGACAGTAATTACCGTTGTTCTGTATTTAGATGAGGTAATGTTAGGTATTGTATGTATTAAATAAAGACTGAAGAAGCTAATCTCTTAGTTCATGGGGTACAGTCGAGATCCTCTACAAGTGACGACGAATAATGCGCTTTAAGCAAATGTGCCATCGAAAGCACAGCGCCAATAGCAATACTTTAACTACGAAAACCACCCTAAATAACGTGTGCTAACAAAGTATGTGGTATAGCATAGGTCCATTATTGCTTGCGGTTGACTGTTCCTGATGTGCTCTTAGGACCACGAAGAAGTTTCACTTGTCTGGTTGGATATAAGCGTTGTAAATTACAGAAACTCGAGATGTAAGTGACTGTTTTATGACTCAGAATAATACCCTCTCGGCCACACAAAATATCACAAAATGTATTCAATGTTGTGTAAGCTTGAACTGTGAGTAGGATTTTGGTTTCCAGCAACGCAGACTATACTAGGCCTATATTTGATGTCAGCTTTGTGAAATGGGCCCCAGAAGTTATTGGATATAACTAGTAACCGTATAATTAGCAGTTTCAACAGATGCATTTGCTGGAGAAAGCAATTCGTTGACAAAATCCGATAGCGCATTCACAAATCTCGACAGGAGAAATTTCATTAGTATCCCTCCAGACAAGCAGACGTTAACTACAGTGGCTACCAGCTTTAAACTATTTCCCAAAGAAAACCGGTCCGTTTTAATTTAGATTCAATCTTTACTGGAACTTGACAATGAATCTCCTGTCGTCCGCTTTGTCCTTTGAAGAATGAGCTCCAGCTTGCTGCCTTATCAGTGCAGTCACTGTTCACTGCAACATTGAAATAGTATCGTTTGCACTGTTCTAGACAAGCTCGGAGCTAGAAACAATAGATACAATGTTTTTGTAAAAGCCCGTTTACGAGTAGATGAGAGCCTATTGGAGAGTACACTGTATATATTACGAGTACGATTTTGATAAGAATATGTAGCGTCTTTACAAAAGTTGCTCCACATTTGCGAGAATTCTCCAACACGAAATGTCTGAGTATCAGTCTGTTGACCTCTAATATAAATCTGAAATTGCTAACCCGTTTTAAGCAAGCCTGGTGATGCCTTGTCTGTATGAGAAGAGACCTTTGCCCGACAGTGGGATAATAATACGCTTGTATTATTTATAGACCTCTCCTGGACATGTCAGTACAACTTGTTTGTGCTAAACTCTGAAAACCTAGTAAACTCGTAGCTATTAGTTCGCACACAGAAAGAGTTCTCGTGTTCACACAGTTCTCTGAGCTATTTTCGGACGGTGACTATTTTCATGCTGTAGTGCGAATGAACGGACTCACATACATTTGTGAAGACTAAACATTCTGAATTTCTGTGTTGGGATATTGTTAATGATTTATTACATACTTAAGGACAATTATTTATACGAAGATTTCTTGAGTTTTTTTTTAGATTTTGATGTAGAAAATCTTTTGCATCCTTCTACGGTTCTTTGACCCAACACTTGACAATTCTGTTAGGCGGTATCAACCTACAGCTGCGCACAAGCATCATCAACGGGCGTCGAAAAATAACCTTTGTGGAGACTGGCATTAATAAATAAATAGTTGGTCAGTGGCAGACTGCTGGCGTCACGAGAAATAAGAGTTTTAATAAAAGTCACTAACTAATAGATAAATTCTCTGAATAAAATACCTGTCTCGCCTGTTCAACACTTGGAAGAGACATAACCTATTCTTAGGCTGTATAACCACGTGGCTTAGTGAATACAAACTATAACATCCTTGTTAAATCTAGTTTAATTAAACGACGGGGTCACGGATTAATGTCTCAAGAGGGATCTATTTGTTGAACTATATCAAACATGGACGGATTGATAAGGATCTGAGTGAGGTAAGTGTAGGTACTCAGATTTAGTTCATTCCTTATAAACTTCTGACTGTTCAGTGTCTGATGAATTATTTTGAATTATAATTATTATTATGAATAAAACAAAAATATTTGTACTATTTGGAAATAATTGATCTAAGTATCTATTCTTATTACAAATTAGTGATGATCCTATCTAATAAAAAGCTAGGGAAGAACATAAAGGTAATGCCTAATTGTGTACTGTTTATCCTGTATCTGTATTTTCTTCATCTGGTTCCTAAGCTAAGTGCTTTTTATCATTAAGGCTTACTTGCCTACGTTGTCTTAATAATTAGTTAGGTACGGAGCGGCTGAACTTCTGTGCAATTCTATTTCTAAGACTGAGGTAATAGTAAAATAATCACAAAAGAAGTTTTTCTTCTCTCGAATCGAGTGTAATTGTAGGATCAAAAAACAATTGCTGCTACGGTTTTTTTTTAAGAAAAATGGCCTTAAACGTTGGCAATGGCTGCAAAAACTACGGCAAAAAAAACAAACAAGGCTACGGCAAAGTCACTTTTTAAAGTTCTCTCGTTTGCAAGTCCACTTTGAATAATTAGAGGATTTTCTCAGGAATTCAGCCATTTTCTGGCTTCTTACGAATAATTTTCCGGAGTGAAACAATTGGATAAAATAATCAGCGTACCTAATGACTGGTTCTATCATGGAGACCTCGTGAAATGGTTTGCCCATTATTTTTAGGATAAGCAGCCATCACTATCACTACATATTATAAAACAAAGTCCCCCCATCGCTTCTGTCTGTCTGTCTGAACGCGCTAATCTCTGGAGCTACCACTCTGATTCGAAAATATTTTTTTGCGTTTGATAGTCCAATTCTTGAGGAGGGTTATAGCCTATAAGCTATTTAAAATCACGCCACGAGCCTTAAGAGCCTAGTACAAAGAAAAAAAATACAGAAAGAGCGCAATGCTAAAATGAATTAATAGCATGGGCGGGCGGACAATGCGCTGCGGCGACGCGGAGGGTCGGTTGCCGAAATTTCACGATCACGAGTCAGAAGCTAGTTTAAGGCGCGGTACGAAGCAATTTTTTTTGGTAAGAGCGCATCGCGGCAACAAAAATGGTTCAAAACAGCGATGTGTTTGATGTTAGTTGAATCGAATGACCGCCAAATAGTGCAGTTTTTGTAATCGTCTTATTAATAAACTTAGACGTTCTGATGAAAAACTTCAGTTTTCTAGAGCCCAAAATAATAGTAAAGAAACTTGGAAGGTCGTTAAAAAACTCACTCATACAGAGATAAATAATCAGCCAGCCACGAATCTCTTAACATTGTCTACGGACCCGGTACCCTCAGTTAACGTAATAAATAACTATTTTGCAAATGTAGGTAAGACGTTGGCATCTAAAATAATTACTTTCCCTACAGACGGAGTCCTAACATCCAAAACCAGTACGCTAAACTCGATCGCGCTTCTTCCGGTTAGTGAAAGTGATGTGGAGTTAATTATAAATTCACTCCGGGATGGGAGTGCCACGGGATGGGACAATATACCAGCCAAATTAATCAAAATGGCTCGAAACGTCCTCGTGCCTCCCATCACTCATATCTGCAACCTTGCCATATCACAAGGGGTTTTCCCGAGGGCATTTAAAACGGCGTTAGTAACACCTGTGTACAAATCTGGAGATAAAGATCAGATCACAAATTATCGCCCCATCTCTGTCTTAAGCGCTTTGTCTAAAATCATGGAACGAGTTCTTAACAATTGCCTAACCAATTACTTAACCAAATTCCACATTCTCGCCAATAATCAATATGGCTTCCGTCATGGCATCTCTACGGAAGATGCCGTAGTCGACCTTGTGCAGTCAGTAGCTGACAAACTAGACCAAAAACTGAAATGTTATGGCATTTTGCTAGATCTCAGTAAAGCGTTCGACACTGTTTGTATTTCTAAACTAATAGAGAAAATGGAAAATGTAGGTATACGTGGTCTGGCTCTTGAAATCTTTAAAGATTATCTCTCTGACCGTAGACAATCCGTCAAGATCGACAATACAATTAGTGCAGAGGAACGAATAACCTTCGGAGACCCCCAGGGTAGTATTTTGGGTCCAACCCTCTTCCAAATCTATATAAACGACCTTTGTAATCTGCCTCTCGTCAACTGTGATATTTTCACTTACGCAGACGACACTGCTCTAGTGGCATATGGTATGAATTGGGGTGACGCTAAATTGCATTCGGAAAACGCATTGCGGAGAGTAATGCATTGGTTAGCAAGTAATCTTTTAACCTTAAACGTTGATAAGACCAAATTTTTACGTTTCATTCTACCGCATACATCAACACCAGCTGAAGTAACCGGAAATCTAAAAGCCCATAACTGTCAGCAAAAGGCAGAAGCTTGTAAGTGTCTCTCATTGACTAAGGTGGAATCCATAAGATATCTCGGAGTGTTCGTCGATGAAAAACTAGACTGGACCACTCAATTGGAATCATTAACCTCTCGCACCAGAAGACTAATTTATATTTTAAAAAATTTAAGGTTTTCAGCGGATAAAAATACTCTCCGAATGGTTTATTTAGCTCTGTGTCAAACAATCCTGATGTACTGTATCCCTGTGTGGGGTGGGACCTATAAAACTGAGCTATTAAAACTAGAAAGAGCCCAAAGGGCTGTGCTTAAAGTAATTCACTTCAAACCTCGTGACTACCCTACACATATGCTATATTCAGAATGCAATGTCTTAACTGTTAGGAAACTGTACATTCTAAGATCCATCCTCTACAAGCATTCTATGATCTCGTTCAATAAGCAGCTTGTCAGTCAGCGGCGTCGTGGCTTTCCTTTATGTCCTGCTGTCTCTTGCAGGACTGCCTTCGCAAGACGTCAGTTAAAGGCCTAAGTGCTAGGTTGTATAATAAGGCCCACAAACAATTAAATATTTACGCCCTGACTAAGGGCGACTTAAAAAACAAGCTAGTTTCTCGGTTACAGACATTGACATATAGTGATACCGAAGAGCTTCTAACCACTGTACAATAAAGAGATAGGTTTACATACAGAACACAACACACCCACTTACTCATACGCACAGGCAAGTAAGCACTCCCACATATACACGCATGCGCACACACACACACCGAAACACACACACACACACACCCACACACACACACACCCACACACTCACCCACACACACACACAGACATACAACACACACACACGTCCATACACCCACACGTCCTCATGTTTTATTTCATCTTTTGTTCTTTTTATTTTTATACTTTAATTTAACATAAATACTTTGTTCGCCTACTGCACGTACCAATATTTTTGTAACCGTAATAAGACTCACTGTGAATGGATACTTTTTCCTAAGATACAGACAGATTTTCTGCCTAGTTTAGGAAAGGGAGTCCTATGACCCATTTTATATGTGTACTGGTTCTATTATTTATAACATCTAATTATATAAGACAACTTTGTATACCATGCACAAACTACTTATTGAATAAATTATTAAAAAAATTAAAATTAAGTTTTAATTAAATTAAAAAATAAATGCATGGCTCAGTGGAATAACTTTTAGGTATTTCCTTAGTTCATTGTGTTCCCTTCATTATCATTATATAAAATACAATAGTTTACGCTTAAAATTTTGAAAATTATGCCACGAAAGATATTTTTATCATGATACTATTTCATTTTAAGAAATATTTTTGAATAAGACTTTTCTTTGAACATTTGACGATACACTCAATTTAGCTGGGTTGTAATATGTACCAATACGCCTAAATGAGCGCTTTATATTACCGTGCTTTACGGTGTCCTACGTTTGGGCAGCGCCTTAAAGATGAAAACAAGATTATTTGGTTCACTTTTAGTTACTTACGTTGTTCTGACTGATGTTGATAGTTTCCATAATTATCTTAGCTTTATTTCCATAGAATGTTCGTGTGAGACGAACGGATGCAGCTCCACAATCGTATTTAAGTATTTAGTGTCCGTTATTTATTGCACAAAGCCCGGAGTCGGATACGATTACATATACAAACAGTTCATGGAATAGAGCTACAAATTGATGGCGCTGTATATAAAGATATGTGTTTGTTTAATTATTGTTACCACAAGTCTAAGCCAGAATGCTAAGGTGGAAGTGGTAGTTTGTTCTGTGTTTTATTATTGGACGTTTCAAAAGTTATAATTAGATTTTTAACAATACTGCTTTCCTGCAAAATTTCGTCCTACATTCATAGTTTTAAGCGTGTGAAAATTTTGATTTAGCACTATTTTCCATTGGCACGGTGTAAATCGTGCTGTTCTACCCGTGGCAGTCTCAGTGGAATCACCATAGAAAACAGACGTTATTAGCGAGTGTCCTTTCCTATAGTATCTCTCTCTTACTTGCCTCGGTAACTCGATTGGTACGAGTATATATGTAATTATATGTGAAACAAATAAAATATAACATTTTACCACCATTGTATATTTTATCTAGCGTTTGTTACACAGGTTGACGACATCACGTCAGCGCCGGCTGTCACTAAAACCAGCGCTGAGGCTCTGTCTCACATAGGGTCGTAGCATTATGCTGAGCGATGGCCGTTTTGCGTGGATGTGACGCATATTTTCTCCCAACTTGTTCTTTTTTGTGTAGGTGTTCGTTCTCTGCGTCATGTTTACCGCAAATAAACGTATTTTCTTTCTATAATTCATCATAATTTACGTAGTCTTTTCCCAATTTTGTAGGAATCGGCTTTCATTCTAAGCAGATGCAGCGTATTTTACAAGGAGCGACTAGCGGACCTCCACAACCCAGTTACTTGGTAACACGATACCCCTTGGTAAGACTGGTTGTCAGGCTTTCGGGCTTCTGATTACCCGTGACGAGGGTTCTCGATATGTAATGGATGGCCACCCATCCACAGACCGACCTCGGCCAGCGCTGCTTAACCTTGAAGATCGACCCGTGCTGCGGTTATTATTTAGCCACCATAATTATGAACCTCAAAAGTATTATCGCACCGTGTGGACGAAGCTAGCAAGTCCCGAAATAGCCGTGCAGTTAATCAGGCGTGACAGAAATAGTAGTCGCTGTAAGTCTGTTACTACAATACGTAAGCGATGCTGTTTTATCATCGGACTCTGGTTGGTAGTGACGTCATTATCGACAGAGGACGTCTTCACTAAATGAAAAGAAAATTAAATATTAGAAATAGACTTTGCTTTTACTACCTGTTCTTAACAGAGAAAAGTCAAAGTATATAGTTTTAAGAATGTCATTGGATTATCTATAATCCAATGACAAATCCAAGGACTTTTACTATCTCTAGATAGTAAAAAAAAAAAGTAAAAGTAAAAGTAAAAGTCCTTTTGTTTCGTACATGAAAATTACGAGTACAGGACAGATTAGGTTCCTAGTCAAAATTCACAACTTTTATGAATATTGGCTCTTTGTGCTTTTCAGGGTAACCAATCTGTCCCGCAAAACTTTTGATGGAAACACGCTTTCATGCGATGCAAGCAAGCATGTGCTGCAGATGACATAAAAGCGACATTATATAATTTCTAAAAAGGAAAATGGTTTGCCAGAAAAATCCATTACAATCCATTCCTTCTTAAAAATTAACCAACAATTTCATAGTTTAAAAGGAAAATCTTACTGAAAATAGTGGTTTAGAACGATCTTTGTGTAGCTGTAATGTCATCCAGCACAAGATTCATAGCGGTAAATATGTAGGTCGCCATTGTTTCACACAGCCTGACTAATGAAGGGGTTACACGAGCTAGGCATAATCTGCTGTTTTATTGCTGAAGTTCTGTAGTAAGGAAATTCTTAGAGGCTATGGCTTGGGAATCGTGTTTGTTTGAATTTGGACAAAGGCATTTCATGAAGTCTATCGAGCTTGTGTTTTAGACTCATCAGTAAGTGTTTGCTATCTCAGGGTTACTATACTATTGTTTCGGGAGGTTCCTGTTCCGGATAAGGCGGGAGGAAACGCCCGGGTGTCACCATTGTGTGGATCGCCCGGAGGACACGGTGGAGCATACGGTGGAGGTCTGCCCGGTTTGGGCGGAGCACCGCCGTGTCCTCGTGGAGGCGATTGGCGGTGGCGATCTCTCACGTCCGGCCTTGGTCCAGGCCATGGTACGGAGCGAGAGGGCTTGGGAAGCCGTCACCTCCTTCTGCGAAGCAGTAATGTTCGCGAAGGAGGAGGCGGAACGCGTGAGGGAGAGGCAAAATTTGCGCCCTCACGCCCCTAGCCGCTGCAGGAGACGCCCTGGGCGTCGGGAATCGCAGGCCAATTCCCGGCCACAGTAGGCGCGGGCTTGCGAACGGCGAGCAATGGGCAGCTCGCCGTTCGATAAGGACCAGGCCCGGGTCGACGGCGCGTTGTGTTCCACGTGCGCCTCAAAGAGATGTCAGCACCAATGACGGGGTTTGCTAGGACCGATGCCTGCTAGGGTTGCGGAAAAGTCCAAGAGGGTTACCGTGGCCCCTGGCACAGGCAACTGAAGGAACACGGGTGGGTTTTAGTCAGTAAGAGTCTGGACACGCCCTCCTGCTCTGCCCAGAGCGGGAGAAGTTATTTGATGATTTCCCACCCACAAAAAAAAAAAAAGGGTTACTATACTATATTACTATTTACTGGCATTTTTGATAGAGAGCAAGTTGGTTTAATCACGATTAAAAGCTTTTTTTTTACTGTAAGTTAAAATGTCAGAGAGACCGGCGGCGATCGTAATTTAACACAAATGATAATGATAAATGCTTTACAAACACTTTTAAACTCAACATACAAGGTGATTGGAAGATGGGTGCAAAGCTTTAAGGCGAAGATAGTACAGACAGTTTAGAACAATTTAAGCCATGGTTGTCTTAGACGAAGTCTTACCATTTTTTTTTAACCTAATTTTTAAGATTTTTTTCGAAAATTGCCAAAATTTTAACTAAACTGGTTATTTATAGCTAAATTGAATGATAAATTAATTCATTTTTATTTTATTTAATTAAAGTAATGTGTAAGCAATCTAGCAAAACATGTTTTAGGCCTCTGTGACGTTAGACATTTTTTTACAGACATTTAAAGTTCAATAAATTAAAAAAAAAACATAAATCATTTTTGAAAACCTTATTTAAAAAAAAACGAAGGGTGCTTTTTTTGTTCAGATATTTTTGAAAACATGCGTGATAATCGCTCTTTCCTTTGAGGTATCATTTACGAGGATATTTTACAAATTATTGAAATTAGGATCTACAAACCAATTTGAGGGAGAAATTTTAAATTTTAGGCAGATTAATTAAAACAAAATTTTTGCTTAAAAAACTTACGCTCAGCTTACTTTATGTGTTCGAAATGATAATTTCTTCAATTTTAAGAATTTTTTGCACATGCCAATTGAGGGATTATCTAAACAATGGCCGCCGCGCGTAGTGCGGCAAATGAAAGAACCGAATTGTATCAAGAACGCTTTCCGAATCGCAGGGTACCGAATGTGCGAGTGTTTTACAACACTTTTCGTCGACTTGCCGAAGTTGGGTTTCACCTGGAGTGGAACCTGGAGTCAACCCAGGCAGACATGAAACTGACGTCGAAGAAAACATTTTGGCAGCATTTCAAGCAGATCCTACTACCAGTACCAGAGCCGTAGCTCAAAATCTAAATTTCACAATGGAAGGTGTGGCATACAATGCACCAAAATGACAAATATCCGTTCCATGGTAGGGGTGTGCAAGGTCTGGAAGAGCAAGATCCCCAAAGAAGAATACAGTTCTGCCGTTTCCTCCTCAACAGAGACATCGAAGATGCGTGGTTCCTGAAATAAATCTTGTGGACGGATGAAAGCAAATTTTCTAGGGAGGGCATTACAAACTTTCATAACCTCCATGAATGGGCCGACAGAGACAATAATCCACATTTTAAGAAGCGAGTGTCATTTCAGGGAAAATTCTCTGTCAATGTATGGGCTGGAGTAATTGGCAGAACATTGATTGGGCCCCACTTCTTACCGGATAATTTAAATGGTGAAAATTATTTGCACCTTCTACAATTCGATTTACCAGTTCTGATAGAGGAAACCGGTGTCCCGATATTCGAAAGAGACCGAACAGTCGTCTTTCAGCAAGACGGCTGTCCAGCGCATTGGACGTTAAATGTAAGGGAACACTTAAATAATTGCTTCCCTGACAGCTGGATCGGCAGAGATGGACCCATCCCTTGGCCCGCTCGCTCACCAGATCTGACCCCGCTGGACTTTTTCGTGTGGGGCCGGGCCAAGGAACTGGTGTATACGAATGTTGAAATAAACACGAGAGAAGAATTGATGGAGAGAATTAATTCAGCGTTTGAAACGATGAAACTGGAGATGATGTTGAAAATAACAACAACAGAAGTGAGAAGACGTAGCCATGCTTATATTAGGAATCATGGCAGACATTTTGAACATGAACAATAAATAATTTAGATTCAAATGTTGTTTTAATTACTCCGCCTAAAATTTAAAATTTCTCCCTCAAATTGGTTTGTAGATCCTAATTTCAATAATTTGTAAAATATCCTCGTAAATGATACCTCAAAGGAAAGAGCGATTATCACGCATGTTTTCAAAAATATTTGAACAAAAAAAGCACCCTTCGTTTTTTTTTAAATAAGGTTTTAAATGTCTGTAAAAAAAATGTCTAACGACACAGAGGCCTAAAACATGTTTTGCTAGATTGCTTACACATTACTTTAATTAAATAAAATAAAAACGAATTCATTTATCATTCAATTTAGCTATAAATAACCAGTTTAGTTAAAATTTTGGCAATTTTCGAAAAAAAACTTAAATATTAGGTTAAAAAAAAATGGTAAGACTTCGTCTAAGACAACCATGGCTTAAATTGTTCTAAACGGTCTGTACTATCTTCGCCTTAAAGCTTTGCACCCATCTTCCAATCACCTTGTATTTTAAAAGATTACATGAGGTCGGTGTTTCCTATCTGACAACTTTGAGAAGAAAGGCCGAAAAAAGTACTGTCAGAAAATATAGTGACAATATAGACAACTTGCTCCAATTTATATCAACATTATTAGGTACAAAACTCAACACCTAAAACAGTAAACAACACAACTTGTTTCTAGACTGAACATACAAATTAACAAAGTTCATGCCTTCAATTACAGGCTGGTGAAACCCTAATCGCCAATTGGCGGATTGGCGGTTACGAAGCTAAGGCAGTCTGTACTCGGCTCAAGTTGAGAGCTTTAATGAAATAGAAATTCGAGTGAAAACAGTTTGGCGGAGCTAAGTGCAATAACATGTAATGATGTGGTTCACTTCATTGATCGCATAAGTTTGGACACTAGATGTAAGTAGGTACGAGTTTGTACAACGTGTAACATAATTAACGCAAGACCTCAAACACCCCAAATAGAGCATTCAGTTAAAAGCATAATACAATGACCAAAATATTTTTTTAAACTAACTATTATTATAAAGTAAATTGTGTTGACCCTTAGCATTACTTTATGCATTTAAAATTGAGTCTTATTGGCTTGAGATAAGATTTAATTTTCATTGGCTCAATCGGTGCTCAGTAAAATTTGAAAAAATACCTATAATATTAATAGTTACTGAAATCGATTCAGTAGTCAATTTCGAGCAAACTACTCTCAGGACTTGCGTTTATTCTGTAACACGTTGTATATAAACAAACTTGTTTTTTTTAAATAGAACTATTTTTTTCCAGATGTTAGGTTTGTCCTCACGTAGATCTAATTCTGCAATCTGTTTGTCACCAAAAGGAGGGATTATGCTAGGTTGCTTAGTGTCCGTCTCAGCTGGAAATCGGTAATAGATGAGAGTATACATCCCATAGTCCCTCCGTGTGCACACGAGTCAAAAAGACGTATAAAATAAAAAGAACAGCGTACAAGAGAAGAATAAATAGATTTTATGAGGAAAACAGCTGTTCCTCCTTCAAAAATTTACAAAAAAATACCTCGAAGAAAAAGTTACGACGTCTATAAAAACGTATAAAAATGGCGTCAGCTTTACTTAGATGTCTTCATTTACGAGTATTCCGATAAAGTTACTACATGGGCAGTTAACATCGGCCCCAAGACATAAACGAAGTCATTGAGAAACTTGAACCAACTTGAAACACGTACCATGAAAGGAGAATCCTTAGAATTGAATGGTAAACTCTTTCCTTGTCTTTTTATAGTAAATGAAAGAGATGGGCAATGATAGAGAGTTCCTATTTAGGTCAGAACTCGTTTTTCGCGTAATATTTACGTAAAATGATACATTATTATCTCTTTCAAGTCAGTGGTTTGGGTGTGTTGACACGATAAGGACGTTAATGTTCGCTGAATGTTTACAAGTTGACCTCGGATTAAAAGGAAAACACGATTAAATAGACTTGGAACACGGAGTATCAGTATTGATTCCTTCAGCTGGTGCCTGCTTCTGAAAAACGAAACTGAATCTTTCTGAATCGTCTTAGTTTATAATAGCTTCGATTATTTTAGATTTTATTATCATCATAGATATTTTAGATTAGATTAGATATTATAGATAGTCCCAGGTCATGCATTTTTTTTAAACGTTGCCCACTCCAGGTATTTCACCTGTATTTTGGGTGCGTTTACAAACATTTAAAGTCACATACACAAACAGCCAGACCCGGAGCAACTACTTGTAGGTCATACAAATATTTGTTCCGTGCGGGAATCGAACCCGCGACACACAGCGCAGCAGTCAATCGCTTAACCACTGCGCCAACCGTGCCGTCAGTCAGTTTCGTCAGTTTGATTATTAGATAAGAGCGTTTATACCTTATGAGTGGCAACGTCGCAATTTAGTGTCATATTTTGTGGTTTTCAATTTTTATCATTTAATCGGAGCTATATTTTAAAAATATGTTTAATTAACTTTATAGAATTATGTGAAAACTGTGTAAAAGGTAAGAAATCATTGCGTTTACAGTTCTATTTATATGCAAATAATACATTGGAAACTTGCAGGGCGTTATTTTCATTGTAAAATAACTGTAAGCATTACGGTTACTTACTTTTTAAACAATTTCACGTAATTCTAAAAAGTTAATTAAACAGATTTGTAAAATATAGCTCCGATTAAATGATAAAAATTGAAAACCACGAAATATGACACTAAATTGCCACGTTGCCACTCATAAGGTATAAACGCTCTTAAGCGTAAAACTTTGAAATTGGTCCTCAGTATATGAACCAAGAGCTTTCGACTTATGGAACTACAAACCATAGCACAAGATCATCTTACTTCAGGAGTTATGCATAGGTAGGCACCTACAGTCGATAAGTTTATGTATATGCTATGACAGTGAATAAAATTAGGTATCTATGCCAAAATGTGGTTTCAAGTATGTAGTACCTAGACACAACGTTCAAAATCCTTGATGCGATGGCTTGAAATATTATATTCACGCTTTGTAAATATTCTATTCTTACCAAACGCCTGTGTATTGTTACAAACTAAGTTTCAGAGCAACAATGTGATTTCAGTATTTGGTTGTATTGAAATTTCTCTCGTGTGTTCCGAAGCCAGATGTTCCTAACGTAGGAAATTCTGATTCCAAGAGATTGCAGTCGGGATTTGCACTTGAATATTATGTGGTTGGTATGGTTACATTGATTGCACTGGGTTATTCCGAATTTACGTGTTAATAGGATTCATCTTCTTCTCCTACCTACCTACTACGCTTTGAAATGGGCAACTAGCTTCATATTTCTGACTGACCGACCACTAGACAATTCAAAAGTGCCTGTAAATGGTTTAATTGAAATAAATGCGTGGAGTCTCTGCACTAGCTATAATGTGTAGTTCCAACAATGTTATGGGGAGAAGTCAATCAATAAAGTAATCAAGGTTTATTGTCCAGAGTGGGCTGGACTGCCCAAGTGGGTATATTCATTCGTTTTATTGCACCCCATCAAACTGATAACGTGATGATTATCTTTATATAAAAATAAAAATTAGATGCTGTTCGTTGGTAAGCGCATCAAACCATCAAGAAAGGCTGGACCAATGCCGATGGTTTATTTTAAATGGTCTTAAAAGTCCAAATAAGTTTTTTACTGAAATAAAAAATGAAAAAGTTGCCCGCTAAATTGGAACATTTGTGTGAAACTGAAAATTATTTTTTCTGTGGATTGGGACAAAACAACGTCTGTTGGGTCACTTAGTACGTATAGATTTCAAAATGGGTTACTATTTTCCTAATGTAGTTTGAAAACTGTGACTAAAAATACCAAATAAATCTTTCGAAAGTCTAACGTCATCTACATAGACTTGGTTTGTATAAAATATCACAATTAATAGTAGGTAATAATTAATTCTTATTTTTGGGGTCACCAACAAAGGATACACATATATAATATAAATCACAACAATACATAAAGTCCTTTTACGTGTGCTCCTTCAATTACCCACAGCATGTACCTACTTATAGGTTTAAACAGCATAAAAATAGAGAAAATAAATATTGACATTAAAAACACAAAACATAAAAGTTATTCTTATTACAGTTGTTATGTATAATAATGATTCCACATTTGTTGACTATTGGTATAAAGGATTCTTACGTTCCTCGTTTCAGAAAACATTCAATTATAATACGGCGACTTTAGTCTGACCTAATTACGAACATGTCTCTAGTTTCTGCGTTATAATAAAAGTTTTCAAACACGAAAATAATAAGCTACCTAGAAAGTATAAGTTAAATTAACATAATTTTGCTCTTGTAATTGTTTTCAGGGCCTTAGGGACTTTCATAGATTTTATATCATGGGTTTATTTTCTTTCCAATCATTTTTATATTATATAATTCTATGCCTAGATTTAACAAAAATATGGTAATTGATTAATATTTATAATGTTACTAGCTGTGCCCGCGGCTTCGCCTGCGTGGATGTCGGAAATTATCCCACAGGAAAAAAAGCCTATGTTGCTCATTATAACATCAGCTATCTGCCAGTGCCAGTGCCAGTGGACACTCACGGTTAGACTGGTCCATAACTTTAAAGTCGCTCAGTGAGCTATGGAGAGAGCTATGCTTGGAGTCTCTCTGAAGGATAAAATCCGAAACGAGGTGATCCGCCAGAGAACCAAAGTAACCGACATAGCCCAAAGACTAAGCAAGCTAAAGTGGCAGTGGGCAGGTCACATCTCTCGCAGAACCGACAATCGTTGGGAAAACGAATTTTAGAGTGGAGACCGTGTTTAGGCAAACGTAGTGTGGGACGATAGCGAAAGGCGGCTGATGGAGACTGGATGAGGAGAGCCGAAGATTGGGCACAGTGGCGTTCACTAGGAGAGACCTACGTCCAGCAGTGGACGAATATAGGCTGATGATGATGATCTGCCAGTGTAAGTCCCGTCAAAATCCGTCCAGCCGTATCGGAGATTAGCCGGAAGAAACAGATAGACAGACAATATTTTTTGAAATTGGTATTTTGTCATAAGTACCATATACTTTCACATGTATTTAGTAAAAGGTTGTTATTTTGACATTACAAACAGACATTTCAATTTTATTTATAGATATAAAGTAAACGACATACCATTAGCAGACGTCATAACCTTTTTGATTTTATTTGTTTGTTTAACGATGTTTAATATTAATTAGGGCTAGGGACGATTTTCGTATCAATTATCACTCTAGAAGTCTGGTTGTTTTTTGATGTGAGAGTGATAATTATTTTGCATTAAAAACATACTTACAATATCATGTTTGAACGCGTTGGGAAATGTAGGTGGTTTTCCAAGCCCAATTTGCTTTTCATGGAACATAATTGACAGTTAGTTCAACACTGGCGTCATGTTTATGTGTATTAGGGACTAAATACACGGATGACAATAGTTGTTTACGTCAACCACGGCCCGAGCCAATATCCGACATTTGGGCAGTACGTTGTATGTAGGTACATAGGTACTTTGTATTTTAATAGATGTCCATGTTTACATCGGTGGCGACGTCTCAAGGCTTTTTTGTACATGTATGTTTATGACCCAACATGCCGTTTTATTTTGTAGATGGACTGTGAAATTACTGAAGTAAAGCATTTTCTCTTACCAATGAAGCTACATTTCATCCTGTTCATTACAGCATTACTAAAAACTGGGTGTTAAATTAGAGAGAAAAAAGCGCAAAAAGCATTCAAATCACGTCTTAGGTACATTATCCATCAGCTCGCCGACCGATAAGGACCAGGCCCGGGTCGACGACGGCGCGTTGTGTTCCACGCGCGCCTCACGAGATGTCAGCACCAATAACGGGGTCCGCTAGGGCCGATGTCTGCCAGGGTTGCGGGAAAGTCCGAAATGGTTACCTACTATGGCCCATGGCACAGGCAACTGAAGGAACACGGGTGGGTTTTAGTCAGTAAGAGTCTGACACGCCCTCCCGCTCCGCCCAGAGCGGGAGAAGTTATTTGTTGATTTGCCAAACTCAAAAAAAAAATGGTACATTATATTAGCGATCTGTTTGATAAAATACTGTGGGTAACTTACTTTAGATAATTGTTTTTAAATTTGAAACTCGCACACAGCATTTCAGTAAACTGTGTTTTTTGTAGACGTTCATAAGCAATCAAAACACTTCTTTCGATGCTTGTAAATAATATTAGCAGCCGCAAGCTAGTGTTAACGACCCCATTCTTTGGTTTGTAGTTGCTATTTATAATTCCAGGTCAATTTTAATGATTCCGGTATGTGAGAACTTTTTGATTTATAAATTTGGTTGTTTACTCGTTTTAATTATGTATAAACTGTAGTGTCCGACCGAAGCTTCGGCTTCGGCTTCGGCTTCGGCCACCTTCGGCCAAAAAAGCACCTTCGGCCAAATCTTCGGGTTCGGCCAAAAATTTGCCGAAGGTTTGGCCGAAGCCGAAGGTTTGCTAGTTGTTAAAATTTGAAATTTACTGAACGATGCTAGAGCGAGACGGAGAGTGTGCAGAGCAGCAGAGTTTCGCCGCGCCGCCGCACCGGACCAAACGAATCGCAGTTAGTAAACTAAACTAGTCAAAACAAGTTTGAGAGCGCGTCTTAAAATTCTAATAAGTGTTTTGTTTTTAAATATTTCATATTTGTTTTACATTGTTTAACATTGTATATTTGAAACTTTTATTTTAGACAATATTTTATTACCTACTTGTATATGTTGGTCACTCGGCTCGTTATTGGGCTAAATCTCTAAAGCTCTCACAATATGTATCTAGTATATTCTGAGATCAAAGTAACTATCGTATTTCTCAAGGTCAATGACACCTTCGGCTTCGGCTTCGGCTTCGGCTGAAGGTTTTGGTGAATACCGATTAATCGGCTTCGGCTTCGGCTTCGGCCAGAATTGCACCTTCGGTCGGACACTAATAAACTGTCATAGCATGTAGTACCAAACTAAATTAGTTGATCAGCCATGAGCCAGGGCTATCTCGTAAACCAAACTCGAACTCACGACACTCACACTTCACTCGAACTTCACTCTTATTCCAATATCACAATTCGTTATTGACAAATATTAAAACACACGATGACAGCTGTAGCACTAGTGAAAAACTAACCAAAACTTTCACTGGGTTATTCTATAGAATACATGACTTGTCATTGTGATCTTGTTCTCGTAATTGTAATTATCTATAGTCTTCATTTATTTTCGTTGCTTATAAATTTAGTATGTACGTATTTATGTATCTATTATTTAGGATATGTATATATCTGTGTATCTATTTTAGTGTATTGTATAGATACTTATTATTTGCACCAACGACAGCCACATTTTATGTCCAGGAAAATCTCTGTCCATTCCAAGGTAGCCTGGAAGAGATCGCAGAAAGCGATAAGGCCGCTCATTGTATATTAGGTAGTGTTCCATTTTTTTGTTGTTATGTATTTTGTGGTGTACAATAAAGAATTTATAAATAAATAAATCACCGCAGAATAACATCAAATCATTAAAAGTTAAAAAAATGTTATTTGTTTCTAGGTTCACGATTTCAGTAAAACAGTGTTGTATAAAACTATGTGACAACAGCAACAGTTGTAACGTTACGGGAACTGTTACGATGCCACGATTAGAAATAGTTGGAACTCGTTTATTACAGCAACTAGGTAGATACGATTCTCACACAATTTTAATTAAAATCTGTAATCAAATAGATCTCATGTTTGTTTTTTTATAAAAGAGGTGAAGTTTTTAATGACGCAGTAGGTACTAACTGAATTTTGTTCTGAAAAAATGTTGTGAATATTCCATGAGCAACATTAAATGGGGTAACGAAAATATAGAGTATTTTTTATTGCATAGAATGCATGCAATCGTATACAAATATGATGAATAACCTCATGATTTAGATAACCGTTTCCTGATAAAGAAATTCCTGTCGCCTGGTACCTGTCAGATAGAAATTTGTATGTGGTAATAATAATACATAATATAATTATGGCGAATAATAATAGAGTCCGCTTTATTTTATTACAATTATTTTATTTGAATTGTTAATTATTATGTGTTGACTGTTTTAGTAATATACAGGGTGTTTGGAAGGGAGCTGTACATACGCCTAGGGTAGAAACTAGGGATAGTCTGCTACCTACCCCCGCCCATTATATTGACCTTGGCCTCAAGGTTTTTTTTACCTTACTACCTTACCTTAAAATTATTTCTTTACCTTACTACGGTACTTCAGGCCCCATAACTTTTCTTCTCCACAATTTTCTGGTGTTAAATAATTTTTTGCAGGACCCTAAGACTCTAACGATTAAAACAAGACCATTAGCCGACCGGTCCCATGGATAGATTTTGAGCTACAGGTAGTTTTAGTCAAAAAATCACAAAAAAGTCAAATAAAAAATAAAAATAAATTAAAAAAAAACCTTGAGGCCAAGGTCAATATAATGGGCGGGGGTAGGTAGCAGACTATCCCTAGTTTCTACCCTAGGCGTATGTACAGCTCCCTTCCAAACACCCTGTATAATAGATAAGGTATTAATAATGATAATTTTGCATGCCTGAATTGGTGCAACACAGTGGACGGCGCATTCACTTGACATCTAGAAATGTATGATTATGTAGGTACTGTGTTGAGCAATAAATACTTGAATTTGAATTTTGAAGGTATTTCGTTAGATCATGAAATGTTATGGTCATGAAAATGTTTTATTGAATAAAACATTTTCATGACCATAAAAGTTTAAATACTACGATATATTTGCCTAACTGTGTACTTAATTTGAATAAAAACCTTTAATTCTATAATCGGTATTAAACTCATCGTTAATACACGTCAAAAGAGTCTAGGGATAAAGGTAATAAAAAATAAAAAATTGCCGTATTGAAATTAAATAAAAATGTCTATTTAGATTGATCAAATACAATGTTTTCGTATGTGTAAATCGACGCGATATTCTCTGCTTTTGGATTAATAAAGACTTCTCGCGATTTTTGCTTATGCTGGATGTTTTTCATCTTAGTTTATCCTGACATTAAAATGTGATGAAAAGATAAAAATTAAAGTTTTTAAAGGTTATATTGCGTAAAATAAACAATTAGTAGTATTTCACAATCGCAGCAATTTGATACTCAATCTGAGTTCATCCAGATCACGTTGCGGACTGGCCGCCCACGTCCGTTGTAACAGGCGAAAAAGATTTTCTGGTGTGTGTACGGTATCCATATTTGGCAGAGCTCTTCTGTGAAGCATATCCCATGCGTGCTCAATGGGATTCAAGTCTGGCGATTGAGCAGGCCATGGTAGGTTGTTGATATTAGCTGCGGAAAGTGTGTTTGCAACGACAAGCACCAAATTGGGTCCGCAAAGGAATGACAACATCTGATAGGTACCATCGTTTCAGCGTAAATCTGTGCATTGACATTTCCTCTGATCCAAATCAGTTCGGCTCTTCCGCCGATCCAAATACCCGCCCATATCATGATTGTTCACCACTGTATGCATGAACTTCCTGGCATGATATTAAACGTTCTTGGCGTCCAGGGGTTCTCCAATACCGTGTACGTCTAATATCTGGCCTCATATCAAAGCCAGATTCGTCAGAAAAACCGACAAAACACCACTCTGCTTCTGCCCGATTTCTGTGTTCACGAGTCTATTGTAAACGGGATCTGCGATTGCGGGGAAATTCAAAAATTATTCCCTTTATAAATGACAAAATTTACTTTAGAGTATCCATAGGAGTTACAAAAAATACAATTAAAAAACCTGATTTTGAAAAACATGGTTGATCCCTGGACACTTTTGATGTGAGTATTATAGAAAATATGCAGGAATCAATTAGGAGGTGAAGATTTCTTTTTTTTTTAACGCATTTACTCATTCTCAGAATAGCGCTATTTGAGGTTCTCTCGAGCACTAATTCCAATTATTACGGTAGTGTCGAGTTTGTTCAGGGCGGCTAACTTTGCAGTTTCCAATCCAACCTACGTAGTGTGAAATTCAATCTAGCCCAATTTAAATTGCTACGTTATTATCTTACACTGGTTGGAAACGTTTTCGAACTATCTGGGCCATCTAGCAAATGACTATAGCTACAGTTTCCTACCACAGCGGTGGCCGCCACGTAACGGCCGCTGTGACGGCCGCCATGACAATGATGGCACCGTGGTTTGATTTTACGGTGTCAAAAAACGCTCTCGACACACCAACTTACTTTCATAAATAACGTTACATTCGAAGGTTAATTGCGAACGCTATGTGGCGGCCACCGCAGACTTAAGAAACCCTAGTCCGAAGTTTACAAGAAAAGTCATAATTAAATATTAGGTACACGATGACGTCATGCGAAGACATTTAAGCTGCCAATTTTCTACGTTTCCTAAGGTCAAAACGGATCGTTTTACCTGTTTACTAGTTTTGATAACCTTAATTTATTGGTCCTTCGGCAATTTTGCGCTGCTATCAGGTTCCATATTTTGCAGTAGATAAGCAGGATTGCGTTTGGCAATTATCTCACTGGTTGGCAAGCTATTATGCGGTTGACAATTTTGCACGTTTGTCTAGAAGAAACCTTTCACTTGGAGACTCTCAGGCTATAGCAACGACAACACAGACTCCAGAAAGGGCTGAAGATAACAAATGTTACGTTTATCTACTTATACCTAGGGTTGTCACGTTGAACATAAACTATTGGCGCCACGTGGGCACTTCAGGTGCCAAACAGTCATCGAGATGATTGACAATCAATTAACTCTCTATTATTAGATCGCAATCACAACAAATATAATTAGGAGAGTAATCACTTTGGTCATCCGCGTTTGCACGAAAATGTTTGCATTTCCTATAAGTCATAAACATAGTTGGACGTTGCAATTTTACATATAGCTACCTGCTTTTGTTCGTCTATCTACGTATTTAAACTACATAAGTTCTAGCAATGTTTTAAATGTAAAAATTGTCTAAATTAGTTTAATTTAATTACTCATTGTTTAAAGTGCATACTTTAAATTCTGTCCGCGGATGAAGAATTTCAATTTATCAAAGAAATAAAGAGCAAAAAGCACTCTAGATGTAACGAAAGACTTCACTAGCGTATGTGGGTCGCAGAATAAAATTAAAGGCGGTTTATGTAACGTAGAATAGAGCTTTCAATTCTTTACTTTATGGCTTTATCGGAAAACAGTATCTAGCCGTATCGTAGCCTTTCTATTTGATATTCTCTTTTGTTCTTTTCATTGAATAAATCGAGTATATGAAAAAACATCGTAAAACGGGTTATTTTAATAATAATTTTCGTACTGTAATAAACTGATACTGAATATTGTTTATGAAAACGCACATGGCATCAGTCGGTCAGCAATTTCCAAGGCATCCGAGTAGTTCAAACTGGAGCTTACATCTGATGTTATTTCGGTGTTGGTGTCAAAACGACACTGCTCTAAAAATGTCTGGACTAAAGGCGTACGATGGTGAGCGCGGGCGCTGCGGGGCGAGTTTGCAGGCGCTGGGGGCGGCGGGGGCGCGCGGCCGCGGGGGGCGGGGCGGCTGCGCCTACGCACTGCCCGCCGCACCTTGCCGCCCGCCTAGCACCAGTCAGCAGCTGTGGCTCGTGTTGGCTGAACCATCTATAGGGCCATCCTCTTTTTCTTTGCTTTAGGTGAGTTTTAGTGAAAGTTTAAATATTTTTACTAACAAACCGGTTATCCGACGCAAGATTATTGGAGTGCATTTAACGTTCAGTGAAGTGATATATCAAAGTCGTGGTAAATCGGACACTGCGCCGTGATGCATCGTTCTCGAGATCGAGTGTGTGGACTGACGAGCTTTCCGTGTATCAAAATGATCTCCTCATAAGTGACCTTCCGGCATTTTAAAATCGAACGGTCTAATCTATATGTATGACGTCGTTGTTAAAGATCTCAAGTGTCATCATTATCTCCTGGACGTATTTGACATAGACATTGGATCGGACTACAATTAAGCCTTAACCAACCGTTAAATTTTCCATTTCCTGTGTCACGTGCTAATCGGAAATCCTTTGCGTACTTTGGCATACTCAAATAATCTAATCCAGTAATAGTCTCTCATTAATTAAATAATAACTTGTGGATTTCATAGGGAAAATATTATAATAAGTTTCATGCTTTTTGAACGGAAATTAAACTTTGTTGGAGTTCTTAATCATCCGCGACTCATTTTGCGTAACCGTGTTCCGAGTTTAAATTATATGATTTATTTTTAAAATAATTGGATTTACTACCGTCATCCAGGTCGGTTGAGAAAATATCGTTTATCGTATTGTTCTTCAACATTTCCAACACGCACCGGTCTGCTTTGTATATCGGCCGAAACCCGAGTAAGCGAAGCTGTGCGTTCGCGCCACCAAATTAGGATGCGCTGTATGCGAGCCAACCTATTTCAGTCGCCCGCGCACCGCCCGAACTTAGCCGACTATCCACGAGCACGCCCGAACCTAATTGTGGAATTTTCATTACGTTGGCAACCGTTATTACACGGATTCTTTTACGATCTTCATCGTAACTATTTTCATGATCTAATTTTAGGTTTTCACTTTTTTTTCTGATGAAATGATAGCTTGAACTATGCAAGCAATCTTGTTATTGCAAAGAATGTACGTAAACGTCTACGATACTCGAAAAATGTAATAAGACTCGTTTTAATATGTAGTAAAATATGGAAAATCTTGGGTAGGTTACCGGATTTCAAGTATCAAATGTCGGTATTCACACGTCGACATCTTGGCTTTCTTCCAAATAGCTTCAAATAACGATCTTGTTTCTCATGAGTCTGGCCAAATACGCTTTATTTATTATCATTAACAATATTTCGTTGTACCGATGACAGATTATCATTAAATTGTATACTTGACATCTGCTGAGCTACCTGTAAATATCAAAGAGGACGTGTGATTGCTAATTGCTAAAGGTATCATGCCAATATGAAGTAATTATTATTTGACTTTGTATCATTATCATTATATTGAATGATGATGATTGATTCATTTAGTTAATCAACAATCAACTTTGATTGATTTAGTTTTTTGCAGTTATCATTAAGTTTATGTGCTAACAGCTGATTCAATGATACCTACTGATTAAGATCAATTAGTACATAACACTTCAGTTTTTTTTAAATGGAGACTTAAAAATATTTTTCCGTTTTCAGGACTCCTAGACCAACAAACACAACACAATGGCGGACGCCGATGATGTAAGGTAAGTCAATGGAACGAAATCTTCGACACCATTTATTTCGATATCTTTCTAAACGACTCCAGTGAACTTGCTCTCTTGATGACATAATGGAATTCAGAATTATATGATGACATTAACTTCCAGATTAATCAAAATAATAATTATAGTTTTTCATAAACAATAATGAAAAAAATTAAATGATCCATCTTCATTATTTAGATGACCTACATTTAAGGTCATCTAAATAATGAAGATGGGTCATCCTAAGAATGAAGATGGGCCGCCATCTAAAAAGTAAGTCATCTTTTCTAGGATTATAAATCTAACATGTTTCGTGTATCTTTCTTCTGTTTCATTGTTACTTTCCGTGTGTCCTGGACCTGTTCTTCCGTGCTGAAACATTGTCGTCGCTGCGGATTCACCATGTAGTACTGAATGCTATGTCTCCTCGAGACAAAGGTAATTAATTATATGCTTTTATAACCAATGCATTTCTATTGACACACTACACACAACACACACAGAAAATCATTTCATTGTCACATTCAGTGGTAAGACAATCATAATATACGATTCAGTTTTTATTTAAATTTTGCTCTTTTGTTTTGAGATAAAAAAGAAATCATTGTATAAATTCAAACTGATTGTTCAAAGATTCAAAATCCATTATTTTACAAAAAAAACATAGTCGATCCAAATATGACATAGATCATAGAAGTATTGTGTTTGACGAAGAATTTTATTTCTCTTTAATATTACAGTATTTTTTACAGTTATTTCGATATATTTTACATGAAATGTTGTAAGTCGATAGAGTTGAATAAGTAATAACTATGTCGATTTTATGTAACTAATGACGCAAAAGTTTAATATTTGAAATAAAAATAACAATAAGCTTATATACGTATTAATTAACGCACAGAGTTAGATTCAGCACCAGATGCACTATTTTATATTTTTTCTTGTTATAATTCGCACTTTGCTTTTAAATTACATTTAGAAGACCCTTAAAGAAAAAAAAAGACATCTTATACAGATACCTATAACCTGCTTCCGTAATTTAAAAGAAATATATTGCTTAATTACTTTATACGTATACTACGCAAAAAGAGAACCTACTATTTTAATTTTAAAATTAAATCAAAAAGATTAGTAGCTTCCACACAAAAAAATTAAGACATAAAAAAAATATCGAGGGCTGTTACACACATTAAGGCCCATAGTAACACATACTTACTCGATAGATATTTATATTATAAAGAGAAGCAATTAATATATTTAATAATCCCCAAGTCGAGAACTTTCCCAGAAAGCTTGTAATCAAATATGTGATAACGGCGGCATCTTAGCGATATAATATTATATGAAACTTAATGAGCCTAGGCCTAAATAATGACTTTGTAGCTTACTTACGAGCCCGCACTACCTCACAACTCATACCGCACACAGTGATTGCATTCGCACTGAAATAACAGACAAACATTCATTCTTTTACCATACACTGCCGAGCAAAAATATGGAAAGATTCCTTAGGAAAACTTTTAAAATAAAGTAGAAAGGTGGATGTGTTTTCTTTGCTTGCAGTGTTTTGTAATTGAATGTTTGACATGTATCAGCACAGTATTTTTCATTTTAGAACCAAATAGATCTATGTTAAAAGAGTTCGTCGAAGAACATCTGATGATTCTTTATTTCTTCAAAGAATTTTACCATATTAAACAGTTCCAAAGAAGTCTGTTTAGTTCAGACCTGGGCCTGGTCTGGTTTTATACTGAAATAAAAATAATATCAGGCTAGCAAATCTGCAGCTATTTCTGGTCTCAACCCTACACTATATTGTGCTGGTAATTGTAGCAAACGTAAACACTTTAACTCAAGCAATTTGTTCAGCTTATTGCCTGTATACTGAGATTTATTTTTTTCTTTTACAGAAAAAACGTCTCGAGGAGGTAAAGTAACGACGAGCAGCAATCGTTTAATGGACGATTTACACAATATATACGTACAATTTATACACTTATTGAACGTACAACACACACTGAAACACACAAAAACTTTACACAACCAAAAATATTGGAAACATATATTTTTTCATGTACAAACACAAACCTAAACACCGACACACATTCATATACCTACATACACTATATAGAAGAGGTCAAGCACTTATAAACACACACAATACATGTACTCGTTGCCATAATAATTATAACAACCATAAATCCAAAAACATTTTTACACACACAAACATACCTCACACACACTAACCCACTAGTTAGGTAACTAATAAAAACACTTCACCAATGTCCACTCTCTCCAGGCGAAGAAGGCCAAACAGGCCGAGATCGACCGCAAGCGCGCTGAGGTGCGCAAGCGCATGGAGGAGGCCTCCAAAGCCAAGAAGGCGAAGAAGGGTTTCATGACACCTGAAAGGAAGAAGAAGCTCAGGGTAAGTAGAATTGCTTAACTAAAAAACCGATTTATGAACACAGTAGAATTGGTATATTAAGTTCTCGGTTCGGTCTTCTAACAGTTGCTGCTGCGTAAGAAAGCCGCTGAGGAACTGAAGAAGGAGCAGGAACGCAAAGCGGCTGAGAGGAGGCGCATCATTGAAGAGAGGTGCGGCAAACCCAAGAACGTTGAAGATGCAAACGAAGGTAAATATCGGTTCAACCTCCGCTACATCCGCCCCTAATCTGATCTTGTACATCCCTCACATTATATATTATAGCCAAAAAGTGGACATATGTAAAGACCCCATACAATAAGCCATCATACACTTCACAACACGACGATACCCATGTTCGTGTATCTCTCACATAGGGCTCCACCATAAGCTACATTTGTACATGTGTTATGTCGAATTATAGATACGATTAAGAGGGTTTGCAATGAATACCACCAACGCATCGGACAGCTTGAAGACGAAAAGTTCGATCTGGAATACATCGTTAAAAGAAAAGATATGGAGGTAGAGAGATGAGCTGCTTTCACCGAACAGCTCTCGTGTGTCGACTCACACAACTTACAAAAACTTTACTTTCATATATTAAAATAATTAACGTAACTTGTGACTTGTCAAATGGCGTGTTGTTCTTACTTCGTCGGCTGGTTTAACAAAGACTTTAATGGTGTGTCCGGCCGACAATCTCAGGCCTATCTGTCTAATGCGTTTCTCTATTTCTTCCCAACTTCATTTGATATCGTTGATTTTATTTGCGTATACTCACTATCTTCTATATTTCCGTCCTTAAACTTTCTTTCCACTCACACTGGCTAACTGATGGTCGATGGCGCGCGGTGCCGCCATGCCGCCGCGGCGGTGGGCGCGGGGTTTGGGTGTACACCACGTACAATCTTCGGTACAACTGCGTACAGTGCGAGTAACTCTTGGTTGATGTTGTAGCGGCTCTCACGAGCATCATAACCGGTTACCATCAGCGTATCACCAAGCTTGAAGAGGAGAAGTACGATCACGAGATGGAGGTGACCCGCAGAGCGCTCGAGGTCTGACCTGGTTTGGGAGCTACGCAATTTATATATTACGCTCTCGTTTGAGTAGTTCATGCCGATAATGTGACTAGTTTAAAATATTGTTTTGTTTTCGCAGCAATATTATAATTGACACTTTACGGAGCTGAAAATAAATTATACCTTTCAACCTTAACCGTGTGGATAACAAAGTAAATTAAAAAAACGCTGAAATAACAACGTCCCGTTGTAGCAAATTCCAAAGCTGCAAGAGATTCTGTAGATACTCTCATCGAGTTTTGAGTCAATAACAATATTGATTATGTTTCAGTAATAGTCCATATGATACCCAGCTCAGTACTGATCATGTAGCTTCGCTTACGCTTTGTTCCTCCAGTCGAGGGTCCCATGTCAAGTTTACTACACAGCATCAACACAGAACCGTGAGACAGACTTCGAAGCGCCGAAAATGATTCAAAACTTAAAATGTGATTGTTTTTCTTTAGCGGAACTCCAGACCATTTGTCAAATGTACTGGCACAGAATATACAACCTTGAGGGGGATAAATATGAACTAGAACGAGCGATCGAAATTAGGAAAATGGAGGTAAACTACATAAATTAGGAATTGGGAATGCATATGACTGAACTGAATGAGTTGATTCTGATTTAGTTGTTACGACATGACATGATAGTTATACGGCTCACCGCACACATGCACACGTCGCTCCGCGTCGTCAGGTCACTCACATCGATGCCCATGCTCATTCTGCTGGCTCAATAATATGTCTTTCCTTTTTCTATAGCAATGCTCAAGAGAATAATACAGGAGTATCATGACCGCTTGTATGTGTGTGAGGGCCAGAAGTGGGATTTGGAACATGAAGTCAGGAAAAGAGATTATGAGGTATTGACCAATACTTTATAACCATTGTGAATATCACAGTCATCGATTCTGTAACAAACGTGCGCGTGTGCCAGTTCGTGTTTATACATTGATAACGCTTTGTAAGTTTTCGGTTGTTTGTTGTTGAGTTGTAAATAACGGTGGAAGGTCGGTTCGTTAGTGGTGTATTGTAGAGCGCGTGTGATGTGTCGTACTGGGGAGGGTAGCGGCGCGGGCGCACTCCGCCCCGCCCACGGCAGGCGTGCGGTGCAAAATCGATCTCCGCCGGTCGCGTCATCTGACATGGAGCTTACACCTTTAACTACACTAACTACAGTAACCGCCACCGGCGTAACAGTAACAACACTGCACTCACTACTGGCGCGGAGGCCCGTCGCCTCACCGCTGCATGCCCGCGTAACTGTATCATCTATATGTATACTTGTTATATATTTATGTTATCAATAGCGCGGTCACGTCTCCTGTCAATCTATAGGATTGTTCATGTATCGTCTATACGTATATGTATTTGTATATATTCGATTGATGTGTCGTGTCGGTCATCTATCGATGTGCTTCACATGCTCATCCCTACCTCGAGCCATCTCGTCACCAAACCGCTTACCAGCTAAAGCTTTGCCTGTTGCATGACAACTCTATTATAATTTTAGGTAACAACTATCCCTTAAAATACCTATTAAACTCATATCTAAAATAGTATGGCACTTAAATATTAATAATTTAAAAAGTGTTCAAGTTCATAATCAAGCATAATTATTATAGATGCATCCGCCAGTGTGACGCTTCATGTGTGGTGGCGAGCTTAGAGGCCTTACTGAATTTTCTCTTTTTTATGATAATAATTAGAGATACCGTTGAGGTGTAATTGGAACGCTGGACTGGTTCCTCTATTGGCACACGCAAGTGCATAGTGTAAGTGAAACTTCTTGTTCCAAATCTCCAACTTTTCACGTATGTGCCGTAATATTCCGCGCGACCTGTTTGCGTGTTCGGTTGCTGATATACCCCACAGACCTTTTGCAATACCTGTATACACCGAGTGTTTAAATTGAAAGTGCCATGCTCTGGTCGATGTTGCCCGCCCCCTCCCTGTCCGAGCCGACGTAGCGGTCGCTCGGAACGTTTGTATCACTATCCGGGACACGGAGTGGTGTATACTATGCTCACTTGCGAGTCCAAAGACACACAGTACTCACATCTGTATCTACATACATACCCACATTTGCAAGTCTGGATCGATTTTGCACCGTCATTCCATGATACACATTTTCTGCAACGTGGTACTCATACATTGATTGCCGATGTATACAGAATTGATTCCATCGCAACATACTCGTACATATTAAATTAACTCGCATACCGACAAGCGCTCAATATGTTACAACTTCGATCACTGACTAGACTAGCGTTAGAAGCACAGTTGACTCTCAGCCGACGCGCGACGCACGATTCGATCGCAGCCGAAGCCGTACAATATTGTCAGCGCTCGTGTTATATATGTTGCACATGTATAATATCCTGCACATCTCTATGTACATTTGTGAATAAATCTAGATTGTTGAGGCACAGGAGCTGCAGGCGGCCAGCTACCAATCACGAGGCACGATAAGTAGATCTCTTGCACGAATATTGTCAGATGTACCTGTACTTATATAGCCCACGTTGAATTGTGTATTGTTTAGGCAAAGAGCACAGGTTTAAGATATATAGGAGGTCACAACCTTGATCTGGGATAGTAACATAATAATGTTCCTACGGCCACAGAAATTTAAACAAGACTTCAGCTCGCAAATAACACTGCCTAATCTATGCTCAGCAGCTCTATATCTTGTTCTGTGCTTTTCTAGTATTAATATTTCAAATTCTTTTTCACTTAATCTTGATTATGGGCTTTATTTTGTGAGTTTTTTTTAGTTTGGGAGCTTTCAATGTGATATAATTCTCAATGTGCATTGCATGAGTTTTCAGCTGTAAATTGAATTAAACGTTGCACAAGTTTGGACCTTCTGTTTGTAGTGTGTTACTTTAGTTCTTAATTAATTAGTGCACACACATTTGAATTTCAGTACTTTTGATGTAAATGAAACAAACTTGTGAAATGATTTCAAAAAGTTATTTCATTTGTAGTTGGTATAATGTTTGCCTATTAATTAGTCTATCCGTAATTTATTGACATTGATCTTATCTATCTATGATATTTTTTGACATTGATCTTATCTATCTATAATATTTAATTTTATATCTACAATTGCATATTTAACTTCATTTAATGATTCTTAATTATAATTATCTACTTTCATATCTTTAATTTCATATCAAAGACAACTAATGACAACTATCAAATACTTAATGTATTTGATTCAAATCCTTCCCTAGTTTACCTGGAGTGACAACAAAAGCTTTTCTTAAAGTTTTTTTAGGCAGTATAACATTTCCTTATAATATCTTCTCTATACATCTGCTTATATTTTATTAACTCGACATGTTATTTTAGATGTTGATTTCTAAGACTTGTTCTATTTTAACAGATCTCGGACCTGAACTCTCAAGTCAACGACCTCAGAGGCAAATTGTGAGTACCCTATATTTTAGAAGGAATAGCTAAATTATGATAATCTCAAGTAGTTTCGGGCTTCCTTTCCGTTTCGACTACAATAAGGCTTTCCATTCGCTAATAACGAGGAATTGAGAAATCTGGAATATTTTGGAGTGCCGTAATTTATTTTGTTACAATAAAAAGTGGCGTATGGGTAAGGTATGCGAAACCCTGGAAGGCTGAAATTTTAGGAAGGTTCAATCCAGATTCAAGGGTAAAATGTGATTGAATATTCAGGATAAAAGCTCACTCGTAAGCGTACATACGGGTTTACGATAGGTCACTTTGAATCTTCAAGAGTCCTAAGTGAATCCGTATTTCATGAAAGAGTTTTAAAGCCAGCAAATGGATATATCTGTGAATAAAATTACTCAGTGATATTATTCAAAGCCCGGTTAAAAGCTATGATTCTACCGCGACTAGACTCGCTTTGTTGCGGTCGTATTATATCGCGTAGCGGCATTAAATATGAACACATACCCCAAAATACAAAGGGCTTTGTACAATGTAAGCCGAATTCTAACTTCCTCGTTCCATTGGCTAAAAATGTGAACAAAAATAAAATTGAGATTGAAATTCTAAAAATGTCCATCTTTAAGCATGCATGAGGATTCACCCTTCTGATGACGTGATGACTCTAGCATTTGGATCAAATGGCCTGTCCTTATATTGTGAGAAAATATTAACCTAATATCTTTTACTCCAGCGTCAAACCCACACTCAAGAAGGTGTCCAAATATGAGAACAAATTCGCCAAGCTCCAGAAGAAGGCCGCGGAATTCAACTTCCGTAACCAGTTGAAGGTCGTCAAAAAGAAGGAGTTCACCCTTGAAGAAGAAGACAAAGAGGTAAGATTCTTACTACAACTAATTTTGACGTATTTCTAGATGATAATATTGATGGTAGTTTGAAAGAAGACTCTAATATTGATATAGAAGCAATATTTTTGAATATCTTAGATAATATAGTAGTAGAGGGATATAAATATAATACTGATGTTAACAAGTAAGCTGTTGAGTCTAATAAGGCTGTAGATGGAGATACATGTATTGCTACTAAACTTGCCGAATTAAATATTCGTCTTCGCAGAACGAACCATGAAGTTTATGTTTGACATACTTATATCTTATATACTTATAACAATACTACACGATTCCTTACAACACCAGATACAATACCGACTTTTTTTAAGTTCTATGGAATTGTTTACGATATATTAAACCTTCTGTCTAACCTTCTTCAACTCGTAGTTTGTTATTGGCTTCATCTTTTTCTTCTAGATACTTTGAACTAAAATTCTTCTATTCTTCTGTAATCATTTTCTTCTATAGTTTTCTTTATTTCATTAACTTCATAATTTATGGTCGCTTCTATTACTTTCAGTTCATGGGTTCGACTCCCAACGCCTACACTATGTTTTTAATTATTAATTTTATATTTATTAGTAGTAATGTTTAACAACAAGCATTATTTACCTGATAATCTTCTACAGGCCAAGAAAGCGGAGAAAGCTGATTGGGCTATTGGAAAGAAGTAGACCATACAATTAAACTAACAGTTAATTTCTTACAATCATGCTCTACTGTTGAACGTTGAACCAATTATAACTTATTTTTTAACTACCCATTAATATAATATAAATAAATCTTTCTTTTCTACGATAAATTTTTTGAATTCCGTAAAAAATCCAAACCTGATAAAACAAGGTGAGAAAGAGTTTGGATGACGCGTTAAATACAGCTTCAACTTTATGTAGATGTGACTTGCAATCTTGTTATTAACATTTTAATTTAACTCCTCCCCAACCAAAGGCTTACGCTGCAAGTTTTTAACTTTAAAAATGAGTTAATTTCAGTATTCAGGTATTCTCCTGCAAAGCTTCGCCACTCCCCTAAAATAGGAACTTGAATTACATCAAAAAGCTTTTTCTTCAATTTCTTTTAGTGACTAACTTTCTGAAATAAATCTGCAAATATGTCTTTTTTTTAATGTTGTGTAATTTGCGCACAAGATCTTCAAATACTTATCCGCATTATCTATCTACAGTTAAACTCACGACGTGGTTGGACACCCGTATCGCTCTCACATTCAGTTACTCTCACACATTTTGTTTATCTAACTATACACCAACTCTATGTAAACCTTCGAACCTTTGGAAATTGTAGCATTTTTTTATATTACCTACTAATAATCTCAATAGTTTGAAGCAAATTACATCGGACATATAGAAAAGAGGTACTCTTTTGGTAGTAAATAGAGTCATTGTTGAGGTTGTCAAAGTAGAATAGAAACGAAATTAATATTGTTACAATATCATGATGCGATGTTCCACAGGGTGGCGCTGCAGCCAAGGTAAATAGAAAGTAAAGAGACAACGCGTACCGACACGTTTTAATTTAGACGTTGCTCATACACGCGGCATGTTATATTTTCAGCACAGCTATGAAATGTATACCGTTATTAGAGTGGCTAGAATTACCTAGTTTATTTTTCACTGAAGCTGAAGATCTGTGCCAATTCAGACACATTAACGATTGGCATAAATTCGTTTTGTATATTTCATCCGTCCACCTGTGTTCAAGGGCGTGTTATTGAAATTTATATCTCGTTATTTCTCCTTTTGATGGGTTTAGTTTTTCATAAGGGAAAATAACGAGGATAACTGCAATTATGCTGCTTTTAAGCCCCTTAGCAGATTTATTGTATAAAGCTTTTGTGTGATACCAACATGCGCTCCACAGTTCACACACAACCCACACTTGTATAATAAAACGGTTATTTCTAGGTTGCTACACAAAACGCTTCGATTTTCATAGCAAAGTTTTCTTAGATGTGTTATACCTACTTCAAAGCTTTGAAGTGTGTGCTTTACACGATTATTACCTACAATTCGCGAACCTGTTATTACATCAGACCATACGCCACTCACCGAGTCGTGACAATAACGTTACGGTCATATATTCGGCGTATGGTGCGGATGGTCAGCTGAATAAAAGAACACCATTGATGGCTTAAGCCAAGAAGGACCGGTGTGAATTTTATTTGAAACATTTCAATGTTTATGACGCATCATTATCAATTACATTAAATATAAATATAAATTGCACCACAGATTCACTTGGTTCTTACAACAGCATCTGTATATATTTTTATGAAACCTGCTTCATCATAATTAAGCAGTTGGTTGATCGCGGGCGTATCTGCGAATATAGCTGCGATGCGCTATCGGCTTCAAAGTACACCGATAGAACATGAATATTTATTAATTTAATCCTTTTTGTTTCCACAGAAAAAACCAGACTGGTCCAAGGGCAAGCCAGGAGATCAGAAGGTAAAAGAGGAAGAGGTTGAGGCATGAGATGTTAATCACCCCCACCTACTATAAGACCGTTACTGTATGTCAATTGACAATAATTGTTATTAACTATCAACACATTGTGATATACCTACCCTCTATGGTTAGTTCGCGCAGTGCGGATGTCATCCTGTAGGTATTTAGCAACATATTCCTCCATTAAAATCTGTGTACTTGTCGATTGATTACATCCATTTCGAAAATGTCAAATAATTTTTTTATAATTATTTATTTATTAAATAATGTTTTTTGTAAGATAATACGTTTAATAAATTAATTTTCTGTACTGTATTACACTTAGTGGATGTCATTTGTGCCCCGTTTGTCCTGTGTCCCTGTATATCCCTACGTGTCATTGTAAACCTGACCAATAGTAGTATTAGAACTTCATTTATTTCAGATTGAGTGTGTGTAGTAGAATGAACATGTTCCATAGACTTTACAGCGAGTAGAGTCGTGCTCCGGACACCGCGGCATTCAAGCGAACATCTTAAGAATCCAATATAACTGGTCTCTTAGAAAGCTGCACTCCTATTAAATGAGTATTTCAATGACACTGGAGTTCCTTTGAAGGACCTCGATAGCGGCTGGAAATAAGTCGAGATTTGCAGTAATAGATTGAAAACTGTTCGAGTTTTATAGGATAACTGTTCGTATTTTATAGGAACATACGAGTACATAACCCACTTCGACGAATATATTGCCTACTTATTGCTTTGAAATACGATTTACTACAGTTTTTATTTAAAGATTAAAAACTTGTTATTTTTCAAGAATTCGAGTCTCTTTAAATCATATTTTTTTACTCCATTTATGGACCCAAATATATTTCATTCGTATCAACACAATGAAGAACATAATGTGAATCCCGTTAGAGGTGTTATCAGCTTAAAGTATGAAGTGTATTATTTTTTAAAATGTTTTTTTATCTACACTTGATCCATTCATATCCCGTTTTGATCCTCTGTATCCCTGGAGTCCTTTCAATGTTATTGTTTGAAAAAAGGTAGAATACTCTATGTTGTTTGGATTGTTATGTCTATGTAGATTAGATTATCGAGTATATTATGTGAATGATTTTGTATCCTGTGCTGGTGGGCATTGAACCTTGTATACGTAAAAAGTAAGTATATGAAGGAGGATTTGGAAACAACATCGGTAAGTTAAAGAATATACACAGTGGAGACATGAATACACAGTCTAACCGCTACAAACATGATTATAACATACATATAGATACGTACATAAAGCACAATGTAGAACCAGAAACTTTGAACTTGCATGGTATCCATAATTGCGATAGTAAAACCATCATAGATATCGGATATAAACGACACATTGGCAAAGAGTGAAATTGCAACAGTCAGTTCTGACGACACAAAATGCTAAACTTATGCCGCAATTTCGTGCGTTGCGACTTCAAGCAGCCATAACCTTGCCGCAAGCGTTTGCGTCGCAGACTGTCACAAAGTGTTTTTGCTTGAAATAGTGTAGGTGATGTGCAGACGACAATAAATGAAAACACTGACAATACTAAAGCATAGGAGTATATTGGACCTATCATATAAATCCTAACGTCGAAATTAGAAGAGTGATTTTTTCAAACAAACTAAATAGTAGTGCCGGGCCGACTATAGGTTTTGTCAATCTTTGACTATCTATAGCGACTAATAAACTATTGAATTGAACTATTGGTACATAATATGCCTTTATATAAGCTATCAGACCTAACATAATATTAATTATATGTACATATAAATAAAAGAGAAGGTAAAGAATCACAGGGCATCAAAAGATTCGTCCGCATCGCTGTCAACAGGTTAAGTGCCCAAAAGGCTGGCAGCATTGCCACGTTGTATGGCGATGTAACGTCATTAGATATACGAAGTTTAATTAACTGTCTTATGATCATACACGTTGTATAGCTACGCACATACCTACGTCACATTTAAAAGCAGTATATCTTTTCAGATTTAAAGATTAAGTAAATTTCACAAATTGTGAAGCTATTTCGAGACAAATCCAAGCTTAGGTCAAATATTTTCAAGTTCCAGTTCCAGGATAAACAAAAGAAAGGGAAAACAAAAGATCAAACAAAGATTGGGTATCTTAAAATAGGGGTCCCATGTGAAAAAGGATCAACTGTTAACTCGCGGGGTTCAGACAGAATGCCCGCAGTTCAGTTACCTCGTTTGTGTTTGATTACAACCTTACATACTATAGGTAAAGGGGTAAGAGATGTGAAGAGATAAGATCACAAGTTAGATTAGGTTTTCTGTTCCGATTTGATTATATGCGCTTACTTAGAAGAGCAATTTTCGCATTATTTGAAGTTATGTTCAAGTTCGCGCTTTAATACAGTGAAATTGCCCCTGGAGACGCCAAATTTTCGGCTTTTCTATTCCCGTATTTCTAGGGAGCCAGTAACTTTTTCCTTTTTACTAGTTGGCGTGATATGAGAAAAGCAGATCCTTCCATAATGCTCATTATTAAAATTGGGTGTGCCTACGATAAGCTCTATTAAAACGCAGTTACTAAGATCTTGTGAATGAAACTCAAAATGGTTGAGCTGAATGTGCTGCTCCATGCGTCATGTTCGTGAACGGGCGCTGTCACTTGGGACTGGTCATCTCTTAGCCGCCACGGCTTATTTTATTTATGGATTGTTTTGTTTAAATTTCTTTTTGCTGTACTCTGAACACTCAACGTGTACGTCTTATTTACATCGTTCTCACATATTTAAATTATACCTATATTCAACATTAATGATGTAGCTAATATTTATGTAACGGTGCCGATTCCCTTGTTCACAAACTAAACTAAATTTAAGTTGTGTGCATCTTTTTCTTTCTATTTCATTAAGAAAAGGACAGAAGATAAATATTAGTTTAGTCCTGTCAAATTAGTCAGGACCTGACGTAATTTGATGTAACTTTAGTAGTCAACTTTTTAATCACGTCTAAACTTGTATGGAGTAGTGTCAGGCGCGGATTAATTTGACAGGACTAAACTAAAATTTATCTTCTGTCCTTTTCATAATGAAATAGAAAGAAAAAGATGCACTCAACTTAAATTTAGTTTAGTTTGTGAACAAGGGAATCGGCACCAATATCATTTAAAAGAGTCTTGTCCATGGAGTTTCTTGCCTGTTCTTCTCCATAGGTACCTACTACGCTTTGGAATGGCCAACTAGCTTCATATTTTTGACTGACCGACCACATGACAATTCAAAAGTGTCTGTAAATGTTTTAATTGATTTATATGCTTTGAGTTTGAGTTTGAAACGCAGAACCAAGACTGCCTCAATGGTCTAGTGGTCGCACGTAGCACGAGGTCTTGGATTCGATTCCTGGGCTGGGCAAAGTGTTATTATAAGTTTTTGAATTCATCTGGAATTTTTCAGTAGCGACCCGGAATCTAGATTTGTGCCCGGTGGATAGTAATAGGCTCGCCCTCTATTACTAGGCTTTAACATAACTGGTAAAATGTGGGTGTAAAAATAGGTACACCTCTGCCGAACCCTTTTAGGAATCCAGTCGTGATGGTATGTTTTGTGATGTTACAACCAAGACTGCGTGATCTGGGATCAAAATGATCCCTGCATCATTCCGACACAGTAAAATTTTATTGTTACGGTAGACATAAATACCGATAGAAATATAATAGATAATATTCTCGACAGTAATGCCACCAGTGATAAAGAAAGCAAATAAAAGGATTTATTGTTATGGTCTCCAAAGAAGATTAATGATTTATATGAATTGGTTCTAAAAGCGTTGTTACTAAAAGAGTAAGAATATAAATCACATTGAAATGATGAAAACATTTATAAATGCTACACAAATCCTTGATTAGGCGAAAAACTAAGTGATTTTCAACCTTTCAAAGATGTGAATTACAAGACCATTCTCGTGTTTTTCCTAGCTTTCTCTGAAGGAAGACTGGCAATTCAAGACGTTAGATACAACCGACTCTAAGCCCAAAACATTACGTTTTAGAAAATAAAAAGAACAACTATATATTTTATTCGTAAAAACCTTTTCTATCTTTCACAAGCGTGTTTAGTGTATCAAACGCTTGTTCCTCATCAAAGAGTTCTGAACTAAGTCCACTGCCACACGCTGATGCTACTTACGTACTTCGGCTCCTTTCGATAAGTCACGACGCACGAGTCTATTCTATATTTACATCTCGAAAACTTTTGTGCGTCTCATAAAGCCTTCGTATTTGACGTGACTTATTTAATAAGCTTTGTAATTTGCGTTGTTTCTTCTTTGTTTGTTATTATTATAACGTTTGTGGTTGAAAGTTGACGACGAATTTCGCGTTATTTCAGGCTTCGGTAAACTGTTTGTTCTGTTATTTTTGTTTTTATACATTGAGATGAAAGGTAGACGAAGAAAACGAGCTTTAAAAGAAATTATAATTTTATTGTACAAAGAGAAACACATAGTTAAAATTAGTCATACACTAAACATGATTGTACAAAAGGAGATGATGATGATGAAGGAAATGAAATGAAGGACTCCCTTTTCCGCACTTATACTCCTATTTGGTCCGTTGTGCGTGGGGATACTGGCTAACACAGCCAGCCTAGTGTACAAAAGGAGGTCAAAAGCAGCTTGAACAGCTGGTTCCTGAACTAAGTAAAAATATACAGGATCTCAGGAGCCAAGGTTTAAGGTTATCGACCATTTAAACTGTTGTTACAATTTACATTCAATCTATTTTGGTCCGTCAAAACATTTTTCTACACTAAGCTTCTTAAATAAGTACTTAGAAAATCAAATTAGTGTCCGCAAAAATGACCTAAATCTCAATATTACACAGAGTTGATTTCATTACAAGCAAAATTAGCTTAACGAACTTATAATTTACTTTTATAAAATGATAATTATAACTGTCTCTCCCAAAGTTAATTACTTATTTCAGTATTCATTATGGACGTCATTAACTTAATTGAGATAAATAAATAGTGAACTTAAATGACAGGGTCGAATGAAAAATTAACATTCTACAGTGTGTTTTTAGTTTTACATTGTGATTTATTTTTACAACCTTAATTTGAATTCATTGCTTGGGACTGGAACAAAAAATACTTTTTCACACCACCTGCTCGAAAATGTCAAATTATATGTCAAGCCACCTTAACCCAAAGTGAGTCATTAGTGGCCGGGGGCACAGCCGGTCAATAATGTTGTACTGGATTTCATTATGACCCGCTGGTCAATAATGTGATTTGAATTTGGAGTCTCACATGTTCAATTAATATGTAATTAAGTGCATATAACTAACTAGTTCTAAATATATTATTCTTACTGTTTGTTTATTTAATAAATACTTTGTTTTTCGTACTATGGCTATTATTTTCTCACAGTAGGTGTAAAAAGTAGAGTATCCTCCTCTGGGCTAAAGGTGTCTTTGCCTTGGGCTAGCTTGAATCCCTCGCTGCATTCAGGATTCTTGTATTAACTCCCTCGCTTCGCTCGTGAGTTAAATCCCGAATCCTTCATTGCGCTCGAGATTCAATATGACGCCCGTGACATAAGACACAACTTTAGCCCCTCGGTGCATAATCTACTATTGGCTATTAATTAAATTTTTTATTATTTGTCAATCATTGCCGTTAAATTAAATAATATTTACCTACATAGATATTTTTTCACTCTACAACCATGATTAGTATAGGATACATGAGGCTCATCTATAGATGATATTTCCTATTTCAGCTTTGTGCATACACATATTTGATTTGAACATCATACGCTTCAACTTACTCCCTAGGGCGCCATATTTAGCAGACTAATGGTAGCATTACACAACTAAAATTTCAGAATCATTTCGGCATTTAGTTTTGTACAGATAATGTAGCTTTTCAGATTATTTTCATTCGCTTTTATCATAAATATTATCTGTATTAACGTCCAATGATTCACTTTTTGCCGGAACCATAAGCAAAACTCATAACTGTTAGCTGTTAGTAAAGACTATTGTTCTGAGCATAATATTCGATGCGATACAACTTCGACAAACTGGTTTGATTGTACAGTTACACAAATTGTGTAGTGCACAGAACATTAACAATAAATTGTGGTTTCGGTAACAGTCCTGTACTCCCTAACTACTAAGTACTAAGCCTCATTAGTCATTGGTATTGGCAAGCATTTAATTAAGACATTGTTTCTGGCTGACCGCTTTATTATTAATACATGGCCACTTCCTAATTGCATGTAGATTTAAACCCTGAATTCATGGTACACAAAAGCTGCCCAACATTGTTGCAGCAACTCTTGCTTACAGCAGTTTCCATATTGCTCTAGCTTCATCTTTCTGACTGACCGTCTCCTTGACAATTCAAAAGTGCCTGTAATTGGTCTAATTAAAAGAAATGCTTTAAGTTGAGTTTTATTGTCTGAAACTGAATCAAATGTTGCCAGCAACATGCTGAAACAATGTCGTGTAACTTTTATCTCCCATGAATATAGGGCTATTTGGCACACATGATATTATGGTTCTGGTGTGTTCGCAGGAGGGTGAAGCGGCTGCAGCGCCCGCAGAAGGGGCGCCGCCTGCAGCAGGGGCGCCTCCAGCCGAAGGTGCGCCGCCTGCAGAGGGGGCACCCGCGGCTCCTCCAGCCGAAGGGGCGCCGCCTGCAGAGGGGGCACCCGCAGCGCCTCCTGCGGAAGGAGCGCCTGCACCTGCACCTCCAGCTGACGGAGCGGCCCCCGCGGCTCCTGCTGAAGGTTATTATGTCATTTTCCTATTTATAGGAATGACTTGTTTGACTGCCTCGTTGGTCAAGTAATCGGAAGCGCTTCTACTGAGCATGAGATCTTTGTTTCGATCCCCAGGTCCGGCAAAGCGTTATTGGGTTTTTTATTTTATTTTATTTATTTTATTACTTTGAAGAAGGCTTACAGACTAATTACAAATAAATAGGTAACAACAACATATTATCAAGTTGCTAATAACAAGCCTCCACAGATATACAACGTGTCGTTTTGCATCCTCGTCAAATTTCAGGAGGCTGTTATAAAAGACATAAATAATCAAATAAAATTACGATCCTGCTCAATAATTAATACATACTTGTTTTTTTAGGTATTTAAGTTTGACAGCATTTCAGAATACTCCACTTTCAAAGAACAAAATCGCCTCGTTGCGTATGCGGTAGGTAGTGTCGTACGACTATGTCACTGTGTTCATGCGTTACAGTTACAGCGCAATTACAGGGCGGTATCACACGGGCCCTACACATGCCGATTTCCGAAAAATACAAAAAATAAAAATAAATACCTACTTATTTTATTATTGATTCGTGTCGAGAATCATTAGCATAGTTACCTCCTCGAATTTGACGAGGATGCAAAACAACACCTTGTATAGCATATCGATTACGAGTTTCCATTAGGAATTTCTCAGTAGCAGCCTGGACCCTGAATTTGTGCTCGGTTGATGGCAATAGGCTCGCCCCCTATTACATGTATTCCTCTGACTAACTCTTCGGGGATTATAGGCGTGTGTCATGTTATGTTATGTGTGTAGGTATTATAGCAATGATTCGTTCTGCAATCTTCCATCGTGTAGATTGTTGCAAGCATCACATTCTGCCACAAGGACGCCGTTTATGCACTTCCGACGTTTGGCCCCCAAACTGGAAAGGACTGGGGCCGCCCTCAAGCGGCTCCTGCCCAACCTGAGGGGTCCAAACGCCTCCTGCCGGAGGCTTTACGCGGGGGTCGTGCGGTCCATGGCTACATATGGGGCCCCGGTGTGGGCGCGTTCACTGCGGCGGAGAGCCGCCCACTATCTGAACGCGCCCCAAAAGGTGGTAGCCGTAAGGCTGATCCGGGGCTACCGCACGATCTCGGGCGAGGCGGCAAGCCTCCTTGCCGGACTGCCGCCGTGGGATCTGGAGGCGATAGTCCTCGCGCGCCTGTATGAGTGGCGCGCGGAGGCACTACGCCGGGGGGAAACCCCGCTTCCGCGGCAAATCGCGGCGGAGCGGACGGACCTCCGGCGCGATCTCATGGCGGCATGGAAAGAGCGACTGTCGCAACCCAGCGCAGGGCACGCCACGATAGCGGCGGTAAGACCCCTCTTTGAGGAGTGGCTAGAGAGGCGTCACGGCGTCCTCACCTACCGCCTGACGCAGGTCCTCACCGGACACGGAAGTTTCGGGAGGTTCCTGCACATCATCAGGCGGGAGGAAACGCCCGGGTGTCACCACTGCGATGATCGCCCCGAGGACACGGTGGAGCATACGGTGGGGGCCTGCCCTGCATGGGCGGAGCACCGCCGTGTCCTCGTAGAGGCGATCGGCAGCGGCGGTGATCTCTCACGCCCGGCCTTGGTTCAAGCCATGGTCCGGGGCGAGGGGGAGTGGGAGGCAGTCGCCTCCTTCTGCGAAGCAGTCATGCTAGCGAAGGAGGTGGCGGGACGGGAGAGGGAGAGAGTCTCCCGTCCAAGCCGCCGCGGTGGACGCTCCGGGCGTCGGGAGCCGCGTGACGACTCCCGGCCACCGTAGGCGCGGGCCTGCGGGCGGTGAGTAATGGGTAGCTCACCGTCCGATCAGGACCAGGCCCGTGCTGGACGGCGCGTACGTGTTCCACGCGCGCCTCAAAGAGATGTCAGCATCATAGAGGGGGCCCACTAGGGCCCAAGCCTGCCGGGAAAGCGGGATCATCCAAAAGGGGTACCGCTGACCCGGAACATAAAGGGCCAAGGAAGGAACACGGGTGGGTTTTAGTCAGTAAGAGTCTGACACTCCCTTCCGCTCCACCCAGAGCGGGAGGAGTCATTTGATGATTTCCCATCCTCAAAAAAAAAAAAAAAAAAAAGGACGCCGTTTATGGCCCAGACCTGGCCACTCATTATTAAAAGTTCTAGGCGAGAAATATATGCGTGAAAATGCGATTTGTGACGAAAAATAGCTGACATTATAAACACAAGATTCAATCTCTACTTAATAAATCACATAAATGACTTAGTCTATGGTTAAGACTTTCCGCAATTTTCGTTATTATCCAGATCAATGAAGTATTTCTTTGTAACAAGAACTTGCTGCTAAACCTACTTCTTTCGGATTTCAAAATGGATTTCTAGTTTACAACACTCCAAGAAAAGCAATTATTTATGTTAAAGTAACTTTTCATTGCGGGATGGGCAGGATTCCAGGCGTTGTCAGCATGAGTGTCCGTTGCCGTTGGCGGTTCTCCAAATTACAGCAGCGTTGGAATTAATGTTCACGCTTCCACAGTTGTAGATAAGTAGACACAGATTAGCAAACCATTGATCATGACAACTGTCGTGAATGGGTAACGGCAATGTCTTGTCACCACGCTGTGAAAATGGGTCAGTGAGTACTGAAATTGTTCTGAAGTCCTCTCGATAATCGATCGATGAACGTTGTCATGATAACGTACCACATTGGATCGATCTGAATGTTTGATGCTATCGATCGACTATTATTTATTTTATTTTATTTTAATAAGCCCGTTTACCTATTACAGATTTGTATGTGCTAGTAAAGGATATACCTACATAACATTCACCATGTAAAATAAGCTATGATGATACAGGTGCTCCCGCGCCAGCGCCTCCTGCAGAGGGTGCACCTGCTCCCGCTCCACCAGCAGAAGGTAAACCAGCCTGTATTCATAAAATAACTTGTACAATCAACGCATTTCCGTCAATATTCAAATTTTAAAACTATAACAGTGCAGATTACTCACGATAGCGTCGATTTCACAGGATATCACGGTTATTGATGACCAAAAAGACTAATTGTCCAGTTTGGGGATCACTTTTTTTTTTAAACGTTGCCCCGCACTAGGAATTTCTCCTGTATTGTGGGTTTACCAATAATTAAAGTCACATACACAAACAGCCAGACCCGGAACAGCTACTTGTAGGTCATACAAATATTTGTTCCGTGTGGGAATCGATACCGCGACACGCAGTGCAGCAGTCAATCGATTAACCACTGCGCCAACCGTGCCGTCTTTAACTTTAAAACCTAGCTGAAGGTAATATTTTAAGCTCATGTAGTTTTATTTCGGTATTAACCTGTGAACCTACGTACTGTATTACTTCGACCAAATAAACTATTTTCTAATTTACCTATTTATTTAAAAATGTTTTTTTTACAGGCGCTCCAGAAGCGCCCACGCCCGCGCCTCCTACCGATGCTGCACCCCCTGCACCTGCTGCCGAACCTGGTAACAATTATACCATCAAAATGCTACTATATCTCCCCATGTCACTGAAAGCCCCAGCTGTATACTGAATTAGGGAATTGTGAAGATGTCTCAATAGCAGCTCGATACCTGGGTTTGTGCTCACCCCAATAACTGGCAAAATGTGGGGGGAGTGGGGGTTCCCCGTTCAGGAAGTGGGGGTGTAATGTTGTGATGAATATAGACACAGGTTTACGTGTGTGGAGTACTTGACAGATATATTAAGCTGTGTTCATAATTTTCAGCGCCCGCCCCCGCGCCTGCGCCGGCGCCGGAAGCTCCTGCCGCGCCCCCACCAGTCGAAGGTAACTATTGCCATTCAGTTTTAGTTTGTGTACAGTGAAGCAAATTAATTGTTAAGTATAAATTAACACTCTACGTCAATTAGCTATTTCATACAACTGTCAAAGACTGACAGTTGTGATTTGAATGTACGTACAATTTGAATTGTAGTCAATTTGCTTAGCAATTAATTTTCCTGAGTGTTACCTAGAAGATCCACAAAAAACATTTCAATTTGGAAGACCTGCCAAACTGTAGTTTGAGTTTTCAACATTTCAGTATGACGTGGAAATCTTATAATGACTGGAGAAATTGAAATCATTCACAAATCTTCTGTCTCAATATACAATTAAACTCTTTCAACGAAGGCTACATAATATTAAGTAGCAATTATATACATTGTCCCTTGGGTATCACTACATCCATAATTTTACTAAGTTTGTTTTTTGTCTTAAGTAGTTTTATTTTGTTTTTCAGCATCCGCCTAAGAAGTGCATTGAAGGAGTTTACAACGGGGTCAGATTATTATGAAAACATGTTAGATTCAAATGTGTAAAATTTTCTATAACATTCGATCATCAAAAGCGTCATCCCGGCTCAATGCCTGGGCCCGCTTCAATGAAACACCATTTATTATTTTAATAAAAAAAACATCATCAATATATTGGTATTTATTCATAATTGCCATGTTTATATCTACAACACTATCTTTGTTATTTTTATACTGTTTCGTCACTATATTGTGTAGATAAGTTTTGTATGATATAATAAAATAAACAGATAAATGAATAACACTAAACTTATTTTATTTGGGGACCAACCGTATGTACCACAGATACTTTCATTTCTAAGTAAGTACATTGTCGGTAACAAAAGTAGACCACTAAACTACTACAGTAAAATAATAGAAGCTTGTTATCTTAAAAGTTTAAAGTCTTGCACTGCAACAAACCCAATTCTTCTTATGCTTCAATTTTTTCTTCTACTCTTCAATCCTTTACTCTTCTGTAACCTACTATAAGACAAACAAAAGTGTCTAATATAAAGTCATTTTCATTCAATCACCAGCAAACCAATTCAAACGTACATATCACCTCCCATACACAAGTAACGTAACCATTACAAGTTTCACTATGAAATCCCAACTAAATTAGTCGGTAGAAAATAAGCGGTAGTCACAAAATAGACATGTGTTACAAGGGCCTAGTGGACCGTTATATCTCAACCCTTATTACTGGGATACAAGGCTGGGCAATTTGGACATTTGGAAGTCTTTGAGGTAAACTGCCCAGCGCTCCGTACTACAATGTAATGTCTGGCTATTTCACTGAATTGCCTATTGAAGGGACTCTGCTCCCAGATTGCTCTGTATTCCTTGTAATTGATATGTCGGGTTTACTTGTTTGATTAAAGATGTTTATTTTATTGTTCATGTCGTCTGTACCCAAAGATCTGATATAAGCTAACAATAAACAAATCGTATAACTACTCTATAATCTTAAAAAAATACATAAAAATGTATAAATACTTTGTTAACACACACAAAATGGTAAAAAGACCAAAGGTTCTTTTTATCAAAAATGTTAAGCTTAATAGAGAAAGGTGGAATTTACATAAAAAATTAGTTAAGTATTCTTTTAATTTGGAGCAAAGTAACTAGGAAGTAAAACATTGACACAGGACTTCCAATCTCAACTCAAAAAATTTCGACCCCCTTTATAAAACAGATATACCCTATACATATATATCTTAACATATAGGTAGGTAATAATTTTTCATATTTTTCATTCAAAAGTGAAAAAATCCATATAAAACACGTCGAAGCTGCAAGAAATGCGCGCCTCCGGCTGAATAAATAAAATACGTGGTTGGGCAAATACGCGGAGTCGCGATTGTCAAATTCGATTTTAGTTGTGTCGAAATTATTTTTAAATTTAGAGATTTTTTTTTTGGCAGAATAGCTTTAAAATATTCATAGCCAAAAGTAAAGAGTTTTAGTGATAGTTTAGTTCGGTGTACAAGAGAATCGGCACCAATGATTAGCTACGTGATGTCATTCTAAATCTTAGAGCTAATGCTCTAAGTTCTAAATCAATATGGCGGACTCCAAAAAATGGCGGACTAGTTATTTTTTATTTATATCCAATGTATGGGTCTCAATTAAAAGGGGTTTGCTGAGAAGAATACGAAAAAAGGAACATGTCCAGCGAAAAGAAAAACTAAATTAAAAATGTAAAAAATATTTTATTAAATAAACTTTTACTTAAATGCTTTATAAAGAAGAAAATAAACTTTAAATAATCAAACCTATCAATTTATTACAATAAACAATTTGTAAAATATACAAGGTGGTCACGAGATTTTCCTGTGTTTGTGTTACATGACATTACACAATTTGACATATAATGATAGTCTATTCCATATAATTGATACTAACAATTATGTTGGTAACAATTTGTATTTGATAAAAGAATAAAAATAATATTGTTATGTACTATCTTTCTAATTATCACAAAAGACAGATAGCTGTGTCGTTATCATATTTTTTTACTTTACAGCCAAAAATTTGAATTTGAATTATTTAGCAAAATAAAACGAAAAATCAACATTCACTGTGAAAATTTATTGGAGCAGCTCAATCCCAGGCCTTTTTGTCCTCAATATAGTTTTTGACAGTATAATAGCATGTACAAAAAGGCCTGGGATTGAGCTGCTCCAATAAATTTTCACAGTGAATGTTGATTTTTCGTTTTATTTTGCTAAATAATTCACTTTTTTATACCTTTACTGTTTTACATTTACATATATTAGGACAGGAATATTTACTGTAAAAAGTATTATATTATTTTAATGTGAGGACTATGTGGGTCTTTGTTTTAGTTTTAATCATGATCTGGAAGTTTGAGTAGTTTATGCGACCTACCCAATTGTCCTTTCTATGGTATTGTTCGTTGAATCGTTGAGCTCCTTAAGTTCTGAGCTGAGCTGCACGGATACTGACAAATGCGTGCACAGAATGGACAAGTCCACTCAATATGTGTGGTCCTTTCCTCAAAATACCATTTCAGGCACCAATCTACATGGTCTTCTCATGATTTGACCAAGATTATGTCTGGATTAGAGCCTGTGACCTCTGAGTTTGTTTCGGCTTTTCTTCTCAGAGTAGTCACATAGGAATCGCCGTCCTCATCTGGTTTAAAGAAATATGATTGACGTGTAAAAGTGTTTGTACGTACAAACCTTCTTACAGAAATAAAATCATTTATCACGTATGATTTAATATTACATTTGTTACATTAACTTGGATCACTATTATGAGCCATGAAAAGCTCAAATCGTATGCGAAAGGGTCCGAATGGGCGCGTGCTCACCATTGATAGCTCAATTTGGCTTGTTATGACCTTCCCCCAAGTGGCATCTCCAGATATTATTAAAACCTCATTACGTATTCAAAGCAAGACTTCCATTAAACGGATCAACGTTACCGGGTCCTGTCCCAAGTTCTTGTGTTCACATAAGGATTTATGAAAAAGAACATTCAAAGGGTTCTTCGTGTGAAAATTACCCGAGTGGAACTGCCTAAATATCTCTCATTCGCATTATCTTTAACCTTATATAGGTAATGAATGATCACATTAAGTTTAATTAAAATGGGCTTACTGTAGTTGCATTGTAATGCCCGTAATTTCCAGTTTGGTAAACAAAAAGTTTGTGGCTTTTTATTCGTTTCGTAGATAAGATACCATGTCTGATTTAAATAAATTCATAACTTTTGTTGCACGTGCTTTGGGTTTTGTGAGTTCGGAGTCGTGCGTGGCACACGAGGGGGAAAATCTGAAATGTTGGTGCGCATGATAATGTAACAAATCATGCAAAAACATACATACGAGTAAGTAGGCGGCGAGCAGGCGTGCGTGACGAGATGTGATCTCAGTAGAATCAGAAGCAAATAAGCATTGAATTGTTATTTTTACTGAGATACTCGTGTTAGGTTTTATTTGGTATCATAAAATTGTTATTCTTGCATGTTGATTTTATTACATATTCATATATTTTTACGTTTATTCGCACGAGCATCGTTTTTCATGGAACATTGCTAGATCGTGTGGAATAAGCAGGTGCTTATATGTATAAGAGCAGCCCCTCACCGTCTGTACCTACAGTAAGTTTACATTGAATTTTTTTAGAGAAGAATTTATTCTTTCGGCTTATATTAAGTAACAGACAAAAGGCCTGCAGTGGGTTTAGTATTTAATATTCCGAAATGATCTCTAACTGATGTCGTGACGAGTTTGTATCCGGTTGTAGGTAATATAGAAATATCTTCCGTAATAAAGGGGATAAATGCCAACGACATCACTGAACTTGGTAAAGAACAATCTAATGCTTCGAATGTTAACTGCAGCGCATCCTCTTCTGCCTAGCCTCTTTTGTCAACTAAGTTGGGGACAGCTTCCAGTCTAACGGGATGTTGCTGAACACCAGTATTTGACATGGAGCGACTGCCTATCTGACCTCCCTAACCTAGTTACTGGGTAACACGATGCCCCTTGGTTAAGACTGGATGTCAGACTTTTAGGCTTCTGTCTACCCGTAACGACTGTCAAAGATCTACTAATGACAGCCGGGACCAACGGCATAAGTAACGTCTTTTCCGAGTTACTGAGGAGTCTCGATATGTAACGGATGGTCACCCATCCACAAACCGACCCCGGTACGCGCAGCTTGACCGTTGATCGACCCGGCTGCGGCTGTTGTAATTTAGCCTCGAGCCCCTCGTGTTATTTACTGTAGCTATAAAACCAATAAGTGCCAAATAACTCCATGCATTTATAATAATTTAAAGTGGTTTACTCTATCTATTGTTTAAGCTAAATTCGTAGTTTATTTATCCCCTTCATTACTCAGATAGTCCATTTAGTCCCACCCAGTACAGATGTTACCTGTAGTCTGAATATCAATTAAATGGATATATTTCGGGGGAATATCAATTCTATTTAGCCTCCAACCAAATTGAATGTTTGGTAAGCACGTGTTTTTTATTACCTGATATAGGAATATTGGTTTACACAGTGTAGACAAGGATCGACATTAAATACAATACACAAGCGAACCTACCAAATCTAATTATTCTCAATCCCCTCGAATTATGATAAACATGACATCACATCACTGTCAAACAATATTTACTTAACAAGATAATAGCTTTATGGCCACCATTATCAGGGGTGCGCACTCAAAAGTAGGTATACCTACTATCTATCATATAGAATAGTCTTCGTGTGACGCAGGCAAAGGACGTGCCCCTATTTTTATGCTAATCATGTTCCCCAGAATTGAGAGTGTGGTATTCCAGATTTTTAATAAAAAACCCTCAAATTTTGGGCCAAAGGATGTAATGCACATATATTATATTATACGGAAAAGTTTGGTCTGAATTGAATAGATAGGTCTTGAAACGACAGTTTTCTTTTGGTTTCCGAACTTAATGAAATAAGTTGGTGGTTTATGTGGAAATGTGGCCCGTTAAGTATTCATATAAAGTCAGATAAATTTATATTCAAACAATTTCTGATTCTGATGGTTTTAATTAAAGAAGTTTGTGGAAAAGGGCAAAGTAAAGCATTAAAGTGATTTCCAACGAATCACTTTAATGCTTTACATTACCGCAGATTGGGATATCCAGTGTCCTGGGTGTTTCTGGGTTCAGGATTACCCAAACCACAATTTTCCATAATATTATGTACCATTAACCGGGGTTACTTTGAATTGCGGGATGACTTTGATCAAAACTTCCATTTCGTATAAAATCGCGAATTGCGTTAAACGAAACGCAATTTGGTAATTTTTTTTTTCGATGTTACCAACACTGAAGAACTGTCATATCCTTTTCTGAGGACACGCGGAGACTTCGTCAACGATTTTAATTAAAAAAGGCAAATATATCTCTATTAATAGCTTTACTAGATCAAAGTTACCCCATACGACAAAAACGTCAATATTTATTATTCCCGTTGGCAGATTTTGGTTTTTTAAATTGAATTGGCATTGTTATTGGAGTTACTGTTTAATCATCATCATCATCATCATTAATCACGCAATAAAATCGGGGGTATCAAAGTAACCCCATCCTACGTTTAACTTTGATCAGCCAATTTTTATTTTTTTTCTCAATTTCAAGCCATATTTTGTGATAAAAAAATGAGTGATAAAAAAACCGATTATTAGACATTTTTTGTATTTTTTTATACCCACTAATTTAAAAGATATGGACTTTCAAAGTTCAATATTGATCAAAGTAGCCCCGGTTTACGGTATGCCTGTTCTCAAGTTTATTAGACTGGGTAGCTTCACCAATTAACATTTCTATCTAATTATACTACTGTAGGTAATCAAGTACCTGCAGTCTTTTCCGAAAGTATCAAACTCAAACTCAAAGCATTTATTTCAAATAAACAGGCACTTTTGATTTGTCAAGGGGTCGGTCAGTCAGAAAGATGAAGTTAGTTGCCCATTCCAATGCGTAGTAGGTACCTATGGATAAGAACGGGCACGAAACTCCATGGGCGCTCTTTTAAATCAAAATATTGTTACAAAAAAGAGGTTACATCATTCATGTTGAAATTATACAAAACTATGTATACAGCGTGGCGCTTTAATGGCGACATTAATTTAACACACGTATACAGTTTCGAGTTTTCGTTTTATGAACATATTTTAATTTCAATAAACGTTATAGTTTATTGATTTCTTTACCATTTTCTAAAATAGCATTTTGGTGCAACCTGTACTTAAAGAACTCTAGCGGAGAGGTTATTTGCCGGGGTAACCAATCATAACATCACATGAATTAAATTAAAACGAGTAACGTACAAAGAGTAGGCGAATTGAAGGAAAGAGAGAGCCCTATGTCTGGCGAGTGGCGCAGGCGGTAGTTTTCAATTTACCAATTATATTATTTTAATATATTTTTTTGTATACTGGCCACTGGCCCTACCCGTGTGTTAAATTAATGTCGCAATTGTAGCGCCACGTTGTAAATGATAAATGACTTTATTTCTGTAAGTAGGTTTTTACAAACACTTTTACACGTCAATCATATTTTTTTTTTAAACTAGATGAGGTCGACGTTTCCTATCTGACTACTCTGAGAAGAAAGGCCGAAACAAACTCAGAGGTCACAGTCTCTTTTAAAGTCCAGACAGAATCTTGGTCAGATCATGTGAAGGCTATGTAGATCGGTGTCTGAAATGGTCTTTTGAGGAAAGAACCACACAGATTGAGTGGACCTGTCCAGTCAGTGCACGCAATTGTCAGCAATCGTGCAGCCCAACTCAGAACTTAAGGAGCTCAACGATTCGACGAACAATACCAAAGAAAGGATATATATATATCTGATGTATATATATATCTGATGAACTGTTAGCCAACTCTGTTCATATTAAACTCTTACGCAATCACTTAATAAAGGGAATTCGTAACACATGACTGTGTAAAAAAAAAGTAGTGTGATATTATATCTCACTACTTTTTTTTCCAACAATTATTGTTAGAATGACACTAATGACTTCTAATTGAACAATCGTTAACGAAAATTGAGGTTACTTTGGTTTGAAATTGGAATTTCAGATTAAGTATTCAAAATCAAAAGTCATTTATTCAAATTAGGCTGAGAATCAGCACTTTTTGAACGTCAAAATCACATAAGACAGTCCCCCCAAAACGCCCACCCTTCACCACTTCCTAGTGCTTTAGCTGGGAAGAAGAAGTGGCGGAACAAACTCCCCAGCAGCACTGTCTGTTCAGTTAGAAGAACTGGATTCTATATAGTAATAAGTAATTAACATTACGAAACACAAAAATATTAAAATTATTTTCCATAATTATGTCAGCTAGCACACGCCAACATTTAAAACTATACTCAAGCAGAAAAAAACAAAAACGCAAACAGAACTTAATACATAATAAAAAGCCTCCTGGCATAAAGGGGATTATTCAAATAATCAAATCATCATCGTTCTCTTGCCCTTATCTCAACTCAACCGACCACAAATACGGCGAAACATGTGTTTTTCTTACATCCTTCTCTATCAGTCATCATCAAGATTCAAGATTCAAGATTTTTTTTTTTTTTTTTTTTTACTCTATAGTTACCCCTCTCTAACCATATCATCTTTCACAGCGTCCATCCATCGTTTCTTTGGTCTTCCCTTACTCTTTTAGCCATAGACATTCATACTCAAAACTTTCCTCACGGCATTTTCCTCATCCCTCCGTATCACATGCCTATACCATGAGAACCGATTTCCAAATAACTTTTCAGTTTCCAGTGCTACTTTCAGACTTTATTTATTTATTTGATATAGGCACACCAACAACTTATTTACAATTAAGACGTGTAGAGACATTTACGATGGGATTCTGTGTAAATAAGTTACTTATAGGCATGCACATCATTCAAAAAATAAACATAAGGGTTCCGTTTTTTGTCATTTGGCTACGGAACCCTAAAAAAGGATGAATCTGAATTACAATTGAAATAATTATCGAGAATAAAGAACATAAGGAAAAGTTAAATCAAAAATATAAACATAACTTAATTACATTGATATTGTACATTAAAATTAAATTAAATTAAGTACTATTAACTAAGCAAGAAATAACATTTAAAAAAAATATAATAATAAAACATTACTATTAAAGCCAACAATCGAACATTAATTATAATGGGATATGATTATTCTGAATTATATTGATAAAAAATAATTATAGTTATTCAAAATCAAAAATATTATTGAGTTAAAATAGTAGAAGTGGGCCGAATCACAGGTCGATTTTAATGATTTTAGGTTTAAATTTTGGCAGACTGTCAGCGACTTCCTCTTATGTACTCATTTGTTATTCTATCCATTCGTGTAACACCATACATCCCTCTTAGCATTCTAATCTCAGCTGCATGTCATGCCTTTCATTCATCCCTTTTGTGGCCCAACATTGAGAAGCATACAGGACAGCAGGTCTAACCATTGTTTTGTATATCTTCCCCTTAAAGCCGAACCCTGACTGGTGCAAGCCTACAGTCACACTGAACTCCTCGGTATTGCCAGCAGCCGTAGCTATTACGAGATTGACTGTAAATAGCACGAATTAATTCTACATAATTCCCGGGCAAACGTTTTCTCCAGATCAATGAACACCATGTGCAAGTTCATGTGTGCACGTCTGTACTTCTAGCACAATTGGCAGATAATCAAATAATAGGATAATTAAGTAATATGATAATCAAATAGTAGGGGATAATCAAATAATAGGTTAGTCAAATAATAGGATAATCAAATAGTAGGTTCAAATAATAGGTTAGTCAAACAATAGGATAATTAAATAATATGATGAAATAATTAAATTAAAGCACACAATTTCAAAGCAGTGGCACTACAAAGCACACAATTTGTAAGCGGCACTACAAATTGGCATCCATAGGCACATTTTCTGATCCATTTGTTCACATTTTCATCACAATCTTTTGGAACAGACCATACACAATAATTTATTTGCGAAACTTAAAGCGTAATGATACTGTTCTCGGCTGTACCTTCAAGTTTCTAGTCTAGCGAACAGTCGCATACAAAAGGGGGGTTAAGGGTTGTTACCCCTGGGACCTGAAGCCTGTTTATAAAAGTGGCTTGCCAGTGTATTATATTAATGAACTGTTGAAACAACACCTGCTCAATAGATTTTTTTTTATTTGTTATCTGTGGTAGGTACTATTGACAAGGGTTGGTTTCACTAATTACACTTATTTGGTACGAAGTGTTTTGTACTGCGATTATTGTTGTAATTTTGAACAGACAAATTCTTGTATATATTATCAGTATCGCCTGGCACTCTGGACTATTGTTATCTTTGTGTGTGTGCGTGTGTGTGTGTTATATCTACTATTCTCTATTCAGTAAATGCTTTTGTATCTCATTCTGACCTGGTATTGTCTTCGGGAACGATAAATCTGTCTGCGTGTAGGTGCGAAACCATCGTAATTATTCAGCATGTGCCATTTGAATATTGTCTTTTACGATCATCATTGTTTTGTTACCTATTTAATTTGCATTCTCCGATGCATTTTAAATTTGTTGATTGTAAGTCCTTCTGATAAGGAAAGGAGGCCTCTGTCCTTGTCAATAGAACAGAAAAGCTCGACTACTTTGAGACAAAAGAGAAGATTCCGGACTATTATAAATCCTAAATAACGCGATTCTAGTTTCCATAAAGTAGAATGAACCTACCTTGAACTTGCTGATCTTGTGCCAATTCTTAGAACAATGATAGTATAGTGCTATATCCCATCGTCGATGTAAATCATAAGTATTATATTTGTTACTTTATCGTTCCTTTCAACTTGATATACGAGAATGTCTTCAATAACAAACAACTCATTAATATCACTTCCCTTATTTATTAAGATATGAGGAAAGCTGTTCACATAATATTCGATGCGGTTTACCGTCAGTTTTATTTGTTTTTTATTTTATCTAAAAATCAATTTGAGATATTCGACCAAAGTCTCTTGCGTTACCTTCAGTTACAAAAATGAAACAAAAACGAATACCGCTACAAAATGAACAACGTAACAAAAACAACAAAAATGTAATATTAGGGATATGTATTACTCAAAACATAATTAAAACAACGAAATCGCATTTTAATAATTTATTAATAATAATAATATGTATTTAATCAATGTGTTGAATTACATTCAGTCTGATAGTTGTGTTCATCGTACAATCATATAAATTACTTTTTAAATACACACCTTAAAATTGATACAGTGTATATTAAAAACATTAAAAATAATTATGTTTGATATCGGCTTTACTTCATTATTGTTACATATTTTTTGATCACGCAACAAAAAAAAATTAACGAATCGTTATAAAAATGAAATCAACCATGAGTTGAATTACAATCGCAAACATTTGAAGATCAGAAATAATTTTATTGTATTTATTGAGCTTGGTTTTCGAAGTTTGTCACAAATATTCTTTAAATCTATGCAAACATATAAGAAAAAGCCTTACCGTTGTTTTTGTATCTAAACAACCAACATGAAAGGATTACACCTTAGAATAATAACGCAGTTTACACAGAAACAAAAACACTTTTCTTGTAGGTGGCACCCGCTGTCAAAATGGTCAAAAGACGTCCGATTGTGTTAGAGTTTGTAACGGGCCATAAATAAAAAGTAAAGAAGAAATTAGAATGGTTGCCTAACTCGTTGGTTTGTTAATATACTTTGACAATATCAAAAAAGTGTTTATTATACAGGGTGTTTGGAAGGGAGCTGTACATACGCCTAGGGTAGAAACTAGGGATAGTCTGCTACCTACCCCCGCCCATTATATTGACCTTGGCCTCAAGGTTTTTTTTTAATTTATTTTTATTTTTTATTTGACTTTTTTGTGATTTTTTGACTAAAACTACCTGTAGCTCAAAATCTATCCATGGGACCGGTCGGCTAATGGTCTTGTTTTAATCGTTAGAGTCTTAGGGTCCTGCAAAAAATTATTTTACACCAGAAAATTGTGGAGAAGAAAAGTTATGGGGCCTGAAGTACCGTAGTAAGGTAAAGAAATAATTTTAAGGTAAGGTAGTAAGGTAAAAAAAACCTTGAGGCCAAGGTCAATATAATGGGCGGGGGTAGGTAGCAGACTATCCCTAGTTTCTACCCTAGGCGTATGTACAGCTCCCTTCCAAACACCCTATATAGTGATCTAAATATTATAAATAATTTATTCTAATAAGTGTTTGCTTGCTGTGAAAAATAACACCTAATTCTAAACTTAAAGCGTTCTGCACTACTGCTTGGATGTGTCAAGTTGGAACATTTAGGTAAGAGATTCTCAAAATCCGACAGATTGGACGGTTTTAAATGGAGAATGTTGCCAGTTGAAAACCTCAAATGTCTACTAATACTGTTGTTACAACAAAGAATAACAAAAATGAACGAAATGAAATACATAATATATTGAAAGGGTGTTATTATTACTATGAATTAGCATATTAATTTATATCATGTAACATTATAATTAGAGTCATAAAGATATTGCACAATGAGAACATGTAAATATGTGAGTAGTTTAAATATGTGATACGGGCTTGATGTATGGAAATATTATGAGACTAACAAAGTAAACTTTTTTTTTAAATCGAATTATTTCGATCTGAAATATTGAAACACATCTGGAAAAATGTTGTTCAAGGATAATAATTCTAATTTGATCGCTTGAATGTATTATTCCTGGGCAATATTGACGTGGACATTTTCACGCACCTAAATGCAGTCACTTTGAAAATCACCCACCTGCGTTTATGATAGCATAGTGCATACGATAACTTTAGCAATGAGTATATTCAAACTTTACCGTTTAAATACGGCGGTGTCAGGCAACCATGTTTTCAAAAAAGTTATTAGGGATTAATTTAAAGAAGAAAACTAAAATAGAACTACTTACCTACAGAGGGCAACAAAATATTCCTCCACATTGCTGTTGACAGTCACCATGGCAATGCTGCCAGTCTTTCAAAACGTATATCTATAGTCGTTTACCGAACACATAAATAGACGAATGGTCCACTTAACATACGCGTTCGTTTCCTGAAGGGCTACAAGGGCCAACCACAACATGTGCCAAGCGATCATAAAAATATATATTTAGACATAACTTCCCGAAAACCTTTTCCCTTATAAACATATCATCGTCCCAAGCGATGTTTCATTTTTAGTGGGCATTTTTATAGCGAAAACAACCTAAAACGTAGTATTAATAGGTTTGTAAACATCGATGGTTTTGCCAAGACTTAACATCTGAAAGAAGTTTTTGATGTTATTGAATGTCAAACAAATAGATGGCCCATCTGAAGGTAAGTGGTCACCACCTTTGGACTTCTGTACCCCGCGTCCATTTTTCGTTCGGTGAACCGGAACCCGTGGTCGATCCGACAGAGAGCGCCTTCCGGTTTTTCGAACAAAAAGTGACATATGAACGTGACGATCGCGTATTCGCACAACGATAGCTTCCTAGTAGGACGGCCAGGGATAAAACACATACACACGTTACGACGTCGTATGGTGGCTCGTTGCGACGTCGTGTCACAATGTGATGTCGTTTCATGAAAATCTACGACATGCATCGTAAAAATTCACGACACGACGTCGCAACGTGCTACGATTTCGTCGTGAGGTCGGTCGCAGTAAATCTCGAAAAAATGGACCGCACTTGACGTGTTCTCCTCGTGCTGATATTAAGAAGGCGAAAATAGAAGAAACAGATACACAGAAGATACTGGATGCATCCATTTCTTACAAATATGAATATTGAGTGTCATTTTAAGAAGAAATATAACGTCTGAAAATGGATCCCGGAAAGTGCTCGTCGTAGATTCCCACGATCCGACGTCATATCGTGAAACGATGCCGCGTCGTAGCACGATGCGACGTCGTATCGTGTTTATGTGTAGGAGCCCTAATGAGTGTAATTTTAAGAAGAAATATAACGTCTTGAAAATGGATCCCGGAAAGTGCTCGTCGTAGATTCCCACGATACGACGTCGCATCGTGAAACGATGCCACGTCGTAGCACAATGCGACGTCGTATCGTGTTCATGTGTAGGAGCCCTCACGACGAAATCGTGGCACGTTGCGACGATACGACGTCGCATCATAAACCGATGCCGTGTCGTAGCACGATGCGACGTCGTATCACAATGCGATATCGTGTCGTGTTTATGTTTTTTAGCCCTTATACCAGAGGTACCGTAGATGCGTTGTCAGACACTAAGCTGAAATGTAGGTAACATGGGCCTGTAATTACAGCGGTCGACATCCATACTGTACAAACCGGATCACAGCTACACTGCTTGTCTTCAGAACTAGATGATGGTGGTAATCCATCACCGGACGAGCTTCATAAAGAGCTCTGCTACTACTAAAAACGGATCCACAATAAAACTAATTGGTGATCCCTGGTCTAGACCGATGAGTATTATTATTTTATTTTAGTACCTCTACTAGGTATTGAAATAAAATAATAATACTCATCTGTCTAGACCAGGGATCGAGGTACTAAAATAAAATAATAATACTCATCGGTCTAGACTAGGGATCAGCAATTAGTTTTATTGTGGATCAGTTTTTTAAATAATATATGACTGTTGCGGTCTGTTTTCCGTTTTAATATTACTAGCAACCAATATTAAAAATTCCAATTAAGAAATAAAACGAAAAGAAACATTTTTTATAGTAATATTTAAATACCTCTTATGTAATGAACAAAAATAACAATGTAGGCAATTATTATTAATATGAAAAATTACATTTTTACTTTGAACTATCAGTCTGAAGTTGATTTATAAATTAGGTTATAGTTATAAATTTTACCGCACAAAAAAATCGCGAATCGGTGCGGTCCAGATCCGGCCCGCGGTCCGCCATTTGGTGACTCCTGCAATACTCTGTAAAAATCTAACCGTGAAAACTTAGGTAAAGTGAGTCTGAAGTGAACACTGCTGGTCTAGCCTTTTTCCTATCGTGTCGAGCTCGGCGAAAAAAATTACCTGTTCTGAGGATGTTATTAAAAAGTTGCATACAATACAAGAGAAAAGGCAATAAGCTACTCCTCTATTGTAGCTAAGACTAATGCGCTATTGTGCAGTTTCATAACACCGTGCTATTGTTGCAGCTCTTATTAGCTTGCAAGCTTTGTATCGCCGCCGCAGGGATTAGTTACACTCTGTAGGGGTGAAGTTGAGCTTGGTTTAGGAGAAATACACTGGCGTGGCGGTGTGGATTCCAGGAAGGAAAAGTTTTTAGACACGAATGTGTGTACGGTTGGAGAACGTGTTCGACCTCAAGTACCTAAGTAAAGATGTTTCTACGTTAGAATATATTGGCTGGTCTTCAGAGATATTAGTTAGTTTTACTCAAACATCATTGATACCTACTACAGTACAGTCAACATTATACACATTCATGATCACACTTGCACTACGAAAACTCCTTACTGTTACAACCTAAAGGCGCTGTCAATGTCAAAATGTTACCACTGATGTGCAGTTGACTGTACAAAGTGAAACACATGAAGAGATATTATCAGCCTTGCTTGGTAATGAACTACGTATTTGGATCCAAGGACCATTGTTCTAACCAACTGTTAATAAATGTTGAATACCTAAGTAAATTTACATTTACGTCGAACTTCTCAATGAATTTAAAACAAAGAAAACAGTAGCAAAAATAAGTTTCTGTCGTATAAATTAATGTCAAGTTATTTCTGATGGATCTTTTAAGGTAATTAAAGATGTTATACACCCACTGTCTGTTTTCATTGTAGATAACCTAAGTAAGTGAATAATTTCAAGCACGTAGTGGGCCTATTTGTGTGTTATTGAATAAAAATCACTAATTATTGGGTATTCGAGCTTTTCAGTGGACATTTTCAATTCACTTGAAATATAATTACATGCCTTAAAATAAGAAACGGGCTTCAATTAAAATAGGTTGAACTTATTTTTTTATAACAATTTTTTTCATCATCCTATCAGCCGAAAGTCGTCCACTGCCTTCTCTATGCATTGTCACAACGACCAGTGGTTACAGAATAGCACTGCTGCAGTGCTAGTAACCATCTCACCGTGAAACCTTAGGTGAAGTGAGCGTGGAGTGAGCTGTGTCAACAGTGTCAATCCCTAATATCACGTGGAATTAAACCTCGCTTCACCTAAGTTTTCACGGTGAGATTGTTACAGAATCGACCGGCATTACACTGTATTTTTTATGTGAAACATCTATAGCCGCACGTAAAACCGAGTGCTGGCGTGGTGACGCATAAGACGCATGGGCGACGCGTAGCCACGCTACTTTTAAAATAAAGAACAATTTATTTCTTAAAAATAAACTGAATATTTGGTTTTTGGTTATGCCATATTTATTTTCTTTTATTAAACAATTCTTTCAAACTTAATTACTATAATGTTTTGTATAGTAAATAAGTATGAAATAATGGTTTTCGATGTTTCACATCTGCCAGGCGTCCCGCGACGACTCTATTTTTTTTTACCATTGAGCCTGTCTTAAACCTAAATAATAATTAATAACAATAATTACCTAAATACCTAACCATTTTAATAATATCCCATATTTTAATTACATTTGAAGTCATACCTATAAATTGTTAAAAAATAATCCCCTTCCATTGCTCGTGACTGCAAGGCCCCGAGCAAACTTCAGACTAACGTGTCGTACTGAAACCATGAATAGAGCTAAGTTTTGATGAAAGCTTACATTAAGTAGAACTGACTTTTACAACTTGCATGATACGACTAGAACGTGAAATGACTGAGAAGCTGACGTTAATGTTGTATGTTAATTATTATTATAGGCATAGTCTGAAAAAAGTTTACCTTTAGAGTTAGAGGTTAATTAAATTTGTAATTTTATCATTTTGAACTTGAACATAAATTGTGACAGCTTCTAGACTTTGTTTTGGACATGGTATTCCCTAATAGAAGTTCGCATAATTAATGACTGACTTTAAGTGTGTGTTTCTCATTGTACAATAAACTTATTATTTATTTATTTAATAAAAAAAACGTTCCTTCACCTTACTGTAAAGAATGCGGGAACGTAGAAGAAGTTCTTCACATAATGGTTGAGTATACCCGGAACAACGATCTCAGGGCTCAGTTAAAGTGGTGGGAAGATATCATACAACAATATTCTAGCCCTATACTTACCCCTTGTCAGAAACAGTGAGGTTATTGTATAAACTTGTGCGGATTGGTATTCGTAGAAGATAGTAACTCATATACAGGGTGAAATTGAATTCATGGGCATTCTTTTGAAGGGTCATTGTACTCATCATTATGAACAAATTTTACTATGGGACCAAACCTGAAATAACAAAAAAATAAATTCAGTTGTTCCCTACATTTTAAAGGGTTATGCAAACGTAGTTATAGGGAACAGCTGATTTTTTTTCGCGATTGCAGTGTTGTATTGCGGATTTGGCCGCTTAAAAAAAATTATGATTTTTAATGAAGGTTTATAAACAGGCCAATAAATTAAATTACCTATTAAGTACTTTTAGCATGGAACATCATTCCATTTTGTATCGGGAGAAGGGCGCTGTTAGCTGCGCTACAGTTTATACTTTTGCAGCTATCATCGTTTAACTTGTTGTATTTAGTCTTGTGTTATTGTTCCGAAATAAACTTTTTATTATTAATTAATTAATTTTATTATTTATTTAATAACTTAGACAGATCGGAACCATACCTACTATTGAATATTGGGTAACGTATCCTTTCGTCACGTCCCTGCTGTCAATATTCAATAGTTTTTTCTTGGCCTTTTTCTTCCAATACAATGCTTCATCAAGTACTTATGTAATGCCAATAAAAATATATAATAAACTACCGGATTATCTTAAAAATATAAATAGATATTTATGTTTAGTAATTAATTTTAAAGCTTTTTCTAATAAACAAAAGCTTCTTTAATATAAATGAATACATGAATGATAATACACTGTGACTGGAATTGCAATAATATTTAAATATTTAATTGAGATTACTTCTACATTCACGCACTACACTAAAATAAACAATAAATATTGTATAATTCACGGAGCAGAAACAAAGAGGAGGTGTTGCAATCAAAGTAGTCCATCAGCCACCAATGTAGTCGTTACGTCACACGGTAGTTGCACTACTTGCGACCAGGCGGCGCTTTCGTCAGTACAACTGTCGTTGTGAAGCGGATAGGTTGTCATGTATTTGTTTAGTCTTTTAAACGATTAAAAAGTATTCCCGACCCATACTCATTGCATTAACATGAAATGCTGTTTTATCTTGCAGAAGTTATACGGATCAATCAAATTCAAACGGAATAAATATATCTTTCCACTCGTAAGTAAAATTAAAATTAAATTTGTAATTTATTTCTTCTCGAATGTTCGGTAATTGCCGCCCCCTATCGGCAAGTAGCGGAAGTACTGACAAATTGCAGGTCCGTACTCAGACTTTTTTGATAAACACATATTATATGCTATATGAAAAGTGAAGTCAAATAGATGTCGAGTTTCGGCAAAAAACGGAATTCGATTTAGTTTCGGTAAATAAGTTCAGAAGAAAAATTTAGAAGAGGAGAAGATTTAAAGATAAAAAAAATAAAACTATGATTATAAAAACGTTTTCTTTATTTTTCCCTTACACTTGTTAATTTCTGGAAGTTTCGGTTTCGGCCGAATCTGAAACCGCTGCCGAAATTCGGTTTCGGTTTCAGTCAAAAAATTGTATTTCGGTCGGACATAATAGAAATAAAACTATATCGGTATATTATAAAACTATTAAACCTGAATCCGGCTCCTTACAATAAAAGCGACACTTAATGAAACATAGCAGAACTCTTACAACATCTGTCTAATTTGCCTATGAGTTGATTTTGCTACTAGCCACTAGATGGCTTTCTGCTGTTTGGTCTCCCCCCGCACCCCGCGAGGCTGCGACACTACTTTTGTATGGAAAATGACTTTACAACACCTCCTCTTTGTTTCTGCTCCGTGGTATAATTATAATAATCTAAATACATTTAATTTAATTAAGAATTGTTAATGTTCTAAATGCTATTTATTTGATTTAATTTTTTAAATATTTTTATTCTTACTAATGTTGCTGTGCCCTTACAGGGTCCATAATGGTATCTTATATTTAAGCCTATTTGTAACAACTAAATTCACATTATGATATGCAAATAAATGAAATTAAATGAAATGAAACGAGGCACTTACTTTAAAGGATAGAATGGCGGAAACAGTGTTTTCTTTGGCTGATAACAACAAAGTACTAAATTGACTGATTGTGGCAACATGCAATTACCTACCATTCAATGTGACGATCGGTATTCAGATCTTCTTCTTAGCGTGTCGATGGCAATTTAAATGGACTCGGCCTAGAATTCGGCTCCGTGTTTGGCGCCATCACTATCATCCAGTAAATCCTGTGACGTGTTGCGCTAAGTAGCTAATAATGATGATGATGACCGAGTCAACTTCCACCAAATATCGTCATTACTTTAGTAGTAATTAAAACTATAAACGACGTGCAAATAAATGCCAGTCGTGAGTCGTGTTGTGTCAGACTAATAGTGTAATAGACTAACCCTGTCACTTCCCGCGGGTGCCATAAGGGACGACTAATTGCTTATATTTACTGGGGAGAGGGTATTTAGGGGTCGTTATTATAATAACAACAGATAATTACACTATCGATTGGATGGTAGGTACTCGTAAGTAAATAGTTCGTATGCTTTTTGTGCAAACAAAACTAACGAAAATAATAAATTGGTGAAGATTTTACATTTAGGCGTAACTTACGTCGTTTGTGTTTTGGTTTTTACACATTCTTCCCGTGAGGGTAGGCAGAAACTAGAAAGAAGAAAGAAAGAAAGAAAAATATATTTATTTGTCACAGAAACACGTGCATACAAAAAGATAATTAAGTAGCTCTAATAATTAAGAAAAAAGTAAAAATAACAAAGAGATCTCTAATCACGAGCACAAAACAGAAAAAGTCGACATCTGACTGTGACAAGAAGGCTTCCACTCAGCATGATGCTGTGCTATGCTCACAGCACAGCGCTGATTTTCAGTGGTTACCCGAAAAGGACGTACGGAAACCAAGTCAGGTTCAATGATTGGTACTACTTATAACAAAATAAAATAAAACAAACAGTAAGCACTTAGAATACAAAGCAAGTACGAGTACATAAACAACAGCCGGTCGATTCTGTAAAAATCTCACCGTGAAGACTTGCGTGGAGTGAGCTGTCAGTGTCATCCCACATATGCTAGCACTGACCTCTTAGAGGTCAGTGGATGCTAGGGATTGACCAACGTTACATTTACAATCATAATCGAGATTTTAATAATATTTTTATCCAAATTCTATTGATCATTTTATATTATTTCAGAGCTAGTATGTAGTTAAGTGGCTAAACATTACCTACTATTTTCGGGGTTTTCATATAAAATAGCAAAAAAAAAATTCAGTTAGAAACTCAATGTTGTTTTTTTTGAGACACTGAAATAATATAAAATTATCAAGAATATGCATTATTTTTTAAAATCTCGATTGTGATTGTAAATGTAATGCTTGGTCAATCCCTAGCACGACGACGACTAGGGACGAGTCGTCCCACTGATGCTAGGGATTGACCAAGGTCCCGGACGACACTGACAGCTCACTTCACCTAAGTTTTCACGGTGAGATAGTTACAGAATCGCACTGCAGAACGCCACCTACTACGATGCCCATGCCCGCGTCGTCGCTGCGGCCTCCCTGCCCTGCTGCTTGCTTCGGTTCCTGCTGCTTTTTAGTGGCAGGTATATGATAAACCTTACATTGGACTTAAACATAGTAATAGTAATATTTATATGTGTTATTTATAACTCGCGAAGTGTGGGTGTAGGTATACTATAAGTAAACCTCTGCCCTAGCCCTTTGGCAATAATAAGCGTATTGAAAACTGGCGTAAAAAATAAATAAATAAGGGAGAACCTCCTTTAATTTCTTCAACTCATGGAAAGTATTAAACAGAAAAGTACCAAGCTAGTATTTCCGTCGGCATTGCACATATTGTCCTGGAAAATGCAACAATTCTGTTTTCACACGAACAAAAGTATGCAGATATCTTGATGTGCTGTCCCCTGGTGGTAGTAGCTCATACACCTACTGTACAGGGGAGAACGAGACAGGTAGATAGTTCATATCAGTAGCCGTACTCAGGAAACACGTCTGCTTTTATAACAGACTCGTGTTTTCCAGAAATATTTTTGTTCCTAGCATATTTCACTAAAAAGGTTTTTATTCGAGAATTTCTCTTCAAGCACTTGACATTAATTTACAATATTATTTGTTGAGTAATAAAAACTAAAAATATACCAAAAAACTAAGCTGAAGTGCTTAAGCAATCTAATCTCTTTAAGTGTTTCTTTTATATTTCGAGTTTCATAAAATCTGTAGACGTTTTTAGTTTTATTTATTTATTTATTTATTATTAAACTTACACACTATCATTACAGGAAGACCCAATACAATAGTGGTTTGCGAACTGAACTTTCAAAATATATATAAAGTTATTTACTTTACTATTTATGTACACACAATAATAAATTTAAAATAATAAACCTAACCTATTTAAATATAACTAACAAAATTCAACAAAATTCTTGCGAATTCACTCAGATTGCACGAAAATATGTCAATCCTCTCATGCACTTCGTTTAGAACCCGTATTGTCCGGGTGAGAGGTGTTTTAGCCAGCAGGTTGGTTTTGGCTGCAGGTATAGCCAGCAGTGGCGGTCGCCGCCGCCTCCACACGTACTGGTCTGGCACGCACAGCTTCAGATGACGCAGTACACCCGGGTTATGTGCTACTCCACGGAGGAGCTTTAGCGCATACGCCGCGAGAGTAAATTCTCTGCGCACTCTTAGTTCGTTGTACCCCACCATACCCAGTACAAACAGTGTAGGATACATCAGCGGGTAAAATGGGTAAACCCCATAAATTTTGAAGTACAAGTGTCTTGTAAATTTATTCTGCACTCGCTCCAGCATGACATTGTATTTCGCTTCATGGGGAGCCCAAATCACCGCACTGTGTTCCAAGTGACTCCTTACCAAAGCGTCATACAGCACTCTGAGCGTGGTAATGTTGGTGAATCCCTGCGACTGTCTCAGCACGAAACCCAGGTTCCTGTACGCCTTCTTGCAAGTTTTAACTATATGATCCCGGAAAGTTAGATCCGGGGTAAGCAGTACTCCTAGATCTCGTATCTGAGACACTCGCTGCATCAGCACTTCCTCTACTTTATATTCGTAGGCTAAGGCAGTCTTCGCTCGCGTAAATGTCATCACTGAGCATTTCGCTGTATTGAAATAGAGTTTATTTTCATGGCTCCATTTTACCACTCTATCTATGTCTTCCTGCAATTTCTCACAGTCCGACTCACCCCTGACCTCGAGCAGCAATTTGAGGTCATCTGCAAACAATAAACATAAACTATGTTTGACTACTTCTGGTAAGTCATTTATCATTAAAATAAATTCGAGAGGACCCAAATTGCTGCCCTGGCTCACGCCTGACCTGGTGTAGTATGGCTCGGATTCGATCCCGTTGTAGTCAACGTACTGCTGTCGGTCTTTTAAGTAACTGGCGAAGAACTGTAAGAGGGTCGGAGTGCAGCCAATGTTTGCCAGCTTCATTAGCAGTACATCATTGTCGACGGTATCAAACGCCTTCTTAAAATCAAAATATGCCACATCTACCTGCACACCAGCATCGACCGCCGGCACCACCCTCGCCATGAAATTAAGCAGATTAGTGGCAGTGCTGCGTGCCGGCCTGAACCCGTGCTGCGCGTCCGATAGCTGTGCGCTCACTTGAGCCTGCACGCAGCGTTGGATGGCAGACTCGAACACTTTTGCAGGTGTCGACAACACTGCCACCGGTCTGTAGCCACTGACATCCGGACCTGACTTACCCTTGGGAACCGGAATCACTCGCGTGATTTTCCACCTCGACGGAAACGTTGTTTGTTTTAGACAAGTATTAAAGATATGATGCAGGGGCTCGGCCAGCACCCTGCCACAGTCTCGGAACAGAAAAGCCGGAATACCATCGGGGCCAGATGAGCGCTTGGGCTTGAGCCTTATGAGCGCTTCCCTTACGTCTTGGAGACTGAGGGTTTCGATGTGCACTCGCGCACTATTCGCCTCCGCATCCGTCCCCGCCACCCGCGCCTCCAGCCGCGGTCGCTCTTTATTATACACCGATTCAAAAAATGACGCAAATTGTCGAGCACACTCCTCGTCCGAAAGATGTTGACCATTCTTTATGATAATTTGCTTGTTTAACCTACTTCGTTTAGACCTAATATACTGCCAGAATGATTTGGGATCTTTTTTAAATTGATTTTGTATTTTAAACTTGTGTTCTTTGTGTGCTATTTCTATGGATATTTTAATACGAGCTCTGTACTTAGAAAATTCGGAGTAATCGCTATCCAGCCTTGTTTTTTTGAATGTTTTATGGAATCTAGCTTTATTCTTTATATCTTTTATAATGTCTGCTGTGTACCATTCGGGATAAACGTATCGAGAGTTTTCACGTTTAAGCTTTTTCCGGGGTACACATCTATCTAAAATATCACTTAACTTATCATAAAAAATATCCAACATATCCTCTAAATCCCGCATGTCGTGAATTATACTCCAATCAGTGGAAGTCAGCATAGAGTATAACAACTCGTAGTTGGCTCTATAGAAGTTCCACTGCGCCCCAACACTACGCGCTGCGTTGCTGCCGCCGGCAGAGGGCGCCGGCGGGGCGGACACGGCCGGCTGCGGGCGCGTACAGCAGTGTACGCTGACCGCGAGCGGTGGGTGATGCGCGTCGACAGGCACGAGTGCATCGCCGGCCGCCACTACCGACACCTCCCCACTAATACCTGTGCTCAGAACCAAATCTAACTGACGACCTCGATAGTTTGGTACTGTGTTTTTCTGAGTGAATTCGCAATAGGACACAAAACATTCATAATAATTTTTAACATTTACAGGACACGAATACAAATTAAAGTCACCAATAACAATTATTTCTCCGTATCTATCACAAAAATTTTCTATTAATCTAAATAAAGTCAAGTAGTCGTTCTCAGAACTCCCTGGTGGTATGTACACAACACAACATAAAAATAAAAATCTATTTTTAAAATAAACCGTTGCACTAACCATTTCAAAGACGCAGGCGTCTATCGATGTGTTCGCGATTTGTACTTGTCGCAGCTCATATCGGTGTGTGGCCACTAAAAACGCTCCTCCCTGCTTCCGACCATCCGATCGATCGCAACGTAGTATTTGATATCCGTGAGGAATTATTTCACTATCTTCTATGGAATTGTTGCAACCAGATTCCGTTACCGCCAATAAATCAAAATTGAATGCTTCAATGTTGGTTCGGAACTCATCTAATTTAGTTCGCAGACCTCGTACATTTTGATACAATATATCGATGTTATGGCTATAATATGTTTGGTTTTGTTCTGTTTGAGTTCCGAAACCAAATCCACTCACTGAACTCTGCATTCATTGGCCAGATTTCGGCCTGGTTCAACTGATCATAACACTTTTCCGGTACTCCAATAACAAAAGACGAATAATCTCTCTCGATTTTGTGTTTGATTTTGTCAATCTTAATTTGGACATCTGCGCCACATACCTTTTTCACGTGATCGGCTATGGCTTCAAGAGTGGTATCTGTATGCAGTCGCCAGACATGCAGATATTTTTTGCGATCACTTACTTGAATTGCCTTCAACTCCGTATTTGTTCCCACCCTGACCTCTTTAGGTTGCCTGTTATTTTTTTTATTGCGAACAGTCGTCCATCCTGATTCGTTCTTCTCCGCGTCATCATTAGGTGGTTCACTAGTCTTCAGTGGGCTAGTACTACTGCACAAAGTTTGTTCCGGTAAAATTTCGGTAGACTTCGTGGCCCCACATTTGTTTACCGTTTGCGTTTTGATGTAGGTATGAAGAGTTTTCTTAGAAACATTGGAATTATTCTGTCGACTTACGACCTTGGCAAAAGAAGTTGTAGAAGGAGGATCTCGGGGAACATCCGCTGCTATTTCGTGGGTTTGGTTGTTCTGAGTTAACTTAGCTTCTACTTTTTCTTCGAGCACCCCCATCATTTTAATTATGTTGCCCAACTCGGTTTTTGTTTGAGAAAATTCATTTAGTAGAAGCGATATCGCATTTGCCTGGCTATCCATGCGAGCTATTATATCAGCTTTAAATTCTCTCAATTCCTCGAGTAGTAGGGAATCAGAACCCATAGTCATGGGTGAATACTGAGTCTGACTTCCGCGCTGACTGTTTACATTGTTTACCGGAGTGGTAGCATTAAAGCCAGGTATGTTAATGCGGACCGGGGTTTCATTATTGCGTCCTTTTGGCTTAGCACAGATACATTCCGGACATAACCATTTCTTTATATATGTTTGGGTGTACGTCTTAAACGCATCTTTGTTTATTTCGAGACACGCTATATCATACCTTTTCATGCAATTAGCATTGGCACATTCCATGTAATCATCACTAATAACGGGCGAACTACAAGCGCCGCAATTAGACATTGTTATTGTATCGCGAACAAAAATTCAAATCTTGATGATCAAACCGCCAAGCTCTTCGCAGTTCACAGCGGCGCGACAGAGATGAATTATTTATTTTTCGCAGCCCGTCTCTTTCACTCAAGGTGAAGAGGAGCCTACCTCGGCGTACTCGGACGGCGCGATGTCGCGCTCGCGTATTATTTTCACCAGAACAATTCACAGCACTTTAGTCCTTGTTGTACTTATTGTCAAGACACATTATGAGTCAATATTGCACAAATTAATGCTCTAAAAGAATTAAGCAAAATAAAATAACAACAAAAAACACGTCTGCCACTGACCACAGCAGTTAGTTGCTAGTAGGTAGTTACATTTTTGAGCTAAGGCTTCGTTTTACTAATCCTCTGAAGATTCGACAGATTTTATAAAAAGTTGACGCTGTTCAGATTGAATAATAAATCTTTTACGTAGATAGATGTCGGTATCTTAGTTTACTTCAGCATCTGAAGCGCAACAAATCCTTATAAAACTAATACCTGACTGATGCAATGATTAGTTAAAAATCATCTCATATCATTATATTTCAATGATTTCAATAGTGAGTGTAATTAATGAAATACATACATACAATTTATATATGTTAATAGGCTTAATCAATTTAACAATGTATGTAATGCTTCAAACCGCATTTTGGATCTTATACTGTGTAACCATTCATTGTGTAGAGTGAGTCAAAATGAGGATCCGATTACTAATATTGACCAGCATCATCCACCTCTCGATATTGTGATTGCTCTGAATAAGGAATCTAAACTCCCATATAACACTGCCTGCGGTAGACCTAATTTCCGAAAAACGAGTTACATACCAATTCGGAAATATTTGAGTGAAATTGACTGGGATGAGTTATTTGAAGCACAGCAGGGAGTTAATGAGATGGTGGAGGTATTTTATGACGTTATTCATGAAGGTATAATTCATAATTCATTTAATCATTTGTTAACATAGGTACAATAAAATAGTTGTTATAAGAAATTACAAGCGCGCTATGTTATACCAGAAGGCGTACAAATATTCATGGATATTAAAACAAAAAATTGTTAAAAATATAGAAAAATTTATAACGAAACGAGTGCCAAAAAAAAGTAAATTTCCACCATGGTTCAATCGGGATCTAATCAAATTACTTAATTGCAAAAATAAGATCAGAAATTGCCACAATGCTTACAAAAACCCTTTAGACAAAATTGAACTGCAGATTATAACTAAGCGCTGTAATGACCTAGCAAAACTTTGTTACAACAATTATATGAAGCGATTGGAAGACGAACTCAAAAGTAATCCGAAGTTTTTCTGGAGTTACGTTAAAGCTAAAAGAGGTGGGTCAAGTTCCTATCCCATTGCAATGACAAATGGTACTAGTGCATCATCTGACCCCACGACAATATGTGAATTTTTCGCATCTTACTTTTCTTCTGTCTATAGCGCTATTCAAGACGATTGCAACGGTAACAACACTGAATGTTTAAATAACATTAAAATTCATAGCTTATGTTTATCAAACATTATTGTTAGCAGTGAAAGTCTATACAAAAAGCTAAAAAGTCTGGATTGCAACAAGGGGGCTGGGCCGGATGGGATACCACCAATCTTTGTCTATGAGTGCGTAGCTGAGTTGATCACCCCATTGTCACTTATTTACAATAAATCCTTAACCTCCGGGGTCTTTCCATCAAAATGGAAGGTGGCACAGGTTGTACCTATACACAAGTCTGACAAGGACGATTTAGTCTCTAACTACAGACCGATATCAATTTTGCCGTGTTTTGCTAAAATTTTTGAGTCTCTGATCTGTCCATTTATTCAAAAGCACTTAAGGCTGTACCTAAGCGACGAGCAGCATGGCTTTGTGGAAGCTAGATCAACAAACACAAATCTTTTTCTGTTTACCGAACTATTATCAGAGGCAATTGATTCAGGTCACCAAGCCGACGTCATATATACGGATTTTAGTAAGGCTTTCGACAAAGTCTCACATAAAATACTGATTCATAAGCTGCAAGCATATGGTATAACTGGATCATTGCTTTCTTGGTTAGGCTCATATCTTCTTGACAGATCATTTTATGTAGTGATAAACGGATTTCGGTCTGACAACCGATATATCTCTTCCGGAGTTCCACAAGGTTCTCATTTGGGCCCAGTTTTGTTTAACTTCTTTATAAATGATATTCCAAGGTGTTTCTTACATTCTAAGGTTTTTATGTATGCGGACGACTTGAAATTTGTTAAAATTATCAAGTCCCAACATGATGTCATCCTTTTGCAGAGTGATCTCAATAGGCTTGTTAAGTGGTGCGAACGCAATTCAATGCTGTTAAATCCCAGTAAATGCTATCATGTCAAATTTACACGAAAGCATAATTTAGTAAGACAAGATTATCACATAAATGAAACCAAAATAGCAGAATTAAACACAACAAAAGACCTCGGTGTTACTTTTGATACTAAATTAACTTTTATTCCGCATGTAGATTGCATAATAAAAAAGTCTTCTAGAATGCTTGGTTTCGTTTTAAGACATTGCAAACAGTTTAGGTGTGCTAAAACTAAAATTATGCTTTACAATAGTCTGATTCGAGGCCTGTTGGAATATTGTTGTGTGATCTGGCGACCGCACTATGCTACACACTCGTTGCGTCTGGAGAGAATCCAAAAACGCTTTCTGTGGCACCTGGCGTTTACCAGCGGAATAGCAAAAAAAATGCGTTCATATACCAAGCGATTGAAATACTTTCAAATGATTTCACTGGAAAAGCGCCGTCGCCTTATTGACGTAATGTTTGTGTGCAAAGTGATGGCCAATAAAATTGGCTGCCCACAGATATTAAATTCTTTTAAATTTCGTGTGCCTTCAAGGATTCCTCGTAAGCCAATTACGCCACTCTGTCCACCGCTCCGACGAACAGTCTTGGGCGCTAATTCCCCTGTCGCGAGGTTAAGCAAGATAATTAATGAATGTAGCGATCTAATCGACTTGCACTTTGACTCACTGTACGGTTTAAAAGCGAAGACTTTGAAAAACCTAGATGTGGATTAATTTACCTTTTTGTTTTTTCTCTTCTTGTTCTCTGTTTTAGGATCTAAATTACATGTAACAATTCAGATACTAGTGGTTGATATAAATTAGGGTAGTTTTCTTTTAATTTTTATTCTCTATCGTACGTACAACTTTCGTTTTGCATGCTGAGTTTACCTATAAGTGATTGTACACTATTGTTTATCTGTTTTTGCTTGTTTTTTATGCCCATAACTGGTGTAAACAATTGTTGGTAGACCAATAAATAAATAAATATGTATTTACTAACCTGGGTTTGCCTATCGCGTTAAGTCTATTGACATAGAAAGCGAGTATATTCAGGAATGATACAGTAAGTAGATCCTTATAACTAAAACGATACAAAAAGAACTGGTACCTAGTCTTTTGACTTCATAAGTTGATGCTATTAGTGCGTACAAAATAAAAAAAACTAAACTTAGGTAGGTACAAGCGTAGATATAATAAAATATTCGCACTCTCAGTATCATACTATACTTGGCGTGCAGTATTCGTCAACACGCCTCATCTACATCGAATATGTAGAAGCACTGCTATTGAAATCCGTTTTCTATTATGCTCCTCGCCACATCTTGAGGTTTGTGCTCGTGTAATACGTAAGCCGAGGACACAATATTGGTGGAAAGCTTAAAGAATAATAAGAGGGAAAATTCAGTTTTACTTTTTATAAAGATTTTATTTTACCTTCCTACAAACTAATGGCCTTGACGTATATCTATCACTTATGTCTGGCTGCGTCTGAACAAGTATCCTTTGGGAACTACAATATGTACATGAAATGAAAAGAAACCTGTCCTTCTTCAGAGAAGGACAGGTTTCAAGCGTCAGCGCTTGTTTAAGCTCTGTGAATTCCGTAGTATTGGCAAGAAACATACAAAAATGCCACATCATAATTTTATTCTTTGTTTAGGTATGTTGATAGTCCTACCTACTAACTGAAAATATTTACGATTGAACTACCTACTCTCGTTAAGACTATGTAAATAAACGCAAGCCGCAAGCCCGTAGGTCTTACCAGCATAATACTTTATTAGCTTACATAATATAAAGGAGGAAATTGAAAGAACACAGAGTACACGAGCTGCTGTAATAACGAGCAACTTGAGAATCTCTCCTCTATACTTTTATTTATTACTTTAGAAATATACATATTACCTGTCCGTGCACCGCTGTTGTTAATGTTCATAGTTGTTGCAAGACGTTAACAAGGGTATCGATAGCTCTTAGGTACAATTTACACAAAGAGGAATGAGACGGGTCTCGTTCATTCCAAGACTTTTTTATGATATTTGAGATTTCCTCTACAAATAGGTAGCATGCCAACGTGACGTCGAGTAGAGACGTTTCTGACATATCTTCACGTCAACGTCTTGTCTATTCTGAGCTGAGTGAATTGTTGACATAATACTTTTAGGTATACAGTGGCTACTGTAGCCCATTAACATTGTTATGTAGTCGAAATCCTAAGTAATCTATCTCCGAAATTCATTTATTATTCAGAACTTCACGGTAAATAGAATGAATAATAATATCTCAAGAAAACTCATACAACTTTCTCTCCATTCTTTTGAGTTTTTTAAACTTTTGTCGTTCAAGATTCAGAAGGCGATGTCTTCAAAAGTTCTATCATTTCTCGTTTGATTTTTTGCATTGGAACGTTCCAATTTTTTTTGGATTCACCTCTGTGAAGTTTCAATCACAAAGTTTTTGAATTGTGGTTTTCATTGAGCGTATCAATTGCTTCACGGAAACAATTTTGTTTGTGGGCTTATGTTCCGTCCTCGTTAAAGGTTTTTATAAATAAATTGGAAACACGTCATTGAATCTTCAAATTATAGGTTTTAAAAGATAAAACGAAAAACTAAAAGAAAAATTACTGCACTCTAACCTATAGAAAAAAAAATTTGAAAAACTTGAAAATTTCTTATCCACGAGTTAGTGAATTTTCTTTTTCAAAAGAAATAAGGTATCCTTTTAAATAGCTCCTTCGCCAGGGAAGCTCGATGAAAGACGCTTTCATTGAATGGTTGAAGACGATGGGAAGTGGACCGCTTGTTATTTTCACTCCGGGTTACACAGTACCTACATAGTAGGTAGAACTTTTTGCACACCATATAACGGAAAAACAAATTAAAAAGCGGCAATTAATAATAATGCATTTATGTATAATAGTAGAATCGGGAAATTCAGAGCGAGACAGGGTTGCACCAATAATTAGAATTTCCTTGAAGAACAGTTCCAGGAATGCAGTTTCATAATAACAGTATTAATTATAAAGTAGAAATGCCGGCAGCCATAGTCGGTGAGTGGAGAGCTTAAATTGTGACTAGTCTAGGTTTCATTATGAGGGCACTGTGGAATTTATACTGAGGGAAGAAAAAATAATTAAGTGTTGAGGCTTAAAAGAGGCAAATTATAAAATTAATTTGGTTTATTAACAAAGTATACGACACCATAATTATCATAGAATGTATCTAGGATAGATATCATAGGATATGACATCCAACCAATTATGTGTTGATGTTATATTTAACACCATTATTGTGTTGTTTTGAATTTAGAATGAGTATTATTATACGCAATCTAAATTATATATTCTAAGGAATAAGACCAGGAGTGATTTTTTTAAAACAATTTTTAATACTACCTGACAAAATAAATTCAACACAAACAACTTTACAACAAAAATGATTTTACTTCTAAATTAACTAACACACAAAAGTTATACAAAACTAATGAATCTAAATAAGACCTAGAAACGATCTATCTATGACTAAACAATTAGCAAAAGTTAGGTACAATCGGACAGAGTAACGACCTATCTCAACGAAGGCGAGCGCAAAAAAGGGGCGAGCCCGGGTGAGGCGCCGAGTTTTATTATCTCTCCCCACCCTTGCCGTTCCTACTCCTACACGGCCTCTCCTGACAGGAGTCCGTCCTCGGGCTCCATCTTCTAACTCTGGAGGTCAGTCTCCAGGGTCGGCAACGATATCTCTGGACCTTCATCACCCGATGAAGCGCTGAACGGGACTGGAGGTTCTTCGATGCGTCCCTGTGTCCCGGACGTGCTAGGCTGTGGTTCAATCGCAACATCAGGCGTCTCGACTTCGGAAGGCTGGACGACGACGCTTGGAGCGGTAGACTCCTCATTACCGACGTCCGATTCTGTAACAAGAATAAATCACAGCAAAATACAATGTTCACACACAAAATAAAACACGGAGGCTCCATGTGTCCTTCTTGTCAAGTTACACAACTATGACACATGATAGCTAGGCTCAACTAGCTAAACCTAAGCACAGGGTAAAAAAACAAACAAATATCTGTATCGATCACCCGGGGCAGTTCCCGTCGGGGGAGTGCCACCTCACGACTCGCTAGAGATCTACGCGGACTTACGTGAGACATAGCTTTGCGTGTGTGAAACGATTCACATATAAGTATGTTTCAACCCAAACTGTCAAAATAAAATACACAGAGACCATGTTCGTCACAGAAACATGTCTCGCACCACGACTCGTTAAGGCCAACCTTTTGGCATAACCCTGCGTGTACCACCGCTCCAGGACCATGTCCGAGCACAACAAAATAAAAACACAAACCACCCAAGGCATGTTCCATGTACTAGGATCGCATGACTGAGCGCACTCCAAGACAGCATCCAATAACATGAAACCAAACCTCACTTGAAGTGTATCCGTCAGTCAGGATAGTATATCTGAGTACGAGGACATCCGAGACAGAGGCTATCCCAACCGCAAGACAAAACTTCCCTTATTGCGTTTTATCCCTTGAGAAAACACACAGTAAGTAGGTACGTAGTACATAACGAAATACGTACTCTTAAAACAATTACACAGGACAGAGACCACCAATGGCATGTCTACAAATCATTAAGAGGAAAAACATCAAAGCGATGACTTAGATCACTTACCAAGGAAAAAATCGGCACACATCGGGAGTCCACTCTCCATGCCACGGAATCATATACTCCGCGGCTGCTTGCGTCGTTTTCCCATACGAGCCGGCCAAGAGCTGAAGCTCGTAACGACCGTGTAACAAAGCCTTCACCACACGGTATGGCCCTCGCATGCAGGAATCCAGCTTCCCAGTCGACTGCGCCTGTTTTCTAACAAAAACCAATGAATTTATTTCGAAAACGCGCGGTGCCTTGCGTCCTTGGTTGACGTAAGTATCTTGAGCTTCACGATTTAAATGGAGACGATCAGACGCCCTCTGCCGACGCATCTCACGAAGAGCCTCCCTGTTCGGACTGGAACCTTCAATAGCCACGTCACGTACCAAACTTCGGATGAGTGGAGTAGCCGCATCGATGCCAATCAGCAGGTTAAGAGCAGATTGTTGAGTTGTTCTGTGCTTGGTGATGTTCAGAACCAACTGGAGCTTCCACATGACAGTCGGCCACCTCTGCTGTCGATGATTGCATTCGATACGTACCATGTTGAGTACCGTGCGACAATAACGCTCCACCTGCCCGTTGGATTGGTGCATCTCGGGCGTTATGAGATGCGTGTCGCAGCCCATATCCGTAACCCAGTTGAGGAAGTCCGCACTTTGAAACATCCTACCTCTATCAGCTACAATTATTAACTTATGTGTACCAAAAAGTGAAATTAAATTAGTGAAGTGACGTTTTAACCCGTCAGCATCCTGGCGGTACATAGGGTATAATAGAACAAACTTAGAAAACGCATCGACTACGATAAGAACATAGCGATAACCATCTGCTTCAGGTAAAGGACCTAGAGCATCTAAATGGATAGTTTCGAAGGGAGAGTCTGGTTTTTCCCAAGAGTGAATGGGTTGGAGTGGGGCACGGGCGACTTTTTTTGTGTGAAAGACACACTAAACAATGTGTTACATATTTGAGAACAAAAACTCTCAAGCCTGGGAACCTTTACGGTAATCGAGGCTGAAATCAAAGTCCTGAAGGTATACCCACCACCGAGCTACCCTGGGCAACAAATCTTTCTTACGTTGAGTAAGTTTGAGTGCGTTGCAATCGGTAACTACGGTGAAATGAACCCCCACAAGATAATGCCGGAAATACTGAAGAGCTTTAACGACAGCAAGCGTCTCCAGCTCATACGAGTGGTATCTACTCTCAGCCCCCTGTGTAAGCCTGCTGAAATAAGATACCACACGCTTGCGATTACCCTCATGTACTTGCATCATGACTGCTCCATAGCCAATAGAGCTCGCGTCTGTGTGGACCTCTATTGGTAACGAAGGATCGTAGATAGCCAGTACTGGCTCACTCGTTAGACATTCTACAATGTACTTTCGAGCAGCCTGTTGCTCTGAACCCCAGTTAAAGGGAACCCCCTTTTTAGTCAACGCAGCAATACAAGCAGTTTTCTGGGCAAAGTCAGCTATATAACGTCTAAAATAGCTGGCTAAGCCCATGAACTGGCGGACCTGTTTTACATTTTGCGGTTGAGCTGAGTCAACCAAAGCCCTTACTTTGTCATGACTCGGCCTAACCTGATTTTCACTAATGGTCCGCCCCAAATACTCAATTTCCGTGGCTAGGAACGAACACTTCTTCAAGTTAATTGAGAAACCAGCCTCAGTCAAGGTATTAACCCTACGAAGTAGAATCAGGCCCGCTATCAACCCTCGTAAGTGACTGACAATCATTAGTACGAACGTACCTAACACCTTCTCTATTTAAAATGTCCGTACCTACTATGACCGGAATGTTCATGTATTGAGATGATACTATGAACAAATCAACGTCAAGAGTCAGACCGTCAAACTCGATAGGTAACGTAACGTAAGACGTGCTTTCCACTTCCTGACTACCCAAGCCCTTCAAAATACGGAAAGCCGGCTTGCGCGAACAATTAAAATGTTTCAGCAACGAGGACGATATTAAAGAAATGGTTGAACCACTATCGATCAAAACGTCTACGGGCACATCTTGAATAACCGCCACTACAACATCATGATTAGTAGAATTTACTAAAACATTGCATAAATTAACAGTCACCTTGTTTGCCGCTTCAGTTCTTTGCTTGGCAAAACATGTTTCGACCTTATGACCCGCTATGACACACAAATGATGACACGAAAAACTAATCAAAAGCACTTACTAATCACCATAAAACACTCCAGCAAAAATCGTACTACCTGAGGGTAGCTGAACAAAACCGAACTAAATGACAAAACTTCTAGAATAAAACTAACTGATAAGCACTATCCTTTAACAAAAATAACAGTGGGCAATTGGGAAAGAATCCCACGCCTGATCTAAGGAATAAGACCAGGAGTGATTTTTTTAAAACAATTTTTAATACTACCTGACAAAATAAATTCAACACAAACAACTTTACAACAAAAATGATTTTACTTCTAAATTAACTAACACACAAAAGTTATACAAAACTAATGAATCTAAATAAGACCTAGAAACGATCTATCTATGACTAAACAATTAGCAAAAGTTAGGTACAATCGGACAGAGTAACGACCTATCTCAACGAAGGCGAGCGCAAAAAAGGGGCGAGCCCGGGTGAGGCGCCGAGTTTTATTATCTCTCCCCACCCTTGCCGTTCCTACTCCTACAATATATGCAAACCGACAGCAATATCAGTTAGAAAGTCAAAAGACCAATCCTTTGACCACAAATACAACTGACAAGCGTGAGATCCAGATGCTATTTCCCAGGTCGAAAAAGTTTTAGTTTTTTCCTTGCAGTCCGAAATAGCCAAATAGGCCTCTTTTACAAATGTTGGTAAATGGTAAAGTAAAAGCATTATATCATGGTTGGCCCACAATGGTGCCGATTCTCTTGTCACAAAATTCGTTAAACTGGACTAAAAATCACCAAAATTTAGTTTATTCCTGTCAAACGACGATTTCCCATTCTGAAATTGACTAAAGTGACACAACTTAACTATATTTTAGTTTGACAGCACTAAGATGGCACTGAGATTATAATTTAGTGAAAATGGCAATTTTGCTATTCTGAATTTTACGTTTTTAACTAAATCTGACTATTTTTAATCGCGATTAAAAAGGTGTGGAATAAAATTAGTTGTCATGTTCACACCAACACCTCGACTTCAGATGCAAAAAAAGTACCGTATCTTTTTTTCTTTTCTTTTGCTTATATCTCGAAAACGGTGTGACTTATCGCAAAAATAATGAAAAGTTCGACCCGAATTTATAAAACTCCTAAACCTCTAAAGCTCAACGTGTTGGTAATATTTTTTATATTTTCCATACAAAAAGTAAAAAATTCCATACAAAACATGTCGAGGCAGCACATAATGCGCGCCTCCGGCTCTAAAAAAAAAACACGTGGTATCGCAAACAAGTACCACGTGGAGTCGCAATTGCTAAATTTGATTTTAGATGTGTCAAAATTATTTTTAAATTTAGAGATTTTATTTTGCAGAATAGCTTTAAGATTCTCATAGCCAAAAGTAAGGAATTTTAGTGATAGTTTAGTCAGTTTAGTTCGGTGTACAACAGAATCGGCACCATTGTCTGGGAAACACATTTAGGTCCGTGTCAACTTTATAACTATCAATTCTGGGCTCAAAATAAGTGTCATAAAGTTCTCCAACTTGACAGGATCAAGACGAATGTTCAGAAAGTTGAAAGACCTAATTCAGAAAATGTTTTCCATACCTATTCTATTCGAAACATTGTTCATTATAATACTTTCCACATAAGTTAGAACTTTGTCCATAACGTGCGAAATTTCATTATGCCTTTAAAAACCAGTTCATTTTAGCCATTGACTTTTCCGTTTTCAAAACAAAAACACTTAATTTACACAGACTTTTGTGTCAGGTTTTAAACCAAAGGAAATAAGGCAGGGCACTGTAAACGACGTTAAAACGTTGGCATAATCGCAAGCGTTTTAAAAGGTTAAATTAAAAACGTCTATTTTAGAAAATAATTTTCTTCAAACGACTGGCAAGTTGAAAATATCCTTTGAAATGCAAGTTTATTATTTTCCAAAGGCATATACTTTATGTTAGTAGTCAGTGTATTTGTAAGTTCACCAGTAGTTGCCAATAAATACCTTTTTTTTTTTTTGAGGGTGGGGAATCATCAAATAACTTCTCCCGCTCTGGGCAGAGCAGGAGGGCGTGTCAGACTCTTGCTGACTAAAACCCACCCGTGTTCCTTCAGTTGCCTGTGCCAGGGGCACGGTATCCCTCTCGGACTTTCCCGCAACCCTAGCAGGTATCGGCCCTAACGGACCCCGTCATTGGTGCTGACATCTCTTGGAGGCGCGCGTGGAACACAACGCGCCGTCGACCCGGGCCTGGTCCTTATCGAACGGCGAGCTGCCCATTGCTCGCCGTTCGCAAGCCCACGCCTACGGTGGCCGGGAATCAGCCTGCGATTCCCGACGCCCCGGGCGTCTCGTGCGGCGGCTAGGGGCGTGAGGGCGCGAATTTTGCCTCTCCCTCACGCGTTCCGCCTCCTCCTTCGCGAACATTACTGCTTTGCAGAAGGAAGTGACGGCTTCCCATGCCCTCTCACTCCGTACCATGGCCTGGACTAGGGCCGGACGCGAGAGATCGCCACCGCCAATCGCCTCCACGAGGACACGGCGGTGCTCCGCCCGAACCGGGCAGACCTCCACCGTATGCCCCACCGTGTCCTCCGGGCGATCCACACAATGGTGACACCCGGGCGTTTCCTCCCGCCTTATCCGGAACAGGAACCTCCCGAAACAACCGTGTCCGGTTAGGACCTGCGTCAGGCGGAAGGTGAGGACGCCATGGCACCTCTCTAGCCACTCTTCAAAGAGGGGACTTATCGCCGCAAATGTGGCGTGCCCAGCGCTGGTTTGCGACAATGGCACTCTCCATGCCGCCCTGAGGCCAATAAATACCTAAGATAGGTTTTTAACTGTTAAGGCAATAACTACTTAAACTTACGCTTTGATGTGAGACAGGTATCTATTTATTAACTGACTTCTTACTAACCGACTTCTTAAAAAGGAGGAGATTCTCAATTCGTCAGTTTTTTTTTTTGTATATATTTTACGCGATATCTCTCGCAATTGTGGATCGATCTCGAAAATTCTTATTTTAATGGATAGGGTATGCCTCAGGGGTGGTCCCTTATAACGTTTACTAACTTGCGAAAAATGCATATATTATTTTTTCCACTTACTGTTTATTGATGATGTTATAATAACTTCCTGTCACTGTTATTTACATAGCTAGTAGTGATATACAAATATGTGTAGGGTAAGTACACCAACGAAAAAGTGAAAATTAAAACGTTTTCATTACTCATACTCGGCAAGTAGGTCTGAAGTTGCCTGAGGAGCGGGTTGAAAGTGACACTTTTCAGCCCTAGGGAAAATCGCTTTCAACTGAGACCTGTCAAGTTAATAAAAAAAAACTAGTTCTATTTTCACATTTCTATTGTACCATGTTCCACCTTCCTATACAGCCACTCAATTACAGCGCGATGTAAAATTTAAATAACATAAAGTAAGTATTAATTAATGAATATATTTTTTTAAATGACTTTATTATAATTTACTTTCAACTATTTCTTTAAAATAACAGAGATTAGGGCAAATTATTTACCATCTTTTCAATGATGGAAATGAAAAATAATGGCTGAATAGCTAGAACGACGGCTACAGAAAAAAAAAATAGGCGGGAACGCGGAAATCAGATCTTCATTCGTTTTTTCGAGTTGTAGAGTTTATACTTCCGAATTTGTATTAACACAATGAGTTCATCTGATTCAGATATGGATTTAACGCCTGACCTCATAAGAGACGAGGCTCATTTTTTCTTTAGCTAATTCATGTTTTTATTTTTACTTTCCTTGTATTCGTAATGAAAACCACAGTGTTTACCGCCGGTTAAACTGAAAAATTACTTTAATTTCGGAAGTCAGTGGCAAAAAACGAAAATACAAAACCAAAGACACCGACTTCCGAAATTAAAGTAATATTTCGCATTGTAGTGTTTTTTTTGGAGGTCCCTAGCCCCGTAGCCCCTAGCCCCCTAGCCCCGTAGCCCCTAGCCCCGTAGCCCCTAGCCCCGTAGCCCCTAGCCCCCTAGCCCCGTAGCCCAGTAGCCGCCTAGCCCCGTAGCCCCCTAGCCCCCTAGCCCCGTAACCCCCTAGCCCCGTAGCCCTGTGGGGGAAACGAAATGTGAATGTATGGAAATAAGAGGCGGTGAGGACTGTGTTATCTTATCTTACGGATGTACTTTGGTCTCAGTGTATGTATGGGATTGCTTTGTCGGTTAATGAAAGGATTATAAGAGTAGGTTTAAAGTCTAGTTTGTTTATTAATGTCCGGATGTTAAAAACTATTTCTATGATTTAAAGTTGTTTCGTCTTCATCATAGGTATAAGCCTATAAGGTAACATAGCTAATTATAAACATAACTCTGCAGAAATAACAGGAAGTATTTGTAATAGGAATAGTTTCCATTTGTATGATTTTGTTAGAAAATTCTCTCCCAATATTCGTAGGTATAACACGTTACAAAGTAATTTTATATTTCTGCATAAACAAAACAACAGGTTCAATGGAAATGGAAAATGGAACGCTTTTGAGCGTACCAAACCCTAACAATAAAAACCTATAAAACCCTTTTCCATCAACTAAATGTCAAAGATATCCTCTGTCATGAAACTATATTCGATAAAAGGTAATAGAAGTAAGGTTTTTCGATAAATAATATGGTAAGTTGTCCAGGAAAATTATTTAATATTTCAGTGAGACAACGAGGTTTTGGAGCTAGCTAATCATGGTAATGAGAATAGAAATAAGCAAAAAAGGAAATATTTAATAACAATAAATTTACTTCAAGGTCAAAGCATTTATTTCAACTATGCACATTTATGGCACTTTTGAACGTCAACATTTACTTTAAAATAGAATTGATTCTAGTCGCACCTTCCAAAAGGTAAGTAGTTTCGTATGGAGAAGAATGGGCAAGAAACTCCACCGTTACTCTTTTAAAATGTGTTACAATATTTTGTATACAATAATTATATAATTATATGTGAAGACCCTTCGTATGTAAATCCGACTAGCACTTAACCGGTTTGTTTTTAACCTAAAGGTTGTATTTTAATTCTAATTGTTTTCGCCAATTTCAAACCGAAGACGCTTCATAGTTGACTTCCTAGTGTTTATAAAAGACGGTCAGTGTAAATCTGTTTGTTGTGAATATTCATATCTTGCTGTGGTTGGCAGACTGGAAAGCTCAGCAGGGGGCGGCTCTCAGGCTGCACTATGAAGTCGCTTTGAGTGAACACTCGGAGCAAATAAGACATTCTTCTACAAACATAGACAGCAGATTAATAAAATAAAAAAAGATTTCGTTGTTGAAGGTAAGATCTAGTGGTATTAGAACAAAAAGTAAATAAATTACGTAATAAAGTAAGCTGTGGTTTCGGACTAATCTTTACGAAATGAAAACTACAAATTCTTTTTAAATGGTCTATCATACTCCTGTTGAAGGCTAAGATTACCTATACATATGGTGCACTACGAAACAATATTGAACAGATTATTATTGGACGTAGATAACAGATTATCGTAGTCGAGTTTATTACGGTGCCTTATTGCCGAGACGCTTTGTGCAAAATACTGATATTTACCCGCATCCGGAGGCCGGTCCCGACATTGGAGAAAGGTGCAGATGGCACATCACTAAGGGCCCGCAACCCCATCTCATCTTTGAAGACAGACACCTTTGGGCTTTGAGAGACTGATTTGCTTTTATAATAAATTTGAGACTTGTTTGATTTTACTTTTCCCCTCACTAGGAATTTCTCCTGTGTCGTGGGTGCGTTTAAAAGCATTTAAACTCACATACACAAACAGCCAGACCCAGAACACCTACTTGCAGGCCATACAAATATATAGGTATTTATTTATCTGTTTGAGAGATCTTCGAAAGTTTAGAGGATCCATTACAGTGTCACTTGTTGCGTAGTTTGGTGTTGTTCCAAATAGGCCATGGAGAAAACACCAAAATGTTTCCACAATTATTTCTATAAGAGCTTATAAGAATAGAAATTCTTATTTATTACTACCGGATTATGTTAAGAGACTTGTAATTTGGTGACCTAAATATCGAACAAAGAAAGTGCGTTGTTTAGAGCAGACTTCTACTGTGACTGACTTGTACTCGGATTGCGGTTTACACAAATCTCTCAAACACAAAAGCAAGACCCCGAGTACCAATCGGTTTGCTAAACAAACATTACTAAACAATCCCTCGGCCATTGCGCCATTCTTTCCATGAAACTGCTGCTACTTGCTGTCAGTCTTCAGAATCCGCCTATTTCTGGGCTTACAATAGTATCTACATGTGTGATCTACATAATACAGTACCTCTGTATATAGATCATTTGGCGCGTGGGCAAATACGGAACTAACGCCGCCATCTTGTTTTTTGAATACAATATCTGTGACAATTTCACAAATGCTAACCGACAAGGCCCCCCTGTTAATGTCATTTAAGCGCCGAAAGATCCTCTTGGTACTCTAGCTAAAATATAGTATTTCTGTATTTTTTTAAATATTTTCACCTACTTCACAGCGACGCGCGACGTGTTAAATGTAGTGTGCTTGACTCTAGATAGTATCGCGTATATCATTCGCTCAAGGGTTAAAGTCGGGACTGGTTAGATGTTACTCCTGGGAAAGAAAGAGGAAAATGTTTATAAAATATATTTTTAATGTCTTTATCATCAGCGTATTCTGATTTTTTTCAGCTGCTGTACATTGGTATCTTCAATTAGCCACAGTGGCGTCTAATCGAAGACACCTTAACTTGATTCTCTTCCATTCTTATTCATTTACTTATCTTTTATAATTAAGTACACAATGTAGTTTTTGTACCTACCTATCAATCAATCATTCAACTCAGCCTATCGCAGTCCTTTGCTGAACATAGGCCTCTCCCAGGCTGTGCCAGAATACCCTGTCCACTGCCTTTCGCATCCTGACTGTCCCAGCCACCTTTTTATAATACCTATAATGTTACGAATTGACCATGTACGCACGGCTACAGATCAAGCTATATATTTCCAGTATAAGCTGATCTAGCATTGTATAGGAATTCCTTACAATGAGAGTTTAGTGTAAACTGGAAATGAATAGCTTGATGTGTTTAGCCGTGTGTACGAGTCGGTCACGTAATATTGGATGCACCCAATACTGCCTTTTTCTTTTTTTTATGAGCAACCACAGTATACACAATGCCTCTTCGTCGACTTCCATTTTCAAACTGACTTTATACGGATCGCGCACGCCAGTCGCTTACTAACCGCGGCTGTCTGAATGCATAACAAAATTTTGCGGTTCCAAACCGCGCGTTTTGTAATCGCGCGGTTCCCGCATGTCTGAACGAGCACCTAAGGTCGTCGGTCCATCTAGCTGAGGGGTGTCCCAGCATTTGTACCTACCAGCCATGAATGAACGGGCTATCAACCGGGATTAAAAAAATGCCAAGAATGCCAATGTTGCAGAAACATAAAGTTAATTCTCTTCCATCGATATGAAAGAAAAACCTTATTATACTGACAACTACGAGACCTTTGGGCGATAAAATAACCTTCCCATTGTTGGAAAAAATCGACAATCAATACGAAAATTGAGTTAAAGCTGTATTGGTTAACTATCTTCACAAATGATTTTATCCCGGAATTATTAATTATGGTAATAAACATACATTTAATCTTTGCGATGACGTTTCTTAGAATGTTTAGTAAAATTCAATTTCTATTCGATATAGATAATAATCATTATGCTTGGTCACTCAGTACACTCAGTACCTATCAACCACGTTTGTTGATATAACGTTTATGTTGGTGAAATTGACTGAATGTATATTGTCTTGGATAAAACTCATGAAAGGTACATCGCAAGAGGAATACCAGACTGTGATGAAGGCAATTGATTTTATTAAAATAAAATTTCTCTTGCCCTTGTGTCTTCCTATCGTGATTTTTCGTTAACAATCTAAATACGTTAATGAAATAGGGGAGTTCAGGAAACAAAAAAATCTGAAGGCACTGGTATACCGGTTGGACTCTTTGCAATATTCCCTAATACTCCGAAATTGGGGGAAAAATCGAGAACAAATACAGGAAAATGAGAGCAAACGGCACATTTACACAATGCATTTTTTTACTATCTTCCTTAAGGAACATTTTGCTGTAATAGACTGTTTTTGTAGTAAAATTGTATTATTACATAGGGAAAAAAACAGGGTGGGTATTCTGTGCACTTATATAGGTACAGTTTTCAGCCTAAACGCACAACTGACACAATATTTTCCATTTTAATTGGTAGCCCATTATTATTATTTTTAATGTTATTTATTAACCAGTAAGAAAACCAATTTATTTTCACTGGTTTCAGTTTTGTATTATTTATCATTTCAAAGATATTTAATACGTTGAAGGGGCTTCTCCAACGAGAAATAGGATCTTCGTAATTCATTAGACTATTGCATTAATTTATTGGTATAGGAGGCAGGAATCTTGTTCCGCGTAAATAAATATATTGATTTTCTTGTGAAAATTAATAACACCGTTGCTTGGTGAATAATTCGAGGATGCTACTTGACCGCTTGGTTTTATACCAATTGTCGTGCCCCCAGCGCCCAGCTCCTAAATCGACAAATAAATACCTACAACGAATAGGGTCGTGCAATTAAATAAATAACTAGAAACGAACATAGGTTCTCAGTCGTATATGCGTCACGGGCACGAAAACATTTGTCGTATTATGGGGCTGACAACAACTAAAGCGCGGTCACTGTCGGAATGCATAGAAAAGAAAGAGAAGCGTGATGACACTAAGCTGATACTTTATTGCAAAATATGAAGCAATTCTCTAATTACAAAAATCTATTGATTGAACTAAAAAAATAAAACACTATCACGTAAATATGTTGCTTCAAGAACAATCTGTAAAAAAAGAAACATGATTGCATGTATATTAAGATGGTCTTTAATCGTTAAAAGATATTTTTTGAGGTATCTTCGTGACTTTTTTCTATGGTACCAAATTAGTTGTAACTATTACGTTTTCAACACACTATCTAACTAGCATATATCCTGAAGAATATCATATATTTTTCTGATTTTGTTTACTGCAGTGGATCATATACTTTTAGGCATTACAAAACTTGCGTTTAGGTTATGTAGTCCCCTTAATCTGAGTTAATTGAATCATTTATTGATAACCATAGCTTCAGCTCGCGACTTCGTTTGCGTGGAAGTCGTAAGACACCGCAATGTACTAAAATAACAGCCAAATTTGTATGAAAATCCCCTGTTTCCAGCATTTGTGATGTTGGGCTCAGCAGCCAAAATATAATAGGGAGTCAGGACTGGTGACGCGGGAGCAAGCGACGGTGACGTTCAGTTGTCCACCCGCAGCCTTCAGTAGCAATTTGACATTGCTTGAAATGAAACTAAATGAAATGTTTATTTCTGTAAGTAGATCTTTTAGACACTTTTAAACGTCAATATTTTAAATTTAGATGGCGCCGGCATTTCCTAGCTGATTTCTGAGAAGAAATGCCGAAACAAACTCATGGTCTCTTTTTAGTTTTTTTTTTCTTGTTAGTCAGTTGTTTGTTTTGTTGTCAGACTCTTACTGACTAAAACCCACCCGTGTTGCTTCAGTTGCCTGTGCCAGGGGCCACTGTAACCCTTTCGGACTTTCCCGCAACCCTGGCAGGCATCGGCACTAGCGGACCCCGTCATTGATGCTGACATCTCTTTGAGGCGCGCGTGGAACACAACGCGCTGTCGACCCAGGCCTGGTCCTTATCGAACGGCGAGCTGCCCATTGCTCGCCGTTCGCAAGCCCGCGCCTACGGTGGCCGGGAATCGGCCTGCGATTCCCGACGCCCAGGGCGTTTCCTGCGGCGGCTAGGGGCGTGAGGGCGCGAATTTTGCCTCTCCCTCACGCATTCCGCCTCCTCCTTCGCGAGCATTACTGCTTCGCAGAAGGAGTTGACGGCTTCCCATGCTCTCTCGCTCCGTACCATGGCCTGGACCAGGGCCAGACGCGGGAGATCGCCACCGCCAATCGCCTGCACGAGGATACGGCGGTGCTCCGCCCAAGCCAGGCAGATCTCCACCGTATGCTCCACCGTGTCCTCCCGGCGATGCACACAATGGTGACAACCCGGGCGTTTCCTCCTGCCTTATCCGGAACAGGAACCTCCCGAAGCAACCGTGTCCGGTGAGGACCTGCGTCAGGCGGAAGGTGAGGACGCCGTGGCGTCTCTCTAGCCACTCCTCAAAGAGGGGATTCAAAACCCCTGCGTTGGAATTAGTCATTGGTTATGAAATAAAAAAAATTGGGTGTCTAGAATCATGTGAGATAAATTCATTTACAGTTTGCGCGTTGATCAAGATTTTTGTTTTATACTTAAAATTTCACAAAATGTGTTCAGTTTTCTCTAACCTCTCAAATTGAATGCAATTTTATTTGGTTGTGGATACGTTAACAAAGCTTTCAAGGTAACCAAGTGTTGTACAACATTCAATAGTTAAAAGGTACAACAAGAAGATAGTTGACAATTTTCAAAATCATCTACCTACGTGACCTGGCACACCCTTTATCTCAAAACTTTACTATGACAATAAGGGTACAAATAAGAGGCTAAATATATTCATTTAATCAGCTATCAAAGGAGGTACAAATGTAAAAAATATATTTAGAGATGCCCATAAATCAGCCGATAATGCTGGCAAATGTAGAATTTGCCCATTGTTAAAATAAAATAAAAATTGTGTAATAATTCAATTAATTTATTGGTTTATGTCATCCCACTACTTTCTAACCACCCAGCAATCCTTCCTGCGTTAGGTAGCCAGGTAGTCACGACCTGGTCGCAAGTTGAAACGCCGCTTTTGAGTGGTTAGTACCTATTAGTCGCAGTCGACGCGCTGATCACTGGTCGCTTAGTTCGCGTCTCTTTATAGTGCTGTGCACTTACAAACTCTTCATTCTTTAACATACTTTACAAATTAGTTTTTGTACCACTAAGTAAGCTCTGTTGAAAGTTCTTTTAGCCGTTCTATGTCTTGATTGACTACTTAGCTCTATATAAGATAATATTTAAAAGGTTAAATCTGTAACTATCTGCAATATTCTAACCTTTTGGCTCGTATTTTTACAGTTTTAACAAATATATTGTATATTCTTATAGACCAGAAGCAGAATATATAAAAAAAAACAAATCAATAACTAACCTAGAAAGTTATTTATAGTTTTAATTACCAACAAGCACATAGGTAAATAATAAGAGCGACACGATCCTAATCAACACTATAACGTCCCTAGAATTCGTCCGTTGCATCCGAAAGCCAAGCAGACAAAGATCCTATTCGATTTTTTTTTTGTGTGGCATCTCGCAGTGGGCCTTGAGAGGCCGTGACTACTTAACCGGTCTTTCCTATGGTGCCTTTGAGCGAACTCAAAGCCTCCAGCCAGGGTCTTAATATTAATTAAAAACTAAGCGACCATCACCTGTGGGGTACGAACCTCGCCTTAGGGCGTCACTGGGGGAGGACAGCAAGTTGGGGACAGGCTGGACCAAATTTGATTCATTATTATTATCGGGGAAGTTTAAAGCTACAGGCTCAGCTACGTTACCAGCTGGCACAGATCCGATCAAGGGAGCCCATCCACAGCGAGGCATGCCTTTTTATACACTTTCACTCGGACCGGGTAGGTTGAAGGGGGAATATCTAAGAATATAATATCTAGCAAATAGCGTCCAACCCGATCACTATGTATGGCAAGCCGATATCTTGGGAGAAGCGAGCGAAATACCTAGGTGTGGTCCTTGACCACCACCTTACCTTCAGTGAGCACATAAAGATGGCTCGCTCGCGCGCCTCTTTCCTTCTCGGTAAGTTTCACTTCATCTTAACCACCTGCAGCAAATTATCACTAAAGTGCAAATTGCGCATCTAGACCGCAGTCTTCCGGCCCATCATGACCAATGCCTGCTTCGTATTTGCACACACTAAGCCACGCTATCTTCATAAGATGCAGACCCTCCATAATCGTTTCCTCAGAAAAGTTACGGGAGTACCCTTCTGTGTCCGTAATGTGAACCTTCACCTAGACCATTGCACACCATCCGGCAGTTCATGAAACGCCTTGCAAATTGTTTCTTGGACTGTGGCATAAAGCACACCAATCCCCTGATTAAAGCGGCCGCCCACTACACTCCCTCCCGCATGAGTAAGGTTCGCTGCCAGAGGCATACCTTAATTATCCCCGACGACGCCACTACTCTCCTCCAGGAGAGTAGTAGGGCCACCAGTACTCTCAGTAAACACAAAAACAGACCGCCGTCCTTCCGTCCTTCCGTCCTCGCCGCCGAGGCCCGCCGCGACGCCCCAGTCCACGTCCGCCCCGACCCTTGCTCGAGCCAGCCCGCGCCGCTGAGCCTGTAGCTTTAAATTGTTCCCGCAGTAATCATTCCGATCCAGCCTGTCCCTTGCTGCCCTCACCCAGCCACGCCCTAAGCCGAAGCCCATACGCCACAGGGGGTGCCCTGAAAAAATGAGCAACTATATAATAATATAATATTTCACCCTAATAGGCACTTTAATCTTTAGCATAAAACAGTTAGCAGTAGCTAAAACGTCGGCTTTTAGGCCTAGACTGAAACTTGCTAATGAAAAAGTTTTCAGAATTTAACAACACTCCCGCGTTCATAGTGCTCGACAGAATACTCCACAGAACATCACTAAATGTTTTTAATGGTCTTAATTAAGCAGCTATATATACATTGAAAACCTCGGTAATATTTTTTATTTATTTTTTATTACCTGAAGCTTTCTTTTCATTGCATTTTTATGACTGGACCCAGCTGCTTTCATTGCACGAGCAAATGCCATTTACTCAATATCAAAGAACGTGAAAAAATTATGAAATCCTATTTTTACTCAAATCTTTTTGTAGAACACTTTTTTATTTTCGATCAAAACTTCCGAAGATTTTAGTTTGTCAATCCATGATGTCATCATGGATTGACAAAATAAAATCTTGATATCCACTTAAAGATTCCACGTGTGAAAACTGTGTCGAATTCATGAAATGTTATCAGTCCATATTGAACTCTGCACCCTTTCCTTAAAGTTCGTTTTATTAGTTAGTCGGTGTCAAAGTGTTGACGTGTGTTGCGAATATGCGGCAGGCGCCAGCGACTCTTCCGCAATCTATTTGCAGTTGCAGGCGTCTATCAAATATTTCCACGTATTGAACTAGAATATCATTTGTAGGTATACTAATGTGCAGCTTGTGCAACAGCTGTCGTCGAGTATTGAGTTATTTTAATGTTCTAATATCGTGAGAAGCAAACAAATCTTATAAGTATCTGTCTATCATACGCGATGTTCCAAAAACGTTTTTCCAACGGAAATGCTGCTTGGAATATATTATTATCATCATCAGTATTTCAGCCAAACAACAAACTCAAAAACTTTCTCTTATTGTCTGTAATTGCTCCTCGATTCAATTAGGATGTCACTTCCAGTATTTAAATTAGAAAATAAAGACAAAGAATTGGCTTTCGCACTCTATTTCCATATAATAACGTAAAACGGGACGTTGAAGGAGCGAAAACGTTGAGCAATTTTCAAACACGGGATGTGTTCCCCACATGCGCATGTTACCATTTGGAGCTGTCATTTTCATTCAATATGTTGCCAATACCTAGTCGGAAAAATAATTATATGCAAGGAACAATGAACCTTAAGGTGTTTAACATTTTCACTATGTGCTTGACTGAAGGTACAGTCAGGGAAAGCAAATTGATACCTAACCTCAATTTACCATGTTATAACCATTTCATACGACGGTCCAAGAATTACTTACTTATGTTTTAAAAATGAATAATTAAAGTTGGTAGTAAGTTTGCTCAGCAATTATTTTCCCTGCCTATATATAGTCAAAGTTCAGCGACAAGTTCAAACCAAATTTTAAGCATGTATCTATCTCATTAACTGAATATCAGACAATGGCTCGACGCTAATTATTTTAGTACAAAGGAGCTTAACGTGAGATTATTATAATAGTTGGTGTAGTACACTCTACACAGTTTGTCGGTGACTGGTCCGGTGGGGGTCATGAATAATTGCATCCCTGTAACCCGAGTGTGTTGTTTATAAAACGGCATAAACCTATTAGGGTCTGAAATAACAATGGGCGTTCCTCAGGATTCGATATTGGGTCCACTCCATTTTAGTTTACATTAATGATTAACCCCAATTACTTCAAAATCAACCGAAGATGATGTTATTTTCAGATCATTGATCATCATTGCTCTTTGGAATAGACTGACGGTCACAAAATCTTGACGACGTGAATCTTTATTCTCTAACTATATCTCTATCTATTATTTATATCTCTATTCTTCAGGTCCAATATTGGTGTACGGTAAATAATTTGGTTCTAAACGAGAAAAACCTAAGTGCATTAGATTTTAACTGCATAGGTAATGTTAGAAGTAGCGAATGTAGCATCATATTCAATAGACAACGGTTTTTCTAGGAATCACGCTAAAGGAGAAATTACAATGGGGACCTCATATAACATCTCTTGTGGAGTGGCTAAGCTCGGCCGCTTATGCTGTTTGACAGATGTGGAAACCGCGCGTTTGGTCTATTTTAGCTACTTCCAAAGCATTATGTCGTATGGCATTTTACTGTGGGACCCATCTTTATTTTTCAAATGAGAGCTGTCATTTACAGCCTACGTCGCCGCGAATCTCTCACGGAACTATATAAAAACATTAATATTATGACGGTACCGTGCCAATTCATTTATGAGAATATTATGTATGTAAGAAAAAAACTACATGTTTTAGTAAAATAAGTGATAATCATCATTTTAATACTAGAAATAAAGATAAAATAGATCAACCATTTTTCACATTAGCTATAGTACATACATCTTTATTGGGGTTCTGTGTTAAATGTTACAACAAAATACCTTGTGATATACTTAATGCAATTAAATGAAAAAAAAACTCATATAACAAGTTCACTTTGTAAACAAGCATATTACAAATTAGAGGATTATATCCAAGATAATTGAATGCTTGGAAACATGCTCGACCAGCTGCTCCATAGGACAATCTAGAGTCTAGACAAAATCACAACTGGTTGCTAATTTAATTGTATAATTTATTACTTTTATGACATTGATTTAAACATCTGTAATTTCTTTACTTAACTCACATAAATACTTATTACTTCTTAATTTTTTTTAGGAAAATCGTATATTTTTACAACGTTTGTAAATAATTATGTGAGAATAGAAGAGAAAAGAATATAAATAATAAATATGGACGGCGAGCTGCCCATTGCTCGCCGTCCGCAAGCCCGCGCCTACGGTGGCCAGGAATCGGCTTGGGATTCCCGACGCCCAGGGCATCTCCTGCGGCGGCTAGGGGCGGGGCGTGAGGGCGCGAATTTTGCATCTCCCTCACGCGTTCCGCCTCCTCCTTCGCAAGCATTACTGCTTCGCAGAAGGAGGTGACGGCTTGCCAAGCCTTCTCGCTCCGTACCATGGCCTGGACCAGGACCAGACGCGAGAGATTGCCACCGCCAATCGCCTCCACGAGTCAAACTCTCAACCACTCGCCCATGCCGGGCAGACCTCCACCGTGTCCTCCGGGCGATCCACACAATGGTGACACCCGGGCGTTTCCTCCCGCCTTATCCGGAACAGGAACCTCCTGAAACAACCGTGTCCGGTGAGGACCTGCGTAAGGCGGAAGGTGAGGACGCCGTGGCGCCTCTCTAGCCATACTGTGTATCCCTGACATGTAAATATTGGTTTGCGTTGAGGTTATTGTTGACATTCAGGATGCATGTAATAAAATCTAACCACTTATTTGTTCAAAGTGTGTTTATGTTCTTCCCTTGTGATAAGGTTATTAAGTCTTCATGAACTGAGAAACCCCAAGGTTCTCATAGTTACATAAGGACACCATAATACACTATAACGTTTACGTCGATTGACCATTATCATAGCGAATGACTCCGTTGAAAATAAACATACAAAATGTACAAGACCTTGTGTTAATTTTATTGGAGAATTGTTTAACAATGATGTTTAATTTACATTTTAGAATGAAAATCCTTTGATATGTAAAATCTGAGAGTTCAACGACAGACGTAACAAAACAGTTATTTTGCAAGCGTTTCATCGTTTTCTTATTTGGTGTGTGCTTCACCAATGCTAATTTTAAGAGCTTGAGAATTGAGCTTGCAATGAGAATTTTAATTTTAATTTAACATCAAAATTTGATGTGTGATTATGGTTTAGATGTGGCCACAAAATTAAAAAAAAAAATATGCCCTTGAAAGTTTGATTATTTCTCTCGGGAGTGCTCTAAATAAATATCAATTTTTTTCTTGTACTTGAGTGTGAGACTGTTCAAACACTCAAATACAAGAAAATTGTGTTAGCCTTCTTAACCCTAATAAATATTTAATTACTGTGACTTGTATTCCGTGCAAAGAATAAGGATAAAACAATCTGCACACTTCTTACGTTTAATAATATAACCCTAATATAAACATGCAAATGCGTCCACTACGATAGAAATTTTTATTTTTGTATTCACCTCACGTAGATTGTTAAAACAAGTAACACATTCGTTTATGCTTATATCCTAGCAGATTATTTACGTAGGAAAAGGTAGACAATTAAATATGAAATACCCTCAGTCAGGTTCTTGAGCCCGTCTAGACTCTAGTTTGTCTACTAATAAGTTTTGTTAAAAGGCCGGTAACTATAGGTTTTTGTGTCCTAATAAATTTATCTCCGCTATTTTTATGTACCCACTCCAATACCAATAGATATCAGATAGCAGATAACGTTACAACAGTTCGAACACTTCTTTGTTTTATAAAACAAAGTCGCTTGTCGTGTCTGTCTGTGTGACCGCTTAGACCCTCTAAACTTTACCACAGTCAGTCAGTCAGTGCTAGACTTTACAATGGGTTTTGATGCGGTTTTTACCATAATTGTTTTTATTTATTCCGGAAAGTTTATGTCTTCGTACAATACATTTATACTTGATTTAGATTCAGAATATAAAAGCTCCTTCAAACAGGTGCGACACGCGACACTAATCACACGCGACACAAAGGCACCGCGCGACAGGCGCTGACTTCGTGTCACGTCGCGTCTCGCGCCTGTTTGAAGGAGCTTTAAATGTATCTAATCCTAAATAATATTATAAATGCGAAAGTAAGTTTGTTTGTTTGTTACCTTTTCACTTCTAAACCATTGAACCGATCATCGTGAAATTTTGCATTTACGTTGTCGTGGGTACTAAAAAAGGACATAATAATAATTATATGATGACCTTTCATCCAAAAAAAAAACTGTTCCCGAGGGAAATAAGTTTTGACGGCCACAATTGATTTAGGACGCTAGATGGCGCTAAGTGTCTTTCGACTCATGATTTAATTATATTATTAGAAACTTTAGTAGTGATATGAGTATTTTTTTTTTAAATATAAGTAATACATGTTGTGAGTCTAAAGTGAACTCCAACACCGTTTGATCGGTCACCATGAAATTTAGAACATATGTAAATGGTAGGTATATGTATTTTTAATGGCGAAAATTTACAGGGTTTTTTCGACCTCCACGCGGGCGAAACCGTTGGCAAAAAGCTAGTGTTAAATATAACGAAAATATGTTAACAAAACTAGTAAATTACGACAAAGAAAATCTTTACAAGTAACTTGTTCCTCGGATATTGTAAGAGATAACTAAAGGAAATGGCTTGTTGCGGTGTTGCCTGGCAACAACCCTCGTTATTTATGGACCATTGTGGTTTTTACACCAGCACCGAGCTGCATGATGCAGAGCTTTCAGTAGCTTTCATTAAGTACTTGCCTAGAATATCGCTTCATATATTTTTTGTAGCAAGACAAGCTTTTAAGTTTGCAGTCATGAGGGAATAAGTAAGTGAATATAAATATAATATAATATAGTGGTTTATTTTGGTTTTTGGGGATTATTGATTCTTGTTCTCATGTGTCTCCAATTCAAATTAAATCTTAATTAATCAATAAATCTTATTTCTTCCACTGACACATTAGTTGACACTTTAAGCCAATAAAAGCGTGTTAAAAAACATATTAATAAAAATTACGTTTACCTAATTCCACTGTTAGCCTTTTCTGAACGGATAGTGCTAGAATAATTATTTACCTTCATTCAAAATAGTTCACTTTATAAATTATAGGTAATTATCAAACTCCGTCCAAAAACTGAACGTAGAAGTCCTTCAAAATTTATTCAGTTATTTGAATAACGGAATATTTAGTTGAGAGGCCCGGAGGCAAAGCATTCAGTTAATTTATCTAGGTAGTAATCTATTCTGTCATCTAGCTAGTTTAATCATACAGCTCCTATCCAGTGCTGATGACAGGACACCTTTGATCCTTGCGGATTGCTTCGTCAGACTGAAAACCGTCTACAGACAGTTCATTGAATAATTTGGTATTGATTGATTGATCTAACGCATGTATTATCATTCCGAATGAGGCAGCGGTTTCTAGTTCACCTACATTTTGTATGTAATGTTTAAGTCCCTCATAATTAGACCCGAGCCTGACACCACTAACCAACCGAACACAAATCTGTAGTCAAACTCAAACTCAAAGCATTTATTTTAATTAAACCTGTTACAGGCACTTTTGAATTGTCAAACAGTCGGTCAGTTAGTCAGAAAGTTGAAGCTAGTTAGTTGCCCATTCCAAAACGTAGATCTCTATTGAGAAGAACGGGCAATATTCTCCAAGGACACTCTTTTAAATCAAGATATTAAAAAATCCTGAGTGCGTTATTCTTGTTGCTTCTTTACATATGTGAGAACAAAGTAAAAAGAAGTCCGGACTGCTACAGAAAAATATCAATAACACTTTGCGTGACCTAGATATCGATCCCAGGACACTCTGCTTAGCAGTTGAGCTTGTAACCACTAGACCAGTAATAAGGCAGTCATATAGCATAAGCATAATCAGCATATAATGTTCCCACTGCTGGGACACAGGCCGAAAGTGGGCCGTAATCCACCACACGGGCCCAGTACGGGTTGGTAGATGTCACATGTCTTCGAATTTTTTGGTTCTAGTACATGCCGGTTTCCACACAATGTTTTCCTTCACCGTTTTGAGAGCAATGGTGATGAAATAATTTACACAAAGCACAAGGTAGTCGTATGAAATACCTATATTCAGACAGTTTCTAGAAGTGGTTGGTTACCTAGTGAAAATGCAATATTTAATGTAAAGGAACCGAGGACCCGCATCGCTGGCGATCCGTCCCCGATTCCAGCCCTCGAGTGGCGCTCCTACTATTCGATTTAATAGTTCAGTAGAACTCCTCAAAGGAAACGATTATATCTATCTACCTATGTAGTAGGTAAAGTGAAAGAAATGAATTGTTAAACAAATTGACTAGCAACTTACAATCTCCGTATATTCCAATCACAACTGTCATTCTTTGACATTTGTTTGAAATTACTTTATTACGGCAACTTCACGTAGTTTAGCAATTTGCTTAACAATTTATTTCCCTGATTATACCTAACCAGTTGAGAACATTTCAATCGCGTTCCGCATACTGAGTGAACACAAAACCAATATAACGGCCGCTGTGGTTATGTTTACTTCGACTTCTTTAGGCCAGAATTAGGATTAAAATAGAGTTTATCAAGCGTATTTGGCCTAACAACAGACTCATCGAATTACTAATTACCTAAGTGACTACTTACCAACTGAGGACAGAACACCAGATGCCTTATATTATTAATAAACTATCGTTGTGTGAACTACTTGATTCAAACTTTTCTAATTTTCGTATTCATGTTTGAGTATTTACATAATAGATACTTAACACCTTGCCATGTTTGCGGGAAAGTCTGCCAGGATTGCGGGAAAGTCCGAAACGGTTACCGTGGCCCCTGGCACAAGCAACTGAAGGAACACGGGTGGGTTTTATTCAGTAAGAGTCTGACACGCCCTCAGCTTCACCCAGAGCGGGAGAAGTTATTTGATGACTTCCCAGCCTCAAAAATGAAAAACAAGGATACTTAACACCAACAAGCAGAGTTTCCTCTTTAATCTAAAGAGCTTTAAATGGGCTGAAAAGTGGATATTAGTAGCAGAGTATTAAGATGGAGGACATGAAAGTGACGTCAACTCTCACCTAATTATTGACATCAACTCTCACCTAATTATTGACATCAACTCTCACCTAATTATTGACATCAACTCTCACCTAATTATTGACATCAACTCTCACCTAATTATTGACATCAACTCTCACCTAATTATTTCGCTTCATGTTACCCAAAACAAAACAAAGGGCGCTCAACTAATAATAATAATAATAATCATTTATTCGCAGACTTAGAAATCCATAGAATTAAATTAGTAAATATTGACATCAAAAACATAACCATTAATTACAAATAAGCATAATAACAAAAAATAACATAATCAAAATGAATCACAAATAACATAAAAAATAACACAATACACAACACAAAAATCACAAATAGGCATAATAATAATAATAACATAAAATAAAATGCACTTACAGCTAACTAGAGCCAATCTGTGTGTGCAGTCTTACCCATCGACCAAGCATCGGGCAGTCCCACCGGTCACTCAATGCTCTCAACATGCCGTGGGTGCTGATATCTGTTCTGCGCCGGAGAGAAGCGCATCGCAACTAATAAAACGAAGTTATAGGGACTGAATTGTTGGCTAGATCACTTACCTCCTACGTCCTACATACATAGCTAAAGCGAGACTTGGTGAAACTTCAGACATCGCAGGCTTCAGGCATTCCTTGGCGGATCGTTCATCCGGAATGAACGCGATTCTCGTAGCTTGGGCTCCTCGCTGCCATTCTCGAGATTTAAGTCTTGAAATGAAATCGTTTTCCAAGAAAAAGGCATTTCTGTTAGTTATTTAGTGCGGCTTGAAAATGCTTGAAAAGTGTTTCGCACCTTTTTTCCTGAAGGGACGGAGTATTTATTAGTTTTGTAAATATCCATTCAATTTGACGGTTAAAAATGTAGCGGTTGGTCAGAAACAAGCTTTCACCTTAGTTACTTATTATGCTAAAAGACACAAACGTTAAAATCGTCTAAAAGGAATCCTAATAAGATGCAAAACCAAATCCCCTTAACCCTATCTACATGTTTGCAAGAGACGGAAGGCCGACCAGAATATTGATTAGTTCCACTAATTTATTTAAGGAATTCTAAATGGTTGAGGCAAAAAGAAAACATGGAGGAAAATGCCATAAGTTTCTTTCGAGGTGGGTTTATTGAACGAAAATCTTCAGTAAATTGAACAAATGAATGCTATGTCAGCGACGGAGGCATATTCTCAAAACGCAAGTTATATATAGGTACAACAGTATTCGATTTCGTTGGGCCCAATATGTCTCTGTGATATTTTCTCTTTATTTGATATTGAAACCAGCGAATAAACAAGAAATCTGTTGTCATTATCTACTGTTATTCGTTGTCTGTACACCAGTAGAGAGTTCCCTGTTTTGCTTAGAATTGAAAATACAAACTGAATTTATTTAGGGACGTCTATTTATTTCTTCATTTCGACTTCAAAGCTGGTTGGTAAATACGATAGGTACATAACCAATATTGGATAAATCAATTTATTTATTTAAGCCGCGAACTGGCTTGCGACCTGAAATTAACAATTATTCGATCATTACTAAACAGTACAAATCTACCAACTGTTTAAATAAATAATAGAAGGTGTTACACGAAGGTTTTAATGCAGTTTTTTTGTAAAGAGACAAAAAGGGCTACTCTTAATCGCCTCAATGTTGATAAAAAAACGGACCCTGGCATGAAGCCAAGCTAACGCCTAATCAACATATAACGTCTATGCTTATCGTGAACTTTTATCCCTTTTTCAAGGAAAAACGTGTCATGCTAAAAGTCAGTTCATGCGATATATCCAACATATAGCGCTAATTTCAACAAAAATTTTAGTGAAATGGCGTCAATATTCGAATATACCAAACGCTACCTACAACAATGTACATAAGTACCTACTCGTAAACGCAGCAAATTCATTGACATTCAAAAAGCTCCTTGCTCTAATAACATCGTCACGAGTAAAAACATAAAAGAACATATTATAATACCACTAATTCTTTTTTATGTCGACATAGCTGAGAGAAGCCTTCGAGTTTGTCGCTTGCGCGTTTAAAGACGAAATTACCGACTTCTCTCAGTATGCAAAGAGCTACCCAATGTCTCCTCAGAAATATCAGCTCGTTTTAACTTGATTGTCCAACAAAATCCACATTTTTATTCCGAACTAGCCAACTTCCTCCTTCCTTATAAACGGCTTCACGCGAAAGAGTTTAAGCCACCGAAGTCTGCACTTATATATTCTTGCCATAAATAACGGGAGCTCATTAGTGGTTCGAGATGAAAAGTAGTTGGTAATCGTTCAACAACTTTTAAAGCATTTCATAAACTATGTTCGTGGAATATGAAGATGTAAAGAGACTTGATTAATATCTCAGCTGATGCACACTAAGTCGGAAACGCGTTAACTTTCACAATTCTGCAAGAACACAAAATCCCCATAAAATAAATCTTTGTCGGGAAGGTACAGATCCAGATTGTCTCGCTAATAAATCACGTTGCAGCTTCTACGTCAGTGTGCTAAATAGAATTAAATATCTTAACGTCAGTCCAAAAGTATCTACCAGTCTGGCACCATATAAGGTCAGCCCACCTAAATAAACGGAATAGTTAAGGCAACGTGCTATTAGGCTATCAATGGGTCATAAGTTCCCAAATATAGAGCCGGTCCTTATAAGAGCAATCGTTTTGCCTTATTAGAAGTAGATGTATAGGACAATTGCGGCACGATTACTTTTGTTATGGCGTTTTTACCAGTGTAAGTTGACCTTTGGCGTAAACCACATCGTCTCCCAATAAATCAGGTTTCCGCTTAGAGTGGGGGGCGGCAGCGGGTCAGTACCATTGGCACTATGTGCACTATATTACGACACGGAAATAGAAGACATAAAACGTAGCGGGAAACGGCATAATGTTACCAAAATCATGGTTAAGTGGGTAAGTGTACCTATGAAGTTATTGCGATTATTTATTAACGGTTTAGTTAAGGAAGTTAAGGCTCCTTCAAGCAGGCACGACACGTGACGCGAATCGAACGCGATACAAAGGCACCGCTCGTCGTGCGACAGGCGGTGCCTTTGTGTCGCGTCGCGTTTAGCGTTTGTAGTAGGAATCTTTACTCGTTCATTGTTACTAGTAGGAATAGGTGCTACATATAGCTGTATTTTAGAAACTGCAAATAATAAGGCGCGTATCTATATTATAAACTTAGTTGAATCATAAGGTGGTGTTGTAGGTAATATTTAGGTAATATATATCAAGTCACGCTTCCAATTATAGGTATCCATTTCCTATCTAGAATAATTAATTTAATTGGTTTCAATTACTGGTAATGAAGCAAAGGAGTTCTTGGAAAACGATATTAATTAATTTCGTTATTAGAAGTTTCATTTGATTCCCAATAATATTAATTTGCTACTATGATGCCTTCAAAGGTCTAGCCTCTGGTTTACCATTTATTTGTACGGTAGGCCTGACATGAGTGATAACAAAACCAGTACAAGCTGGCCTCTTATCCTATTGAAACTCCGTGCTACGCTAGGCCAGGTCAAGGTCAAAGTGTCACCACGGACGTGCGGCCTACTGTACAGTATTTTTATCTCACAAAACGACGCGCACTTTACTTGTGGTAACCAAGTGCACAAACATGCTTTGAATGTGGGCGTAAAGACGTGTAGCGTCAGCATATAAGATACACACACCCACTTCCGACTTCGCCCTTGTCTCGGATGGCACTCAGGAGAACTCCTGCGCTTACACACACATTCACAGCGTGTTTGTACACCTAGTAACCACAAGTAAAGCGCGCGTCCCCTCGTGAGATAAAAATACTATACCTAACATTTTCCTCTGTAAGTATAATAATTTAGAAAACTTTTCTGATTAATCCATGACAGAGACTACTTTTTTTGCTAAACGACACTGTCCCACGGCTGGACACAGACTTTAGCCTTTAAAAAATGCATCCAGCTTATAATTAAGGATCATGCACGAACATACAAACTTAAGACATGGAATGTCAATTCCATCATCTTTAAGTCCGTGTAACTCCGACCACTTGTGTTCACATTAACAATGCACCTTCCCACACATGGACAAGCTTCACAACAGCTGACACGTCGACGCTTGTTTTGTTTAATACATTATTGCTTCGAAATGTTATCTACTGGCATTTTGTTTGTAAGGAATCAGGCTATAGGGACGTCTTATGTTTACCTGATTTATGCCTGATAACCCTTCTATAATGGTTCCCCTTTGATAATGCAAAACGTGGCTTAACGATAGTCTATTGTTTTGTAACTTAAAATGAAGACAATCTTTAAACCAACTTGTTAAATAGGTACGTAGGGGATTGCGTTTCTGTTGAAAACTGGCTACTCGCTACCAGCCGAAAAGTAAGAGAGCCAAAAGGTTATATCTCCCTACCTCATACCAGAGGTTTATAATAAACTGTGATCATACTGTATATGACATGTGTTGATAAACTAGATCATGTTGTCGGTGTTTTGAGATTGCTATGCTTTGTATCTATGATTTCACCTTAGAGATGCTTACAAAACTCGAGAGGTGGAAATGGCCTACTTTTTAGGAAACATAGGTTGGTATCCAATACTTTTTAATATACCCATGTGTCTTAGAAAAAGAAAATAATCCCTGTATATTCTTATTCAAAATTATTCTCGTAACACAGTAGATTGTTTTTAATATCACAAACACAAGCGTTCAGATTGCAGTTGGTGGAGCGAGTTGTAATATCCGGTAGGAGCGAATTCTGATTTTCAGTAATATTTTCTACACGCATATTTACAAAACGTTTCAAGTTATTAAATTAGAGTACCTAAGTGAGCTTTCTTAACACGAAAATTCAGGGCAAACTAAATTATACACATTAAAAAAAGTAAAGGTAATGTTGTAATTTCATGATTTGAAAAACTTTTTGTATTTTACTGAAACACATTCAACTTTAAATCTCTGCGACTTGCTAAAATAACATGAAAACTAATAAGAGAAGAGCTCTCAACGTTCCCTTCAGTTTGTACATACCTACCTGAAAGTTCTAAGTAATTCGCAGGGACGTATTCAAAGGTGACAGACCGAGAAAATGTGAATTGAATGGGATACTTTAATTAAATTGACACTTTAGAAGAGTCGTCCTTTTTTTTATATTCGGAGTCTTATATTATATTGCACCATTCTATTAGACTCGAAAATATTTGCCGTAAGTATATGGAAAACACAAGAATTCAGAATGCTTTCAGCTCCGCTGCTAAACGCCACAATACCTACTTTTTAAAACGACTTGAGCGATGCTTATTATACCCTTGATTTGACATCGTAAATAATGTTCAACATTCTAGGCTTAAAAAGTTTGCCGACTTTGCAGGGAAAGTAGCAAAAGTAATATTTTAGGTCGTAAAGTTAGTGAAAACAAATCCATTTGACTTTGAAAGCGGTCTCATATAACACAGACTGTAATTAAGTGCTGAAATAACACTTAGAACTTTATAGGTATTTAGTAATAGTACTGAACTAACGGTTAACAGTAACAACTATAATAAAATCTATCTTGGTACAGACTTATTCAGATACTAACGTTTGCTCCCAACTTTGCATACATTTGCTTGGAAATTGAGCAAAAATGGGTAATACCTCTTCTTGCAAGAGTAGAATGTTATTAACTCATTTCGTATGCGGATTTTAGATTAAAAGCGGAAGTTACTTTATATTTTCGTTTAATATTTTTAAGCGATACGCGAACAGAATGTCTGCAAACTAATCTGAAAGAACTATTCTATTTCAATCATGTAACTTTATATGCTTTAAGAGAACAAAGTATCTAGTATGTAATTTAAAATCAACACTATTACCCTTCATACATAAAAGAGCTTTGTCCATTTTCTTTCTGCAGTAAAAATAATAATTTTCCTCCGTACAAAAAGGGAAATTACCTACATCGTTTGTGCTGAGCTTTTGTACATTCTCTGTATCATTTTGTGTGATGCTGATTAAGAATAATCTCTATCATTTGTGGTCATAGAAACTACCGTCTGAGAAAGCAATTTCATAGTGCAAATGCCAAATGTTTCCGGCAGCGATGAGTAAGGAGTCCATACATTATCAGAATAGATAAGATATTTTCCCGACTTTTTGTAGGATTTTGTTCTTTTAGCATCGGTTTAAAACTTGGTACTAATTTTTTTGTGACGTATGGCGTAGACTGTGGCCCAACTCCCAAATTGCAGATGATGGACATGGGAGAACTCGGAATGCTGTCTTCGTTCTTGTGAAATTAAATTAAATGAAATGTTTATTTCTGTAACTAGATCTTTTAATTCACTTTTACCCGTCAATATTTTAACTGCCGGCGTTTCCTAACCAACTGATCCCTGAGAAGAAAAGCCGAAACAAACTCAGGGGTCATGATGTCTTTTAAAGTTCAAACATTGTATTATTAGGATTTTATGTGAGTCTAACAATGCAGGGCCTTATCTGGAAGGGCCCTTTGAAGAAATAACCATTGCTGCTTTGAGTTGACCTGTCCTAACGGACGGCATGCATGCATCAGTCATCGTGTAGCTCATCCTGCTCAACCCTATTTTAGGGAGCTCAACGGCTCGTCACACGACGCTACCTGCAAGACATTTGCGTAGGCCGTATATAAAATACTCAAAACCGCCAGACGGCTATAAAGTCATGTATTCAATCTAGCCTGCATGGTCCTCACATTCACAGTCAATTTTCTCTTTAAATTTCATCAAAATATATAAATATTATATTTTAGAACTCGAAGGTCTTCGACTCTTGGAGTTCTGTAATTATCCCACGGGGACATTTTTTTAATATATTTCATTTAATATAGGTTTGCTCTTGACTCTAGTCTAGGTCAATAGTGCCGGGATAAAAAGTTTCTTATCTCCTATCCTTGTTTATGGTCTACCGTTCAGAGAGGCAGACAGACTTACTTTCTCAATTATAATATAAGTATGTAAATATGGATATGGATTTTTGTATTGATAAATGATAAATGATTTTATTTCTGTAAGTAGGTTTGAACAAACACTTTTACACGTCAATCATATTTTTTTTAAACTAGATGGGGTCGGCGTTTCCTATCTGACTACTCTGAGAAGAAAGGCCGAAACAAACTCAGCGTTACAGTCTCTTTTAAAGTCCAGACAAAATCTTGGTCAGGTCATGTGAAAGCTATGTAGATCGGTGTCTGCAATGGTCTTTTGAGGAAAGAACCACACAGATTGAGTGGACCTGTCCAGTCAGTGCACGCAATTGTCAGTAATCGTGCAGCTCAACTTAGACTCAAGGAGCTCAACGATTCGACGAACAATACCAAAGAAAGGACATTTGAGTAGGCCGCATAAATTACTCAAACTGCCAGATCATGATTACGTTGAGAAAAATACAAAAAATAAATATAAATAAATCAATGACCGACATAGTTCTCACATTCACAATAATTAGAATAATATTATAATAATCTTTGAGGACCATGTAGATTTGTGTCTGAAATGGTCTTTTGAGGAAAGAACCACACAGATTGAGTGGACCTGTCCAGTCAGTGCACGCATTTGTCAGTACCCGTGTAGCTCAACTCAGAACTTAAGGAGCTCAACGATTCGACGAACAATACCAAAGAAAGGACATTTGGGTAGGCCGCATCACCTACTCAAACTGCCAGAACATGATTCAAACTGCAACAAAAACACACATAATCCTCACATTCACAATAATTTAAAATAATATAATACTTTATACAGTAAATATTAGTGTCATTGTATATGTAAATAAGTATAGATACTTATAGCAAAGATTAAAAGTAAAAATAGTTAGCGAAATAAAATAATTTAACATTGCTTGTGCTTTTTTTTTGTGCACAACGAAGCAGTTGAACTAATCGAGGAAGAGCGAGGTTTATCCCATCACAAGTATCTTCGGATTACTTTCTGGGAAGCCCCGGCAACTTAATTGTATCTGGATTTAAGATATTAAACACATTTTTTTTTTATTGGAGCAACTCAATCCCAAGCCTTTTTGTCCTCAATATAGTCTTTGACAGTATAATAGGCATTCTGGCATAGTTTCCTTTTTATAAATGTTTTGAATTTTTTAAGGCTTAGTGCTTGAATGTGGCTAGGAAGTTTATTATAAAAACGTATACATTGGCATCTAAACGAGCCACCTATTTTCTTGAGCCTGGACTACCAGGCTCAAGAAAATAGGTGGCTCGTTTAGATGCCATGATGTTCCTACTAAGGAACAACTGTGCTTGTTCCTAGTATTTAAATTATGGATATCACTGTACTTTTTAAACAGATTAATATTTTTATGTGCATACAAAAGATTTTCATAAATATACTGAGAAGGCACAGTCATTAAATTAATCTCTTTAAATTTTTATCTGAGGGAGTGTCTGGGACTTAATTTATAAATTGAACGAATTGCCCTTTTTTGTAAAACAAAAATCGTCTGAATATCGGCGGCATTTCCCCACAACAGAATACCGTACGACATTACACTATGAAAATAACTAAAGTATACTAAACGGGCTGTCTCTAAATCAGTTAAACCACGAATTTTCTATCGGCGTATGCTGCAGAGCTAAGCTTCTTTGACAATTTATCTATATGGGGGCCCCATTGAAGCTTGGCATCCAAAGTTTTGCTTAAGAATACTGTGGTATTTTCGGGTTTCAACTCTTCACCCTTTATGAGAATACTTGTTTCTACTTGTCTAACATGAGGTATCGTAAACTTAATACATTTCGTTTTTTTCTCGTTAAGAAGAAGGTTATTAACATTAAACCAGTTAACTACTTTTGCGAGGGCACTATTTACATTGTCAGTAACCAGCTGCTGACGTTTGAGTTTAAATAAAAGTGAAGTGTCGTCTGCAAACAGCACTATATCATGTTCACCCTTTATGAGGTAAGGCAAGTCATTTATATAAATAAGAAATAAAAATGGACCTAGAATTGAGCCTTGATGGGACCCCCATTCTTACTACCGATCCGGGAGATCTTTTCCCGTTAACATCAACTCTCTGAATCCTATCACTTAAATAAGAAGTAAGAAGATCCAGAGAGGCGTTCCGGATTCCGTAGTGGTGCAGTTTCCTGATTAATGTTTCATGAAGAACACAATCGAATGCCTTGGGCAAATCGCAAAAGATGCACAAACGCATCGCATTTGTCCTCCCATGCATTATATACATGCCCTAGAAGTTCAACTCCGGCATCAGTAGTTGAACGACCCCTTGTAAAACCGAACTGTTTGTTATGCAGTAATTTATGTACATTAAAAAATCTTTGCATTTGATTTAATATAAGTTTTTCAAAAATTTTACTAAATGTAGGTAGCACTGAAATAGGTCTATAATTAGTAGGGTCTGATGTACTACCCGATTTAAACAACGGTATTATTTTACTGTTTTTCATAAGATCAGGAAACTCACCACGGTCAATACAATTATTAAAAATAACAGCTAAAGTAGGTGCTACAATATTTATAATTGACTTAGCAACGTCCACAGAAAACATGATATTATGCTATTATTTGTAACTCGTCTGCGTTAATGTATATGTTGCCTCCAACTAACACAACTTTATTAACTGAATAGCATCCAGCTAGTGGGTACATTTAACTAGGAAGTTGTAACTAGCCCAGGAAAGTTCCTGTGTTCAGGTATTTCATATAGCTTTAATGCATGTTGCTTGATTAAAATACAACGCTTGGCTGCCGCTGGTGTATGTACAGCAAACTCAATAATATTCTGTAGGTATACTTTTTCCCTTTACAGTATCTATATGTTTATAGTAACAGTCCTGTCCTGTAACAAAGAAGAGTGAAATTAAGAAGTTTTATCATTATTTTAAAGTAGGTACCTACACTTAACATAAATTCAATTTGCTCGCCGTGGTTTAAAATTACATTCTGCTAGAACGTTCCGTGAGATTTAAATAAAGCAGGAAAAGTCTACGTAAAACAATGGGTAAGTACACGTAGCTCAAATAATCATTAATAAATTTCTGCAAGTCCACACAAGGTGTCAAGAAAAAAAACTAAAAGAACCATGAAGGTTGGGAGACGTATTTTCACTGCACTGAATCTTGAATGCAGTGACATTAACTCTCACCACAGTCACCTACCTACATTATGTGTACCTATATGTTCTGTCTCCAGCCTGCAAAGCCCTTAGCAGGCCCATTACTTGTAGTTACATATGGCCCGGGTCTACCACTGGACATTTACGGGGTTCTGTACACTTGTCCTGTTTTAGAGCTTAGTAAATAGTCCACATGTGTATTGTACGTGAACTATAATGTCCTCTAATGAATTGCAGTCTTCCCCACTACAACTTTGGTGACTGGCTTATATTCGACGGGCATGGACGAACAAAAAAAGTCGGACGGAAATGATAAATGATTTTATTTCTGTAAGTAGGTTTGAACAAACACTTTTACACGTCAATCATATATTTTTTTTAAACTAGATAAGGTCAGCGTTTCCTGTCTGACTACTCTGAGAAGAAAGGCCGAAACAAACTCAGAGGTCACAGTCTCTTTTAAAGTCCAGACAAAATCTTGGTCAGATCATGTGAAGGCTATGTAGATCGGTGTCTGCAATGGTGTTTTGAGGAAAGAACCACACAGATTGAGTGGACCTGTCCAGTCAGTGCACGCATTTGTCAGTAACCGAGCAGCTCAACTCAGAACTTAAGGAGCTCAACGATTCGACGAACAATACCAAAGAAAGGAACTCTGCTAAGACAAAACTGAGTCCCATCTAAGTATGAATGTATCTGTGAGTGTTGCAGTTTGCGCGCGTAGTGGCCGACCGTTGGCCGACTCATCTGTAAACGTGTACGTACAGCAAGCTGGCCGACTTGAATGACACAAACTATTTTTTGCGAGAATCTGGCCGACTTTTTTTGTTCCTCCATGTTGACGAGCTATATTTTTCCATAGCATGAAAACCTGGAAGACTTTAAATAGACTCTGGACCCAGGTTAACCAAAGCAAGGAGAACCTGTTTAAGTGGAGGTTCATGGATAACTCCGCCCTAGAGTTTAAATGTGATGCTGATCCAGAAACGGAGGGACACTTAATATCGTGTTCTGCTTTTCCTGTTGTCTGCACGTTACAGGCAGGTGGTTGCAGCAGTTGATGGGTGCTGCTGATGGAGCCAAACACGTAGCCGAATTTAAATTTCCATCGACAGGCTAAGAAGAATATCATGATATTGTTATACAAACATATATGTACTCGTAGTTATGATAAATGATTTTATTTCTGTAAGTAGGTTTGTGGAAACACTTTTACACGTCAATCATATTTTTAAACTAGATGAGGTCGGCGTTTCCTATCTGACTACTCTGAGAAGAAAGGCCGAAAGAAACTCCGATCTCAGTCTCATTTAAAGTCCAGACCTAATCTTGTTCACATCGTGTGAAGACCATGTAGATTGGTGTCTGATATGGTCTTTTGAGGAAATACCACACAGATTGAGTGGACCTGTCCAGTCAGTGCACGCATTTATCAGTAATCGTGTAGCTCAACTAAGAACATAAGGGGATCAACGATTCGACGAACAACACCAAAGAAAGGACATTTGGGTAAGCCGCATAAATTACTCAAACTGCCAGACCAAGATTAAAAATAACTACATACTAGAGAAAGAGGTTTCTAAAGGTATTTCCCCCATTATCATAGTTCTAGAACTATTGAGAATCAACGTCGATAAAACGAAATATTCCTGATAAATCCATACATATTTGAGTGACTGAGTGACATTATATTCTCATTGCTGTATAGGTATCTAAACATGTCTACTACAGTAACAAATAGTAAGCATTTCTATGACCATTTACAAAGGCCTGTATACACTTCTAATGGAACATGTTTTTCTCCAGAGATTCGAAGAGCGGAGAGGAGAGGGGGAGGTCAAATCAGACTGGCGATTGTCATTTCTTTATTTTGATAGCACGAAGTATGTAGTTCGGAAGAAGACTACCCACGCGCTATGTCGTAACCTTATTTGCCCATTTTAGTTTGTCGAACCCAAACAAGCTGGGACGCCCAAACGTAGTCCCGTATTGTATTGTGATATGCAATTATTATTCGGTATACTTTTATCGAATTCATTATTCATGTTTCATTCACAATACACTGGCTTTTGTCCACGACTTCTCTCGGTTTTGCGGCGCCCCTTACTACGATTTTTTTTACAGGTTCATTTTAGGTTTATACGGAATTTAAAGGAGAATAATAAAATGTTGTCATGATTTACAAATACTAATAAGATTTGTAGTGATTTTAAACACTAAATATAAAATTGAAAGTATGTGATTTGCTTCAAGTGATTTTTGTATCAGTGTAGTCATGAAGTTTAAAAGTATCTCATTTGACAGGTACCGAAAACGTACTGGTTTTATAACGAAACGGACTGGAAATAATAGTATGATGTTTGGAGCATCGCTTAGTTTCTAGTTACTTCGAGCTTCAAAACCAAATGTTGTCTTCGAGAATTCGAACTAAACAGTTGGTCAAATATTGCTATATACCAGGTTGGTATGTGTGCTAGAATATAAATACAGAAATGTTTATATTGGAAAAGGTGTGTTCATTTCAATTTCAACAAGGAGTTTCCGTTATACGACACGTACCTACGTACCTACGTTTAGGGACAGTTAAGAAAATTCATTTCGACCATACAAATGTATATTTTTTTGCGGAATAAAGAAATCATCCCATATTATTCTATCTGTTGACCGATTCTTGACGGCTATGAGAGAGAAATATCAAATATCCTAGAACCTAGACTGGATATTATTACTAATGGTAGAAACCACTTTATTGTAGATACGTCAGACATAACTTCTTATTTGTACCTGATATATTTCTTTCTCTGTATTTGTAACATTCTTACCCTTACCGCAACTGTTTTACGTAAAACAGAATTTCATAGCCTACCGGTCCCCTCTGGTCTACTTAAAATTCATAGCATTAGGAATTAGGATCGAAAGCAAACAGTACAATAACTGCGAACGTAATCTTTTATTTACATGGACAAATAAACAGATATGGGAAAACTAGGGAGCGCCTCACTATGCCGGTTTCAGTGGGAAAAGGTACAGCACTATTTCTGTGTACGCAGGTTAGGGTAACTGTTAGATTTCTTTCTTTATTGTTTAGTCTACAAAGAGGGAAGTTTTGTATAAGTTACCTTAATCTATTCTGACTGGACAAGTCCACTCAAACTATGTGGTTCTTTCCTCAAAAAACCATTTTAGATACCGATCTACATATCGTTCACATGATCTGACCAAGATTTTGTCTGGACTTTAAAAGAGACTGTGACCTCTGAGTTTGTTTCGGCCTTTCTTCTCAGAGTAGTCCGATAGGAAACGCCGTACGCATCTAGTTTAAAAAAATATATATGATTGACGTGTAAAAGTGTTTGTACAAACCTACTTACAGATATAAAATCATTTAGCATTCTAAGGCTGAAGAGTTCCTTTGTTTTTTTGTTTGAACTCGCTAATATCTGGAACAACCAGTCGGATTTGAAAAATTATTTTTGCTTGCGATAGCTCAATTCTTGAGCCCTTCTTCAAAAAGGGCTTTACAAGGGCCAATTAGGCTACAGGTTATTGATATATTGGCTATTGGTAATAGACTATTTAAGGGTTTAGGAGCCGACCAAATATGAAAAAGTCTTTTAAATTAAGCGGCGAGTGAAACCGCGGGGTACAGCTATACCTTCTAAGACAAGCTTGCATACTTTTAATTACCTGCCCTATTTACGAAAATGAAGACACGGATATTTTCACAAATCCATTAAACAAAACTTTTTATATAACACTGATGCTTATGAGGTTATTATGGAAGAGAACTTGATTTTATAAGTGCGCATTCTAGTAACTAAAGTCAACTACTATGCGTAGGCGCAGACATGCCGCACCGCCCCATAAATGTCGCTTGTTGTGCTCAAGAATTTAAGAAGCATACATAACATCATCAGCCTATAATGTTCCCACTGCTGGGACACAGGCCTCCTCACAATGAGAGGGAGTGGGCAGTTATCCACTACGCGGGCCCAGTGCGGGTTGGTAGATGTCACAATGTCTTTCGAATTTTTGGTTCTAGGATATGCCAGTTTCCTCACGATGTTTTCCTTCACCGTTTTGAGAGCAGTGGTGATGAAATAATTTACACAAGGTAAAGCGTCTGTCTGGGTTCGAACTCCACTGCTCTACTAAGAAGCAAAATATGATATTTCCAAAGTTAATAGAAACTAAATATAACATAATCTCATCAACTTTTACAATAGCTAAGAGGTAATAAAATTATTTAAAACTTTATTTTATTTTTAGAATGATTATTTGCCAGCACGGTTAGTGACGCAATGAGATTCAACAGAGCGTGTCTTGATTCTATGACTGTTTATAGAGTTTATATCTTTATTATTATTTACTTCCTAATGTTACTCATTATTCCTAGTATCATGATAGGAGAACAGATTACTCACTCTATTTCGTGGATATCAGAGTAGATGTTCTAATGAGTAGTTGATACTAAAACTGTTCAAGGAAGCATTTTTTATTCAACGCTAACCCAAGGGCTATTAGTACGATTACCGTTTAATTTTTGTAGGTACCTACATATGCATTCTTTAAATAACTTCATAAATAGTCATGTTTTCTATGTAATAATCAAATGTTACATTCAGTGTTACATACACGATCATCAGCAAAACTGCATTAACATCAATCTAAACTAATAGTATAAAGAGGAAATATTTTATTTTTTGTATGTTTTTTTTTACGCATCCACGCTATAACGGCTGAAGGGATTTGGATGAAATTTGCCACATGCGTAGACCATGACCTGGATTAAAACATAGGATACTTTTTATCCCGATATTCCCACGGGTTCGAGACTTATGCGGGTGAAACCGCGGGGCGCAATACAAAAAAACTAAAATAATAGTCAAAAACTAGTTGTAGTCATAGACTCTATCAGGTGTAATCTTATGAACCGGTCACTATTAATAGATACATCTTCTATGAATAATTAATTACTGGATAAAATAATGAATCATTTATTCTGACTCGTTTACATCTACGAACTAGTTTTCAAAACATGACGTCATTTCTCTCCGATCAGTCCGCGTTCGCACGGACGCGGACGGAAAAATATCGCGGCGGCGGTATTTTTCCCGCACTGGATCTTCAACGCACTGCTTAGCGCCGAGAGTTGGAAATCCAACTGGGTGTTTTTTCGACGTGCTGTGATGCACCAGTGTACGACTAAACGCCGACAGACTGAGCACCGACAAGATTTTACTTCGACGGGACTCTTCGCCGACAGGACACTTCGCCGACAGGGCATAATATAATATATACATACATAATCAGATACTTACTTTGGAAATCGATTAAGCGAAATAGGTTAGGTTAGAACTGCGAGTAACCGCGCGCGAGCCGAGCAAGCGAAGCGAGCGGTGCTCCGGCGAGCGCTACTTCCAAGTTGCTCACAGTAATGTTGTCCTGTCGGCGAAGAGTCCCGTCGAAGTAAAGAAATGTTTGTCGGCGTAATGTCTGTCGGCGTTTAGTCGTACACTCGTGATGCACACTGTTGGATGCTCAATGCTCGGTTCAACACAGAGAGTAGAAAATCCAGTGCCCGATAAAAATCCCGTCGCGACATTTTTACATCCGTGCCAACGTCGACTAAGTCTATCATCTAGCTAGTCAGGTTCCGTATAAAACTGTATCGGTGTTACGAGATGATGACGAGTTCAATTTATTAAACGAGTTATATATATGCAAAGGCAGCATCATCTGATTTTTAATGGTAGCAACTTTGAATGCAGTCTGTCAATGTCAAATCAGCTTCATTATTTGACTTAAGTTGGTAGTAGAAACAGTAACATCTCATTTAAAATAACTGTAAATGATAGGTTTGCAGCCAAAACAGCAATACCCAAAAGTACGTGCACTGCTTTGAAACCAAAAACTATGTTTACCGCCATTTTGGTTTATCTGGATGTTGTTACTCTTTTAAGGTTGCTGTCTAACAGTCTTATAACTTAATCTTGTTACCTATACATATATATATTTTTTTAATAATTTTTTTGTAACTTCGACAGCAATATAAAAAGCGATTAAATTACACCCATGTTGCCATTTTTGCGGCAACGGTATTGAACTGTAACCAGAGATACCATTTAGTAGGTACCTCCTAGAAGTTGCCTATCATAGGCCTGACAAAAGAGTAAAGTCACGTATTCTGAAAGAAAAACCTAAGCACGAGCTCAAAGTTATGAAAACATCTAATGAATCAACCCTCGACTTTTATTATGGACCCAATCACTGAAAGCAAGCAATTAAATACATTACCCATCACCCGCTTCCCGAACATTCTCATGACGATGATCATTTACCGAAAATTATGAAAGAAGTTGAAAATCGATTTTCATTTCAATATACCCTTATAAAGGACGATGAGAAGAAAAACGTCAGATATTCCAATATAGGATAAAGATCCTTGGATTTGATTGAAACCTTTGTCGATGAAAACGGGAAAAAAATTAAAGGTCAGGTGTACAATCAAGATGTACAGTTAACAAAAGAGATAAGTACCTAACCAGGCACATGAACTGTTTATTTTATTTATTTATTTATGATCCCCATTAAAAGATAAACACAATACATGACAACTAAATAATGGAAAACATTAGGTGTTAAAAGTAAGAAAGAAAGAAAAGAAAGAAAATGCGTTTATTTGCGGTAAACATGACGCAAAAAATAACACAAACACTGAAAATATGAAAAGGTTGGCGGAAACATGCGCCACATCCACGCAAAACGGCTATCGCTCAGCATTATGCCGCGACCCTATGCAAGACAGAGCCCCAGCGCTGGTTTTCAGCGACAGCCGGCGCTGACGTAGTGACGTCGTCCGGTGAGGCAAACAATAGTTAGGACGCTGTACCAGTACAGCGTACTTACGAACGTTGCACTTAAATAAAAATAATATAATTAAATTTAAATGTTATAGAATATACTAAACAGACATGTAAAAGGAAATAGACATGCTACGAGAATATCATCCTCAATAGACGTTAGTAAGTAAGTAAGGTAAGGTAAGTAGGTGTATTTCTTCACTTAAAAGAGACCACATCCACACAAGGTCTTCAGGTCCCGAACTAGGTAGAGCCTGTACTACGGTAACCTGATGACTGATATGTACATACGTATTATATACATATACACACCCAGACACAGGTCAAACAGACATGTTCATGCACACAAATGTTTGTCCGGGGATTGAACCAGGGACCAGCGGCTCAGAAGGCAGGGTCGCTACCAACTGCACCAACCGGTCAGTCAAATATACTCAGACCAATAAACTTATTGGTCTGAGCAAATAAAATACAAACGTATGCAAGTAAAGTTTGAATATTAATAATAATTGAACGCTTTAAAGAGTACTTGAAACGTTCCTCCTCACTTGTTACACCATCGTTTTTTTTTAATAATTACACAAATAATATAAAGCCTTTGAATTTGTTAGCATGGGTGTCTATTCGAAATGCTATTTGGTTTGTAAAGTCAGGGAAATTAATGTTTTAAGCAAAGTAACACGTCAAGTTGACGTAGGGTGTAAATTTTAGAAGCCTGCATTGCCCTGACTGTACACCCAAAAACAAAAAAAAATATTATGGTGAATTTTTACCCTTTTTTTAATGTATTGTACTCTTCGCCAAAACAGCATTTCTGAGTAGAAATGTAATATGCATGGCCCCATTAATATACAATAAAATTCCTAATTCCCTTAAGAAAATGAATGTTAATTCATTCAAGAGAGAATAAAAAAAATACTAATTAGTAAGGGATATTATTTAATGTTACAGAGTTTTTGAATGACAAATTGAACTTGGATAATTTAATTAGTTTTATTTCATGTTATTATTTTAATTATTATTATTTGTTGACTGTATTTTTGTATTGATTGTAATTAAGTATTTGAATTGATTGAATTTTTACTATAACTTAATTATTTCCTCATTTTTAATTCCAATTACATATTATAAACTATTCTGTACGCCGAATATGGAAAACCATGTTGAACCGCCAATTTTAAACTCGTTTCCATCCATATGTGCATATCTATGTATCATGTTATATATGTTTATACAATATTTTTTTTTAATCTTTTTATAATTATTTATTTATTGAATAAAAAATAAATGGATCTTTATCTTTATTTATTTCTGTACCTACACCTACTGTACTTAAAATGCAAACCAACATTAGAATACTTATTAAGATACAAACCAAATCCGTATGCTTTCAAGGGGTTTAAGTAAGAAGGCTTATTTTAATTATTTTATTTATGGATTGTTTTGTTTAAATTTATATTTGCTGTACTCTGGACACTCAACGTGTACGTGTTATTTACACCATTCTCACATATAATTATACCTATATTCAACATTAATGGTATAGCTAATATTTATGTAACGATAGAATTTAAATAAAAGAGTGTCCATGGAGTTTCTTGCCCGTTCTTCTCCATAAGTACCTATTACGCTTTGGAATGGGCAACTAGCTTCATATATCTGACTGACCGACCACTTGACAGTTCAAAGGTGCCTGTAAATGGTTTTATTGAAATAAATACTTTGAGTTTGAGTTTTGACTTTGAAGTACCTAATGGCAGGCCAGAAAGTAGAGTGGGTGCACGAAAAACCGGATACTCCTTTAAGGCTCCCACAGACAGGCGCGACGCGACTCTTGTAGAACAATTTCCATGAAGTTTTCATAGAAATTGTTCTACTAGAGTCGCGTCGCGCCTGTCTGCGGGAGACCCTTTAAGTTAGGGAGGAAACGTCAATAATTCAAAAACTTTTAAATTAAACATTTAAATGCAAATCTGTTGTTTTTTATCTTTTAACTTGTCTTTTGTTTCGGGTGGTCAAAAGTTAAGCTGTTAGCGATATAATATGTCACATTTCCTTGTAAACATTATTGTTAATAATGAATGAATGAATGTGTAATTTACCTACTTATAGGAAAACTAGGATTTCCTGTGTGGTAGATACCATTGGTTAAAAGTACCTCTTCTCGTGACTGATCAATATGCAAACGAAATAAATGGTGAATTTACAACCACTATTATTAAACCACACATATATTTAGTTTTTTTTTTCTTGTCTATAATTTTCGTTTTGTGAAAGACCTGCTTTGCATTGTTAAATCGAGGTTTTTCATCTATTTTTTCTTCATATTTTAGCTATAAACAAAGCTTTTTTAAATCCAGATCAAAAGAAACAAAGTTAATTTATCTTTTCAAAACTTGCTAGAGCCATCTGAAGTGTCCACATGGGAACGACCAACCCTTCAGTGCTCGTTCACCTTTGTTATTTTTAAACTTTATGGCTTCACTTGAGAACAACCAATGTACACACAGCAGCAGACTGTAAAATTTTCTAATTAGACTTAGAACTTAACCTTCAACATTTTAAGGTTTAAAATCATTTGGAGAAATTTGACAGTTTCGTATAACCTGATGTCCTGGCGACTGTACTTCACTTAATATTTTAAAAGATTCCTTAAGTGGTCGTTATTCATATTCTTGTTAACCCCTTTAAAAAGCCGATGGTTCTGTTGAGGGTTCAACTATTGAGTTCACTCCTCTAAGCTATTGAATTTGGGACTTAGAATGAGATATAATATAATAATAATAACTTTTTTATTAGGTCCTTTTACAAAGTAATACATCTAAACACTTATAAATACTTAGTAGTACCAAGTTATTAACAGATTGGCTAAAATACCTATATAAAAGCTAGTTTAATTTACTCGTTTTTAATTACATATGAAAGGTGCGTTGGTACTGACATTCTATCTTGTGGCATCCTGCCTGAGCTAGGTTAATAAAAACCTGTGTTTCAGGCCATGAATGATATGATATGATGTGTTTGTGCAGCTTAGATTTCAGCTCGTTCAAATCTTGGGGTTTTGCTTCGGTGGGAGCAATTATAATACAAGTGCGTAGGTAATATTTATTCTATTTATACTTTATTTGATATATACATACATACCTACATACTTTGGATGCGATGATGAGTGAGATAAGACCTTTATCGAGTTTTCTAAAGTTTCTGAACATAGATTAGCAGGAAAAGACAAATGGTTATTTAATAAACTGGTTTCTTGAATGATACTGGGTCAATTTAAATTAGCTAGCGAAACTCTGCAGACGTGATGGTTATCGATATCTAAACAAGATAAATTAGAAATATAAAAATCTGATGTTTTTTTTTTATTGGGGTCTACTGTATCCGGTAATGTGGTTTCTTGAAGTATGAGCTGCGAAAATCTGTTTTCTTTTGTTTTATCGTCTTTAGGTATCGAAACTAATGACTTCTGTGAAGTTTACACAAACATAACTGATTTTTTTTAAACGGATATGTACAGTGACTAACAACACTAACTGCGGTCGATGACCCCCAAAAAATAAAACTTCGTCACACGTCACGTTACTTGATCACTTCGTTCACGTCTGCAAAGTTTAGCTAGCTAATTTAAGATGACTCTGTATAGTGTCGCTTCCCATTTTATAAGTTCCAACCAACAGTCTATTCATACAAAACAAATATTGTCAAAGTTTTGGCACAACCACGGCGCCGAGGTAACAAAAAAACTATCTTCCGGCTTTGTAACTTATGCGGTTGAATCAACAGTCAGCAAAACAGTACACACAAAATAGGATTGCGCCAAAGCACCCACTTAATCTCCCTCAGCTAAAGTTGTTAATTTAACCCGAATTGTTTTACATAACTCCTCCCACCAATTGCTGAAGGGACCCTGAAGCCTGGGAGCTGTTACGGCCCCTTTCTAGTTTCGAAGCAGCGAGCTTAGCCTTTCAGAATTAGCTCGAATTAGTGAACCAAATGACCAGACCGAGGAACATCCGTACGGAGCCCACGTTTTCCCTGTTGACGGGATGATGCCAACCACAACGCGAACCGCACTAAGAATTTCCTCGAGACTAATATCATTGCCACTCCTCTTGTGTTGTCTTGTTTACAAGCGCGTTTCAGCCAGCAATGTACGCTGTCTGGTGCTGGTATCTCAGAAAAGTGATTACGCCGGCTCTTGAGACCTTTCGTAGTAGACGCAGAAGTGGAATATACGTAGTGTAGCAAGTCAGTACGGCGGCAACGCTACGGCTGTTAATACGTGCTGTGCGCGCCACGACGCTCCGATGCGATGTTTTTCGCGCCGATTTCGAATTTCGAATTAATATTGTGTATGGCGAATGTTGTTAATGTGTTTTAGTTGAACAGTTTGCACTGATATCTGGGAGTTTGTGTGAAAAGTGGATCAGTGAAGTTTTATTTTCGTATTTTGAAATAACTGAGAACTTGTTGATAACAAGCAATACAATATTGCTACAGATTTTCCTTGATTGTTAGGTAAGTGGAAAATAGATGAGGATTTTAGATATTATAATTATTTTAATTAATATCTGCTTACCTCAAAAGCACATCTTACATCGAAATATAATGAGCCTGCTCCATCTACTACTTAACAATGTTGATCCAAAAACAGCGAATAAAAAACAGCACACACTCTAGATAACATTGAATTAAATATTTAAAAAGCCATAAAAAATCATTAACTCTTTCATCTCGAGTTAGAAGAGTCATAAAATTCGAGAGCACCTATAAAAGTCGCTTATCTATGTAACATTTTAAAATCATGAAACGTAAGTATATTTTGGTAAAAACATTTTCTATAGCAAGATTTATGTATGTAGGTAACTAATTCTTTCCATAGGCTGTAACGCATCATTAATATCAACTACCTATAAATAAAATTAATTTCATGCTCAGCTCGGGACAGATGCGTGAATTTTCTTAAGGGGCTGCCAACAGCTAAAGCGCGGTCACTATCGGACTGCATCGAAAAGAAAGAGAAGCGCGATGACACAAAGCTGGTAATTTATTGCAAAATATGAATCAATTCTCTATTGATCTATATCGCAAAAAATCTATTGATTGGACTAAAAAATTAAAACACTATCACGTTGTTAAATTGCTTGAAGAGCAATCTGAAAACAAAAACAGAATGATTGCATTTATATTACTATGGTCTTTAATCGTTAAAAGAAATTTTTAGAGGTATCTTCGTGACTTTTTTCTATCGTACCAAATTAGTTGTACCTATTATGTTTTCAATACACTATCTAACTAGCATATATCCTGAAGAATATCAAATATTTTTCTAATTTTGTTTACTGCAGTGGATCGTATATACTTTTACGCATTATAAAACTTGCGTTTAGGTCATGTAGTCCCCTTAATACCTACCAGCAAAAACCAGTTACCTACTAACAAAAACAGTTGATTTTAGTTTATAATCGTGCACAGTCTAAGTCGGCCTTGTACGTCCGAGTATTAAGTCACCAAGTTGAAGAGTGACTCATAGATACCCACAAATGGAAATCTTATGGCCTTCTCAGTCTACCCTACTAATCTTTGAGATGCTAATTAGTTTAACGTGTTGTACATTAGCTGCAAGAATATTATGCAGGTGACAATAATTATTATGTACGTATACAGGGTTATTGGTAAAACACCATCAACCTCTTAAGGGGTCATTGTACTCATCATTATGAACAACTTTTACTATGGGACCATATATGAAATCGCGAAAAAAAAATCTGCTGGTCCCTACATTTTGACGAGTTCTGCAAACATAAATGTAGGGAACAGCAGATTTTTTTTTCGCGATTTCATAATTGAGCGTCAATGCCGTTTGTGTTGTGTTTATTTTTTATCTGAATGAAATACGGCCGTGTTACAAACGTAATATAAGTCGGTAAGTACCTAGTTGATATTGGTAACAATCGGTTTTATTGTGTTCGATATGGGTACATTCTCGTATATGTAGTAGGTACATAATTATGGATTATATAGTCAATATTTAAGTTATAGGTATTGTTGCAAGGCATGTGCAATTTGTTTATGATTGATAAAGATGGTGAAAAATGATGGACTAAAAAGAAAGCAATATTCTTTTGCTCTAGCGTTTACGATATTACAAGAAATAATATTTCGTCATAAGACTAGATTTATGGTTTCGGTCTACTTTAAATGTACTAAGTAAGTAGGTACCTACCTGTACAAAACGATGTTTTGATTCCACAAAGAAGGATGACAAACTAATTATTTAGATAGTTACATAAAGACCCCGACTTTTGACCTACTAGCCGTTTAAAATAAGGATCTACTGACCTTCAATACCTTCAAATTTATGGCTATTAAAATCAAAGTTAAAGGGTGTGGAAGTTCACGGAGTTTAAATCCTATTTCGGATCAATCAGAGTTTTAATGAGTTTCAATCCTCTTCCTATTTGGCCGTCAACTCAAGGGAGTTAACATCTTTTTCTTGACAGTGGCAGACATTGCTGTCCTAAAGAAATATTACTTAGGTTCAGTGAACTTTATATGTGCAGATTTAATGAATGAACATGGAGTTATGTTTAGTTAGCGTATAATTGAATGAAGGATATAATTGCCTATTTTTATTGACAACCTACAACGGCGGGATTTTATCGCACACTGTGTTTTCAACTCTCGGTGTTGAGCCGAGCGTTGAGAATCTAACAGAGTGCATCCCGGCGCTTCGAAAAACACACTGTTCGATTTTCAACTCTCGGCGCTTAGCAGAGCGTTCAAAATCCAGTGTGCGATAAAATCTTGCCGCGATATTTTTACGACCGTGCGTACGTGGGCTACCTGTCATGTCAAGCGAGTATTCAGTGCGATGAAGCGATGCCTAATCACTAGAATTCAGTTATTTCAGTGATGACCTGTGACGGAAATACCTGCCACGGGCGCGTCATGTCCATTGTAAGCACAGCCAGCATTATGTATGCGTGACCGTTGCACTTTGCACCGGAACCATCGGCATCGGTCGTATTGGGATTAACTCCTGTGTGTGTGCTGTTGATGAGTGGAATGGGATGGGATTTAGATTAACATAGATCAGAGACGTCCTGTGCTGAAAACTTAGGAGATTTTGTAAATTCATTATATTCTCAAAATTCAGATTCAAAATATTTATTCGCCAGAAAATAGGTACATTGTTCATCAAGTCAAGATCTTATTGTATTCTGCCTGCAAATTACATTACTACATAAAAAAGCCATTAGTATTTAATAAAAACTATCATTATATACAATTGTCCGTCCAATTACTCATAAACAAAACTAATTCATCATTTAACAACCATGTCCATGTTCTATAAATTCCCTAAGGCAATAGGTAGAAGCAACTATTTTGTAGCGACTCTGTCAATTTGATTTTAAAAACATTAATTAGGTACCCTGCAATAACATTAATTCAATAAGTAGGTATGTTGTTATAAATCAATATACGCATATTATACACATTTCTACTAGAGGTTTTTTTTTCTTAGTTTTTATGACTAGATAGATGGATGATATAATAAGTTGCGATACTTAGCTCTTTTCAGGGTTCCGTAGCCAAATGGCAAAAAACGGAACCCTTATGGATTCGTCATGTCTGTCCGTCCGTATGTCACAGCCACTTTTTTCCGAAACTATAAGAACTATGCTGTTGAAACTTGGTAAGTAGATGTAATCTATGTAGATAAAAAAAAAAAATTTTTTTTTGAAGGTTTGAAATCTTCAAGTAACTTCTAAGCGGGAGGGTGCGTCAGACTCTTGCTGACTAAAACCCACCCGTGTTCATTCAGTTGCCTGTGCCATGAGCCACGGTGACCCTTTCGGACTTTCCCGCAACCCTAGCAGTCGCTATGTTGCCTAAAATAAAATATTACATGTGTTTCTTTGTAAAGATGCAGATGTCTCGTATGTACATAGGGCACAAAGAATTTTACTCTTTTTAAAGAGAGGTACACTACGTACACTTTAGAGGGTTGCCGTGATGTTGATAGCAATATACGTACGTATTGTTAAGACATCCATTAGCCCTTTAAGCGCGAGGCTAAATATAAATGGCCGTGCCCCTAGCGCGTGGCTACAAATCGAAAAAAAATTTTTTTTTCGTTTTAGTTGTACCACACAGTTATTAGGACGAAAATAAAACGAAAAAATCATGCATGTTTTCTGTCGCAGAAATACGACGACGAACGAACGAGAAATACGACACGCGCGATAGGGGCACGAAAATATTTGTCGCATATATGCGACACGCGCGGTCAAAGGGTTAAAGATAATAATAATAATAATATAAAATGTTTATTTTCACTACACAAGTTATGTACAATGTATAAACAGTGAATATTCGACAATAGTGCACAAACAAGGAGCTGACTTTGTGAGAGGCTGGTGTCTGAGGTAGGTTTATATAAAAACCTGTAGTACAGGTTACCAGGGATCAACATTAAGTATGATTAATTTGAGTTTGCATAGCTCTTTTCTTTCGAACGCTTCAAGAGTGACAAATGATATTTAAAAATCATGCAGTCATAAAACGTAAAACATGTATATCTAAGATGTGGGTGAGTTTGACTTTATTCCTAAAACTAGATTTTTTTGTCTGGTTTTTAAACTTCGAACTCGTCAAGATGAGTATGTCATTATTAATGATATACTTCACGATACTCAATTAGCAAACGAAAAAAACAAACGATACATTTTGATTTTCATGTACATCAAGATTTAGGTACGTTGTTTGCCTGTATTCTGTGAGCAGAATAAACAGAGACATCTATCACGGGGTCGGGGTCAAACAATATATTTATGACAGTACTTCTTCAGTGAAAGGCTCACTTTTTACGATACTTTGTATAGAGGTTGAGGCAAAAGTTTCCTTTTTATTTATATACATTTCAGGAGGCAAAGTTTGAGTGGTTTTCTGTGGGTAATATTTGCATTTCAGTTTTGTGAAAATTACTTCTAAGTTATACAGGGTTATTGGTAAAACACCATCAACCTCTTACGGGGTCGTTGTACTCGTAACTATGAACAACTTCTACTATGGGACCGAACATAAAATCGCGAAAAAAAATTCATGTGTTCCCTACATTTATGTTTGCAGAACTCGTCATAATGTAGGGACTACTTAGCAGATTTTTTTTTTCGCGTTTTCGTATTTGGTCCCATAGTAAAAGTTGTTCATAGTAATGAGTACAACGACCCCTTAAGAGGTTGATGGTGTTTTACCAATAACCCTGTATAGGTACCTTATTTTTTTTTTTAATTCTAAAAACTTCTCCCCCTCTGAGCGCAGCGGGAGGGCGTGTCGTTTCAAGGTATGTAAGTTTCTTACAGAATAGCATAACTGTTATAACTTGTCTATGCATATTAAACAGTCATTAATGTGTGTTACCTTCAACTTTGAGTGTGAGCATTTAAAATTAGCAAACATCATAAGATGAACAAGGTTTGTGCAAATTTTGACCTAGGACATACATAGACGTATAAAGATAGAGTTAGTTAGGTACCTATCCGTTTTTAATGGATTAAATGCTCCTTCAAAAAGGCGCACACGCGGTGACACGCGACGCGAATTGCAAGCGACAGAAAGGCAACACTCGCCACGCGACAGTCAGTGCCATCGTGTTGCGTCACGTGTCGCGCCTGTTTGTAGGAGTCTTGATAGAAAATTGCAGATACAGGTAGTAAGTAAACTATAGAAAAGTATAAAACACCATAAATCCCGTTTATTTATTTTTACTTAAACATAAAACGGCGATCTGTTAATTACATAACCTAAATGAAATGAAATGAAATGTTTATTTCTGTAAGTAGATCTTTTAAGACACTTTTACACGTCAATATTTTAAAACTAGATGGCGCCGACATGTCCTAGCTGGCTGATCCTTGAGAAGAAATGCCGGAACAAACTCAGAGGTCGTGGTCTCTTTTAAAGTCCAAACATTGTATTATTAGGATTTTATGCGAGTCTAACCATGCAAGGCCATGTCTGGAAGGGCCTTTTGAAAAAAGAGCCATGGCAGCTTTGAGTTGACCTGTCCTAACAGACGGCACGCATGCATCAGTCATCGTGTAGCTCAACCCTAAAGATAAAATTAGACAAAAATTCACACACTCTTCTGATAGAACTCCAAACTTCTTAGACGTCTTCCATTCGTCAAACATAATTTAAAGATTCTAATGCTAGAACGAAAGATTTCAGTTTCAGTTTGACCTACTTTGCAATTTACACGGACGAGTAGGTACCTACCTAAATCGTTTCAAATCGAAACCTACTTCTTCGGTTCATGCAAAATGGCAGAATTTCATATAGCAGATTATTATGGCGGAGCAAAAAACACGGTTTTCGTCCTTTCTGTTAATTATTAGGTCCTAACATAATGAAATTGGCGTTTTGTCAAACTGGGTCACTTTGATCTCAAATATCTTATGGCGTTTGATTAGGAATTCCAAATTGAAATTTATTTCAAATTTTGGCTTGTGTATAAAATTTGCGTTTCCAATTTAGCGATTCATTTGTTTTCGCGCCATTTGATTTTTCTTTGACATCGTTCTGTTCACAATATGGAAAAGTAAAAATATCGGGTTATTTACGATTAGGAGTTCCACCATGGCACCAGCGCTGCAGAAACAGCTCGAAGGATTAATGCTGTGTATGGGGAAGCTACCGTAAAAGAAACCACGGTACGTTTTTGGTTCCAACGTTTTCGTTGGAACCAAACCAACTGGAAATTTTGACCTACAGAACAAACCCCGTGGACGGCTGGAGACCCTAGTTGATAATGAAGAATTAAAAGTGATCGTGGAAGCGGATCCGTCGCAAACCACGTCAAAGTTAGCGGCAGGCTTCGGTGTGAGTGATAAAACAAATTTAATTCACTTGAAACAAATTGGAAAAGTGAAAAAGATCGATAAATGGGTACCGCATGAATTGAGTGAAGCAAACCAACAAACACGAGTCGAGTGCTGCGTTACATTACTCAACCGTCACAATTACGAGGGGATTTTGAATCGTATCGTTACTTGTGATGAAAAATGGATTCTGTACGATAGTCGGAAACGCTCATCATAATGGTTGAGCCCAGGAGAACCGTCCAAATTCTGCCCCGAGCGAAAGTTGACTCAAAAAAAGGCACTGGTAAGTATCTGGTGGACCGGTGCTGGTGTCATCCACTACAGCTTCCTAAGATCTAACCAGACAATTACGGCAGATCTGTATTGTCAACAATTGCAAACCATGATGGAAAAGCTGGCCGTTAAACAATTCAGTAGGCCAATTCTCGTACTTAAAAAACGTTCAAATTCAAGTCGCAATCTCATTTCAGCGACAATCAATGTCAAAAACCTGTCAAAAATGTATGTAAATTGATTGTAATTTTGATAGATTGAGACTGAGATTAGAATGCGAACGGTCTTAAAAATACGGGAATTGCCCCTCAGGACAACGCTAGACCACACACTGCTCAACAGACGGTCGCTAAATAAGAGGAGCTGCGATTGGATCGCCTCGGACTTAAGCAAGGAGCAAGGTTCGGGGCATATGGTGGATCCGTATGCCCCGAACCTTGCCCCAACAGATTACCACTTTTTCCGGAATTTCGACAACTTCTTGCAAGGAAAAAAAAACTTCCGATGAGGCTGTCAGAACCGCCGACTCTCGCTCCCACAATTTTTTCAGCAAAGGAATCAATAAACTACCGATAAAATGGTGAAAGTGCACAAATAACAATGGTACATACCTACTTTGATTGGTTAATTAAAATAATTTCATAAAAAAAAAAGTTTTGCGTTTTCCATACAAAACGCTAATTTTATATGTAAGGACATAGTAAGATTAGCTTATAACTTCAAATTCTTAGAACTATACAAGTTAACTCCAAGATTATATTATTACTGTTCGGTTTTAACTATTAACTTTACGAAGTTTATTTTGTTGGAATTTTAAACCCTATTGCTAGAGTATAAAATATGTTTCTGAATAGCAAATGACAAGTCGAAGGCTCGACCCCGTTCCTTAAACATTGGCTGAATTCTTATCGATAGTGTAATTATAGAGTAACCTTATTCGTAGTTATCGGTTACAATACTGAACACTAATTAATTAAGCAATATTTTATTTACGTACTACATAGTACCTACACACAAATGTAGCCTTAAAAAGTACTGGCCGTAGTCATGGACTAACAAAAAAAGTCTGACAGATTCTCGCTAACAAAACAACTGTGTCAACCAAGTCGGCCAGCTTGCTGTAGGTACAGGCCGGCACGCATGCACACATTCTCACATTAGTCGGTCGGCCATTACGCGCGAAAACGGCAACACTCACAAATAGAAAGAAAGAAGAAAGAAAGAAAAAGTGTTTATTGCGACTCGTACAGGAAGTGCACAAACTAAATATTATAAAATAAAAAACCAAACTATATAAAAACAAAAAGTAACAAAAGAAAAAGGAAACAGAAATTCCTATACGAGGCCAAAAGGCTCCTATCTCAGCAAGATGCTGCGACATTTAAAAAATAAATAAATGCCGCAACGCTGGTATTCTGATAGGGCCCGCTGTGAAGTCACGGGCATTTAACAGTAATAAATAAATAATGAAATACATATAATATGTAAAATAATAACAAATAAAACATTATAATATTCGCATTTCTATCCGCGCCAGACGTAACCTACTTGCTTGTCTATGCCATTGAGTGTCACTCTGTGGCATTCATAATCTATAAGTAGTCTGTGGTGGCATTGCTGTGACAAGCACAAGGACGCACGCGCCGACCCTACGAAAATAAATAAAAACACTGGAACAGTATCACTAGTGAATATACAATATAGATATACATACGTGGTATGTGGTAGTGATTCAAAGCCATTCAATTATACGTAATAGTGATTATATACGTTCACACATAAACGGGACTCAGTTTGGTCTGAGCGGAGTTCCGTCCGACTTTTTTTGTCAGTCGCCCTCACAGACTACAATATAGTATAGGATAGTCTAGTCACCCTGCAGTCTCGACATAGTTAGCAATCGTTTTCGATTGCTAAGTCCTAACAATCCAGATGTAAATGTTTGGTAGCTCGACACTCTTTATCGGTTGTTACCTACCGGTACCTACCTAAAATACCAGTAACAACCGATAAACTTGAGTATGGAGACCACCAAATATCGTTACATCTGGATTGTTAGGACTTAGCAACTGAAAACGATTGCTAACTATGTCGAGACTGCAGGCCCTGGCCGTAGTATAACAACTTTATGAGTAAATTATTTTATTCATGGCAGCTATCGTTATTCTAGGGTGCTCTGTGTTATCGTTGCTTGGCTTTACAATGCTTGCTCTGCTGCCAGTCTTAGTAACACTTAATTGGGTCTCCAAAATAATTATTTTGGAGACCCAATTAATTTACCCTAAAACTGAACTAACATTTATTTTACTACTTAATCAAACTACCTACAATACGGGGTGGTAGGGATGGACATCATCAAATAACGACTCCCGCTCTGGGTGGAGAGGGAGGGCGTGTCAGACTCTTACTGACTAAAACCCACCCTTGTTCCTTCAGTTGCCTGTGCCAGGGGCCACGGTAACCCTTTCGGACTTTCCCGCAACCCTGGCAGGCGTTGGCCCTAGCGGACCCAGTCATTGGTGCTGAGTGCTGACATCTCAACGCGCCGATTCAGTACATCCTGAACCCCCCTGTGTTGAAATGTTTCGTCGGCTATTAGAAAAATGATTAGCTGTTCCATACATTTCGACCGCGTAGGTTGCGATTGCGCTTTTCTATGAAACAGCAGACGTTTTTATTTGATAACCGACGACAAATTTGTACATTAGGGGGTCTCGAATCGTGTGCTAAATGCATGGTTTCAATCAGTCAAAACACTTTTGAAGTTAATGAATTTTCAAAAATGCAATATTAGCTAAGCTAGTCTACCCAAAAGCATGGCAAGTGGCCTATGAGACACAAACGTTTGGGGACCTCTGCTGGGGCCGTACTATGACGTGTTAATTCCATCATTGTTCCAGCGTGGAAAAGAGACGGAGCTATACATGACCGATAGCACTATCTCTCTTTCTCAACGGAATCATGATGGCGTTAACAGCTCATAGTACGGCCCCTGGTCTAAACACTGTTTTGATGGTGCCACCTTTAACACGGTTTGGTTATGCTTACGTTACTTATGTTGGAATACCAAGAAAATAACCACGAACAAAAATAATAGCATATTTCTACATCATTACATGTCAGTTTTTATATTCAGGAGAGCAGATACAGCTGATGTAGGCTGCACGACTTAGAGCGATGGTATAATACTGGTTATACGTCTAACGAAACCTTACCTTATATCGCTCAGTGTGAATGAGGCTTAATTCGTAATTTTGTGAAGCAAATTATGTTCCTTATATTTTTTGTGGTATTTTACTTGCCCAAACTTTATTGCTATCATTTTACTAAAGTAGCTGTAATAACACCACTAAGTAAATATTACTGTACTTAGATGAGGTCATTATTTGAAATTCTTCATCCATTAGTTTAAATTAAAATTACTGTTTTTCTCCTACATTTATATCCCTTCGTTAATGAAGTCTGTGCGGCAATTTTGAATTTGATACCAACCCAACAAACACAAACAAGAGATTACGTAACGTTACCTACTTCTATTATCAAACTCGACCATAAACACGTATTTCATGGCCACCTTTATTTCTCATCTGAGAAGAGCATTTTCGCAAAAGTAGGTAAATAAAATGTTTTTTGAATAAGGCCAACAAAGTCCCAATATCGTCTCTAAATCCGGCACAGCTTTGCAAATAAAATCTTTTACAATTGGGCTAGATCTTGTCAAGGGGACTCATAGAGTTTGGCGCACGAATTTATTTAAATAACAGTAAGTATTTCTTTATTAAACGTATCGCAGGTGCGGAATATAAGTCTAGACTAAGCTCTTCTTCTAAAGAGAAGAAGAGGGATTTTGCCTTGGTTTAAAGAATTCACAGGCATCTGAATTCTTTAAAAAATTCCAAGGCAAAAATCCAACTATGACATTTTCATGCATAAGTAAGCGCTCAACTGTACTTTGACAATTTGCTACGCCACAATTTTTCTATTCGCCAGAACTTTATTCTCCTCATATTTCATACTTGGTGAGAGTTCACATTTATAATATCCTAACTCGTCGCAAAATAGCTATAACGTGACAAATACTAAAATATAATATTTTTTTATAAAAGGGAAAGCCATAAATAGAAGGACTATTTTCGCATTGCTCTAAACATAAATCACGTTGCTGCGGGTCTATTTCTATAAAAAACTAAGGTTTCTTTTATTAATAGTTTTCCTACCTTGTGTCGGGACAATACCAGCGTGATAGATAATAGGAAACAAAAGAGAACGACAATTAATTGTATAGGAATGAGAACAGAGGCTTTATTAATATATTTTTATCTAAATACACTGAGGCACAGTCTGAGGCCTCAATACATTATCTATAGCGTCTGCCTGCGACGTCGTCCGCGTTTTTCAACTTAAAATATGTACGTATAATATACACTCGGTAATACTGTAGCTTCCTATTAGTGAAAGAATTATTGGAATCAGATCAGCACTTCCAAAGATAACCCCCTACATACAAGCTCACAAATTTTACCTCTTTAGAATATTAAGAATAGGTGTATTTTACGAAAACTGGAGGCGTAAAATGTCGCAGCATAATCTTAACGCGTGTGACGTAATAACAAAAGACAACCTTATCTGGAACTTTGGCAGACGCCGGAGTCATGACCTGAACGACTTTACCTAACAACTTTTACACCCATTAAAAAGTTCAGCCTTTGTAAATACGAAGTTTTGGGGTAAACTTGCTCAGTCGATAACTTGACTGAGCAAGCGCTTACGTGTGTCTCGGCTCTGACAACAGAATAACAGTTCCTCTTGGGGCGGTGCTTTGTTGCTTCACAGAACAGATGGAACTAGCTTCCTGGCCCAAGGCCGATACCACGGAACTATAAATAAATACTCGTACCTGCTAGAAGAGCCATTAAGTTGCCGCTGTTATTTTTCTAACATGTTATCTGTTTTGTTACGACAAATGTGTTCGTAACGTGTCGTAAAGACATTTATTTTGTAGCTAAATATTCCTAAGTTATAATGCAGTTGAAAACACATAAATTATTTTACTGTCCTGAACACATCCTGTGTAAATACACAGTCTGGGTCACAACTGGATAACGCATCAGAAGCGTTTACATGTTGGTTTATTTCTGTGAGAAAACATTTTCAAAATAAGCTTTGAAACATTTCATCGAATAAGCATACCAACATTAATTTATTATCCCCCCTGTAAATAATTACAGTCTTCCGGGCAGTTCCGGGGCTGTTTGCAAAGACGACAAAATCTAATTTATTTGTACCCAAACACGTAATTGACGGCTTGATCACGCATAAAACCATATTTCAATTAATGAGTAATTCGCAAAATTATGCCAAAGCGGATAAGTCAAGGAAAACCCTTGGGAACATCAAAGGCTTCGCTCTTTGATCATAATTTATCTCTACATAGACACGATATAAAGCTACAATCCATTTTATACGTTAATATGGTAGAATTACTTATATTTATTTATAGCATAACTTTGTGTAATGGAATTTGGTTCCTTCCATTCAGCACTTTAAATAGGTAGCCATTTTAATTGGTTTATAATAGATCTCCAATAGATAGTGGATTGCTTTGAACTTAATTATACTTAATTAATGCCGTTTTGTGATAAGAATCACTTATTTACCAGCATTTAATTTACAATAGCGCTAGTTACCATAGATACACGTCTATTTGAGTTTATTTTTAATGGGCATACAACAACGAATGTCCCGTAAACATACAAATAAACAAAAAAATCAGCAGCATTTAAATCAATCCTATACCTACTGTAAACAAAATCTTGAAGCAAATGAAATGTACAAAATGTATTCCGAATATAAAGTCTTTGAATGCAAATACAAATGTCACGCTGAACAGAACACGTGATCGGTAGGTAAGCTAAAGAGATTGATAAGGGAATGAATAATGCAACGATAGCCGTACAAAGATTTACGAAATGCACTTCGTTCAATGCTTAGACTTTTGCGGTGTTATTACAAAATAAGGTATTTCTTTAGACATGGTTTAAACCATCGAGGATGTTTTTGAAATAAGAACCTAACATAAATCGGAATACAGTTCCTTTTACAAAACTCGACAACTTAGTCCAGTCTCAGGTTGTCAATTTTGTACTAAGAGCTTTACTAAAGTCAGCATAAAGTTCGAAATACAAAAACTGGCTCGACGTTTTAGGCCCGGGCTATAGTTAGATCGTGTTTTGTAATAATACCGTTGGAGTTTTGGCTATCGTGCCGGAATGTTGCCGGATACGGATCGAGGTTGGCCGTTCCGCTTTTCTTGACGGATGGCGATAAAACTGATGTGTGAATGTCAATAGCAGTGTCGGTGCAGCAAGTTTTTTTTAAAACCTTTGTAAAGTAAGGAAAATTGTGTTTTAAGCTAATTGACACACTAGGTATACGTAAATTTGCCGTGTAATAGCTAGTGCATACAAACTGTCGAGAATGACAGTCGTGGTTTGAGTATACGGACAATTTAAGATGGTAGTCCATTTGCTTAACAAATAATGTCAGGGACTTTGCATGTAAAACTAAATCGAGGTCGTATCAAACTTTGAAATTATATTTTAACCAAATTAAATATAATAAACTAGCCTCTGCCTACGACTTCGCCCGCGTAATTTTTTTGTATGCCTTCGCGCAAGTGCTAGCGATATGTTGACAAAGTTTTATCGCAATCGCAACACAAAATATCTACGAACAAAAAAAACATTGTTTTAAAAAAATAAAAAAAATAACATACTTAATAAATTTGGTTTTAAGAAACTTTCACGCTATGACAGTTGCGTATATAGGTACCTAGCTATATAGTCCGGATTATTAAAACAATTAAATTAAAGCAAGCTAAAATGTTATTAATAATTTGGCATGAATCTCCCACAATCAATAAGTATCGGAATTAAATGCTCGTACTATTAAATAAGATAAGAACTATTATTTTTCTTTAACTTATTATCTCTGCTTGACACATTTTGCATCTATACCATAACCCCAAGTTGTTTCTTTGCGTTTTGTTTAAATGGAACATGAGCGCGTCCTCTTTGACAAACATAATGAATTCTTGTTACAAACAATAATTCTTCAGTATAAGTCTGATTTGAAATATTACTGCCATACATTAAATCGGCAAGGTAAATAATGTAGGTCTAATTTTGTAATTATATTCTGTCTTATAACTTTTATGACTAATGGTCTTAAATAATAATAATAAGTGGCTTCGCCAATTTATACAACTTTATATCTGTTACCCGCGACTTCGTCTGCGATCCAGGATGAAAAGTAGCCTACCTATGTCCTTTTGCAGGTCCCAGGCTACCTGTCTGTCACATAACGATCGCTTTAGTGGCTTGGGCGAAAAAAGGTAACAGATTGACAAACTGACAGAGTTAATTTCGCATTTAAAATATATGCATGGATGGATGTACAGGTGATTGATAATTGGATGCATTCATTGAAATAGGTGATACTAGAGCTGAAACTGATAGAAAAGTATCAGTTTAACGTCCAAAGCGCCGCAGATTGCTCACAATTGGCAGATTATGGTCGAGAGAAAGTAAATTTACAACAAAAAAAAAAGTTATTTTCTCAAAAACAACCACTTTTGGACCCAGAGTTATCGGGTCAAAAATGTTGCAAATGAGCTCTAGTATCACCAAATTCAAGGAATACACCCAATTACCAATCACCCTGTAGATCCATGCTAATATTGTAAAAGTGTCTAATGTAGCCGAGAGCAGTGGTGGCCCAGTGGTAACGGCCTCGACTTACGAGTTGTAGGTCGTAGGTTCGAACCCAGACAGGCGCTTTACTTCGTGTAAATTATTTCATCACCACGGCTCTCAAAACGGTGAAGGAAAACATCGTAAGGAAACCGGCATGTCCTAGAACCAAAAATTCGAAAGACATGTGACATCTACCAACCCGCACTGGGCCCGCGTGGTGGATTACGGCCCACTCCCTCTCACAGAGAGGAGGCCTGTGTGGCATTATAGGCTGATTATGTACCCAATTACCAATCAACATGTATATTTTAATAAAGGTAGCGAAACCTGGTAAGTACCCACCTCTCAAAAGATCTTTTAAATTACTTTATGTTCCACCGAATAACGTTGTCGAGACTGTCGTACATAGATCGGTACTCGTACTTACCCACACAACAACGGTAATATTGTTTTATTTTAATATAAAGTTATAAAACTATGCTATGGGCGACTGTCGAAAAGATAAAGTGAGGAACTTTCATCCCGAGGAGATTTAAAATACGAGTGAGTCCGGCAGGAAAACTTTAAATAAGTTTAAAATTAATGAAATAAGTTGTCTATTGTGTTTTCAAATTATAATGTTAAAAGATATATTTTGGAAGTCATTTGTCTTTCCTGTCAAGCTATGAAACTGGAAATCTTTTTGTATCTTAAAATATTTTATTTAAAATAAATTTTGTGTTTTTCAATGGGACGTCCAGCGGGGCGAGCACGGCCTACTGTGATAGGCTTGAGTGACACATTTTTATCACAGTTTGGGAGCAAAAACCGTGATAAAATGCGTGACTCAAGCCTATCACAGAGGCCATGCTAGCCCCACTGGTATTGGCACGTTCTAATGTTGGGTTGAATATGAAGCAGAAACGACAAAATAATAACCATGAAATAATACAAGATACAACGTCTGTTGTCAGTCTGGTTTTAATACTGAAGTATGACGATAAAATTAACGTAAAGATGCCTATTTCACAGGTATTATTTCACCATGCGCAAAAATTATCACTTCTAGAAATGTACCTATGAATTACCGAGAATATTAGTCAGTTTTCAGCTGAACCTTATTGCTTCACATTATTTACAAACATGTTAAAAGTTATATTTATTTTTAACCGACTTCCAAAAAAGGGGAGGTTCTCAGTTCGACAGTATTTTTTTTCTGAATGTTACCGATTTGAAAAAGTCTTCTTTCTTCTAAACTACGCAACGGGTTTTAATGCGGTTTCACCATCGTTCATTCATATCAATCACATATCATCACCATAGAATTTATTCCGGAAGGAATATTGTGTAAAGCTAATAATAAATGATAAATGATTTTATTTCTGTAAGTAAGTTTTTACAAACACTTTTACACGTCAATCATATTTTAAAAACTAGATGAGGTCGGCGTTTCCTATCTGACTACTCTGAGAAGAAAGGCCGAAACAAACTCAGAGGTCACAGTCTCTTTTAAAGTCCAGACATAATCTTGGTCAGATCATGTGAAGACCATGTAGATGGGTGTCTGAAACGGTCTTTTGAGGAAAAACCATACAGATTGAGCGGACCTGTCTAGTCAGTGCACGCATTTGTCAGTAATCTTGCCGCTCAACTGAGAACGAACGAACTAGAATAAACGAACATACCTACATAAAATAAAACTCGATGTTTTTTGTCAGGTCGTAAAACCCTTGCGAAGCAAGGGCGGCTCCTAAGTGAAACTATAAAATGAACTAAAATAATACAGCAACAATTTCATTGTCCTGTCGCGTGTTGGCTATAAGCAGAAATGCTAGTATTTATCAAGCTTTGTCCGAAGAGTTGAGACTCGGTAACAGGTGGCTCTATTTATTGCGGTTCTCACTTCTCAGCATTATTAGCGTCTAATTTATTGTGAACTTACGGCTTTCTTGACTGGGCTCTACTTTACCTTTTAAGTGAGTGATAAATGTTATAGGATTGTATTAATTAAGTACCTGTGTAAGCTTGGGTTTAGTATTTGTTTCAAGACTGTTCCTCGTGGTTGTTAACTAAGGGTACCTTTACCCTTTTTGAGGTTGTCATTAAATGCAAAGTAGCGTCCTCCTTAATCTACAATTCCTTTTTTAAAACGTGGCCATTTCGTGATTTCGTCTTCTGTTTTTAGTAGGTAAGGGTGGACTTTTATTTAAGTAGGATTTATTGCACAATGCACACACAGTTACCAGTAACCACTAAACTTATTTTTTTTAATTGTTTAGTCACATCCAAAATCCTTTATTTTTACAAATTTCCAATTAGCCAAACTTAACCGTTTTATGGCGAGAAACGCTCGTTTGACATAGTACGTTACTTAAAATTACAAACGCTAACAAAAAATTGCATACCTACTCTCAGACCATAATTGACATATTCCATCTTATTACAAAATACGGTCTAACTTTAGCCCGAGCCTTAACCATCGAGTCAGTTTTTGTATTTCGAACTTTATGCCGACTATAGTAAAGTTCTTAATACAAAATTGACGACATAAGACCGGACTAAGTTGTCGGTTTTGTAAAAGGAACTGTATTTCAATTTCTTTTAGATTCCAATTTCAAAAACGGGCTCGATGGTTTAAACCATGTCAAAAGAAAAACCTTGTTTTGTAATAAGACCAATTATGTTTTATAATGGCACTACTCGTAAATTTGCAAACGGAAAACTAGGACTAGAATCAATTAAGTATCATTGTTTTTTTTTTATTGATTTTTTTTCATTAATAATAATGTTTCAAAATAAATGATTTGATTTTGACTTAATGTTAATAGTAACAAAAAAGACTAAATTTTAACAAATACATCAACTATCCGATATGAGCAATTCAAACACAATACATAACTTACTGCTAATTACTTTACTACGTAAATTACGTATCGTGAATTTGTTTCTCGACAACGGCAGACCGACGCCAAACATACAACATACAACGAATCCCAAGCCAGAGTGACCAGCACCTGCTGTTCACTCTGGCCTAGAACGTACAACGTACTGCCCGTCACTGCCCGACGACAACGTGTCCTCGTTCTCCAGAAACAACTTCTTTAGTTTTGATTTTAACACACCTTTGCTTAAGTTAGGGTCATTTCTTAATAATTATATTTTTATTTAATAATTTTGGCACTAAATATTTGGACGTTCTTTTTCCATAATAAATTAAATTGTATCTAGTTTCTTATGAGCACATGACCCTATAGAGACACGAGAAACATGGTGTAAAGTTCACTCATACCTCCATAGAAAAGGGAGGATTCTCCGAGCAGACGGGTATCGTGTCTGGTGGGCAACTGCCCAACGATTGATGTCGGGAAGTTGTATATAAGCTAGTCGCGCGGTAAACTCACCTTGCGCGATGCAGGATTAGCGTGACGTCAGCGTGACGCGCAGCTCGCATGTGGCGATGTAGATACCGCTACAACCTTGTTAGGGCGCAGCAATTAGTAACATTTAACTTATAAGCTAGGTATACCTACTTACTTTACATAAATATTGCATACCTACTAGATAATAATATCACAACAAACATTATTAAAGTATTAGGAACTCGAATCTCTTACTATAGGCCAGGACCAGACCAATTAGTTTTAGTGGAGGTCCGTTTTTTTTAAAATAATATGTCTGTCGTAGTCCGTTTGGTGGACGGTTACTAGCAAATATGATTAAAAATATCAATTAATAAACAAAACGAAAAGAAACGTTTTTTCTAAAGTAGTAAACTACTATTGTGGAACAAAAATAAAGTAAGGTAAGGTCCGCATTAAATAGTTCATCATAGATCAGTTCCGGACCGCGGTCCGCCATTTGGTGACTCCTGCTTTAGGCCAACCGCTTAAGACGTTGCCTGAGGTAGCTGCGCGGTGCGGGAGGGCTGACATTGTCACAAGTTGACGAATCACTGAGCTCTCGCATCACGTCACCACACACCTCCCGCACCGCACCACGCAGCTATCTGAGGCAGCGTCTCAGCTAAGCGGTTGGCCCATAACAATATATTTAATAATTTCAACTTTTTACTGTGTTAGGTTAAATAAATTACAGATTCATTCAAACCATAAATAATTTAAAATACCGAAATGCATCTCATTTTCATCTGAACTTATTCGACGTTACATTTTCACTCGTGTATTTCCTAAGGTCACATTACATTCGAATGAGCGCATCCGACGCTCCGGGTGACGTCATCACGCTGTCATCTCCCAGATGTCGGAAAATCAACATACTCCATATTACTTATGTACTATGTAGGCAGTTGCAGACAGCTTGTTTACATACTCGTGTATATTACCACGTCACCTGTGGGTATAAAGCAGTTTTCGAACTTAATTAATGTTATACTCTGGTGTGTTCCTAGTTTCACACAATTAGAATTCTTCACTCCTTTTGGTGTCCCTTTTTACTTTTCGCTGACTAACATTAGCATTCTGCCTTTAAGGCTCCTTTAAACAAGCGCGACACGCGACGCGAATCGCATGCGACATAAAGTCACCACTCGTCGCGCGACAGGCGGTGCCTTTGTGTCACGAGCGATTCGCATCGCGTGTCGCGCCTGTTTGTAGGAGCCTCTAAGAAGTTCAAATTTAATATCAGCTCAAATAATTAGGTAACTACTCACTTTAATTTAATGTGGCAATAATTATAGTAGGTAGGTACCTATATACGGTCAGGGAAAGGGTTATGCAGGGTAGTATCTATTGTACAAATAGTCAAATTTGTTCATCAAATGAACACTACGTCAATTTGTCGTGTTATAGCAACTGTCAAAGAACGACAGTTGTGATTTGAATAGCCGGAAAATACGGACAATGTTAGTTGTTAGTCAATTTGATACACAATTAATTCCCCTGACTTTACCTACTAGCTACATAAATATTAGCACAAAGGTTCCTACAAACAGGCACGACATGTAACGCGACACAAAGGTGCGGTACCTTTGTGTCGCGTGCAATTCGCGTCGTGTGTCGCGCCTGTTTTAGGAGTCTTAATGCTTTCAAGTAAGACAGAACTAATAACAAGCCCCGACAAAGACTAAATGTCAGCGTTTTCAGTTAAATTCATGCTTCAATATTCAGCTTCTATTAAATTATCCGTCTTTAAGTAAATCCGACGACTGCTTTATACGCAACCTGAATAGTTATAGATATGAATTACCTCTATCGTGTCGAAAATGTAGGTAAATGTAGATATTTGATGACGACACGTTTGGTGTAGTGGCTACAGTGGCTAAAAGTGTCAGCGAAACCAAATGGTCCTGGGTTCGAATCCCGGTAGGGGCAAATGTTTGTATGATGAATATGGACATTTGTACCCGAGTCATGGATGTACTTATATTTATAATATGTATGTATTTACGAAAAAAAAATGTATTTAAGTAGTGTATCAACCATCTGGTATCCATAACACAAGCCTTAATTAAGTGCTTAACTTGGAACTAGATGGTGCTGTGTGCAATGTCAGACAATATTTATTTATTTATTATTTTATTTATTTATATCTTAGTTGGTATCGATTTGTTGAATTAGATATTCCTGAGTGCTAAGTAGCAAAGAGGGGCTCGTGGCTAAATGGTAACAGCCGCATGGGTCGACCGAAGGCTTGCCTCCGCCGCTTCGTGGATGGGTGACCATACATTACATATCGAGACCTCTCCGTGCCTCGGAAAGCACGTTAAGCCGTCGGTCCCGGCTGTCATTCTTAGATCTTTGACAGTCGTTACGGGTCGTCAGAAGCCCGAAAATCTGACAAAAAGTCTTACCAAGGGTTATCGTATTACCCAGTAACTCGGTTGTGTAGGTCAGATAGGCAGTCGCCTCATATAAAATACTGGTATTCAGCTGCATCCGGTTAGACTGGAAGCCGACCCCAAAATAGTTGTGAAAGGGCTAGGCAGCTTGATTGCTTAGTAGCAATGATACAAAGCCATGAATATAATGTATTACTGACACGGCAGGTAATTTATTGCAATAACCATGACCATTTAAATCCTGATTCGATACTTTGATAAATCAAATACTGTATATTGTATGAGAAAATAATAATTGTTCGGTTTTTAGACTACATTGTTTGTTTGATTTTGAATATGTATGACGTAGGTAGTTAACACATACTTACCCAAGGGACCAATTAACTTGTATTTCTACCTACATGTTGGTCTATTCTGTAAAAAAAACTCACCGTGTAAACTGAGGTGAAGTGAGCTTGAAGCTCTCTAAAATAGGGTTGAGCTACACGATGACTGATGCATGCATGTCGTCTGTTAGGACAGGTCAACTAAAAAGCTGCAATGGCTCCTTCTTCAAAAGGCCCTTCCAGACATGGCCCTGCATTGTTAGACTCACATAAAATCCTAATAATAAAATGTTTGGACTTCCAACGAGACTGAGTTTGTTTCAGCATTCAGGGAAATAGGAAATCCCGGCGCCATCTAGTTTTAAAATATTGACCTGTAAAAAAAGACACTACTACTACTTACAGAGGGGCAATTCCCGTATTTTTAAGACCGTTCACATTCTAATCTCAGTCTCAATCTGTCAAAATTACTATCAATTTACATACATTTTTGACAGGTTTTTGACATTGATTGTCGCTGAGATGAGATTGCGACTTGAATTTGAACGTTTTTTAAGTACGAGAATTGGCCTACTGAAATAATCATTTCATTTCATTTGAAGTGAGCTGTCATCCCACCTGATGCTAAGGATTGACGCTATTGACAACTCAATTTAAGGTTCCCGCCAAATTCAAAATTTCTTTGGTTTTTTTGCAAATTGCAGCATTGTTTTCCGTCGTATGTTGATCACAATGCGTTTCGCGACTGTAGGAATACTACAGGATATTTAATATTACCTACAGGATATTTTTGTTCATACATAGTGTAAAAAATACATTTAATATTTTAATGATCCTAATACATAATCCGCAGTAACGAAAACATGATTAAACAGAGTGTTAGTATCACCATATACTTCACACAGAGCTAGATATATTATATTATGTGTTCTGTTGCATCTGGCAGGGCACGTGTCCGCATATAAAAATAGCCGGCCGCCTTGAAAAGTGCCCACAGTCCAGGGCCCGCTCTTGAACGATTACTGACTCATAAATAAAGTGCCGGCGTTCATTAAAAATCAATCACGCTGTACACTGATTTAGAATCATAATATTAATGGAGTATGTATGTCGAGTTTTATAAACTTTTCTTGGAAATGTTTTGAGTCACGTCGTTCGCAGCTCGCTGAAACTAAATAGGTACTTAAATTGTAAAAGAACACGTCTAAATGGATGACGGTGGATTAAGATATATATATTTTTTTAAAGCGTTTGATGTAAATGGAAAATTGCCAATCGTAAAATTATAATTAATTTGGTTTTAAATATCCCAGCGTCTTCTGTCTTTATAATGAATATAGTATTACCTGTATAAATGTTACGCTTTTCAGTCTATGCAATTTGCAAAGATACTTTTAATTTGGCGGACTAAAAAAAAACGTAGTACTTACACAGGACCTTCTACATTATCTTTAATTAACTGTTCTACGAATGCCATAGTCAAATCCAAGCAGATCCATTTCTTATCAGCAATTTACAAAAGCTTAGCATATCTTTATTCAAAATGAAAATCAGATTCACTTTCATTTTGAACAAAGCGACTTTTTTCTAACTTTCGCGGAATCAATTCAGATTCTGATCGTTTTTATCTCCAAGTCAAACCTTCTAAAGTCCCTCGGTAATATTTTTATTCGTATAAATCAAACTTTTACTCTTTTATGATGTCCAATTATAAAAGGACTGAGACTCCTTCCAATTGTGGGCAATTTCCATTTTGAAAAGTTTGGAAAAATTAAGCCTCCGTTGTTAATTGTACTCGTACTTAGGGTGATTAAACCATTTCCTCCCTTTTTATTACAATTTTGGTAACTTAGTTCTGTGGTTATTAACGCCTTCCGTTTTTTAACTTGATATTTAATTTAAGGCGGGGTATGAAGCAAATCTTACAATAGCGCATCGCGGCAGCAAATAATGTTCAAAACAGGGATGCGTTTGACTAAATTAAAAGTATTTTTATAATTTTTAGTTATTTTTAGTTGATTGTAAGTTTATTCCCTTTAATATCATTAGTAATCATTACATAAAACTTGATAGTTTACGCTCAACATTTTGAGTACTATGCGACGAAAAATATTTCTTTGAGCTCTGTTTTACGATTGTTTTATCACGATAGATACTATTTTGTTTTTACGAAATACTTTTCAATGCGTATTTTCTTTGGACATTTGACAATACACTCAATTTTTTTCGGGTTTGTAATTTGTATCAAACGCCAAACTGTGCAACAAAAAATCTGAGAATTTCACGGTGTCCCACGTTCTTGGAAGCGCCTTAATTACTTAAGGCGCTTCCAAGAACGTGGGACACCGTGATTGCTAGAAAAGTTCAAGAAAAGCCATTTTTTTTTATTAAAAATGGCTTTGCTCTTGTCTCTAGTTTAGGTCATTTACACACAAAACCATTATGATACCTATCGCAGGACCAAATTATTGTTCACCGGAACCCACAGAAAACATAATTTAGATTAGAAAACTTAAGCAATAAAGCATAGAGTTACCTTTATATATCCAATACTTTCAGAAAGCGTGTTTCCCAGTCATTTTATCACAATTTGTTTCTCAGAGTGGTAGCTTACGATTCGACCAAACTCATAACATTTCGCTTCGTCAGCGATACGGGACCCGATAGTGGGACCCCTCACCCGACCATCCCTTATTGAGGACTTACATCTCGGTCAAACGGACACCCATCAGCCAAATTGGGTATGTACTGAAAGGCTGAACTTTTCAAGCTGACTGGCGTCATTTCTTTTTCACGTAAAAAGGTTTTTTTGTGTATTACAGGTGGTCGGCTTTAGGCTTTAATAGTAGAACAGATAGATGTTCTAACCTTACCTTTTAAAATATTTGTAGGTAGCTGTGTTTTAGACTGAGCTGTCCTATGACACAAAAGGGAGAAGGCCAGCAGGCTCAGCAGTAGGTGTAATAAGGCTGCCAATGATGATAATGCACGTACAATGGTAGCCATAAGTCCTATGAAGTGGCCTTTAGGCGTCAGTAAATAAATGGATTTATTTGTCTACAAATCTATACATACAATGACATGAGTATTTACTTTGTAGAGTATTATATTATTTTAATTATTGTGAATGTGAAGATTATGTGGGGTCATTACTTTTTTGTTTTCTCAGTTAGTTTTAATCATGATCTGGCAGTTTGAGTAATTTATGCGGTCGACCCAAATGTCCTTTCTTTGGTATTGTTTGTCGAATCGTTGTGCTCCTTAAGTTCTGAGTTGAGCTGCGCGTTTAGTGACAAATGCGTGCACTGATTGGACAGGTCCGCTCAATCTGTATGGTTTCTCCTCAAAAGACCGTTTCAGACACCAATCTACATGGTCGTCACATGATCTGACCAAGATTATGTCTGGACTTTAAAAGAGACTGTGACCTCTGAGTTTGTTTCTTCTTAGAGTAGTTAGATAGGAAACGCCGACCTCATCTAGTTTTTAAAGTACGATTGACGTATAAAATTGTTTGTACAAACCTACTTACAGAAATAAAATCATTTATCATTTACATACTTACCCAGGTATCCAAAACACGTAATCAATTAATCATATACGAGTACTTGTGTGTATGAGAACCTAATTGATGACGTGTTTTGGATCAGAACATTTAAAATGAAATCCGGATTTCCAAAACATTTATCTTTACAAATACAAGGCCATGACAAGGATCTAAATCGGCCGGGGCGTGTCCAATGACGCAAAAAAGGCCGTTGTCTCCACTTTCTAAATTTATGAATAGGGTCATTCTGTTTGCGGTCGGAAAACTGTACATCACCTGGAACATCTGAATAATTCGAATCAATCCCGACAACGTGGCGACCCTAGTTGTTGTTCTAAATTTTTCTCAAACATGTTTGGAAAGAGTATTATTTTCACAACCAAACTTTACTAAACAGTTTTTACATTTCTGAGGTACAAAAAGGGTAAGCTACAAAGGAAAGCAGAAAAAGTGAAAATACAGGTGGCAGGGACATCGACACGCAACTTGTTACCATGGATTCAATAAGATTCAGAAACCCCTGTGTCGTTAAAATGTTCGTCGGTTATTTTAAAAAAAAGGCCTGGGCCTGCAGTCTCGACATAGTTAGCAATCGTTTTCGGTTGCTAACTCCTAACAATCCAGATGTAACGATTTTTGGTGGTCTCCACACTCAAATTTGTCGGTTGTTACTGGTATTTTAGGTAGGTACCGGTAGGTAACAACCGATAAATTTGAGTGTCGAGACTACCAAACATTTACATCAACATTTAAATCTGGATTGTTAGGACTTAGCAACCGAAAACGATTGCTAACTATGTCGAGACTGCAGGGCCAGGTCCATACATGTAGACCTCGTAGGTATTGCACTTTTCTAACAAGCACGTGATTTCGATAATCGACGCAAAAATATTTCGCTTAGGGCTAGAATGCATGGATTCAGAACCCCCCTGCGTCTCCGAAACTTTTCGTCGGTCATTAAAAGAAAAAGCCCTGGTCCATACATTTTGACCGCGTAGGTATATCTACGCTTTGTGCTAGAATAATGTGCTGAATTTGTGTTTTCAATTCGCGCGTCGATGTCCCTGCGATCCTGTATAGAGCTGTGTTGCTTCAAAAATAATCAGTAGGGGCTTTAGGGGAAAAGGTCATACTGTGATGCAAAAGGTTAGCCAGCCATTTATGTTAATACAAGTAGTTACTACATATTTTCCCGTATACATCGAACGTTTTTGATCATCATCACCGCTTGTGAAGGCTCTTTTAAAGCATTCCGTGATACAATAACATAACAAATTCGTCACGCCTAGCGCAGTGCTGCGCTGCGTGTCGCGGGCTCGATTCCCGCACGGAACCAATATTTTTATGACCCACAAGTAGTGGTTCCGGGTCTGACTGGTTGTGTATGTGAGTTTAAGTGTGTTTACAAACAGTTTGCACCCACAATACAGGATAAATTCCTAGTCTTCAAAAAAAAAAGTTCGTAACTATACCTACTGCACCACGTACAAATTAAGGCTAAGGCTAAGCGCGCACTACGAATTTTAATCGTTGCGGATAATAATCGCAAATCTGTGAACAATACCAATGTACTAGAGGCCGCGCACTGCGGTCAAAAATCGATGGGGATATCGCTAGAAAAATTATTTTCGTTTGCAATATAATTTCGCAGTTTAAAAAACGCAACGATTAAAATCGTAGTGCGCGCTTAGCCTTATCGTCTTTTATTCAAATTAAAGTTTTCATGAATAAATAGGTACACATTCTGTTCACACTTACATATAAATATTAAATAGGTCAGAGGTGGAGACACTCATTCTATCCCTTCATCAAACTTTACATGAAAGGTGCCAGATATGTCACGGGTTCGCTATTATTACCCAACCTTCTCCAAAACTCAATCCCGGGATTGATTTTGTGAATTTCCTGTCCACACATTTACCTTACAGCATTCATTAATACAGTTACCTTAGTACAAACATGGTTGTTGGCTCATAGTAACTCGAATTGCTATGTAACGTTAATACCCTGTCAACTATAACTCAGGGGATAAAGCCGAGTGCACACTGATCGTGCAAACAGTCATTATTATCAATTACACGTGTAGTCTACGTCATAATTTAACTAACAGGTACATTCATCATTATCTACTAAGCCTTTTGCCAACCATGCTTGGGGTCGGCTTCCAGTCTAACAGGATGCAGCTGACTACCAGTATTTTATATGAGGCGACTGCCTATCTGACCTACACAACCGAGTTACTGGGTAATACGATACCCCTTGGTAAGACTGGTTGTCAGACTTTCGGGCTTCTGACGACCCGTAACGATTATCAAACATCGATGAATGACAGCCGGGACCGACGGGTTAACGTGCTTTCCGAGGCGCGGAGGGGTCTTGGTATGTAAAGATGGTCACCCATCCACGGACTAACCGCAGCAAGCGTAGCTTAACCTGATCGTTAGACCCGTGGTGCTTTTATGACTTAGCCACAAGCTCCTCAGGTACATTCATGGTACCTACGAACGTTTAAATTTACATAACATCACGTCGGTATGCTCCAATGGGCTAGGTAGAAGTGTATACTAGGCACTAACACATTTCGTCCGTTATGTATATGTATAAAAAAAATATATAGGGCATCAAAAAATTCGTCCGCATCCCTGTCAACAGGAAAAGTGCCCAAAAGGCTGGCAGTATTGCCACGTTGTATAGCGATGCTGATTGTTTGGCCAAAAAATAGGCCAACCCTCTGGTCACGTGAAGAGTCGACTAACCGTGGTGGTCGACTCTTCACGTGACCCGAGGGCTTTGGCGATGTCTTGAACGTTAACGTTTTAGTTATGTTTAACACCATAACCATCACGCCTGTATACCTGGAAGGATTAGGCAGAGGTGTATCAATAGTACACCCAGCGATTACCAGTTATATTTAAATCCCATTATTATAAAAGGGGGCGAGTTATATTCAAGTTCCAAGTAACAAGGCATTCTACGGCTAATTATTGATAGAAAATTCCAAAATACTTTGATCTACTTGCAAATCGAACCCAGGATCCCACGTTCAGCAGTCACGCTAACGAGCTAACGACCACTAGATCAACGAGGTACTCCAACGTTCCAATTTTTCTGTCCAATCACGTGCCTGTATCAGCTAGATAGAAATTCTCCAATAAATATTCAAATGAACGAAAGAAGGTAGATTGTGGGTCTCGCCAAAAGATGAGGGATGCTCAACAAATCTTCGTGGCGTTTTTTATACTTCTATTCGTCGCTGCCACAGAGTAAAATACAAGAAACTTTTTTTCAGCGATGAAATAATAGATAAGTATTTTGTGAAAACTTGAATATTGACGACATTGATTTGTGCTCTAACACTTTGTGTTATTATTGTTGTTCATTTTCGGACACTGGAAACGGCTTTTTGCGGTTTTTTTTTTCAAAGATTTTTTTTTTTTACGACATTCACACAAGGTCTTCAGGTCCCGAACTAGGCAGAGCCTGTACTACGGTAACCTGATGACTGATATACATACTTATATACATATACACATCCAGACACAGGTTAAACAGACATGTTCATGCACACAAATGTTTGACTTGTCTGGGGATCGAACCCGGGACCAGCGGCTCAGAAGGCAGGGTCGCTACCAACTGCGCCAACCGGTCAGTCAAGTTCAGTATACCATGTTTCCGAATTTCGTGTGAAGCTCATGTAGTTACCAATTCGCCTTCGCCGGAATGCTCATATCCTTTTTATTTTGTATAATATGCTCTTCTCCCCTTCTACCCCTCTCTATCTTAAGAAACGTTTCCAGTTTCTCTGCGACTCCCACACGAAATTTCTAAGGTCATCAGATAACTTGAAGCTTAAAATGCCTATGCATTCCACAACTTTCCTCGACAAATCCTTTACTGTCCAGGCCGCTCGTTTGTGGAATGCATTGCCAGTTGAAATAAAACGCGCGCCGTCATTGCTTGTGTTTAAAAGTCTCGTGAAGGTGTTCCTTCACGAGACTTTTAAACACAAGCAATGACGTACTTAGCGGTACTTGTCGTGTGATCTTGATCTCGTAATTGTAATTATCTATAGTCTTCATTTATTTTCGTTCTTATATATTTAGTATGTACATATTTATGTATCTATTATTTAGAATATGTATATATCTGTGTATCTATTATAATGCGTTGTTTATACTTATTATTTGCATCAACGACAGCCCCATTTTATGTCCAGGCGAATCACCGTCCATTCCAAGGTTGCCTGGAAGAGATCGCTGAAAGCGATAAGGCCACCCATTGTAAGTATATTGAGTAGTCTTCAATTTTTTTTGTTGGGTTGTATTTTGTGGTGTACAATAAAGAATATATAAATCAATAAATATACAAAGAAGTACTTTTTTTTTTTTTTTTTTGAGGATGGGAAATCATCAAATGACCCCTCCCGCTCTGGGTGGAGCGGAAGGGAGTGTCAGACTCTTACTGACTAAAACCCACCCGTGTTCCTTCCTTGGCCCTTTATGTTCCGGGTCAGCGGTACCCCTTTTGGATGATCCCGCTTTCCCGGCAGGCTTGGGCCCTAGTGGGCTCCCTCTTCGATGCTGACATCTCTTTGAGGCGCGCGTGGAACACGTACGCGCCTTCCAGCACGGGCCTGGTCCTGATCAGACGGTGAGCTACCCATTACTCACCGTCCGCAGGCCCGCGCCTACGGTGGCCGGGAGTCGTCACGCGGCTCCCGACGCCCGGAGCGTCCACCGCGGCGGCTTGATAAATGATAAATGATTTTATTTCTGTAAGTAGGTTTGAACAAACACTTTTACACGTCAATCATATTTTTTTTTAAACTAGATGGGGTCGGCGTTTCCTATCTGACTACTCTGAGAAGAAAGGCCGAAACAAACTCAGAGGTCACAGTCTCTTTTAAAGTCCAGACAAAATCTTGGTCAGGTCATGTGAAAGCTATGTAGATCGGTGTCTGCAATGGTCTTTTGGGGAAAGAACCACACAGATTGAGTGGACCTGTCCAGTCAGTGCACGCAATTGTCAGTAATCGTGCAGCTCAACTTAGACTCAAGGAGCTCAACGATTCGACGAACAATACCAAAGAAAGGACATTTGAGTAGGCCGCATAAATTACTCAAACTGCCAGATCATGATTACGTTGAGAAAAATACAAAAATAAATATAAATAAATCAATGACCGACATAGTTCTCACATTCACAATAATTAGAATAATATTATAATTATAATAATCTTTGAGGACCATGTAGATTTGTGTCTGAAATGGTCTTTTGAGGAAAGAACCACACAGATTGAGTGGACCTGTCCAGTCAGTGCACGCACGGGACGTGCTTGGACGGGAGACTCTCTCCCTCTCCCGTCCCGCCACCTCCTTAGCTAGCATGACTGCTTCGCAGAAGGAGGCGACTGCCTCCCACTCCCCCTCGCCCCGGACCATGGCTTGAACCAGGGCCGGGCGTGAGAGGTCGCCGCCGCTGCCGATCGCCTCTACGAGGACACGGCGGTGCTCCGCCCATGCAGGGCAGGCCCCCATCGTATGCTCCACCGTGTCCTCGGGGCGATCATCGCAGTGGTGACACCCGGGCGTTTCCTCCCGCCTGATGATTTGCAGGAACCTCCCGAAACATCCGTGTCCGGTGAGGACCTGCGTCAGGCGGTAGGTGAGGACGCCGTGACGCCTCTCTAGCCACTCCTCAAAGAGGGGTCTTACCGCCGCTATCATGGCGTGCCCTGCGCTGGGTTGCGACAGTCGCTCCTTCTATGCCGCCATGAGATCGCACCGGAGGTCCGTCCGCTCCGCCGCGATTTGCCGCGGAAGCGGGGTTTCCCCCCGGCGTAGTGCCTCCGCGCGCCACTCATACAGGCGCGCGAGGACTATCGCCTCTAGATCCCACGGCGGCAGTCCGGCAAGGAGGCTTGCCGCCTCGCCCGAGATCGTGCGGTACCCCGGATCAGCCTTACGGCTACCACCTTTTGGGGCGCGTTCAGATAGTGGGCGGCTCTCCACCGCAGTGAACGCGCCCACACCGGGGCCCCATATGTAGCCATGGACCGCACGACCCCCGCGTAAAGCCTCCGGCAGGAGGCGTTTGGACCCCTCAGGTTGGGCAGGAGCCGCTTGAGGGCGGCCCCAGTCCGTTCCAGTTTGGGGGCCAAACGTCGGAAGTGCTCCACGAAGTTCCACCGGCTATCGAGCACGAGTCCTAAGTATTTCATCGTGGACTCGACGCCGATGTGAACCCCTCCTGCCGTTAGTTGGGATCCCGATGGTGGCCTGTTCCGGGGCCCATGGAAAGACATGGCCTCGGACTTGTGCAAAGCCACCTCGAGACCCAACTGCCGGATCCTCTCCACGACTATCGCAACCCCGCGTGTCATCGCATCGGCCGCCGCCTGATGCGACCTCCCCTGCGCCAGGACCAGCGTGTCGTCAGCGTAGCACACCACGCTGACGCCATCAGGGAGGTCGGCCCGCAGCACCCAGTCGTAACCGATGTCCCACAGGAGCGGCCCTAGAACCGATCCCTGTGGGACACCGCACGACATCTCTCGCCGGTTCCACTCCCCATCGCGACCGGGGTAGATGACGGCTCTGTCCGTCAGATATGCACAAAGAAGTACTTGATTGAAAACAAAAGCAGTAAGAACCTATCCAAACTAAAATATCCTAATAACATTGACGAGTTATAAATAGATTACATTTGGAAAGATTCCCATGATACGAAATATACACAAAAATACCATTAGGTGCCTCACTATTAACACTAAGATCAAGGAAACACAACATCCAAATCCATGATTACTCATCATCTGTAGCCGTAGCTGTCACATTCCTCATACTTGAACCACTCTCGCTAATTGGTTATGGTGCACAAACCGAATGAAGTAATGAGATGGTAACGCACAAAGTAATTAATTTGTGCCACACTAAGCACCGGGTGAGAGGCATCGTTGAAATCACGTTTGATCATTTACAGACGGATACCTCTACAGTTCAACTGAAATAAGACAAAAAAGAGTGTTTTAATTGGTGAAATGAAACACGTTTGAACAGATTCCTAGGGGTGTAATGTATGGCAGGATTTCATTCGTGCTTAAGCTTTAATTAAAACACGTTCGGTACGTACTGATTACAGCGAATTGAAATACAAATACTACCCACCTTTTGTACAGGCAGGGAAATGAACAGTTTATCAAATTGACACCCTACGACAGTTTGCCGTGTAATAGCCATTCCATACAACTGTCTAATGTCAATTTATTGTGATTCGAATATACGGATAATTTAAGTTGATAGTCAATATGGTTGTCTATTACTTTCCCTAATTCCCTTTTAAATCTGCTACGTTTTTATCTTATTATTTATTTTCTGTCAATTTTTTTCTATAGATTGTGCGAGAAAATACAGATTATTTAGGTATCAGATTATGATAACTTTTGCTTCGTTGACCTACATCCGATTTAATCCTACAATGATGTAAATTTTTGGGCGTAGGTAGATATGCTAAACTAGAATTTCGAGCTATATCATTAGATCAGGTTGTGCCAGTTCGAAGAACATGCTTATTCTTTTATGAAATCTATAAACTTCTTACACTAAATTAACTAAATATCTATTAAAATAAAAATATAATAACCTAAAATTTTGAGCTTGTATTGAACTCAAATTACTAAACAAGCTTAGTTCATGATTTCATTGGTTCATCTAAGCAAGTTTCAAGTAGGCACTCCCCACGTCTGCCGATCTTTGATAATTTCCAGGCAAACTAATTAACTAGGTTCTTGGAAGCAGCCTTGACGCTCTCAGATGGTTTTATAAGTTACAATTTTAGTAATTAAATATGTACATAATTAGATAGATATTTATATTCAACAGTAGTGCTCATGGTCTCTTTAAGGAAATCTCGAAATGGCTGGTTGACACTTCCCGTGACCCAAGAGCTGGCTTTTACCTTGGCCAGGACTTCTCCATAGGTACTTACTACGCTTTGGGATGGGCAACCACCTTCATCTTTCTGACCGACCGACCCTTTGACAATTCAAAAGTGCCTGTAATTGGTTTATTTGAAATAAATGCTTTGAGTTTGAGTTTGCCAGAGGCTAAGCATTGCCATACAACGTGGCAATGCTACCAGTCTCTTGGGTACACTACCAGTTGACAGCGGTGCGGATGAATTTTTCGACGCCATATTTTAGTCGGTGAAGAGTTTTAGTTAAGTTAGGATATCATTTTGTTATTTTTAATAATTAATTAGGTATTAATTGTTATTTACGTATACAACGTGGCGCTGCAATGGTGACTTTAATTTAACACACATATGCGTTTTCACATTTTCGTTTCATGAAGAAATTATATTTCCATTAAATGTTATTATTTACGGACTTATTTAAAATTTTAGAAAATAGCATTTTAGAGCAACCTGTACATAAAGAACTGTCGCACAGCGGTCATTTGCCGGGGTCACGGATCATAACATCGCATCAATGAAATTAAAACGAATAAGCAATACTATTAGGATGAAACAAATGCATAGAGTAGGCGAATTTAAGGAAATTTCCTTTGTTGGCGAGCAGCGCAGGCGACGCGCGCTCTCCCTTCCACCCACCCGCCGCACCGAACACGAATTCTTTTTTTGCTTTTCTAGTGCTAGTCGAACCCGTGTCCTTGACGCACTTATTTACTCTAGTGCGCATAATTACGTCGCGAAAAAGACTCTTAGCTATTGTTTTATTTATTTCTTTTTGTGTAATTAGGATAGTAATTAGATCATGGTACTGCGATAAAGACACTTTGATTGGTTTTCGTTTTCTTATCTAGTAGGTACGTTTACACCTCTTGCGATACGGACGCATTTATTTGTGCTATTAGTGCTTGTGTAAACTTATGATCGTGATGGCAGTGATTAGTGATGACAGTTATTACTAATAGTAACAAGAGAGGGTGATGTGATAAGTGTTTGTACCACTTGCGCCGCTCGGTTTCTTTGATAATATGCCGTCAAAGAATCGGACCGATCACGAGTAGGTACAAGACGCGATGCGCCGCGTCGCTGCCGCTCCGAGTTAACGTAAGCGAGCTAGGTAAGTAATTTCATGAATGAATTTTTGCAAGGGTGATCCCAATTTTAATGACTTTTTTATTATTTAGTTTGTTTGAAAATTTTTTTTTTTCAGTTTACGTATTATTTTAACCTATCAATATTTATATGGTTAATGGGCACTAGCCCTACCCGTGTATTAAATTAAAGTCACCGTTGTAGCGCCACGTTGTATATTAATTCTGAACAAACGCATCTCCTACATTATAAATGCGAAATAACTGTCTATCTCTCCTATCCTATATTTCTATTTCTGCCTTAACGGCTGAACGGATTTCGACGACATTAGGTACACGGGCTCAGACAAATAAAAATCATGACAGCGCTGTCAACAAAGACATGAGGCTGGTTTCTTATACAAGTGTGCATTTATTGAGGTGTAGTTTGGTTGTAAATGTGTGCGAGTGAGCGTGTAGAGCACAGAGCAAGGTGTAGTTTTGCATGCTTCACTGTATTTTTTGCAACGCTGTCTTGATTATTTATTTGGTCTGAGTACACGGGTAGACTATGACGTAGGTTAGCACATGGGTACTTTTTATCCAAGTAGTACGATCCCGTCCGTCCACTACGCGGGCGAAGCCTTGGCCAAAAGCTAGAACAATACACATATAGAAACTAGATGCACGATACTTTTTATCCAAGTAGTACGATCCCGTCCGTCCACTACGCGGGCGAAGCCTTGGCCAAAAGCTAGAACAATACACATATAGAAACTAGATGCACGATACTTTTTATCCAAGTAGTACGATCCCGTCCGTCCACTACGCGGGCGAAGCCTTGGCCAAAAGCTAGAACAATACACATATAGACACTAGATGCACGATACTTTTTATCCAAGTAGTACGATCCCGTCCGTCCACTACGCGGGCGAAGCCTTGGCCAAAAGCTAGAACAATACACATATAGAAACTAGATGCACGATACTTTTTATCCAAGTAGTACGATCCCGTCCAACCACTACGCGGGCGAAGCCTTGGCCAAAAGCTAGAACAATACACATATAGAAACTAGATGCACGATACTTTTTATCCAAGTAGTACGATCCCGTCCGTCCACTACGCGGGCGAAGCCTTGGCCAAAAGCTAGAACAATACACATATAGAAACTAGATGCACGATACTTTTTATCCAAGTAGTACGATCCCGTCCGTCCACTACGCGGGCGAAGCCTTGGCCAAAAGCTAGAACAATACACATATAGAAACTAGATGCACGATACTTTTTATCCAAGTAGTACGATCCCGCCCGACCACTACGCGGGCGAAGCCTTGGCCAAAAGCTAGAACAATACACATATAGAAACTATGTGCACGAATTAAAAGAATTAAATAATGAATAAAATAAGGAATAAATCGAACTATAATGCGAGTTCTTTAATCACAAACAACTATAATTAATTGTTCTTCATAATGGTTTGTCGAAACAACACGTTTTGTCGTTGCAATTAATTAATCATGAAGCTTTGACAATTTGAGCGAGGTAAGTTTGAAGAGGCTCTCGGCGGCGGTGTTACAATATTCTGCGGGTAAATGAAGAGTTACCGCTACTTGTGGGCTCGCGAATAGGTAATTCATTTCAAGCCTTGTAGACTCATCGATGTTTTGATGTGATTCCTATTTCCTATTTTGCTAATTACCTGATATTGTTGACAGGCCTACACTGTCCCATACTTATTAACGCTGTAATTTGAAAACATTGTTAAAGCCCATTATTTTCAAAAGAGTAATCGTGGAGTTTCTTGCCGGCTCTTCTCCATAGGAAGCGACCAATTGGAACCGTGCCACTAGTTTCTGACGTTTCGTAAGTACCCACGTAGGTTTGTGTGAAATGAAATATTTTTATTTTATAAAAACAGTAAACTATTTTACAGTAGGCCGCACGTCTCTGGTAACAAACCCAGTATAAGCTGACGTCTTATTAAAACTCAAAGTATACCACTGACATGCGGCCTACTGTACACGAATCATTCCAAAGAGCCCATAATAACGTATTGTTAATTTGTTTGTTCACTGCCACAAGATCAACAAATAATAAAACGAAACAAAATGTTCGAATGCCTTTTAGCCAAAAAGAAGTAATAATATAAATTCAAAATAAAAAAACCCCACGACAAAACCAAAAACCTCTAAAAACGTCTGACCAGATTTATTTCTTTCTTTTTTCTTTATATAAGAACACTCTCGATCAAGTCGCCTATCAAACAAAACAAAAAAAAAACACAGATCGGTTCAGGCGTTTGGGAGCTACAATGCCGCAGACAGATACACACGTTAAACTTATAACACCCGTCATTTTCCGTCGGGGGTTAAAAAGCTAACTTTAAGATAAATAAACAATACAATAACTTATAAAAAAAACGCGTGCCGCCCGCGCCACCCGCCGCCGTCGCTTTCACAATTTGTTCTGTAATAGGTATTACAGAACAGCGCTCTTTCAGCGAAAAGCTGGAAAATTTTCCTTGAACCTTATTGAATTTGTTAGCCAGCATAGTGCCTTGTTATTAGTATTACGATACTATTCTATAAATTGATTATTCCGTTCGAATCGAGTACTGTTGTTAGGTTTTCGTTTGTAATTTGTGTTTGGCGAGGATTGTAATTATTAGGCGATTAGATTATAATAATCTGATAGGATTATTGAGAACTTTAATTGATAAAGTTGAGTAGATACTGTGATTTGACTAAGTTAACATTTTGTATTAGAATTATATATTCTGCCATTTGTTTCATAACAATGACATTTAGAATGTTTCCACTTAAAATTTTAATCTAAGCTTTATGAATATTGTAAATAGGTACACGACTGATTTGTTGTATTAAATATAACATACCTACAATATGAAATAGTAGCTTTATGAAAACCAGAGCCCTAGATTTATTAATGTACTTATTACGTACCACAATTATTCAATTACGTATTCCAGACTTGATTTATAGCGAAAATTTAACACGGGGCAGCACAGAATCCAATACCAGAAGTATTTTAGCGCGCAATTCATTCGCAACTCTCTCTCTCTCCACTTTGTGTGAATCTCCGTACTTAGTGATACTCCGGTACACTTTGGTTGAACGAGCAGTTTTTGTTTGTTTGTCAAACATTCGTGACACGCCGCTTCTGCCTTGTTCACAGAATCTACCGCGGGACACACACGCCGAGTTCCCCTACTTTTCGTTGTACAGACGCCAGCAGGTCAAGCTACCCGAAACTGTCAAATTTTCCCAATCAACCTTGAACCTTAATGCTTAAAGTTGAAAATCTATTAAAGAAATTTGACAGATTGTAGTAGCTTGATGTGCTGGCGTCTGTACATCGCTTTTTTTCTCAATAAACTTCGACCACGACTCTGACGGAATACCGCAATAGTGCACTAAATGTGGAAATCTATCCTTTGAGCTTCTCGCTATACGGACTTTGTGAGCGGATCTGAATACAAATAACAACGTAAAGGACACGGGTCTTACACAGGCACAGTCGCCAGCAGATCAGGTTATACGAAACTGTCAAATTTCTCCAATTGATTTTAAACCTTAAAATGTTGAAGGTTAAGTTCAAAATCGAATGAGGAAATTTGACAGTTGACCCGCTGCTGTGTGTACCGCTCATAGTGCTGTTCGCTGCAGCGCAGCGACGTGAAATATGCTGAGTATTAAATGTGACTGTGATAAAATTGCACAGATATTTTAGACACCGTAATATGAACACAAATTGTGTTTTCCATAACTTTCCGTGTTTATTTAACGGTCACAATTTTGTTTGTGTTTTTCTTTTTAAAACTTCAAAAAGTCATATTACTTAAAAAATACTTTGAAGAAAAAATTTGATAGATTGGGGGCGATAGAGGGGCCTAAGTAACAAAGTCTTTAAAAAGTTTCAGCGGTTAAAACGTTACACAACTTTGGGTCCGCCTTAGATAATTTTTCGATAAAGGGCGAACTTTTGTTTTTTTTTTCCAACAGTTTTTCTCGTAATCTATTTGACGTCAACCCGTCTAAAGAATATTGCAGTCAATACAATCTATGGAGGGGACGGTTCGAATATCTACCAAGAAACAAGGAACAAGGGAACAAGGGAATTGCCTGTCATCTATCAGCGGCAAGCGCAGGACTCCCCTCTTTTTCGAACACTCTTTACTACCTTATAAACATCCACAGTGTTTAAGTAAACATAACAGTCCTCTTTTATGAGGGGATACGGTCCAATTTAGTTCCACACTCGTGGTCGTGTATACAGCTCAAATTTAAAATAGTTTTTATAAAAAATACTTCACACAGGGTCCGACAGGGTGGCAGAGAGATCGACGCATAGCCGTGTATACCATGGATTCAGTTGATGATGTTTGTTCGTTGTTGTGTTGGTTAATGTTAAGACGAGCGCTAGTACTGCCGAGAAACTGTCACGCAGTTGGGATGGCATAAAAAATGTGTATGTTTGGTCCAAATTAAACTTTTTTACAAAAAAAAAACAAACTACTTCCAAAAAAAAAACACTACAAATGGAAAAATAATAGTTATTTTTTGTAAAAAAGTTTTTTAATTTTTTCACTTTTTAGTTATAGTACCTACTCCACACCCATTCGAAAACGATCTCTTACACGTTCACGTCCGTTTGTAATCAGTTTTTTTTTTATTTAAAAGTAATTTAATGTTGGTTTTTTAAAAACCACTAGACCGATTTCGATAAAATTTAAATGGGACCGACCACCTGGGAAATAAACCCTTTGAAACAAAAAAATACTTTCCAAATCAGTTCAGGCGTCTTCGAGTAATCGGCTCCGATAAAGTATACGATTGTAAGTAGAATTAAAGATGAAAATGCTTGGGTATCGATTACTCCTACTGTTGCAACAATTCAGGCAACAAAAGGATACAGAGATGTCGAGCGCCGAATGTTACCTTTGATTTTAAGTTGGGCAGTTACGGTTCACAAGTTACAGGGAAGTACACTAGAAAAACCTGTTATAGATCTAGACAAGAAAAGTTTCGAATCAAATGTTAAAATTCATGATCTTCCTTTTATTTTTGACACTATGTTATTTAGCCAAAAATAATCCTTGTGATGAAGCCTTTCGATCGGTATGATAAAGCTAGAGGGTGATTATTTTTCTCGTGTAACGGATTTGATTTCCGGTTCAACCATGTAATTATTTAAATATCTATGAATGCAGTTTAAATTGTTTCTTTAAATTCAAATAATGTATTTTTCAGTAAAATGTTCCATCTACAATATTCAAGGTACTTTCCCTCCATGTGGCATATCCGTTGGACGCCTTGTATTTACGGTCGAATTGAAAACCTCCTCCTTTTGAAGAAGGGGAAAAATTTCGATCGTTATTAAAAAATCTGTGTTTCTTACAAAAGTGCAATACCAACCGCCTTAAACCCGCCAACAATTTCAATTCAGGGGGGTTCAGAATTGTGTTCTGAATCCAAGGTAATAAGTTCGTGCGTCGATGCCCCTGCCACCCTGATTTTTTATCTGCTTATGTTGAATTATTGTCGAGAAAACTCTGCACGCAACATTTAATTTTCCAACTGACACGAAATATTTAGATTTTGTTACATCCCCAATAAAAAATCTCCTGAAAAATAATTGTAATCTGGAAAAAAAACTGTTGGTTTATTTTTTAAATATTTTTTAACAAAATACTTCATCAAACATTGAATTGAAAAATAAATCGACTAACAACATTATTTATTCAAATCAACATACGCGTGTATAGACAAAGAGTAACAGAAGATTTAGTCGAAACTGAATATTCATCACAGGAGATCGGATATAAAATTTTAAACAGCGTTAAGCCGCGTCCGAGTTACTAGCAACGTATTGACGTTGCGTACAAACTGACACACGCCTACGTAAAACTAACATGTACGAGTAGTTCATAAATTTCAATCGGTAGGGTACACAAAAATGTTTCTGTAATAAAGTTATGGTGTACAAACAGCTTTATTTAATATGAAGTTATGGTGAGGGTTTATTTAATACCTATACGCATAAAAAGTACGGTAATTTAACTTTATGTGCACTCTGTATAAAATAACTTAGCTGAACGCGAATTACTTTCTTTTGGTATCTTTCGTTTTTTTTTTATATACTTAAAGATAATAAAGAAAGAAAGCTGCTTGTGTGATTGATTAGGTCCCAATACCAATCTTGAATATTACTTAATTAACTGAAAACTATTCGGAGAATCATCATCATCAGCCTATAATGTTCCCACTGCTGGGACACAGGCTTCCACTCGGTGAGAGGGAGTGGGCCGCAATCCACCACGTTGCCCAGTGCAGGTTGGTAGATTTCACATGTATTCGAATCTTTGGTTCTGGGACATGCCGGTTACCTCACGATGATTTCTTTCACCGTTTTGAGAGCAGTGGTGATGAAATAATTTACACAAAGTAAAGTAAACCCGTAAGTCACGGCCGTTACCATTGGGTCACCACTTGTTCATTCGGAAAATACAGAGAACGAATATTTATTAATTCATTGTCGATTCCCAGTACCTTCCTTTTACTATTATTACCTACCTATATCCATTTCTACTTCAAATGGGCACCTTTACTTCCTAATGAGCTCAAACAGTATCCAAAGTGCTTGGAAACTAAAAATAAAGCGCAACAATCTGTCGGCATTCAGCAATGAAGCGCAAATATTCTCGGGGGAAATCTAGAACTGTCTCACGTAGCGCTCCCAATTTAATCGGAACAAAATTTGGTTAGCTCCAAACAAACTTTACCTTCCTGAACGATCGAAATGGGTAACGTAAGATATTGGGTATTTCATGAAACATAACAAAACATCACGGATGTAAAACACGAAGTATTAGGCAGAGGTGTACCTATCAAAAAAACTATAGGCATAAATACTGCGCTGGTAGCATATTACGCATATGCCTATGCATGGCTTAAATACGGTGTCATATTATGGGGTAATAGTACAGACTCGCCCACACTATTCACGCTACAAAAAAAAAACTAATTAGGATTCTAGTCAATATTGAACAAACGGATTACTGTAAGCATCACTTTCAGGAACAATAAATGTTAACCATACCGTGCCTCTAAATCTTTGAGATCTGTAAATTTATACGTAAATACCCGAATTTCTACACAAAAAGAGAAGACATCCAAACTAAAATCACTCTAAGAATAAAAATAGATTAAACATACCTACATCCCGATTAAAAATGCATTCCTCAAGTACATATGTCATGTCGATCATCATCATCTGCCTAGCCTTTTCCCAACTAGGTATGTTGGGGTCGGCTTCCAGTCTAACCGGATGCAGCTGAATACCAGTATTTTACATGGAGCGACTGCCTATCTGACCTCCACAACCCAGTTACTGGGTAATACAATACCCATTGGTAAGACTGGTTGTCAGACTTTCGGGCTTCTGACGACCTGTAACGACTGTCAAAGATCCACGAATGACAGCCGGGACCAACGGCTTAACGTGCTTTCCGAGGCACGGAGCAGTGGTGATGAAATAATTTACACAAAGTAAAGCGCCTGTCGGGGTTCGAACCTACGGCCTACAACTCGTAAGTCGCGGCCGTTACCACTGGGCCACCACTGCTCACACATATGTCATGTCGATAAAAATATATAATAAGGTACCAGAAGAAGTAAGAAATATAAATAAATACAACATCTTTATTAATAAATTAAAATTATTTCTTATAAACAAAAGCTACTATAACGTGAACGAATACTTGAGTGAAAGATTATAATTAATAAATAAACTTAGACACATTATTTATTAAGAAGATTATTTAGTTAAACACAAGAAATAGCTACCTGCTTACCAAATAATAGAATTATATACTTGTTAATTGAATGTTATGTTTTGTGAATTACATATAATTATTTTAGTCTTCACAATTAATTTAATTTTAAATTTTGGCTGTGTACGACTGACATGTTTAATTTTTAACTGTTTACATTTAACTATATTGACATTTTTTCATTATATTTTAGTTTTTTGCGAATGTATCTAATAATTTGGTTTCATGTATATTTAATTTTAAAATTTTAGCTTGTAAGAATTTGATTTTGCTGTGCCCTGACAAACCATTTTTACAAAAATTAACATTTTTGTTATCGAAGCCACGTCTGGTTTGTGACGCCAGGTGGTATGCCCACATAATTGCAAGGCTTTATATAACTTTCAGTGTTTTTCTGGTTAAGGTTACAACGGCTCTTAGCTCTAAGCATTTTGTTAACACCATGTTTTACCTTGTGGAACGCAAATAAATGAATATGAATAGTACACCGCATTTCGCCAGTCACGCTTGTAGCGGTATCTACATCGCCACATGCGAGCTGCGCGTTATACTGACGTCACGCCAATCCTGCATCGCGCAAGCACAGTTTACCGCGCGACTAGCATATATGTATACAACGTCCCGACATCAATCGTCGGGCAGTTGCCCACCAGACACGTCACCCGTCTGGACGGAGGATCCTCCCTTTTCTATGGAGTAATGAGTGAACTTTACACCCTGTTCCTCGTACCTCTATACGTTTAAGCCCCATGTAATAGGGGGCGAGCCTATTGCCATCATCCGGGCAGAAATCTTACCTCCGGGCTGCTACAAGTTCCTGATGGAAAACCCCAATAACGCTGCCCGACCTGGGAACCGAACCCTGGGGATCGACCTCATGCTCAAACAAATGAAATTGTTAAATATAAGTACCTGTACCTACACATGCCTACCACCACCGATTTAGTGAAGTCCAAAAAGTCGTACATAGCTGTAGAACTAGGTTGATGGAATATTTCTTCTCCAATAAAGGCTCCTACTTAGGTAATTAAAAACGTGTAAATTAAACTAGCTTTTAGGTATTTAAGCCAATCTGTTAAGAACTTGGTACTACTAATTATTTATAAGTTTTTAAATATATTACTTTGTAAAAGGAACTAAAAAAAATAAAGTAAAGTTATTTCTAACAGGCGCGACACGCGACGCGAATCGTACGCGACACAAAGACGCCGCTCGTCGCGTGTCGCGCATGTTTGAAGGAGCCTCTAGTCATACTGTATAACTAAGGGCCGGTTATTTGATCCTTTTGAATTTTGGCAAAATGTGTTGATTTGATCAACACATTTTGCCCAAAAACCATAGTTACTATTTTTAACTGATGGTTGAGTTAGTGGTTAAATTTTGGTAAAATGTATTGATTTGATAATCACATTTTGGCAAAATTTATATTTTTAACTAATGGTTGACTTAACTACGGATCAAAAAACCGGCCCTAAGTGTACGACTACTTGGAATAAGCCGATTTGTAAACCATAGTTAGTAGTTTAAAATGTATATCTCACTCAAACATCTGTCAAGTGTAGTTAACTGGTGATTAATATTATGACATTAGATGACCGTTTACTTCGTTTTGGTCTAGGGGTCGCAAGCGCTACTTTTGAGCATGAGGCCCTTTTTGGTTTTTTTTGAGTGTGGGAAATCATCAAATATCTTCTCCCGCTTTGGACGGAGCAGGAGGTCGTGTCAGGCTCTTACTGACTAAAACCCACCCATGTTCCTTCAGTTACGTGTGCCAGGGGCCACGGTAACCCTTTCGGACGTTCCCGCAAGTCTGGCAGGCATCAGCCCTAGCGGACCCCGTCAGTGGTGCTGACATCACTTTGAGGCGCGCTTGGAACACAGCGCGCCGTCGATCCGGGCCTGGTCCTTATCGGACGGCGAGCTGCCCATTGCTCGCCGTCTGCAAGCCCGCGCCTACGGTGGCCGGGAATCGGCTTGCGATTCCCGACGCCCAGGGCGTCTCCTGCGGCGACTAGGGGCGTGAGGGCGCGAATTTTGCCTCTCCCTCACGCATTCCGCCTCCTCCTTCGCGAGCATTACTGCTTCGCAGAAGGAGGTGATGGCTTCCCAAGCCCTCTCGCTCCGGAGCATGAGGCCCTGGGTTCGATTCTCAGGTCGGGCCGTGTTATTAAGTTTTTCAATTAGGATTTTCTCAGTGGCAGCCGGGAGACTGAATTTGTGCCCGGTTGATGGCAACAGGCTCGCCGTCTGTTATATGGGACTTAAATATAACTGGCGAAATTTGAGTGTACCTACTATGGGTACACCTCTACCTAGCCCTAGCGTGAATCAAGTCGTGATATTATTTTATTACCATTTATTTGTTATACCGGGCATTCAGTAACCCTTGTTGAGTTTAATTTGTATATCGGGCATTCAGTAACCCTGATTGAGTTTATTTTGTATATCGGGCATTCAGTAACCCTGATTGAGTTTATTTTGTATATCGGGCATTCAGTAACCCTTGTTGAGTTTATTTGTTATAGCGGACATTCAGTAACCTTTGTTGAGTTCAATTTGTATATCGGGCATTCAGTAACCCTGGTTGAGTTTATTTGGTATACCGGGCATTCAGTAACCCTGGTTGAGTTTATTTTGTATATCGGGCATTCAGTAACCCTGGTTGAGTTTATTTGGTATACCGGGCATTCAGTAACCCTGGTTGAGTTTATTTTGTATATCGGGCATTCAGTAACCCGGGTTGAGTTTATTTTGTATATCGGGCATTCAGTAACCCTGGTTGAGTTTATTTTGTATACCGGGCATTCAGTAACCCTGGTTGAGTTTATTTTGTATATCGGGCATTCAGTAACCCTTGTTACGTTTATTTGTTATACCGGGCATTCAGTAACCCTGGTTGAGTTTATTTTGTATATCGGGCATTCAGTAACCCTGGTTGAGTTTATTTGGTATACCGGGCATTCAGTAACCCTGGTTGAGTTTATTTTGTATATCGGGCATTCAGTAACCCGGGTTGAGTTTATTTTGTATATCGGGCATTCAGTAACCCTTGTTGAGTTTACCAGCTGAAACGGTATACCTACCTTTTCCGAAAGCAAAAAAGTTTCTTTCTAAAGCGCGCCAACGAAGACTAAGATTAGTCTTAATCCTTACACTATCGCCAATCCTTTGTGTGGAGGACTAAGCTTTTTCTCTTAATTACTTTGTTTACTTTCACTTTTTTTTTCAGTTTTTCTTATCAGTTTTCTCCTGATTACATCTCCACCGTGACCTAATTCCAAGGAAACAATGATTCGCTCGAAAATAAAAATAATGGGACAACGAAAGTAGCAAAACAAAAACCAATCTCTTATATTGAAATTCCTAATCACGCTTCAGGCGGCCCCTACCTACCCACAAAAAAATTGCGTAGTATTTATATTGCGCAATGTGATTGAATTAGCCCTTACACTCAAACGATCCATTATTTTCACGCAATGATATTGACGGCCCATAACTCCATAAGTTTCAGTATTTTCGCGTGAGCAACACCAGCGCAATACTTCTCCTACACGGTGCAGTTAAAATATGTTGCAATAAAAATTAAGCTCGCTCAAACATTTGTTCAATCATTTCGCAATCTTCAATATTTATTCTAAGCGGTCAAAAACATTATGCAATTCGTGATATTGTGCAACATAATTGTTCGTTTATTGCCCGCCTTAGGTTGCTAAGCCACTCCGAATAAAATTAATAACGCTGTCCCAAGTACTAAGCATCCAATTTATCAAATAGGAAGGTTTAACGCTAAAAATGCCGAAGAAAATAATATAGATTTTTTTAGGGGAGTACGATGAACAAGGGCTCATTTGTCAAAGGCCTTCGAAGGGTTCAGGAGAAAATGATCAACTTCCACGAGTGCCCCTTTTGGATAGTCATCCATATTCCTTTTTTCAGTCTTCGTTTAATCACTGTGACAAGTGACAGTTTGTCCGCTTAAAAGCCTTATTTCATGGCAATCTTATCCCCGTTGACTCTTATTAACTGTCTGTTACTTTGCTATCTTTCAAAGCGTCATTGAAACTAAGTAGGCCTTTTTATTGAACGCTAAAATATCTGTCGTGATTCGAGTGACTGCTACTAAGAAAGAAATGATCACAAAAGACAACGCTGCATACCCTCACCATAACTAACGTTTATGACACCCACGCAGAGAGCATTGTGATATGGATCAGGCTAATCGGCTCGTAGATTTCTTTTATCATTTTATATTAATCCTATAAAAAACGTCAAACAATGTACTCCATCAATCAGTTTGTGTAGCACAAAATTCGTTTTGACAATCCTATATGAAATTCGTTGTTTCATCTCGATTCGAATAGTTCGATTCTCCATTGAATCAGTCTCCGGTGTAAAAAAAAAAGTAAATGTTGTAGTCCACTCGTCACCGTTCAATTTGTACCTTCATAAACGACTTACGCGCAGTTTTAAAACGACTGGTGCAGCTAAAAAAAGTTCGAGCGCAAATATTTATTTCCAGTTCTATTTCATTGGGTATGTTCTATGTAAAACGTTTTCAAAGAGTAACGGTGGAGTTTCTGGCTTCTCCATACAAAACTACCTTTTGGAAGGGGCAACTAGAATCAATTCTATTTTCTTGAAATTTTTGACGTTCACAAGTGTCTTTTATGTGCTTATTTGAAATAAATGATTTGACTTTGATTCAGAAAACTGTTAAATCGTTTATGTAAAATGCTGGTCATAATGTTAACATATCGAATGTGGCTGGTTACGTTTTACTCGCTTGCAGCTTAGGTCGATGAGGCGGAGAAGCATCGGATGTTGGAGACCAAGACTTAGCCGGGGAAGTTCGGCTGCTAGTTTAATATTAGTGCACGGAACTCCTCGGACTTTATACTTTACGAGCTCAAATTATTTTGGGCCAATTCTATCTTAATATCAAGTTATTAGATTTTATTGAAAAGGAACTTATACTTTTCTGTGACCATACTTAGCTGCAAGGTGTGTATGTATAATCTCAATGAAATATACCGTGCTCTTTAAAATATCACAATAATTTAATAAATAACAGCTACTTATTGGTCTCGTTACTATTTTGAAACAGCAATTTTGTTAGCTTAAAACAGGCACTCATAAACATGTAACGCCATAAACAGATAACAGCGCGAATTTATGAACATGACGCTTTGGTGCGCTCGTTACATTGGTAGTGGTACCTACTTCGGAAAACTGAGCTACACGAAAATCGTGCGAGCCCATTGAGCTGTAACTCTGTTACCGGACAAACGGTGGACTATAGCCGGCTATACTCGAGCAGTTTATGTCGATACTCGACAAACTACCTCAGCTGGACCGGTGCCGACAAAAAACAAGCGACAAAAAGTCGCAGTTGCGGCGGCTATCTGTCGCATCTACGTGCACAGTCTATGGAGTTGCCTGGATAGGATGGATGAATAATGGATATGTTTCACAAAATTAGATTTTTGAAACTGAAGAGTTTCGGCTTCGACTAGGTCAATAATGTTCCCCCATTTTTCTGACGTGCCGTAAAAGGCAACCCTAAGGGTTTGTCAAGATGATGAGTAGCATCGACTCTTCCCACCTTCCTTTCTGCTTCTTATAACATATCAGCATGAATAAAATAAATATATAAAAGAATAGCTCATGGCTCCTTTCTGCTAATTACAACATACTATGGTAATAAAAGGGACCACACTTCAGACAATAGGGTCAGCTCTATACCTGCCCCTATTATCTTAATCTCCGCCCCCTGTATATACCCCACCATGGTACACCATGAATTGTAGTGGTCATTGGAACGATGACGTATGGAAGGAGAAGTTTTCAAATTGACCATGTTATTAGTGTGTTTTGTGAAACATAATAGGGATCTCCTCAGTTCGATATAGGCAGCTGCTCCTCGTACAATGATAGCTTTAGAATTGAAGCTGGCTAGCAATAACAGCTATTGGCAAGCCACTAGTATAGTGATGGTATTGTTATGGGCACGAAGGCGTGAGTTCGATTATCGAGCAGACAAAATCGATTCAAATGGTTGTTAGCTTACCTCCCGAAAAACTTTAATATCTACTTAATCGGCCGTATGCCGTATGTACTTACCATGAGACGGACGTGTCTACGACAAACAATAGTGGGATTTATTGACTAAAATACCTATGCGTTTTATAGCTTGGCAGATTTTAAAGGCTCCTTCAAACAGGCGCGACACGCGACGCGAATCGCACGCGACACAAAGGCACTGACTGTCGCGCGACGAGCCGTGCCTTTGTGTCACGTGCGATTCGCGTCGCGTGTCGCGCCTGTTTTGTATGAGCCTTAATTGCCTCTCATTTTTACAACAGATAGGTTTCTGTAATTTGGTTTGCACATTTAGTAGGTGGGTTTTCGTTAACCCCTCCTAACTACCCATAAAATACTTAGTCAGTTCACTTTAATAGTGAAACATGTGAGAAGCACTCGATGTTTCGGTGCTTGCCAGTCCACACCTAAACTTATAACATGGCTGCCAACGCGTACAAAGGGTACTTATACGATACACGTTTCACACTCCACTCATTCAAATATCAAACTCAAAATCTAAACGTCTATACCCTACCAACTTGAATGCGTACCTACTTAATTGGCCCTTTGCTTTCTACCAGGGTTGGCTGATTAAAATCGATTCATATTGAAGTTAAAATTACCAAAAACATAAGAAAAACAATATTGTATTACCTACTAGGATCGCCATCGTTTCTCATAATTCAACTCGAACAATTATAATATACATGTTTACGTATAAAATAGGAGTAATAACTAAACATTAATAAATATTTTTCATTCAAAATAAAGGCTCCTACAAACAGGCGCGAATCGCACGCGACATAAGTCACCGCTCGTCGCGCGACAGGCTGTGACTTTGTGTCGCGTCGCGTGTCACGCTTTTTTGAAGGAGCCTTTACCCAAAATTTTATGTCACAATAATAAAACGCAAAACGACATTTTTATTTACTAATCAAAATCGGAACTTTCAATGGTTCAACGTGTTCAACATACTAAACTAATATAATATATTAGCCAATTTCACTGCATTTAATTTACATACACAAAATACCGTACATACCTCAACAACTTACATAATGATGCATTTTCTTTAAAAAAAACTTAAATAAAAATAAAAACAGATTTTGCCATCCCTGCCTTCAACTCAAGTGCACCCTAGTTCCGAGCTCTGACTCACACAATATGATAATGAAACTGTACTAATATTTGTTTATCTACCGTTCAAGGTAATTGCCTTGCCTGTCTGCTAAGTGCTAATAGAACACATGCTGCCGTAATTAATGGGAATTGATAAGCAATTGCAGAGCAGAGCAGTCGTGGCCCAGTGGTAACGGCCGTGACTTACGAGGTGTAGATCATGGGTTCGATCCCAAGCAGGCACTGTACTTTGTGTAAATAATTTCATCGCCACTGCTCTCAAAACGGTGAAGGAAAACATCGTGAGGATATCGGCAAGTCCTAGAACAAAAAAAATCGAAGACATGTGACATCCGCCAACCCGCACTGGGCCCGCGTGGTGGTACACGGCCCACTCCCTCTCACATAGAGGAGGCCTGTGTCCAGCAGTGGGAACATTATAAGCTGATTATGTATGTTATGTGATAAGCAATTAAATGAATTCATACGGGTGTAGACTGCAGTGTGTTCAACTGTGTTTGTTAGTTTTAATTTAGTTAAATCTGACGTGAATGTCATTATGAACAGAGAAGGTATTTAGGTTTATTAGGTTACCTTTATTGTTGCTAACGAAGTACTATAACATAAAACAGCATACCTGTAATACCCAAAGGATTAGGCAGAGTGTACCATGTAGTACACGGGTCCACATTACGCCAGTCAAATTGAAGTCCCGTGTTATAAGGGGCGATCCTATAGCCATCTACCGGGCATAAATCCAGACTAAGGGCTCCTACTGCGACATTCCTGTGGACAAAACCCAATAACACTTTATGTTCTGGGAATCTACCCCAGAACCTTATAAAAAATAAATCATTTATTTCAGGTAAGTACCTTTTAATAACCCATATTAGAAAACATATTTAAATTATTCAATAATAAATCACACATCAATAAATACAAACGAATAAATACAACATCAACACACGAATTAGATAAATCAAATTCAAATTCAATCATAATTAACTCATACTCACAACAGTAGTCTCATAAGCTCAGCGGTTGCGCTTGCGGTCACTAGACCAACAAAGTCCCTAAGTACTTATAACCCCTAACTGTAATAACTAAGCTTTGACTTATAATAAAATACAGTGTAAACTCTTTATAACATTATTCTTATCTGTTCTGTGTTTATAACGATAAACTCTCTATAACATAGAAAAGATCACAATTTGGTTGGTTTACGGTTTACCTTAAAACCCACACATTGATACACTCTTTATAGCGCAGCAGCCATTCTCTATTACGAAGAAATGTGTTCATATTTAGACACAGAAAATCGTCACGGTGTTATTGTTTATGTTATCTTATCAAGTTACAAAAGATCACTAAACCTTTGAGGCTCCGAAACTTCTGAGGTCGTAAACAGCCGTCTTGCTTTTGTTATTGCTAATTGCCTTGAACACGTGCTTGGTTTGCTTGAAAGGATGATCTCGAACTAAACACCTACCTATCGTATTATCAGCAAAAAACGTGAGGCAAAGTTAACTGACTATAATTATGTATTAATTTTATCAAAAACATACATTAACTGACTAAACATACATTAACTGACGAAAATCTACATTAACTGACTATATGTATTCATTTTGTCAAAAACATACATTAAACATACATTGAAGATTATTGTTAATTTGGTTGTTTTTCTTTCTTCACTCCATATAACGGTAACTCTCTATAACGATAAAAAAATGCTCGGTCCCTTGAGTTTCGTTATAAAGAGATTACACTGTAAGTCAAAGCTTAAATTATGATTTACCAGTTTCTACATAAGAATCTTCGCTTTGCAATAGAAAGGTGCACACGTCCTTTTTCAAATGTGTATAATATCAAGATACTGTGTCATACGGAAAAAAAAACTTGTGCTAATAGAAAATGCGGTGTTTACTTTTCTACGTAAGCTTGTTAGAGCAACCCCTACGGTGCTTGAGTTACTTGTTCGGCTAAGTCGACGACTCTACGCTCACAGTTTTGTTCAATACTGAGAATACCTAAAGCAGGTACTGTCTTAAGTCTACGTGGACGTAAAAATATCGCGGCAGGATTTTTTCGCGTACTGGATTTTGAACTCTCGGTGTTAGAACAGAGCATTGAGAATCCAACAGAGTGCGTCGAAAAAACACTTGGTTTTTCAACTCTCGGTGCTAAGCAGTGCGTTGATCCAGTGTGCGAGAGAACACGTCCGAGCGAACGTGGACTTAATTAATCTCTGAAAACGGTTGGTTCCTACTTTTTATTCCATGAAAATTGTACACGATTTTTTTTAAAGCAAAATGTTAGAGATTGGTATGAGAGCTTTTAGTGCCATACTACTATTATTGAAGGCCGTAAGCTTTGCCAAACCAGGTCTGGCCTTTGACAGGTTGAAGTGTTGCTTAGCGTTGTTTAGGGCTCATAGAAATAAATGAGGTGATTTCAATTCAATCCTTTTACCTAATTGAAAACAATAAAATGTATCACACTGTTACTTAGAGTTACGCTGAGATGGTTTGGCCACGTTGAAAGAATTAATGAAACGCGACTAACAAAAGATATTTACAAGGCAGATGTGAGTGAAAACGACCTAGAAGGACATAGTAGTAACCTTTTTGGTGATGTTATTCAGAAAGGACAGTACTCGCAAGCGGCGTGCGTGTATGAACATAACAAAGTCAAAAGAAGTATGATAGGATCGTAGCAGCTGGCGTTTTAAAGTTTCTGCTTGCCGCCATACAAAGACGGCGTGATGTTATGTAATCTAGTCTAGCTAGGTCTCTTAACCCTAGCGAAGAATAACAATTTACCATTAAACGCTATATTTAATTAGTTGGTCTGATACAGCCGCTATAATCGTAGAAGTTAAGCGACTCACACACTTGCCAAGTTTTGCCGGTTAGAGCAAAGACACACGGTAGAGCAAGGCATCGTTACACCGAATGACACCCGACGTTCTAGCTTAGGGGAAAATGCAGCAAAGTTTGTAGGTAATTTTGTCGTTGGAAAACAAAACCCCATTCTTGGAAGTGTAAATGAAGTGGAAGTGTAAGTTACTTTGATCGTTTTCGTTCATTAACATTAATTTTTAATTGGACGTAGATATTTAAAAGCGGTGGGAAAATATTCGAATATTAGGGGTTAAGCTTTTGTGTGGATCGCCCGGAGGACACGGTGGATCATAAGGTGGAGGTCTGCCCTGATTGGGCGGAGAACCGCCGTGTCCTCGTGGAGGCGATTAGCGGTGGCGATCTCTCGCGTCCGGCACTGGTCCAGGCCATGGTACGGAGTGAGAGGGCATGGGAAACCGTCACCTCCTTCTGCGAAGCAGTAATGCTCGCGAAGGAGGAGGCGGAACGCGTGAGTGAGAGGCAAAATTCGCGCCCTCACGCCCCTAGCCGCCGCAGGAAACGCCCAGGGCGTCGGGAATTACAAGCCGATTCCCATCCACCGAAGGCGCGAGCTTGCGGATGGCGAGCAATGGGCAGCTCGCCGTCCGATAAGGACCAGGCCCAGGTCGACGGCGCGTTGTGTTCCACGCGCGCTTCAAAGAGATGTTAGCACCAATGACGGGGTCCGCTAGGGCCGATGCCTGCCAAGGTTACGCGAAAGTCCGAAAGGGTTATCGTGGCCCCAGGCATAGGCAACTGAAGGAACACAGGTGGGTTTCAGTCAGCAAGAGTCTGACACGCCCTCCCGCCTCGCCCAGAGCGGGAGAAGTTATTTAATGATTTCCCAGCATCAAAAAAATAACAAAAAAGGGGGCTTTAGCTTTTTCTATCGTGTAACAACTAGGTACTTTAATATTCGGTCGCTTTAATATGTTATATACCGCGTGAATTTTTAAAAACCTTACTACCTTATGCTCACTTTCACTTCATGAGAAACTCTCGTGTAAAATGTAATGAATCTAAAACCAGCGGTCTGTCCGTTATCTGTTTGTGAATGAATGAATGAATTTAAGATTTTTATTAAGAATATAATATTACAATGTTCAGCCCTACGTGCATTTGAAAAATATATTTTTTTCCTCATGGCCACAATTCGTTTTATCGCTTGCGTTTACAACGACCCTGTGTTACGTTTGATAAACAAAAGTTACCCTTTTGATACCAACAGTAAAAAAATACCCTCAGCATAGAACGAAAAACGCTGACGCTAATTAATATTTACCCTTTTTGTAAAACCTTAATACAATACTTTTATATCGTTTTTACGAACAAACATTGCTTAGCGATGCACCAAACAAAATAAACGAATTACTTTCGTATTATGAAACACAAATGCCGAAACCCACAATTATTTTCTGGTCAATTGAATGAATACGTATGTATGTATGTATTACACATTTTAAATGTAGGTCACCTCTGCCAAACCCTTCAGGATAAATATATATCTAATGTTATATTTTTGTAGAAACAGATGTAGTACCATGTAGAAACAAAAGGAACGGTACACGGTTCGTAGAACGTGTGTTTTCAGAGGCAGGGATGTGAATCCTGTGGGTTCGGCTCGAGGGTACTAAAAAGGGAATAACAAAGAGATATTTAGAGGTCGTATCCTTTATTACCTATCACATTATTCTCTCTTCTCAAAACGTGAGGATACTAAAATGTGAATTGAAATAAAATTGTTATAACAGGTTTATTTTACATTTCGATCTGTAATAAAATCACAGCCAATGAAGTTCCAGCTACGCTTGCTGCGGTCGGTTCGTGGATGGGTGACCATCCATTACATTTCGAGCCTATTCGATGCCTCGGAAACTCGGAACGCACGCTAAGCCGTTGGTCCCGGCTGTCATTCGTGCATCTTTGACAGTCAATACGAGTTGTCAGAAGCTCAAAAGTCTAACAAACAGTCCTACCAAGGGGTATAGTGTTACCCAGTTTCTGGGTTGTGGAGGTCAGACAGGTAGTCGCTCCATTAAATTCGTCCACCTTTTAAAATACTGGTGTTCAGCTGTATCCTGCTGCTGGCTGTAAGCCGACCCCAACATAGTTAGTGAGAGGCTAGGCAAATTGATTGAAATGGTAATAAAATCAGTTTTGAACATTATCTACCTGAAATGAAATCAAAGGAAATTAAATGTTTATTTCTGTAAGTAGATCTTTTAAACCACCTTTCTTTACACGTCAATATTTTAAAACTAGACGACGAGATGGCAATGTTGTATTTATGACATGTTGTTGTAATCTGGAATAATTGTAATTTGGAATTGAAATTTTTAATGACAGTAATTCATGTTTATATTGACCAATTTATTTAATGACTACTTTGACATTGAATTGTATCTAAAAAATATGCTTATTGAATTGTAATTATACCTAATCTTTAATGAATAATGAAGAAATGTAATTTTGATGAATATTATCACGTTTTGTGCACGATCTCTTCCAGCCAATTTGTACGCCACGATATTCTGCTGAACATGCTAGAACATTTCTGTATCCCAATACTATCCTGCATGCAATGTATCATGTACACCGTGTTTAAACAAATAAAATTTACTTTTTACTTACGAGATGGCGCCGGCATTTTCTAGCTGACTGATCCCTGAAAAGAAATGCCGAAACAAACTCAGAGGTCATGGTCTCTTTTACAGTCCAAACATTGTATTATTAGGATTTTATGCGAGCCTAACAATGCAGGGCCATGTGTGGAAGGGCCTTTTGAAGGAAGAGCCGTTGCAGGTTTAAGTTGACCTGTCCTAACAGACGGCATGCATGCCACACCTAATATTGCACTTACAGAGAAATCGGATGAAACGAATGTTATTCACTGAACCTCTAAGGGATAGAACTAACGGAATGACTCACATCGTGGAAAAGATTTTTCCCCAAAGAAAAGAAGAAAGTCTAAATGAAGCAAAGTTAATTAAGGCATCTTCATGCAATAGAGTTGCGAAGTAGGACAAAGCTAATTCTGGAACATCTTTGTGTAATTTTCCTTGTTACATGAGCATTAGGAACAACTTTGTCATTTTTAAGACTTTTATAATAATTATACTTCTGAGTTTTTAGACGAAAACGACAGATTCCAGGAACGATTTTACTTTTCTTTCACTTTTATAATTAAGTTCCTATTTCTTATTGTTTTTCCATTTTCCCGGAAAAAGTATTTTTTGAGAGCTTATTCACAGGTCTTACTTGACGATAATAGAATAAAAAAAAAATCGACACCTTGTTTTAGTTTCTTAATAGTTTTAATAAAGTTAGTATATACTTAATATTGTTCTTTTTATTTATTTATTAAGTATAAGTGGTTGTTGTTTATGTACATTTCGTTATAATTCAAATAAAAACCAGTTTCTAATAAAATAATTCAGGTATTTAATGTTGTCCTTCTTCTTGTCATGTCATAATCTCATAATCGGTTCATAAGACAACTACAGTGACAGATCGGTTTATTGGCTCAACTACAATGTGTGTAGTGATATAATATATTATGTCCCTTTAAACGAAGTAGAGCGAGACCGCTTTTATGTGACGATACTTACAACTTGAAGCCAGATGTAGCAATAATGTATGGAATTTACAATGATGAATAGACTGCTAATGCACAGGTAAGTACCTACGTCTTTATTATAGTTGCTAGTAGATGAGTTAGCGATGACGCAAGGTATAGGTAAATCATGACAGTACATGGACGAGAATTATTTCAATTTGTCCTCCTAATCTTTCTTTTCAACGTCGTCCGTGCATCTTGTACAATCAACGAGTCTGACAAAATGAGGAGTACCTTTTGACCACCAGTCCATCTGCCAAGCGTGGTGATACTGGATTTTAATTAGACTGTTTATTGAAGTAGCTGCTATAGGAGGTTAAGTTTAAGCAGGAGTCGTTGACTAACTGACATTATTCTTTATGATTATGATTGTACGGTCTCAGACCAGTCTAGGCTGATACATTATTCATTACAATAAAACCTGTAAGACAGCTGTTACTATGCCCCTCAAGGTCCAAGGACTGTGTTACGACCTAATTAGGTAACTTGAATGGTAATCTAATCTAGAGAAACCGATTCTGATTACTATCGACATTACGTGATCGCAATGCTAAGCGATCCGATCGATGGAATAGTTAACAAGTTTATATCAACTAGACGCTAAAGTAAAATGGCTTACAAAGCAAAACGAAGGTCTTTCTATAGTTCAGTCATTCAGATCAAGAGGTCTTTTATTCTACGAATTCAGTTTGAGAGTGAATGAAAATGGAAATACCTAAGTTGAAATATGTTTGATATCTGCGAAGATTTATAGGTCAAGTTGAACTTCGAAAGTAATGAAACATCATTTTCCGAATATGAAATCCTCTACAGGTCACGGATTATCTTTGGTCGATCGTAAAGAGACGCCATCATTATTACGTTCGGGATGGAGCCGGACGTCCCCGAATTGGAATTCGGAGAACCAGAACCGCAGGTAATGTTGATTGAATCCGAAGTTTGTCTGGATTCAAGTTACCTCGACAGTAAGGGCAGTCCTCGAAAACTCGCGGCTCGTGGACCGCAAACGTAGCATCCTATTTAGAATTCCACAATGCCTTCACGAGTTGTCAGCAAACACGCAACCCGAAACCCAGCTTAAGCTAATGGCAATCAATCAAAATCCGACCAATATTTATTCTAAAAAACCTTTTGACTGCGTGAACAACATCAATATCCCCATATTGGAACGTTGTCATATAACATATTTTCTCCTCATATACATTTTTGGGTATCATGTGAAACCTTTTTCTTTTTATTAAATAGCTGGGCTTTAATACAATGCAATATTATAAATGGAGTGTGCAGCTCTTGGAAATCGGTCCTTTCAAATTTTCTGTCTGTATAAATAGTTTCGGAAAATTTTTCGTCGCGCAGCGAAATACATTCCTAAGAAATTCTTATGCTCGATATTTCAGAGATATATTCGAAATGCGTATGTATATTGTACATACATATCTTTAGGTACCACCAGGGTACTTGCGAACACACATGAAATAGCAATCGATCGCAATGCCTTTCATTTTGGCATACTTACATTGCTTCATAGGTTTGAAGATGTCGTCTGCTCCACAACGTAAATAACGCAATGAACGTCTTTAATGTCAAAATGAAAGGCACTGCGATCGATTGTTATTTCATGTTTATAACGTAATTACTCTGCTGGTTTCCAAGTATGATGTTAATTTTGATGTTTTTTATTGTCATGCAAATTTCAATTAGACTGTCATTTGATGACAAAGCTCTGAACGCATACCTGGGATCGAGTATACCAGTAACTTCACGCAAAAATGTGAATATGATCTGTGATCGAAACTTCATACTATCTTTAGAACAAATGACATAAATGGAAAACCGGAGGTCAGAGAATAATCGCAGAATAAATCAGTCTAGCGGGTCACAAGTCTGTTGGTAATTCCTCCAATCGTAGCGCAGTGGTCCAACAGCCCGACTTATCACACGATTTACGAGGCAAACTTCCCGGCGCGGTGTTCATATGTTCCACATAGGCCTTCAACTCATATATCACCTAAGTTTTATTGAGAAACGCCTAGATTCGAACGATCGGAAAGACGTATTTTCGTATGTTATATACCAGTAAAAATGTTTTGTACGAAAAACTTTCCCTGCTACTATTCGCGGACCACAAAGGAAAGGTCTTGGAAAATATGCAAAGTGGATTTATTTTGCATATTTCATCAAATTAATCTCTCGCTTATTATTATTTTTGTATAATATTCTGCAGGTAAAACTGGTTATCAAACGCTTTCAATTCAATTTGGAGCGGTCCCGCCATTATTTTTTATTAGTATGGCCACCGGTACCGTACTAAGATTATGTGGGTAGTATAAACATCCTGACAATACAGGCCGGCTGAAGCGCTTTTCAAACGGCAGCTAGAATGCGGGCCCATATACCGCTATACATATATACCTACTAGCTATAAGAGTCGGGGAAGGGCAGAGAAACGATGGATGGACTGGGTGAAAGACTGTTTGGCTCGAAAGGTATAGAAGGAAAAGACATGTTGCGCCGACCGTCGCGCCGATATATTGGGGATATGTGCAGGAGAATGATACAAATAAAGACACGATCAAACTCCACTTCATCATTTTGGCTTTCATATAATATACTTTTATTATACCTCGAACACACATAATTATTTCGTATAATAATAATTATATCTACTACGGACGTCTGACCTCGCGTCTGTGAGAAGATTGATCAACTTATTCATCTTACCCGCGGACACTTGAATACCGATATAGTCGTCGTTAGAAATAATAAATGTGTTATTTGTTTGTATAAATAATACAGCATTTTTTGTGTTCATTTTATAAATTGAGAACCTCGTAATTGTAGCTAAACACGTCATTTATTTATTTTAAACTTGAGATAACAAAAAAGTGTTGCCACATTTTCGAACGCTACGTACTCACTGTTGACCTAACCTTGTAACACTGACCTTAGTGTTTGTACTATCAGTTCGAGGGTCTGTGTATATGCGGGGCTATTTTACAAAACCACTCTACTGATTGCATTTTGGTCTTCTACCGTGACTTACCCAAATACCGGAAAAAGAAAATATATACATGCTGAAAAGTGATGCCGCCAAAATAAATTGCTGAACCGACGAAAAAGCGCTCAATCGTGCAAAAGATAAAAAAAAAATATACAATATATTATTACCCTTTTTTCATTTGTTTCATCGCTATATTCGTAGATCTTTGACAGGCGTTACGGTGAGTCAACTCGAAAGTCTGACAACCAGTCTTACCAGGGGGTATTGTGTTACCCAGTAACTGGGTTGTGGAGGTCGATAAGCAGTCGCTCCATGTAAAATACTGGTATTCAGCTGCATCACGCGGAATAGGCAAGGCAGATGATGATCCATTTTAGCCAACAGTACTCGTAAATAAATAATCCATTTAAGATTAAAAGAAATTATAACTCTCATTAATTCGCAGTCGAAAGTCGACAACTATAACTTTTTAACCGACTTCAAAAAAGGAGGAAGTTCTCAATTCGACTGTATTTATTTTTTTATGTTTGTTACCTCAGAACTTTCGACTGGGTGAACCGATTTTAATGATTCTTTTTCTATTAATTTGAAAGCTCGTGGTTCCCCGTGTGGTCTCATTTAAATTTTATCGAAATCGGTCAAGCGGTTTTAAAAAAATCAACAATAAATTATTTTTAAATTGAAAAATAACTGCCTTCAAACAGACGTGGACGTGTAAGACGATCGTTTACGAGTTGGTGTGGGGTAGGTACCATAACTAAAAAGTGAAAAAAAAAAAAAAAGTTTTAACTGTTTTTTTGGAAGTCGGGTTTTTTTTTGTTAAAGTTTTATTCCTCGTTTACTTTATTTCATTCAATGATTCTACCTGTACCTACCTAATTCGACACCAGTCGATACCAATTAATTGAACCGAGTTCACGAGTGCACTCCATCCAACAATTTTATAAAACGCACAGCAGCGGAGAGAGAGAGAGAGAGATATTGAAATGTTTACAACGCTGAGCGGGTTATCGTGCTCGACAGTGTACAGTGGTCTGAAAACTAACGAGTTTGTTTTGCATATGAAAATCCTTATTTATTTTAGTTACCAACACATGTAGGATTGCGGTGGCTTAAACTAAACCAAGGTTCCTAGATAAGTTGAACCACTTGATTTTCTTAAACGACTTTACTTTTTTTTCTAGGAAAATAAAAACGCTACCTTCGCTATTATGTAGGAGATATAGGACACTACAGTGTACCTACTTTAGGTACAGCTTACGATATGATACGACCCACAAGTCGTCCTAAAGTGGATACAATCTCTGGTTGTAGTAGTGACTAGGGAAATGTGCTCTGATGAATGTGCTACATCATCCCGATAGGACTTAATGTGTTTTAATAAGTTTAGACTCAATTCATGTTAACTCATTCATAGACTCAACAGCAAACCAACACTTATGAGTTGCAGTGCCCTGACAGGGTTCATGTACAAAAATCGACAGTAATTTATTGTAAAATGTATGATGGCATGAGAGCAAATAATAGTTATTTATGCAACTGTTGTATAATACTAATACAAACAAACTAAAAATTAATATCAGAAGGGCAATTCTCGTACTTAAAAAACGTTCAAATTCAAGTCGCAATCTCATCTCAGCGACAACCAATGTCAAAAACTTGTCAAAAATTTATGGAAATTGATTGTATTTTTGACAGATTGAGACTGAGATCAGACTGTGAACGTGCTTAAAATTACGGGAATTGCCCCTCTGGTGGTGTGTTATCAAATCTTGTAAACAACAAAGTACCTAATATTTTTTCGCAATACCTACTATTATCGAACAAAAATGGCGGGATACGCCGTGAATTCGAATAATCTTTACCTATGTTTTTTTTTTAATTATTAGCTGTTGTAGTGAAACGCGCGTGCATGACAATGTTCTTTTTTTGAAATTCATAAAGATAATTATGTACCACGAATTGAGTAATGAGAATGTGACTGTCTGATGAGTAAGGATGGGATCGAGTTCGAGTTGCATAATGTTCTATTTAACTATTTTTATTATTTACAGAACAACATTATAACACTCGTTTGGATGATATTATGGTTACTATGACACTGGTTTTTTTTAAATTTTGGCAATAAGCTAACTGTTTCAGAAACTTTTATACAGGATTTATAGCATGGCTGTAGATAAATAAATACAGACAATTCAGAATTATTTTGTGGTGATCTTCTATTGTATGTGGTGGCCTCATTGCCATTTCTAGATATTAGAGGCTATTAAAGCCATGATAGTGAATTTCACGTCGGTATTCAGGTTCTGAAAATGAAATCCTCCAAAACTGACAGAAGGAAAAGGTTTTATGTTATACTTAGCGGTTTATAAGCAGATAACATCAAACAGGAGTAAAGAGAACGCCTTATGGAAAAAGCAAGAAAACCGAGTTTATGTCCCCTGAGTTACGACAGATTATCCGAAGTAGCGTTTAAAGTGATGACGTCGTATAAATGTCGCAAATGTTTTGTATGTACGCGTTTTACGTTTCTATTTCATACTCAAAAGAGATAATTCAAACAATAGGACAGTAGGTTGTATTTGGCCATTGCAGATACCTACCTAATATGACTTTATTTTATTTTATTTTGTCTCCTGTATTCATGCCTCGATTCATAATGTTTTTTTTTTAAATTGCTAAACCCTTTCCGCAAAATAAGCTGTTGAACCGGAAGCCTCTTAAATTAACGTTTTCTCCCGAACAAATGGAAAACCACAAAATGGTCCACTTCGCGAATAACATACTTACAACCATTTTCGATAAACAAGTCTGAAAAATAAAACTGTCTGCCTATGTCCTTATACCTAAACAAAAGTATTGCAAACTTAGTTTTTCACAATTTTAAAATTGTGACAGGATGTCATACAACTAATTAAAAGTGAAATAGTATTCTCACCCGGAAATAAATTGAACCAGCATTTTCTTTGTTAACAGGCGTCTATGTTTCTACAGCAAAATCATTTGTTACCGAAACAGTCTATAAATCGAACGAACCGTAGAGTATCAAGACCAAAACACACCGCTTTCTTTTCAGTCTAAAAATTACCTCCAATTCCGTTTAATCCAACATTTATAAATAGCTTGCTGTAGACAAAGGCGGTAGTAATTACGATTGCTTATTTGCGTTTGCTGGCTGAACGTACCTCTAGAATACAGCATGTGTATTTATAGACGGCAGCTTGCAAGGAAGCGAGAACAACACTATGTAAACAGAGTCCTGGTACATCCTGAGACGTCTTAGAACGTCCTGGGAATAAGATAGGTAACAATATTGTATGGAATAAATATTTTATATTATTTATAGACTAGCTGTGCCCCGTGGTTTCACCTACATACGTCTTGATCCTGTTGGTATGTGCAGATAAAAAGTACCCTTTATCCCAATCCAAGTTATGGTCTACCCATGTGGCAAATTTTATCTAAATCTCTAATACTAGCTGCGCCCTACAATTTCACCCGCATAAGTCTCGATTCTATGAGATAATTGGGATAAAACGTTTCCTATGTTCTTCTCCAGATCATGGTCTACCCTTGTGCCATATTTCATCCAAATATGTTCAGCCGTTTTAGCGTGAAAGTGTAACAAACAAACCAACTTACTTTCGAATTTATAATATTAGTTAGGATTAATTTAGATTCCTAATACAGTTTGGTACAGGTGTTAAACCAAATTCGTTTCAGTAAGTAAGTACCTATAATCACATTGTGAACCTCGATTCTTTTCCAAGTTTATTATGGGGTTTTTTTCTTATAGAAAAATCATAAGCAAAGCATTGACTGAAGCTTGTCAGTACACGGAAAAAGTAGAAATCCCAATTATTTTTTTGCTAATTTAATTCCTACACTATATTATATTAACAACAAATGACAACAACCCCCCTTCTCTATGGCTACAAATAAGGGAAATATCGTCAACGGAGATACAATTTACATTTACGTTATGCATAACGAGTATGGCAACCACCTTTGTGATGGCTCAGCAAAGTACCAACTTGCCACGCTTGACTTGGTGGAACTCAGAGCTAAGAGGCTCATTGGCGACGTGAAACTGGTGGATGCCAAGCTTCACAGCTTGGCTCATCGCCGCAAGGTCGCCTGCTGGTCGGTCTTCTACAGATTGTACTTCGGTGAGTGTGCCCAAGAACTCAACGACCTCATTCCACCGGCCCCCTTCTTCCATCGGTCATCTAAACGCACTGGAAGTTACCGTCCTTACTTAGTTGCTATTCCACCAATTCGCACTAAGCGTTTCCAAATGTCTTTTGTAATGCGCACAGCAAAAGAGTGGACCTCTACCTTCGTCTGTGTTTAGGAACGCATACAACCCTAATCTCTTCAAAGTGAGAGTCCTTCTGGGTAAGCTCACTCCATCGTCGACTCTGTCTCTGTCACCGCTGACCTAGACTAGAGTCAAGAGCTAACCCACCTTAAATAATAAAAAACAGCATATTTTCTTATCAGCTTTCCATTCACTTAACCCATTTAATCATTATCTTCACAGCGGTAGACCCCTTACCTAAAGAACCACCTGTTAATATTGAGGAGGCACGCCATCACCGTAACCATTATCTTCCTTCGTTATGGCGACGTTAATTAAACACTTTAGTAAATGGCAGACAGATTAAATCTCTACTGCTCTTAATATTAAACTTGTAAGAGTCCACTGGTGGAATTGAACACTGTGTACCTAAGGTGATTACTACCCCGTTGTTCTCGAGGCCGCAAGCACGGCTGCTGAGCGTGGGGTCCTGGGTTCAATTTCCAGGCCGGTCAAAGTGTTATTAGGTTTTTCCATTAGATATTTCTTAGTATCAGTCCGGAGTTTGGAAGTTGGCGGTGTGATACCCCCGTGCCTCGGAAAGCACGTTAAGCCGTTGGTCCTGCGCCGGATACCTCTCTGGTCGAGTCGGAGTGCCGCCCCGTCGGACTATGAGCGTGAGGGAAGAGAGAGTGCACCTGTGTCTGCGCACACACTTGTGCACTATAATATCTCTCGCTTTGAAGGCTAGTCTCCGCTGAGATTAGCCGCCATGGCCGAAATTCGGTCTGGAGAACTATTAATACCAAGAGTGGGGTAGTCGGTCACCTATTCTATAAGACATTTTCTATTTCATGACAATTATTGCTTGTTTGGTGACCGGGCTCTAATAAGTGCAAGTAAAAAAAGAAAGAAAGAAAATGCGTTTATTTGCGGTAAACATGACGCAAAAAATAACACAAACACAAAAATAAGAAAAGGCTGGAGGAAACATGCGTCACATCCACGCAAAACGGCTATCGCTCAGCATTATGCTGCGACCCTATGCAAGACAGAGCCCCAGCGCTGGTTTTCAGCGAAGTATAGCAAGATCCTGGGTCCTAGTTCCGATCTTTCGGTTGTGTAAACCGTTCACGGAGTCAAACATTTTGTACGGTTTAATGGCAACCAACCTCTGCCTACCAGTCGAGCCACACAGTGGTCTTATTTTATTTAGAACTTAGTTGCGGGTTATATGGGTTTCAGTGTCATGTAGTTTATTTATATTTAAGAGCAACCGGCTGGTTGCGACAGTGAAAAAATTGTGACAAGTGGCTGTTAAACCAACATTCACGTACCTTTATAAGTCAGTACCGTAATCTATCACCAATCTGCTTTTCGTCCACTCATAAATAGCTTCTAGTAGGTAAGTACACACTTCAACAGGACTAGTCTCGCTAGAGATCCTTAGGGCGACACTTGACAGTCGTAATGTGCTCTTGAGAACGACTCCAAGTGACCCTTATTGTTACGGGACTACTTCAATAGGGACGGATGCGCTCTCAAGATGGTCTTTTTTATGACTTTTTGATGTGACCGTTTGAGACGGCCTTTTTTGATTACTTGGCCGTAAGTGGGTATAAGTTCAAACGAGTTACTACTATTTTGGTGTTAAACTGAAAAAGGCACTTAAAACTAAATATAGTTATGCTTAATTACTTATTTTTACTCAATCCATAAAATAATATTATTAATGCAAAAGTAACTGTTTCGGTCTGTCTGTTACCGTTTCAAGCCTCAATCACTGAATGGATCTTTATGAAAGACAGATAGGTAGCCTGGGATCCGGAGAAGGACAAAGGCTACTCTTAATCTTGAATATAAAAAAAAAACAATCATCGTCTACCTAGCCATTTTTCCAACTGTGTTGGGGTCGGCTTCCAGTCTAACCTGATGCAGCTGAGTACCAATGTTTTACATGGAGTGACGGCCTAGCTGACCTAAATACCCCAGCAACTGGATAATACGATACCCCTTGGTAAGACTGGTTGTCAGCCTTTCGGGCTTCTGAGTACCCGTAACGACTGTCAAAGATCCACGATTGACAGTCGGGACCACATGCTTTCCGAGGCACCGAGGGGTCTTGGTATGTAAAGATGGTCACCCATCCACGGATCAAGCGCAGCAAGCGTAGTTTAACCTGATCGATCCATCCCTTGCGGCTATTATTACTTAGCCACAAGACCCTAAAAATATATCAAATAACTAAGTACAAAATACACGCAAATGAAATCGCGGGCAACAGCAGCTACTCTGACTATAATTGTAACTTAAACAGAAGCAATGTAGTTTTTCGAACAACGAAGATATTTTACGTATTCTAGAAATAGCACATGATCTATTTGAATTATTCAATTTCCTTTCCTCCAAACTTCCTTTTCCCATTCTTCCCTTACTTCCGACTTCGCTATCCAAACAATCTCAGCAGTCATAGAGTTAATCCGAACAAAACTTTATTGATGCTGCGTCAGACGTTTACATAAGGGAACTTAAATACAGTTGTAAAATCTTAATATTACGGAGTTTAATAAGTAAATATATCTATAGGAGGTCGGTATTGAGTGATCGTTCTAAAGCTAAGCGGGAATTAATCACGAGGAAGTTGTTGGAAGAGTTCTTACAATCAGGGAGGCAAAAACTCACATCAGCACCCTAATTGCGTAACACAATTTCAATCACAATCTGAATCATTTTGAAGGATATTGCTAATCCATTGCTTCCTAAGTTCGAAAATGTGTCTGCTCAACAACGTAAATAACGCAATGAATGTTGTTGAACTGTCAAAATGAAAGCCATTGGTACTTAGTGTGTTACGGAATTACCCCACCAGTTTGTGAAATGAGAATTTGAAGTCAATCTCTACTTTAGTATTACTTAAGGTGATTACGTCAATAAAGCCCGCGAAATTTAAAAAAAAATGCGTTTTTGCAAATAAATTTTCTATTTTGCGGGTTTTCGCCTTAAGGGGCTGACAACAGCTAAAGCGCGGTCACTTTCGGACTGCATAGAAAAGAAAGAGATGCGCGATGACACAAAGCTGGTAATTTATTGCAAAATATGAAGTAATTCTCTATTTACAAAAAATCTATTGATTGGACAAAAACATGTAATCCATCACTGCATGCAGTTTGGCATTTGACATTTTATGGTATAATTTTATTATTATTTATAATTGTTGATGAAAGGTTATACTGATTTTAAAGTCATTTAAGAGGTGTGTTTGAGAATGTTTTTGATGCATTAATGTATATTTAATTATGTTCTGAGTTCCATTACTTTATTAAAAAATTCTTGAAAATATCGTGTTTTTTTTTTCTTGATAAAATTATTTACGAATATTATACTAATTAGTAACACTGCTTTAAAAAAGGACCTTATTGACCTTTTTCAAGAAATCTCCGCCATAAGTAATTCTGAAGCACAGTTTGACAAGTTCTCAACTTCAAATTTGCAATTCAGAAACAGAGTGTTACCCTCTAAACCCTTATCTAATCTTGTGGGAAACCAAAGGATATTTGAATTATTAAAAGCTAGCACAAAATATCCCAGTCTAAACTCTAAGCTCAAACCGCAAGCAAAGCATTAATTAGTAGGAGCACTTAATGAATATAGGACCATTTGTTCACACCGAAAACCGAATTGTAAACGTAAACGTGTTTCGGAGTAAAACCGACGTTTACGTAAACGTGGGTCGCTTTCGAGATAAATAAAGCGATAATTTTAGCAAGGCATTCATGAATATTAATCTGTGACATTGACAGTGTTTTGGGGTTATACATTATATCACATAAATGTTTTGATAACACATTTGCTCGTAAAGAGTCTCATAATCAATATCGTAATGTATATGTCGTAGGATAATTTGATACTTCGAATCTTCGCGGAAATCCTAGGGGTTTTGCGAAAACGCGGATAATTAGAATTTAGGTTAGGTTATGTTAGAACAGTGACCATTAGCGCGCGAAGGCGAGCGAGCGAAGCGAGCGTGCCGCGGCAGCGGCCGCCAAGCGCCAGATACCCTTCTATTGTTGTTGTATCATTTAGGTTAGGTTATGTTAGATCTTGACTTTGTCCAGTAAGATTTGATAATTTTTCGCCTATGTCTAATTATCCGCGTTTTCGCAAAACCCCTAGGATTTTCGCGAAGATTCGAAGTATCAAATTATCCTACGACATATATAAATTTGGAGCCAAGTGCTGACTCTCGACCATCTACGAGCACACAAGTACATTCCACCGTCGTCGCCGCCGCCGCAGCCGCCTCCGTCGCCGCCACCGACTGCAGAACTCTGTGGTCTCGTTTCTCCTACTTTCACTCAAGAGAGTGAGAGACAACTTGACAACATTAAAAATGCCAACTGGCAACGTAATAATCAAATTGTTAAAATTTTTCTAACTGCTTTAACAAGTGATTAAATATTTATTCGTTTAAGAAAGTCCGAGTTTTATTTATTTCCTCGCAAATATGTTATAAAACGTCGTATGACATACGTGCGCTTTGATAAATACAGCCTCTGCTTTCTTGTAGCAATATCGCCTCGGCTGTAATTTTCAACTTACCGCACTTACCTACTTATATCATAATGTACTATAACAATTCACTAGTCTGAAAATCCCTATTTTTTATTTTTTAAATTTATTTTTAAAGATTTTATTATCAATCTTTCTTTTCTTACACCTAAGTAGGTACACTCAGTGTTTTTTTTTGTTATTGGTTGCTAAGCAAATTGAAATACCTACTAAGTCAATTTGCCGTTCATATAACTGGACAGTTGTGATTTGAGTATACGCGGACAATTTAAGTTGGCAGTGAATTTGCTAAACAAATAATTTCCCGACTTTACAGTCGTATTGTCGTGTCTATATCAGATAGCTCCTTTTGGCTACACAGAAATTTGATTCAGCGTTCGTATATCAAACGGTAGAGATAGCTAGTGCAATCACTTTAGAATACTGGCCATGCCGGACTTTTGAGCTTCGTCGGCTATTTGTCTTCCGGGTCGCGCAGTTAAACGCTTTGGACAGAGCTCCATACGATATTACGTGCATGACATGTATGCTATGCATTATTGTAGGTACTTACAGTACGGCCGAAATATCTTGGCGAGTCCGAACTTCGCGCAGATGGTTGCGCAGTACATTTTTTAGGAACCAAATGGTGACTTGAAGCGAGTGTGAGTGAGAGAACATGCACGGGTTGAACTACACGATGACTGATGCATGCATGCCGTCTGTTAGGACAGGTCAACTCAAAGCTGCAATGGCCCTGCATTGTTAGACTCACATAAAATCCTAATAATACAATGTTTGGACTTTAAAAGAGACCTGAGACTCTGAGTTTGTTTCGGCATTTCTTCTCAGGGATCAGTCAGCTAGGAAATGCCGGCGCCATCTAGTTTTTAAAATATTGACGTGTAAAAGTGTCTTAAAAGATCAGCTTACAGAAATAAACATTTCATTATTTTCATTTCAGAAAGTTCGTAGTGCCTGTGTTCAGACTCGCCAAGATATTTTGGCCGTACTGTGGTAAGTAATAATAAGTTATTTGTAGGTAGTTAAGAGGCTGTGTGTAGTGTGCATAGGTACGCACACTAAGCAGAGCCTTTTTTTTTTGAGGGTGGGAAATCATCAAATAACTTCTCCCGCTCTGGGCAGAGCAGGAGGGCGTGTCAGACTCTTGCTGACTAAAACCCACCCGTGTTTTTTCAGTTACCTGTGCCAGGGGCCACGGTATATGGCCCTTTACGGGGCACCGGTGTGGGCGCGTTCCTTGAGACGGCGGCCAGCCCGCTGGTTGAATGCGCCCCAAAGGGTCATGGCCATCCGGCTGGTCCGGGGATACCGTACGGTCTCCGGTGAGGCGGCGAGCCTCCTTGCCGGATTACCGCCATGGGATCTGGAGGCAAAAGTCCTCGCGCACGTTTGGGAGTGGCGCGAGGAGGCGAAACGCCGGGGCGTAGCTCCGCTGCCGCGAGAAATCACGGTACAGCGGACAGAGCTCCGGCGGGATCTCAGGGCGGCATGGAGAGTGCGATTGTCGCAACCCAGCGCTGGGCACGCCACAATTGCGGCGATAAGTCCCCTCTTTGAGGAGTGGCTAGAGAGGCGCCACGGCGGCCTCACCTTCCGCCTGACGCAGGTCCTCACCGGACACGGTTGTTTCGGGAGGTTCCTGTTCCGGATAAGGCGGGAGGAAACGCCCGGGTGTCACCATTGTGTGGATCACCCGGAGGACACGGTGGAGCATACGGTGGAGGTCTGCCCGGCTTGGGCGGAGCAACGCCGTGTCCTCGTGGAGGCGATTGGCGGTGGCGATCTCTCGCGTCCGGCCTTGGTCCAGGCCATGGTACGGAGCGAGAGGGCTTGGGAAGCCGTCACCTCCTTCTGCGAATCAGTAATGTTCGCGAAGGAGGAGGCGGAACGCGTGAGGGAGAGGCAAAGTTTGCGCCCTCACGCCCCTAGCCGCCGCAGGAGACGCCCTGGGCGTCGGGAATCGCAGGCCGATTCCCGGCCACCGTAGGCGCGGGCCTGCGAGCGGCGAGCAATGGGCAGCTCGCCGTTCGATAAGGACCAGGCCCGGGTCGACGGCGCGTTGTGTTCCACGCGCGCCTCAAAGAGATGTCAGCACCAATGACGGGGTTTGCTAGGACCGATGCCTGCTAGGGTTGCGGAAAAGTCCAAGAGGGTTACCGTGGCCCCTGGCACAGGCAACTGAAGGAACACGGGTGGGTTTTAGTCAGTAAGAGTCTGACACGCCCTCCTGCTCTGCCCAGAGCGGGAGAAGTTATTTGATGATTTCCCACCCACAAAAAAAAAAAAAAAAAAAAAGGGGCCACGGTATCCCTCTCGGACTTTTCCGCAACCCTAGCAGGCATCGGTCCTAGCAAACCCCGTCATTGGTGCTGACATCTCTTTGAGGCGCGCGTGGAACACAACGCGCCGTCGACCCGGGCCTGGTCCTTATCGAACGGCGAGCTGCCCATTGCTCGCCGTTCGCAAGCCCACGCCTACGGTGGCCGGGAATCGGCCTGCGATTCCCGACGCCCAGGGCGTCTCCTGCGGCGGCTAGGGGCGTGAGGGCGCAAATTTTGCCTCTCCCTCACGCGTTCCGGCTCCTCCTTCGCGAACATTACTGCTTCGCAGAAGGAGGTGACGGCTTCCCAAGCCCTCTCGCTCCGTACCATGGCCTGGACCAAGGCCGGACGCGAGAGATCGCCACCGCCAATCGCCTCCACGAGGACACGGCGGTGCTCCGCCCAAGCCGGGCAGACCTCCACCGTATGCTCCACCGTGTCCTCCGGGCGATCCACACAATGGTGACACCCGGGCGTTTCCTCCCGCCTTATCCGGAACAGGAACCTCCCGAAACAACCGTGTCCGGTGAGGACCTACGTCAGGCGGAAGGTGAGGACGCCGTGGCGCCTCTCTAGCCACTCCTACTAAGCAGAGCCTGGGTGTGTTAACAATGTGGGTTTTAACCAAGGTTAGTTAAAACCACGGTTTCTTAAAACCTGATCGAGTCTCCTATCAGTAAATCTGCTGTCACGTAACACGTTAGCATTAGTGATTACTTGACCTAAATTACAACAGCTAATCAGCCACATGCAGTTTGACAACAGCCGGACTATTCTTTAAAATTCTCACCGTGAAAACATACGTGAAGTGAGCTGTCATTCCACCTGCCAAGCTATTCTGTAACAATCTCACCGTGATAACTTAGGTGAAGTGAGCTTGAAGTGAGATGTCGATAGTGTCAATCCCTAGCATCAGGTGGAATGATAGCTCACTTCACCTTAGTTATCACGGTGAGATTGTTATAGAATTGACCGGCTGATACTTGAAGTTCACTTCACCTAATTTTTCACGGTGAGATTTTTACAGAATACATTAATTAGGTAAACTTGTAGAATCCTAGTCTATCGGCTTTCTACGTTTTCACAACCAAATTACGTAACAGTAAGCAGCTAATAAAGTTTCTTAGAGAACTTAGGTAAGTACCTAGTTAATTTGGTAACTATAAACGGTTTTGTAAATTTTGACGTTCATAAGTTTCTAATGGCCTACTTGAAATAAATGATTTGACTTTGACTTTGATGCTAAAGAAACAGAGCAGAGCAAAGCTAGTTAAACTATAAACAACGCACGCATACAAATACATAACAACGCTCATACATAAGTCACAATCATCAGCAAACAATGACTAATATAATCTCGATTTGTTTTAATACCACTGTTTACTGCAAGACGCATTTTGTATTACATTCGGAGCACGAACTGTCGCGGCCTTGGCTTGCTCCATCACTGCGATAACAGCCACTGAACTATTAACAACCAAGCATTGAAGAACCCCGTCAACAATTCTTGGTACCCCCCTTTAAGTTTGCAATAAACGAGGTACGGGAAGGGAAAGGGAGCTCAAATAACACTGGTCTATTTTCAAAGGGCTTTACGATGTTATTGTTTAACTCTTTGCGGGTAGGAACACTCTAATTTTGATGAAAATATTTCAAGTGCTTTAATTTTGGCGTGCTTCAATGAGTGTTGAAACAACGGCTTGGTTGGTTTTAAGGAACTTGAAACAAGTAATTTATTTAATTAATTGAATAAATTACTTGTTTCAAGTTCTCTTTAAATACTGACTTGGCCAATTTTGAGTCGTTTCTCGAGAATTCAACAAGTTTTTGTATTATTATCATGATTGTGTGTTGGAACAAAAAGGTTATCGAGGAGGCATCATCAGGTTATCCTCACAATAAAGTTACGTGAACTCTTGTTGTTGAAAGAAGGCCTTGGATACCTAATTATAATAAAACGATAACGGCATAATCTGTCTACATAAAGTTTCATTCCATGTTAACCTTTGCGAGTACAATAATGTATGTTCCAGGCACATAATACACAATGACTACTGATATTTCTTCCTTATCAGATCGTAGGTATTATCGTTCCTTATCAGAGTTTATTTTGGCTAGAGGCCTTATTCTAAAAAAATCAACGTATATTCGGATTCATCTCTGTATATATCCTAAGATTCTAGCTCATGTATTCCCACACGGTTAGCACTAAGATTAGAACCGAGCGAACTGAACGTCTTATCTGAATACACTTTGCAAATCTTCGTCGATAATTCTACAAGTACAAAGGGCCCATTGTTCAGTATTGTGAACGTGGAAACTATTCAGTTCGGTGTGAATAGAGCTCTTCTCCTCGATGCGGAATCCACTCTGCACTTTGATTAATTTACGCTGTTCAAGGACTGCAGGGTAAAATTTCTTTCACTTTCGTTTTGTCCCTCTGCTGCAGCCTTCAATATACGCTGCAATTAATGAGAATATTGGATATTTTTGTTTTTTTTTTATTCTGTCTCTTTTACAGTAGAAACGATTGATTACTCGAGTATTCCCTTACTGAACAAAAAACGAGATACTTTGATGAATGCGACCGTCGTTCTTTGTACAGGTTTTTTTTTAACAATTACTAATGCGGTTTTGCTATTGTCTGTCATAGCTACTGTTGTCTATCTACCACCTAACCTAGGATTCTAGAATGTATGATTAATTCTGCGGCTACATCTGGAAATTGTTTGCCATTTTGGTAACCCAATCACAATCAAATCTCAAGATAGAACAGTTTGTTAACAGATCAGGGATTCTTGATTGTGGGCTTTCAGACATCGAGGGATAATCCCTTTTTAAGACAAGAAAAGACGTTTTTTTTAACCAAGTGTTTAAGTCAAGCATGAATTATGAATTTATACCTTATTTCTACTGTGGCTTTACTTTGGATGTAATAATAGTGTTATTGGTGTTATTGTGTTTAGTCGTTTTCTGTTAAAGTAAAAAAACCGGCAAAGTGCGAGTAGGACTCGCACAGGGTTCCATACCACAAGGCAATAAATGCCGAAAAAAACACGTTTCTTGTATGGAGACTCCACTTCATTTTTAACTTTATTTATATTTTTATCTTTTTCGTTAATAGCAGCAATAGAAAAACACACTCTGTAAAAATTCCAGCTGTCTACCTTACAGCATTACGGTTCATTGAGATTCAGCCCGCTGCCAGACAGATGGACGGGCGGACCCTTTGGGTATGGAACCCCTTAAAATGAAATGGACGATCGTTAATAGTGAATTCCACTTCACCTATCAACGCGGAAAGAAAATATTTCACGTCGATCGACCGTAACCCGGCTGTCATGCACCGCACTGGATCAGCCTCCTCGACGGTCAACATCGTTCAACCGCAATCTGCGCCCTTAGTTAGTTCATAACACGCACTAAATATTCGAAATTAATTAGGTTTCCGAGATATATTACTTATTTTACTCCTAGACAATAGTTGCGGGTATTCATTAGCAATACACGGCTACAAGTACAACGTCGTTGTTAATTACATTCTAACAATCCTCTTCTGTATTCTATATTAACGAAGCCGCAGGTGATTTGGTAGCTATATATCCGTCTTGGAAGACTTGGCTTATTTTTAGTATGTTACTCATTATTATATAATTTGTACAAGGCGTGTGTGAAACCACCGGCAACAATGAAACAAACAACACTTATGAACTTCCTTACAAAGTTTCGCCCCCTATTTAACCTCTTCAAAGGATGAATTTTCAAAAATCCTTTCAAAATTAAAATCAAAAGTAATTCAAACTAGGCTGAAAATCAGCACTTTTTGAACGTCAAAATCACAAAAGATAGTCCCCCCAAAACGCCCGCCCTTCACCATTTCCTAGTGCTTTAGCTGGGAAGAAGTGGCGGAACAAACTTCCCAGCAGCACTGCTGTCTGTTCAGTTAGAAGTACTGGATTCTATACAGTAATAAGTAATTAACATTACGAAACACAAAAACATTAATATTATTTGCCATAATTATGTCGGCTAACACACGCCAATATTGAAAACTATACTCAAGCAGAAATAAATAATGAAAACGAAAACAGAACTTAATACATAATAAAAAGCCTCCAGGCATAAAGGGCGTGCCCGCTTACATTTGCAATGCTGCATTATGTTTATATATGTAGCTGTAACTTGTAGCCACAAATGATAAACTAGGACCTTCGAAGTAAAATAAATTATAATAACAATAACAAAACCATAGTCAGCAAGATGACCTGTCACAACAAGCAGCACCGTTCTCGAGCATAACGCAAAGATTAGCCACTACCCCCCTCGCCATATTTGAGGAAAGGAGGCAACCCGACCCCCGACGCTACCGCAAGCATTGACATCTAAGGGAGCATGACGAACTTGCTGCCGGTTGCTCAAAAGAATAATATGATCAATTGTCGAGGTCGCTAGCTAACCATATATTGCAATACAACTCATTAAAAATCATTGAAATGAGTAGATTATGTCAATATTTTGTATCTTTCTTCTTTTTAATCTTTCTTAATTCTTTCTTTCTTTCTTTGTATAAGGAACTCTTTTATGAAGTTTCATGTTTCTAGACTCAGAGATTACAGCCGTCCGTTGTCTATCAATGAATGAATGAATTTAAGATTTTTATTAAGTACGTCAAAAATTAAGCGTCTAAATTGTAAAGTGTACAGATTTCTTTATTTTTTATTCATCATCAGCCTACAAGTGTTCCCACTGCTGGGACACAGGCATCCTCTGTGTGAGAGGGAGTGGGCCGTAATCTACCAGGCGCTCAGTGCGGGTTGGTAGATGTCTCATGTCTTCGAATGTTCGGTTCTAAGACATGCCGGTTTCCTCACGAAGTTTTCCTTCACCGTTTTTGAGAGCAGTGGTGATGAAATAATTTACACAAAGTAAAGCGCCTGTCTGGGTTCGAATCTACGACCTACACCTCTTAAGTCGCAGCCGTTACCACTGGGCCACCACTGCCCTTTTTATTAATTGTAACTAATCTTAACATCAACTCAACTCAGATCACCGCCGCTTCGAGATGAGGCTAATCTGAAATTTGCTTTGCTTTGAAATTATGAGGTGTTACCTATAGCGTTATCTTCTCTTGTTTTATCTCGTGGCAAAAAGGTTAAAATAAGGGAAAACCCATAAAACAGTAAGTAAGTACTAAGAAGATGTTTTAAAATTACATTTTACTATCTGTCACTTTTGCCAGTTTATTGTCCTCGTAAAAATAATTATATTACCTCGAAAATTTTTCGTTACTTCTTTTCATAATTTTGCTTCATAAAAAAACATACGAAGGGAATGAAAATGTTCATTTTAAAAACGCCATAAAACTCATAATTAAATAAAAAAGTAAAAGTAGTATAAGTATCCCCCGTCTTTTGTATAAGTACCTACCAAAACCAAATTTATATTTCAAAAGACTTTCACACTCTGTCATGAATTATAAAGTTTAAAAAAAACTTAATTAACTTTCTGGGGCATCCGTACCTTTTCCGACAACCTTATTAATTTCACTTTAGCCACTGGAACCTTCAAAGGGATATTAAATAATAAAAAAATGAAATTACCACCTCTAATGTTCAGGAACGTTTATGTTCATTGAAATTGACGTCCTGAGCTCCTGAAGCGGACATTTTACTTCATACATAATCAACCTATAATGTTCCCACTGGTAGGACACAGGCCTCCTCTCGGTGAGAGGGAGTGGGACGTAATCCACCACGCGGCCCAGTGCGGGTTGGTAGATGTCATCATGTTACATGTCTTCGATTTTTTGGTTCTAAGACATGCCGGTTTCCTCACGATGTTTTCCTTCACCGTTTTGAGAGCAATGGTGATGAAATAATTTACACAAAACAAAGCGCCTGTCTGGGTTCGAACCTACGACCTGCAACTCGTAAGTAGCGGCCTTTACCACTGGGCCACCACTGCTCACATCATTTTCTCATACGGAGTTTTAATTTGATGATAATGAAGTTTAACGTAAATATTTGATTTTCAGTGTAGGGGTACCTACCTTTTGGACGGCATGAAAAGGATATATTTTGTTTGCGGCCGTCGTCCGAAGGCGAACGTTGGGTAATATTGAAAAGGGTCCGACTATCGTATCCATCCATATATGACTTTTAATTAGATGTAGGTGAAACTTTTCTCGAGTTAAGAATTACTGTGTTAGATTTGGTTGTAAAAACCTCTATTTTTTGTAAAAGCTGTGATCCATGTGTGAGGAAAATTGCAGTATTTATTGGGAAATTCATAACTCGACGTCCGGTATCGGTATCGCTCGGAGCTTCAATTACTGGGAACGAAACCAATCGTGGACAGGTGTGTCTATTTACTGTATATAGGTAAACAGTAAATAATATTTATTCAAGTTCATTTTCCCCGTTTGATAGAACTATAGGCGAGACATACAGGCGTTAAATCGTCTCCTGATTTTATCGTTGTCTCCATTTATTGCCACAATGACCTGCTTTTAGTAAATTGTCGAAAATTCCCCTTCAATTGTTTCATCAATACCGGAGTAGAAGGCTATAATCTTTAAATCCTAGAAAAGATATCCATAAAGCAAATTACGTTCCGCTTTCAGAAAATATGTTACGTCTCTAAGGATAATATTTTCTGTCAAAATTACGCGGTCGCTCGTTATTATTTATGATGAAATGCTGAAAGTTTACCACTTCTTTCAACTGAAACGATGCCTAGTAATACATTTTAATAGGCACTCGTTTAAATATAAAATGAGTTTTGAATAAAACATGTACGTAACTAATTAAAATGTACGTGGGGTCTCGTCGTATGATGATCACTATCTAATCTGAGAGGAATAAAATGCTTACAACTTTGCTAACGTTTCAACGCTCTGCTTGAGCTTTTTTTTTATATTTTCATTAAAAGGAATATTGCTATTCAATATTAAGGCTCCGTGCACGAAAAGATCCACTTTTGTCAATTTCTTATCTAATTGTTAGAAAGCTTAAAATAACTGAAACATTAAGTCTGTATGATTATAAAAATACAGTCTTCGTGGCGCTAAACCCTTCGTGTCACTCATAGTTTTGTATTATTATTATTGTGTGTGTTTATGTTTGTGCCTTAATTAATTATACTAACGTAGTTTAACTCATACTAACACAACATGGGTAATGTGTTTTTTTTTTTTGAGAGTTGGAAATCATCAAATAACTTCTCCGACTCTGGGCAGAGCAGGAGGGCGTGTCAGACTCTTACTGACTAAAACCCACCCGTGTTCCTTCAGTTGCCTGTGGCAGGGGCCACGGTATCCCTCTCGGACTTTCCCGCAACCCTAGCAGGCATCGGCCCTAGCGGACCCCGTCATTGGTGCTGACCTCTCTTTGAGGCGCGCGTGGAACACAACACGCCGTCGACCCGGGCCTGGTCCTTATTGAACGGCGAGCTGCCCATTGCTCGCCGTTCGCAAGCCCACGCCTACGGTGGTCGGGAATCGGCCTGCGATTCCCGACGCCCAGGGCGTCTCCTGCGGCGGCTAGGGGCGTGAGGGCGCGATATTTGCCTCTCCCTCACACGTTCCGCCTCCTCCTTCGCGAACAGTACTGCTTCGCAGAAGGAGGTGACGGCTTCCCAAGCTCTCTCGCTCCGTACCATGGCCTAGACCAGAGCCGGAGGCGAGAGATCGCCACCGCCAATCGCCTCCACGAGGACACGGCGGTGCTCCGCCCAAGCCGGGCAGACCTCCACCGTATGGGTAATGTGCCTGAATTAAAGATAAATAAATAGTACCAATTAATAGGTTCATCACTTTTGCGCTCTCGAAAATGTAATTTATTTCGTATTTTATTTATTTAATGAACATATTGTATTCTGATAAAATAAAATTTAGATTTTATTTCAAAGAAGACTAATGTGTAATTTTTAAATTATACATTACTGACTGGGTTTTTTTCATTGTATTATTGCATTATATTGAAGCAAACGGACCATGTAATAATGTTGATGATATATTTTAAAGCTCAAAACCAAAAGTGGTTTCTTATAAAAAGATGATCAAACGTTAGTCTCGCGAAATTTTTCGGAAAACTTGTTGCGAATGTTAGTGATTTTCCATAAATATTTAACTTATTTAAAAAATCCCTTTCAGCCACATGCAAAACAAAGAACTCGACTTTTCAAATGACAAATAATTTTGTTTAAATTCTTTTTCACTTTCTCCCAAACAATGACGAAAATTGATCAAAATCAGTCAATTTCGTGATAGGAGGCCCTTTAATATTGAGACTTGAGAGCAGTGGCGGCCCAGTGGTAACGGCTGCGACTTACGAGTTTTGGGTCAAGGGTTCGAACTCAATTTGAACCTAAGCAGGCACTTTACTTTCATAACCACTGCTCTCCAAACGGTGAAGGAAAACATCGTGAGGGAACCGGCGTGTCCTAGAACCAAAAATTCTAAGACGTGACATCTACCAAACTGCACAGAGCCCGCGTGGTGGGTTACTGCCCACTCCCTCTCACAGAAAGTCTGTGTCCCAGCAGTAGGAACATTATAGGCTGATTATGCTATATTAATATTGAATAGACACATTCTCTTTAAAACAAAATCCTACTGATCAAACCCTTAGACATTTCTGGTCTCCAATACCCATACCGGTCACTGGATATACTTAATTAGTAGGTACTCTATATGAATTTTAATTATAACGAATTCTCTAAAGTATACTATACTTACATAATGGCGTATCGCTTTCTATAAAAAAAAAAACTCAATACCAACCTACTGATATCAGTATTTCAGATTTCCAAGAATTTACTTCTGACCCTAGACGAAATTATTGTACCAGTAACTAACTAATGTAAATACGATAAAAAGCATAATATTATAAATCCAGTTCAATAGTTTATCGGATGGTCGATTTATAAACAATGTTTGGTAGGTACTCTGATAACCTACTCTGGTTTAACGCAAGCTAGCCACAAACGATATGCATAAACAAACAGTTCCTTTTCATTTCATTTACTTATTCGAGTCACAAAGTACAAACGCAGCCATATGAGTTCTAGTGCTCGAACAAACTTAGAAGGATGAAAAATAATTGTTTGTTTGGAAGACGTCAAACACGCTTTGAGTGTTCTCTGTGTTCTATTGTAAGCTAGATTCTGCCGGCGACATTATACGCATAGAAGTTAAGTAACTATTATAATAAAAATATCTTATGACACTCGAAAATAGTGAAGCTTCAAAAATTGAAAAAAAAATTTTTGTCTAATCGGTTGTTCCATAGATCACCTCTTACAAACAAACAAACAATTTCAACCTCTTTATAATGTTAGATTAGATAACTAAGGCTCCTTATCCGAGAACGATGATGAAGCATGAATTTCAATTTAAAACTGACACATTTCATACTAGTCTCTTCTGAAATCTTCAGCCGTAAGTATCTGAATAAAAATCCTTTCCCGACCAACAATTTCTATACTTCATAATAATAAAATTGAGAAAAGGGCGAGACAGATATATCAGCTTCGAAGCGAACGATTATGGGCTAATATAATAGTAATGATGATTGATGTGACGCAAAAAGAACAGACGATTCAATATCGGAACCTAATCAATCAATCAATCAACTCAGCCTTCGGAGTCCACTGTTGGACATTGGCCTCTAGACCCTGTCCTCCACCTTCCGCATTCAGTCAGTCCCAGCTACCTATTTAATGTCGTCGTTCCAATAGCTGGGGTGCGTCCCACACTACGCTTGCCGATAAGCGGCCTCCACTCCAGCGGGGTGAGCACGGCCTACTGTGATAGGCTTGAGTCACAGAGTTTGGGAGCAAAAACCGTGATAAAATGCATGACTCAAGCCTATCACAGAGGCCGTGCTCGCCCCGCAGGAATCGTCGGCCCCACTGGCCATAGGTAGGTACCTGCTCCTAAGCCTGAATCCTGCTATTGCTTACAAGACTTCGCGGATTAGTTTCTGTTAATTCCATTTTAAATATTGATTATTATTGATGACTTATTAAATAGGTGAGTCTTAGAAATATTAACGATGAAAGCTCTTCAATGCACTGCATTAACGGAAAATGTACGCGGACTTAAAGACCAGGCCCTGCAGTCTCGACACAGTTAGCAATCGTTTTCAGTTGCTAAGTCCTAACAATCCAGATGTAAATGTTGATGTAAATGTTTGGTAGTCTCGACACTCAAATTTATCGGTTGTTACCTACCGGTACCTACCTAAAATACCAGTAACAACCGATAAATTTGAGTGTGGAGACCACCAAATATCGCTGGATTGTTAGGACTTAGCAACCGAAAACGATTGCTAACTATGTCGAGACCGCAAGCCCAGATGGTTGTCAACAGTTTTTTGTCAAACAACGCAGTCCAATATTCCTGACGGTAGACTTCAATTATAACTTAATCAATAGCTCTCGTAAGTGCACTGCAACTTTGGAGTGCAATTGATTAATTTAGTTTATTAGTTCAGAACCTAATACCTAGCACTGAGTGATAACCAGTGATCGGATAATCGGGCGCTAATTTAATACCTAAACGGATAAATAATACGGACATGCCTTTCAGAATCCCGGATCCCGGAATCGTTTGAAATTCCTGAGATTGCTAAAAATGTTACCTGCATACAAAATATGGTTAAAACTCGTTGTGAAAAAAACATAAAAATATTTTTTAAATATTAATATGTTTTAGTCTTCTGTTCGTATAAAATACAATAAATTAGTCGATTCAATCACTAATCGTAATCTGTTAGATAGATAAATAAATTTCCACTACTTTACCACATTGTGCACATAATTTTTTATTGATATTCCATTTGTTTTGAATAAAATATAGAAACTAAATCAAAATAACCACTGCTATAATTTCATTAAGTTTGTTATAGTGGTTTTTATAAAAAAATTCAATCCCGGTAACCCGGGATTACTTATTTATTCAGAAAGGAATGTCCATATTATTCTTTCGTGGGAAGAAGTTTAGGTATATAAGCCCCCGATTATCCGATAACTTGTGATAACGCTCTAGAGTTCTAGACCAATGATACCTATAGTTGGTGACCGACCGGTTGGTGCAGTTGGTAGCGACCCTGCTTTCTGAGCCGCTGGTCCCGGGTTCGATCCCCGGTCAAGTCAAACATTTGTGTGCATGAACATGTCTGTTTGACCTGTGTCTGGGTGTTTATATGTATATAAGTATGTATATCAGTCATCAGGTTACCGTAGTACAGGTTCTACCTAGTTCGGGACCTGAAGACCTTGTGTGGATGTTGTCCCATATTATTATTATTTTTATAGAAAGTTTTTTCTTCTCAGCTCTATGGCTGGTTATTGCAACATTTACGGACCGAAGCCAAGTAAATGCAGCGTGTTGTGTGTTATGTTAAAGATGTGTTGTGATGAGGACCTATTTCGTTTTCATTATTATTATTATTATTATAGTGGTCTATATCGACCGCCTTTTTTTTTCTTCTACGTCGCACTACTGTTAGACATCAGTCAAAACACATTTGAAGTTGATGAATTTTAAAAATGCAATATTAGCTAAGCTAGTGTCATGACGCGTGACGTGGCAATTGGTCTATGACAAAAAAGTTTGGGGACCTCTGCTCTAGACTAAATTAGCGTAGGGGGGGCGAACCTGATTCCTATGAAAAGGAAATACCCATTGTTTAACATTAGCAGCAATCTACGTGTGAAAAAACCGGCCAAGTGCGGGTCGAACTCGCACACAAAGGTGAAAGGTACAATACACTTCATATTTGTAACACGTTTCTTGTAAGTAAAAGGTTCCCCCTTTAATTTTTGGGTCTCGTTGGCACCCTTTAGGTACGGAACCCTAAAAAAGAAGGCTTTTGTTTTGCAGTGAGAGAAATAAATCTACAGGATAACAGGTTTATCAAGGTTTCGTAACTTTTGGCAGAAACAGTTCATTCCCTAAGTTATATCGTTAAGTGATTTGAGAATACAAAACAAGATGTTTTGTGTGAGCCTACCGCAGTCTAGCCAAGGATTTATCACGTTTCTGGTTTATTCACACGTTTTATGTTTTATCCTCTTGTTTTTAAGGTTCCGTACCCAAAGGGTGCCAACGGGGCCCTATAACTAAGGTTCCGCTATCCGTCCGTCTGTTATAGGGCTTATAGCCGCTAAAACAACAAATAAATATAAAATGAAGTTAAAAATTAAAGGGGACCCTCCATAGAAGAAACGTGTTTTTTATACAAAAGTATTTAAAAAAAATATTGTGTATATATTGTATGGGGGTACGGAAACCTTCGTGTGCGAGTCCTGCTCGCACTTGGCCGCTTTTTTTTTTATTCACATGTTTTATCCTCTTGTTTTCTGCGCCGAAATCCTTATAAAACTGGCCTATTTTTCTCAGAACACACGCGCTTTCATTTGGTTTACTTCGTACTTCGACACGTTTGCTTCTTTCTTTGTACACTTGTACCAATGTTCCGGGATAGTGTTACTGTCTTAAATGCCGAGAAATTTCGTTATCTTAAAATAGATGGAGAAGGAAAAATAGTAGATTGTCGCATCGAGCGCAAAGTGAGTTATTAATGCACGAGTAACACGAGTGCATTCATTTTATTACTCACTTTAGCAAGGTGCGTAATGTACTTTCCTTTCAACTACCAATCTACCGTGATAAAATATACTCAAGTTAATGAAAACAAAGTTTGATTCATCTTCTCCTCGAATATTTAAAACTTACAACTATTAAATGTGCAGTTATTAAAAGAGAAATTTGCGCTTGTAGTATTTGTTTGGTTTATTTGTGAATAATAATTATTCTGGAGTTGAATTCATATCGCTATCGCTGTCAATTTCCATATTTTTAACTTTTCTTGCTAAATATGAATGGAGTATCAAACTTTTACAATGGTACAAAATGCGCGCCATTTGTTTTTTTTTTTTCACCAAGTCTGTTTTATTTGGTTTTATTCAACCGATTTTTATTTTCAGCCAGTATCTTTTTGATCTAATGCATACCTACATTATAATATATTAAACTTAATGAGAGACATTAAACCTCTGTGGTAAATCTATATCTAAATAAAAAATAAAAAACAGTGCATTCATGAAAAACGCACAGTTTTTCATGAATGCACTGTTTTTTATTTTAACCATGAGATGTCGTAATAACATTTCTGCACTGTTTTGGTTCTAAGCAAAAAATACATCTTTTGTGATCCGTTTTGTAGTGATTAATGATAACATTACTACGTAGCTGAAAGAAAAATGTTTTGGCATTTCGGTTGGTCTTCAATACTCAATTGCTTTATTGCATTCCATATAATATATTACACACACAGTTAAAGATCAATATGGATCCTGTCGAACACAGCGAAATTAGGAGAGAGGAAGAGGCCTAAGCAGCAATTCAAGCAATTCAATATTTTTATAAATTATTAGATGTGGTTAATTGGGTGTATAATTGTGTATGTATAATTACGCAATATTTTAATTTAATTAATCGTGTATATATACATATATTAGGTTTGTGTATAATTATAGTTACGTATAGTATATTAGTTATTTTTATTTTATGTATTGCATAAGAATAATGTAGGTAATTAATAGGTATTTCTTAGAGTATTTCCATTATTATTAAATTATGTTATTATCTATGCATTCATATTTTCATATTTAAATTTGATTTTCTATAATCTTTATACATATTGTTTATATTTCATAATGTTTGGTGTAAGTATAAGAGAGAGAGTAATTTTACTTGGTTTCTGGCTCTTCACGAGGCACGAGTATATTCCGAAAAGTTTCCTTTTTGGCCACGTTTTAGTAACTAATTACACGTGCCTAAAATTTTTATCAATATGAAACCAAACGCCCTGAGTTCCTTATCGCATTAACTAGCTATAAAGTAAATTTGACACGATTGGCGACGCGCCAAAACATAAATTTGTCACTAAACGGTGACTTTATTGCGTTACGTGGTGATGTGATAAATGGTCACCTAGTCGCAATAACTTATTACATTATTAGTTACCTTGCAGATATATTTATAAGCCTTTTTATTTACGAAAATCGTGTTGGGCAGGTGTTATTGGAAGGGATAAAAATAGTGTTTTTAGAGTGCATTAAGATGCACCAGAAGGAAGGTAGCTATGCTAGTATTGGAAGGGCGTGCACCACGTTCAATATAAGTATATGTTATCTTTACTATTTTAAAAATAAAGAGCTAATAGAGAGTTAATAAAGAGCTCTTAAAGAACTTTATCCAATAACATCTTCAAATTTATTTTTATTTTCAATTTTAGATGTTGGGCCGCAACTTTCTTGAGAATCGCTCCTTTTTCTATTATTTTCCCACACAGACCCAATTACTCAATAATATTAGCCGCAAAACCACGAAATAAAATCATGAAGCATATTTCTCCGGTGGACCGTAAACTTAGGATAAAGAAACAATATAACTAGCGGGGGGGCGCGGGCGGTGGAACGATTTTGAAATAATCTGAGCTGAGATAGCGTTATAAAACATGGATACGACGAGCGTCCCGGGAGAGCCACATATTCATTCACATCACACGATCCAATCTTTTATACATGCTGTTATCGAATTTAGTTACGTGTGAAATGTACTAACGTGCGCAACCTCAGTACCAACCTCAGTAAAAACAAGAAGAGACATAAAGACGCAGATAGCTCAGTAGCTATCTGCGTCTTTGTGTCTCTTCTTGTTTTTACCTCTTTTAATGCCCGTGTGCGTCCAATCGGTTAATGTGTGTGACCACTGTGACCAGTGACCAGTTGCCGGACGGCAGTAAAATAAGTAAAAAAAGCGCATCTATTGTTTATCTTCTACAGGCTTTTGTGAGCATGTGGGAGAGTATTTGTTGGAAGCTAAATGTATAGTTTTGCATGATTAACGGACTCCAAGAGCATTCGGACTACTCGTTTCAGGTTTAAGTTGAACTTCTCCAATAAAATCCCCATAACGGGTATTGGTTTTTCTACACCTAGACAATATCGTAAGGCTTTAGAGAGGGCGTACTCTCGTACGTATTCAGGTTCTCGGTTCAGGTGTAAATAAGTATATTTTGAAACTCTGAATGGTATTCCGAATGACCTTCCAGTTCCACTCTCTTTACAGTTTACCGGAATAATCACCAACGTTCACTTCTACGAAATAATCGGTTGCCGGATGAACACTCAAAACACTCTTCGTCGAGGGTTGCTCTTGCTGAATGGGAGGAGGGAACCCTCAACCCCTTTAACCAAACGCTTAAGTACTGCAGTTGAAATAGGTACGAAAGCAACTTCACTACTACAACATCTTTTGCTCAAATTGAAAGCACTCTGCAGTTCTATTCATATTGTGATTGAACACCCTTATAGAAAGACAAGATAGTAGGCGGGAACGGTAGACTCACGAAAACTTTAACCATACTAAGAACATTAGTTCCTAGACAAAGTGGTATTGTATCAGTGATAACGAAGGAAATAACAATGATGGAATTGTTAAAAATGTATTGGATTGCTACCGAAAAGCTTATTCAATCCTGTTGAAGTTGTTGTAAATATACGAAACGCTTTGAAATCGATTGCCACTTGTCTAGGCTCTCTTATCATCTGTACTAATATACCTACTTATACTAATAATAATATTATAAATAGGTAAAATTTCTTTGTTTGTATCAGTATTCGGATTTGAACTATTCTTTTTCAAAACAAAATATTTTATTTCACATAAAGCTACATGGGCACTTATGAAACGTCAGAAGCTAGGTGCACGGTTCCAATTGGTCGTTTCCTATGGAGAAGAGCCGGCAAGACACTCAGCGTGTACTCTTTTAAAAATAATTGGCTTTTACAATGTTTTCAAATTACAGTGTTTATAGGTATGAGAGGATCGTGTAAGTCTGTCAACAGGTACCTGGTACTAAACAAGATAGAAAATGGTCTACAAATCTTAAGTTTACAAGTCAGGCTTACAACGTTCTCACATTCACAAGATACAAAGAATCTATATAATATAATATATGTAGATATATACAACGAGCCGCTACAATGGCGACATTAATTTCACATGGGTAGGGCTAGTGGCCAGTAATCATAAAAATATATTTAAATAATATAATTTGGTAAATTGAAAACTAAGTACTGCCTGCGCCACTCGCCGGACATAGGGCTCTCTCTTTCCTTCAATTCGCCTACTCTTTGGACGTTATTCGTTTTAATGTAATTCATGCGATGTTATGATCGGTTACCCCGGCAAATAACCTCTGCGCTAGGTTGCTCCAATATGCTATTTTCCAAAATTGTAAATAATCAATAAATTATAATGTTTATTGAAATTAAAATAATATGTTCTTAAAACGAAAACGTATACTGTGTTAAATTAATGTCGCCATTAAAGCGCCACGCTTTATTGTATAATACAGGGCGTCCGTCCCACGGATATGCCAAATGGAGGGAAAGTACCTTGAATATTGTAGATGGAACATTTTACTGAAAGAAGACATTATTTGAATTTAAAAAACAATTTAAACTGCATTCATAGATATTTAAATAATTACATGGTTGAACCGGAAATCGAACTCGTTACATGAGAAAAATAATCACCCTGTAGCTTTATCATACGATCGAACGGCTTCATCATATGGATTATTTTTTGCTAAATAACATAGTGTCACAAATAAAAGGAAGACGATGAATTTTAACATATCCGTGGGACACTCTGTATACCTATAATATATATTTGAATTTGATAGCCCAATTCTTGAAAAAGGCTAAAGGGTATTTAACATCACGCTAGGACCCTTAGGAGCCGAGCAAAATGAAAAAAGTCGCGGGGTGAGTCAGGAGAACAAGAATTTTCACGCGGACGAAATCGATGTCAGAATCTAATAAATAATAAAACAAAAAAATAATATACGATGTGAATAGCGACATCAAATATGTGACGCGTCAACAAACAAGTCTAACGTGACAAAGTCCAAAAGTGATCAACGTTTTCGTATTGTGATCGTACTACTAGTAACGAAAGCTAAGTATAAACAAATAAACAGATGGGAACTTGTATTCCTTGCCTTAACAATCTGCGATGTCTTGTGTATCCTCCTGTGTTTGTTCGCACAATCGAAGACAAACATCGTTGTTACAATCTGCGAGCCGATAGGAAACCTCTTGCTACCTGAAATCTCGATAAGAATTGAAATATTGTATTGTGTGAGATAAAATGTATCGAACAAGCGCGGTTGTTGTGTTTGAAATATTGAGGATATGTTTGCTCTTTTAAGCCTAGTTGATTGACTTTATTCAAGTCCAGTACTTTGCCTAAATGAATCAGTTACCTAATCTTACTAAGTATTTTAATATAAGCTGTTTCTATAAAAGTGAGACCATTTTATAAGCAGATATTTCTAATGGTTAGGTACTAGTTATGTCTTGCTCTGGAAAATGATTAACCTTCAACCATCTAAATGATCTTCTTCATCAATAATTTTTCTTCTCTTTCATTGTCAAAACCACATTTTCCTGATAAATCGAGTACTCCACGACCGCATCATTTAGTACCTATCCTTCACATCACCATTTACAATATCCTTGAATTTCAATACCCCATAATAACCAAGTAACATTTTTACTGCATGACCGTATATAAGTTATTTACGACTGCTAACGTACTTGGTGGGAGCTGTAAATCCATATCAACAGGGAACTGGCCGTCATCACTTTTATATCGCTTACGCAAAAACCAGATATTGTTTTGATCATGTGGTTGAATGAACAGAAAGCAGAAGGCGATACATGAAACCTCTTTACGATATCTTTCATGAAATGAATTGTTTACGTTGTATTCTTAGTTAGTTTTAAGGAACATGGAGAGTGTTTACGTAATTATGTTGAAGAAGGCGGTCTGTGCTCTGCATTGAATTTTTTTTTCATTATAATAGGTCGGAATAAAAGTTTTTTCGTATTTTATGGGTATAAAGTGGTAGTAAAATGTCTTTGTCTGTATTGTTTGTATCTGGCTGGTTTTGGATACCATTCAATAGATAACATAAAAAAAATGTTAATACGATTTCGCGCCATTTTTCAACTGTGTTTCTGTCCGACAAAATGAGTGAATCTAACGAAGACATTCGATGCATTTGAAGTTTTATCTGTGTGTGTGACATTTATTGGAGCGTTTATGGTTTATACCTTATGAGTGGCAACGTCGCAATTTAGTGTCATATTTCGTGGTTTTCAATTTTTATCATTTAATCGGAGCTATATTTTAAAATCTGTTTAATTAACTTTTTAGAATTACGTGAAAGTGTTTAAAAAGTAAGTAACCGTAATGCTTACAGTTATTTTACAATGAAAATAACGCCCTGCAAGTTTCCAATGTATTATTTGCATATAAATAGATCTGTAATGTAAACGCAACGATTTCTTACCTTTTACACAGTTTTCACATAATTCTAAAGAGTTAATTAAACAGATTTTTAAAATATAGCTCCGATTAAATGATAAAAATTGAAAACCACGAAATATGACACTAAATTGCGACGTTGCCACTCATAAAAGGTATAAACGCTCAGTAAGAGTAGTACAAAGTTGGTTCAAGCATTTTCAGTCCGGGAATTTTAATGTCAAAGATGCAGCACACTCTGGTCGCCTTGTTAAGGATAAAGTCGATGCCATTATTGAAAAAGTGGAGCAAGATTGGCATATTAGTAGTTACGACATAGCTGAAGAGTTAGGGGTTGACCACAAAACAGTTTTGACCCATTTAAAAAGTCTTGGGTATACAAAAAAAGCTCGATATTTAGGTGCCACACGACCTCTTAGTCTTGAATTTGTATATAAAATACGAAATAACTTTTTCCCTGACCTAATATTTATGTAGCTTTTTCTATGTTTACCTACATATTTACATTGATTTCGTTTTATTGTGAATTAACTGGTAATATGAAATGTGTGATTTTACTGTCCAGGCTTGGATATTTAATTTCATTTAATTATTGAGTAATTACTAGGTATTACTGGTTAATTACTTAGGTGGCTTGATAGCTTAATTACAAACATTTGTACGCCCTCTGGCACACACATAGCGCACTCTTCATTATCTTTATCTATCATTATTATTGTACTTGTTGTGTTGACTTAACGTTACCGCTAGTTAGTAGGTAGGTATAACTGGATCTTTGAACAGAGAGCTTCACACGAGCGCGCGGAGTAAATGTAATCATTAATTTAAATTCTAACGATTTTGAAACTGAAAATACTGGTTTCGCACACAACATTTATTTAGCTTTAAGACTTTATTATATCTATGGGTGATACTTATTGTATTTGCCGCATAAATTTAAGGGGACTACATGCCCTAAACGCAAGTTTTATAATGCCTAAAAGTATATGATCCACTGCAGTAAACAAAATCACAAAAATATGTGATATTCTTAAGGATATTTGCTAGTTAGATAGTGTGTTGAAAACATAATACAACTAATTTGGTACGATAGAAAAAAGTCACAAAGATACCTCTAAAAATTTATTTTAACGATTAAAAACCATACTAATTTACATGCAATCATTGTTTTTTTTTTCAGATTGTTCTTCAAGCAACATTAACGTGATAGTGTTTTCATTTTTTAGTCCAATCAATAGATTTTTTGTAAATAAAGAATTGCTTCATATTTTGCAATAAATTACCATTCGCGCTTTTCTTTCTTTTCTATGCAGTCCGACAGTGACCGCACTTTAGCTGTTGTCAGCCCGTTAAACCAAAATGCTATAGGAAAGTTGTATTTTCGATTCTTAAATCGTTCGAATTTAAGTTACGTTTAGTTCGCGCGTTTCTGCCGTGGCCTCTGTATATACTAGTACGATGTTTACTTGTAAACCAAGCTATGCAAACTCTTTAGGCAGGGACAGTGAAACGCTACCAGAACCGAGACATAGAACTGAATAAGGTATGTGGCAGCTAGTAAAATCACTGATGCGAAAGAGTGTGTCTCTCTGTGCATGGTCACCAAACCGCCTAAGAAATTGGTAGGCAGCTAAGATTTAGTAGATAGACAAATCTAGTTATAAAGGTAATTAGGGTGCAATTAAATAAGTTTCGGAGAGTATAGCACTTCCCAGTGGGTTATGGTACCCAGTGTATTCTACAGGATTACAGGTAACTCGACGTATTCCTTGCACGACGTCGTAGTAGGGTTAAAATGCAACAAATTAAGCCACCAAATGTTCTACCGAAGTTCAGTAGTTTTTCAGTTAGTTACATTTTCAGTATTTTTATGAAAAATCCCAGATTAAATCATTTGGAGCCAAATTAAAAATGATTTACAGCGCCACTGTACTAAAATTTAACTTTATATCATAGTTGATGCCGTAGCAGATCTTTGTTTATAATTAAAAGTTCAAAAATGCCAGAAACCTTGGCAAATGTCACTAAACAAACATTTATTTTTTTGTGATTTTTTCTGTTACTTCATACAAAATGTTGTCGTCTAGTGAACAAAAAAAATTAAAAAAAAAAAAAAAGTTGGCTTAATTTGTTGCATTTTAACCCTACTATGACGTCCTGCAACGAATACGTTGAGTTACCAGTAACCCTGTATATCTATCTGTAATTTTGGCCTTGTTTTGGGCCGTTGCTCTTGCGCCTGATCTCTCTCCGGTCGTGTCGGATTGACGTCCCATTGGACTATGTGAGTGAAGGAAGAGGTGCACCCTGCACCTGTGTCTGCGCACACACTTATGCACTATAATATCTACCGCGCCGAAGACTAGTCTCCGCGGTTCGGTCTGGAGGACTATTATTATCTGTAATCTATATCTAAACTAATAAGTACGTATCGTAATGGGAGATGGCTTATGCTGTTTTCTACGAGTTTCCATTGTCAGGGATCAGGTTGTCAGGCATGGCACTTGTGTAGGCGAAAGTAACACGCAGTAAGAAAAGAAGTGGCGTTCACGAGTTCACAGGGCCCTGTGAACTCGTGAACGCCTCTTCTTTTCTTAGACGTAACTAAAACTTAAAATTTTCCACCTTACTGGTGCGTGTTACTTCGCTAAATTCATTCGTGTGAGCCAATAGTTCGTATAGCGACCGTATGGTTCGCTTGCCAAGAATAGAATGTCCCAAATCCAAAATTCCAAACACTTGGCCTTTGAGGTGGAAAATCATCAAATATCTTCTCCCGCTCTGGGCAGAGCAGGAGGGCGTGTCAGACTCTGACTAAAACCCACCCGTGTTCCTTCAGTTACCTGTGCCAGGGGCCACGGTATCCCTCTCGGACTTTTCCGCAACCCTAGCAGTTGGCCTTTGAGCCTGGGGCCCTTTTTCTCGCCCCTAACCACGCTCAGTAGCAAAAAAATGCATCCCCACTTATGCACGTTTGCCTAAGTATTTCTAAAACTAAAGTTTACAAAAACAATATGAGACGTAATAAAGATCTAAGATTTATGGCCAGTTTATGAAGTGCTGTGGGAAAGAAACAAATTATCGTTTCATTTTAAGAGGGCTATCACAATTTTTCTTGTATTTGAGTGTTTGAAGAGTCGCACACTCAAATACAAGAAGAAATATGATATTTATTTAAAACACTCCCGAGAGAAATAATCAAACTTTCTCAGGTATATTTTTTTTTTAATTTTGTGGCCATATCTAAACCATAATCACACATCAAAACTGGGCAGTTATGATGTGTGATTTTTCTTGTATTTGAGTGTGTGACTCTTCAAACACTCAAATACAAGACCCTCTAATAAATCTAACATCTCTATATCTAATATTGGTGAATTTTACAAAGTGAATAAGCATTATAAAGAGAAAAGATTAGATTTTTTGTATGTTTGTTTGATACACTTCCACGCTAAAACGGCTGAACGGATTTGGATGAAATTTGACACATGGGTAGACCATGACGTGCATTTAGGACATAGGATACTTTTTATTCCGATATTCGCACGGAATCGAGACTTATGCGTGTGAAATCGCTGGGTGCAGCTAGTCTATAGATAATAAAATAAAGCCGCTTTTCGTGTCCGTCTGTGTGACCGCTTTGTAATTAAACTACACAATGGATTTTGATGCGGTTTTTACCACAAATTAGAGAGTTTTTTCCGGAAGAGTATAGACACTCTATATGCATAATGGATTTTTAATGAACTATTATTTTACACCTCGATAATATAATAAATTAATCTTTTTTTTGTGGGTGGAAAATCATCAAATGACTTCTCCCGCTCTGGGCAGAGCAGGAGGGCGTGTCAGACTCTTACTGACTAAAACCCACCCGTGTTCCTTCAGTTGCCTGTGCCAGGGGCTACGGTAACCCTCTCGGACTTTTCCGCAACCCTAGCAGGCATCGGTCCTAGCAAACCCCGTCATTGGTGCTGACATCTCTTTGAGGCGCGCGTGGAACACAACGCGCCGTCGACCTGGGCCTGGTCCTTATCGAACGGCGAGCTGCCCAATGCTCGCCGTTCGCAAGCCCGCGCCTACGGTGGCCGGGAATCGGCCTGCGATTCCCGACGCCCAGGGCGTCTCCTGCGGCCGCTAGGGGCGTAAGGGCGCTAATTTTGCCTCTCCCTCACGCGTTCCGCCTCCTCCTTCGCGAACATTACTGCTTAGCAGAAGGAGGTGACGGCTTGGCTTCCCAAGCCCTCTCGCTCCGTATCATGTCCTGGACCAAGGCCGGACGCGAGAGATCGCCACCGCCAATCGCCTCCACGAGAACACGGCGGTGCTCCGCCCAAGCGTATTTGATTTATTTAATGAACATATTGTATTGTGAAAAAATCTTTTTTTTTTCTTTTTTTTTTTTTTTTGGGCCGGGTCCCTAGGAATGTAATAAATAAATAATTAATTTGTCACTGCCTCGTTGTCACTGCCTCGTCACTGCCTCGTTGTCACTGCCTCGTCACTGCCTCGTTGCCACTGCCTCGTTGGTCTAGTGGTCGCTAGAAGTACACCTCTGCCTAGCCCTTCAGGAAGCAAGGCCTGATGTTATATTATGTTGTCAATGTGTATGATCTTGATCCGTTAAAAAGTAGGTACTTGCCAAATGCTATTTTCTCAATGAAAAAGGCTATCGATACACATGGTACTTAACATTTTGACGCTCAATAAAACACGATTTATTACCCAAAAACATAAACATTTCGTCTGATTTGTGATAGAAAAGTTACTCAAATCGTAGTGGACATAATAATATTATCGCTGCGCAGACAGTCTATTAATGCCTCTCGAGCAATGGCCGAAGTTTATAAGTTATAGCCAACTCCAAGCAAATTAGCTTTTCGAACACTATGTATCGTGCAGCGGCCATCAAACACTTTACTGATAGGAAGAGTTTCATTGCGTAACTCTACGAGCTATTTTTGGCTGTTGAGCTAAATTTAGAAAGTGGAACTTTTGGAAGCACGTTTCTGCTACGATGTGACATATTTTTGTAGTGTATTAGTTAACAGATATTTTTATTAGGGAAAGTGTTTTTGTTTTTAATATGTATACACTTATATAACATACAAATATGTTTCGTAAAACATTGTGGTTTGGAGGCTTACCACAATCCTAATCCTAATGCTAAATAATATTGTAAATGCGAAAGTAAGTTTGTTTGTTACCTTTTCACGCCTAAACCACTGAAACGATCATCCTGAAATTTTGCATATACGTTGTCAGGTGTACAGAAACGGACATAGGGTACCTTTCAACCCGAAAAATACTACCGTTCCCGAGGAAAACAACAATAACGTCCTTATGATAATAGATGGCGCCACGTGTAGTGTGTTAAAAGTTTTTTTTTTTTTGTTTAAGGACCTTAACATTTTGTGAGTCTAGAGTGTCGATAGACCGGTTTTTCATCCTCCTAACTATAATATTATTGATGCAAATGTAAGTTTGTTTGCTTGATACCTTTCACGCCCTAACCCGCTGAACCGACCATCATGACATGTTGCATATACGTTGTCAGGGGTAGAGAAAAAAATTACCCACCTTTCATCCAGAAAAAAAGTACTGCTCTGAGCCCATGAGTGCAACGGCCAAACAACAAACAGAGTACAACCCGAATTGATCGTCAAATTCTAAATTAACGCGAGCGAAGACGCGGGCAAAAGCTAGTCTTAAATAATTAGAACGGCACGGTTGGCGCAGTGGTTAAGCGATTGACTGCTGCGCTGCGTGTCGCGGGTTCGATACCCGCACGGAACAAATATTTGTATGACCTGCAAGTAGTTGTTCCGGGTCTGGCTGTTTGTGTATGTGAGTTTAAATGTTTGTAAACGCACCCACAATACAGGAGAATTCCTAGTGTGGAGCAACGTTTAAAAAAAATAAACACAAAAATAATTACCTAATTCTTGCCATAATATTAAAATCTAAATAATATGTACCTATAAACCTATGTAATGTAGCATATTTCGAGAGTGCGGGATATGAAAGACGAACATTATTATAAAAGTTGTGTGTTTTGTTACAGAAGTGAATTCACGCGGTGCTGATATCAGACCTCAGTTATTGGAAATTCACCCGGAAAGGAAAAAGGTAAGATTTTCTTTTCTTAGGTACCTACATATTTACACTCTAATAAGAAATACCTTCATAATACTTATATGTGTTACACTTGATGATAATGTGAAGCTTTGTCCTACAGTGTAGTAGATCCTTGTTGGTCTTACAATTTGTTTACACAAAACATGGACGAACAAAAAAAGTCGGACGGAACTCTGCTAAGACAAAACTGAATCCCGTTTATATATTTGCGCGCGTAATGGCCGACCTTCGTCGGCCGAGTAATGTGTTAACGTGTACGTACAGCGGCCTGTACGTACAGCGAGCTGGCTGACTAGAGTGACACTTTTTTGTTCGTTCATGACACAAAAGTACTTCAACGAAATAACTTCCTTGAACCGCGTGGGATAGACATAAATAGATCGACAATACAATCGACGTATAGCTTAATGACCATTACATACAAATTCCATCGACCATAATTTATAATACCCACCTACATTCATTAATTTCCAACCTGGCCTTTAATATAATAATAATACCTATCTATTATTATCACAGCACTTATGTATTTAATATAATAATAATATCTATTATTATGCTCAATCAAAAATATTTAAACATTCGCAGAAGTTCAACAATCAAAGAAACAAAACATACAGGTTGTTGTTTTTTTTTTTAATTGTTCAATCATTTGTTTGTTGTTACGAGGCCAATTCGCGTCCCGTCTATCCATACCACTATTCAAACTCTCAAACTCAAACTCAAAGCATTTATTTCAAATAAACCAATTACAGGCACTTTTGAATTGTCAAGGGGTCGGTCAGTCAGAAAGATGAAGCTAGTTGAACAAAATTGTTGAACAAAAAGAGGTTTGAACTCGACGCTCCTATATTCGTCGCGATAATCTATGAAGGCCGGATATTGGCATTCGGCGAGCCCACTAGGCAGTAGATCACGCACAGGCCGAACACAGGCTTCATACAAACGAGCAATTGGTGACTTATTAGAACTATGCCAGGTGGTGCACGAACTTTTAGAAACGGTGATAGGTAGGTAATCTAAATGGGCTTGGATAATGTAGAATTCATGTCTGGCATAGATTATGTCTATATTGCAGACTTATGTTACGATAAAAAAAAAATTTTTTTACATGATCTTGAAAGCTTTTCTTAGTAAATTATATTTTCGATAGCGTTTCGACTGTTGGAATTGTATATTTAATAAAAAAAATACCAACGCCAAACCGATAAATAAATTACATCGGATTACTTCAAAGAGACCAACTTGTGGGTCTGTAAGCCTGTGAAACGTTTAATAAAAGTTTAACGCTGCAGCCGGACTTTGTAAAAAAGTTTTGTTGTCTGTAGGTACTTTTACATAAAATAGATGACTTATAATCCCCGGAGCGAAAAGAGAAAATTCGAAAAGTTGAAATATTTCCGAGAAAATTAATATAAAGTGGAGAGAGTGGTAACGGCGCTTTTGCGGGTCAATTAAGATGGTACCATTGTGAAAATGCAAAAGTTTTAGACAGACACCACGCTACACGCGGCCCGCTAATTAGCCGAAAAAATTATGAAGGGGGGTGAAATTAAATGAAAACAAAAGAACTCCTCAATTTATTCAGAGAGCGCTTGTTTTCCGCCCGAGCGCTGCATTGTGGCGCTTTAAAGCGAAACGGTCAATGATAGCTATAGGGTATTTTATTTTCCAAGTTGCGAGAGGTTACCGAAGTACCAAGCTACCGCAACGCCGCCCGCTTCCGCTCTGGATTATTCATAATCCTTCCTGTCTTTCCGTAAATTTAGTCGTAAAAACAACTCAACGTTCAAAGCTTTGTAAAAACTGAGCTCATTTATAAAAAGTATTTATTGATGTTTATGTCCCTTAACCGAAGTATTTAATTGTGCGTTGGCTATTGTTTCCATTTTGATTATGTTTAAAATTATTCATTGTTTTTTCAATCTGCCTCTATCTTCAATAGATCCACTTAGATAAATTGGACACTTTCACCACCACGCGATTATCATTAGATGTCTCCAATAAGATGAGCATCTCGATTCGAGGTCGAGGTCCTTTTAAAGAAACAGCTATTACAGCTATAAGTTGACCTGTCACGATGCATACATCAGTCATCGTGTAGCTCAAGCCTATTTTAGGGAGCTCAACGACCTGTCGCTCGTTGTTACTAGTGGAGCTGGTGGTAAGTTAACGAGGCACCTGTAACTCATGCTCAGCCTGACACGTGCCGCTATTTATCGCATTCTCGCCACATTGCACGTGTTTAATTATTGCGAATGTGTGGGCTGAAGCACAATGGGTTTCTTTTCCGTCTAACTATAGAAAAATTGTGTGGGTATGATTGCGGAAATCGTGATTTTGTTGTTTTGGTTGTGACTATAACGAATAGTGATAAAATAAATGAACGAGTAGTTACCTACTATTAATGTTTTCTTGTCCATCTCAAAAACAGAATGTTAACCTTGAATTTTTGCTACCTACTTCACAAACAGTATTCATATCCTATAAAAATAAATCATCTACATCCAGGAACAATAACGGTAGGCACTCGTTAGGGGGCGTCGGGAATCCCAGGCCAATTCCCGGCCACCGTAGGCGCGGGCTTGCGGACCTCGAGCACTAGTAGCTCGCCGTCCGATAGCCGCTAGGGCCGATGCCTGCCAGCGTTGTGGGAAAGCCCGAAAAGGTTACACACAACACGGGTGGATTTTAGTCAGTAAGAGTCTGACACGCCCTCCCGCTCCGCCCAGGTCGGGTGAAGTTATTTGATGATATCCTAACCGAAAAAAAGGCTGTCGTTAGGACTGTAAAAGACAAAATTCATGCATAAATAATGCAAACATATAGAACCATTAGCCTGCTTCAATATCACAACGTTCAGTTAATAAATACACTTCCCAAACGTTTTTTTATTCTATCAAAACGTAAACAAATGCCTGTCTGGGCCCAAATGCGATTAAACTACGGATAACATATTAATAGCGACGATCTGACCTGAAACTCTTCTGAAAGCGTTACAAGATCCGCCCACGTACAAAGGATAAAAGAAATTCTTTTTCCATGAAAATAAAGTACAACTAAAACCGCGCCTTCTACGTAAATTATTTCCAACCTCATTCGATTCAACTCGCAGTAACCTTTCGTTTGTTATCACTTTGAGCAATCTACAGTAAGGAGACCCTAATTTCCGGTAAAACGTCGGCGTATTCACAGTGAGGATTCTACGGCGTCTTTTTCTGAAAGTTACCTTTTTGAAAGTCGTTTCGGTGAAGGAAATACGAGGGCTCGTTGTGTTACATAAAAGGCCGGAGTTGACATGCTGTGTTTAGTATCAGCGATTTAGTCGGAAGCTATAGACCCCGCATACTTTTAGCTTCGGTGAATCTTGATAATATAGCGACAGATATCAATGTATCACGCAATTTTGATACCACCAAGCTCTAAGGCAGAGAGTCGCCAAAACGCGATGCAACATTTACGAAGTTGAGAAATTGCCGACCGTCGATGCTTAAAGTAGCAAGTCTGCGAAAGCCTTAAGGGCTCAGCTGGCATAGAACTTCACAGGCGTGTAGATCGGATGACAAATGAGTTTCTGACCTCAACCGCAATACTTTTGTTCTAACTTCTATTGTTCCAGTTTTTCAAGGACGTGACTGCTGTACGCGTTGGTACCGTAGAGACTGGATGTAGCAAAAATGAGGGACAATGCATGAAAACTGCCGTCTGATTTAGCACTAATTTGCAGCCGTTTAATTTTACGAACAGTAAACCTATATCATTATTTCTAGATTCCAACATCATTATTAGCAACCCGCTAGGGGACCTAAGCATAATGCTGTCGCTTAAAACCTTTTGCTTCCGGTGTTATAGTTTTGTGTATGTACCTACTAGTAAGCTGTGATACTGGAGACCATAAACGTTTATTCCATTCCGTTTGAAGATCATACGATAATGTACAAAGATTGTCAAATAGAAATACGTTTTGGTTTTCAATGAGAATGCTTTTTGCTATGGGCATTTGAATTTTAAAACCTAATACATACACAATAAATAACAAAAAAATAACATAATTTTAGCAGAAAAGTGAAAATGTTTCACAGTCTAAGAAAAACTATTCCGAGTGTAGCCACCCAATAATAACCTTGGACAATCCTCCGTCTTTTGTATCAATATAACTTCAAAACTATAATCGCTTTACTTCGTCGATACTATTAGTCATTTCAGTATCTGGTCCATCGTTTTACGACAGTAATTGAATGAACTATCGGCCTCTCCAATTCCTCTTAGCGAAGGGAAAGGTAATTCATGTTCCTTTAAGCACCCTTCGCGTTATTTCGTTGTAGGGAATGTATTGAAATAAAGATCATTGTTATTCCTAGAAGTTATTATTTTGTTTTAATGATCTTTTCAAAAGTATTAAAATGTACATTTAGTTGATGGAGGTATTATCAAGAACCATTTATGATGCTTAATTTTCCTAGCTTCGGCTTTCAGATTAACCAGATTCACCTGAATACCACTATTTTACATGGAGCGACTGCCTATCTGACCTCCACAACCCAGTTGTCAGACTTTCGGGCTTTTGAAGACCCGTAACGACTGTCAAAGGTCTATGAATGGCAGCCGGGACTAACTGCTTAACGTGCTTTCCGAGGCAAGGTCTTGGTTTGTTATGACCCATCCACGGACCGACCACGGCAAGCGTTGCTTAACGTTGAAGATCGAACCCTGCGGCTGTTATTATTGAGCCACGAGCCCAGATCAAATTATGGTAGCAGTAGGTACTTAAATCTTTTATAGTGTACACCGTAAATCAGTTTTAGTAAAAAAAAAAACTTCTTTCGAAGAAAATTGGTAAATCATTAGTATAATAAATACGATCTTCAAGAAAATTCGCTATTACTTTACGGGATCCCAAGCAGATAGTAGATAATACACATTATAGCAGCCTCCTCCTAAAAACCAATTCACCATAACAGAAAAAAGAAACTGAAAGGAAATATATTTACTTTCCATAAAATAATGCTTGTAAGTGTAATGCTCTGAAATGTTTGTTCAAAGACGAAAGGCGTCGTGTGGCGCCTTTCGTTTGTGTACGACAATAGAAACCACAGCTTGATAAATAAAAGTATTATATTTTTTTAACCAGTTCGTGGTTAATGGGGTCTGTAAACGATGGATACCTACAGAAACCGTGAAAATAAAATTCACGCTATATAAAATTGAATATAATCTCTGTTGTTAAAAATTCATGTAAAACATTCGTACAAAATTTTGAGCTGTTAACTCTTCCGTTTCGTAATGAAATCTCATGTTACATCATCGCATTGCTTGATTATTTAACTGGCAGTTTCGAGTAGGTACCTACTGATCCCAATACGCATGAATAGCAGTTTCCGAGTTCGCTAATCAAGCAATGGTGGCCCAGTGGTGACGGCCGCGAGTTACGAGTTGTAGGTCGTAGGTTCAAACCCAGTCAGGCGCACTTTACTTTGTGTAAATTATTTAATCACTACTGCTCTTAAAATGGTGAAGGAAAACATCGTGAGGAAAACCAGCATGTCCTAAAACCACAAATTCGAAGACATGTGCCATCTACCCACTCGCACTGGGACCGCGTGGGGCATTACGGCCCATTCCCTCTCACAGAGTCCTGTGTCCCAGCAGTGGGAACAGTATAGGATGATTATGTAAAAAAACATTTACGGTTATAATTAATTTACTTTATCGTGGAGTTAATAAATCCTTATTCGTATTCCATGGAACTAGGGAGTGACGTCATCAGGCGAGATATCGCCGCGTCACGCAGGGTTGCCGCCCAGCACTTCGCTGCGCTCTAGTTTCCTCTTTAACCCGGGGCTATGTATCAAAAATGTCGGGATTATGCTAATTACTCAATCTGTTCCGAGTGGCACATGCCGGCGAAACAAGCCTTGCATACTCAATTACTTGGTATATATTTCATTTCGCAGTAATGAAAAAAATACGTGCCGATGTTACGTTCTTCGATACAAAAAAAATATCACGTGAAAGATAAAACAATAAAAAAAAACAAATCCCACAAAAAGTGAATTTTCCTGTGCGTGATATGTATTTTATGGTACAGTCTCTTATTTTTTCAAACAGCTCAGTATTATTTTTTTGCAACACGAGCCGTTAAACAGAAGTGCCTATTTTCTCAAAAAAAACACGTGCCCATGCTTCTCCATTCCATTTTTGTCTCTGCAACAATTCATGTGTTTTTTCGCCTCTTTTCGATATGACCAACCCTGAAACGGCGCGCGACAAGTCCCGTCGTGGCCCGTCGCCAACTTCCTGAAACCACTGAAAACTTTCCCCTTGTACCTACTTCATAGATAGCTGTCCGTTCGCTGTTCTCATTGCACAGTTACCCTGATTTTAATTAATAGGGGGCTTATGATTATCTATGAGACGGAATTCGTAGTTGCGATGCTATTTTATTCAGATTTTTTAACGTTGCCTTTGTTACACTAGTGGGTGTGTCTACCTTGAATTTGTAACACATATATACAACTTTTTTCACCGTAAATATATAAGTTTAGTGTGAAAATTCAAAAGACTCGTTTTAGATGTAAACAAACTCCTTTGATCAATCATCAAATGTCAATACTTATGGACCTAATACCTAATACCACAGAACAAAAGAACCCAACTAAAGTTATCTTAACTTATTCCACTACGACACCACTTTTTAGTTGCCACCCTAAATGGGGCTCACTAACCATCGCCGGAGACAAGACATCAGCACCAGATGCCGCCCACATCTGCCAGATACAAAATGAGCCACTCTCGTAGATAATACGTTACGGTCCTAGAACGCGTGCTACGGACAGAAACTACCGCAAAAAGTATAAATCCCTTCTAAGGGCGTAATAAATTGGTGTAACGGGCGACGGAAACCTTGTTAGGTCGAGACGGCCGTAAACTGAACTGTATACCCGCTGACGCTCCCCATAAGAAGACGACATCCCTCGTCCTGAGGGATCCACTACCTATAGTACTACTAACGGACAACTAAAGGTTAAAGGTTGGAACAGGGACACTTTGTACAAAGTAATGTGTATTTATGCCGTCTGCTGATAGTAAAATTTTATGCGCACGCTACTACGTCCAAATACTTGTCTATTATACATATAAAACCTATTTCGAGCGTGCTAGGATGTTTATTTTATTTTCCCATATCGTTTTTTAGAGTATGCCGTATATTCTTTAGGAAAATCGTAAAAAGCCGCTTCAAACTACTTAGGTTATGCTTAAATTATGCTTTTAGGCAACTAAACGAACTGAATAAATGTAATTTAAATAACAATTAAAAACCTGAAGCGGTGTCCATAACAAACATTTAAAATTGAAAAGCGTGCACTCGGTAACTCCAGTTCATCCAGATTAATATTCCAACGGAATAAATTAAAACAAAAGCTGACAGAGATTGAAACACGTCTACGTATTGATGAATAGGTATGTCCGCGGCAAAAACAAAAGAGCCAATTATTCTTTCAACACTCGGCGACTATTCAGGCTCACATAGCTATTGTTTACTCTCGCGCCCCTCATTTTATCCATATCCGCTTGTTAGAAAAGTTCGAACAATTTAATTGCTCATCTCAATTTTTATGTAGACAGCATTTTGATATATTTGAATAAGATTTCTTTTGTCATTTACGCTAGTCAGTTTTTATTGTTGCTTCCTAATATACGGCTTAAAACAAATCATTTTCAATGGTTTTTCTTTATGTTGAAAGAAATTATAAAAAATGTGATTTATAACAATTTATCTTAGTAAACAACAGGTTATTTCTATATATTTATTTTGTACACGTTTTCATAAATTTGAAACAACAACTTTAATACTTTTACGAAAAGTAAGAAAAATCTAAAGCGAAGTAGAAACAGTAGTAGATAACCGGTATAAAACTTAAAGAATTTGATAAATCGCTTTTATACAAAGGCTGCTATAAATATTTTATAGAATTTTTATGACAGCAACTTTCACGACACTTAGAACTTTAAAACAAAATGTTTTAATTTCAGAATTATAAAATTCACCTGCTTGAAATTGAATGTACATACCTAATATAAATAATGTTCCTACCTACTTGAACGACATGATGGCCCAGTGGGTAAGGCCTCGCCTCTCGTGCAAGAGTGTTAGATTGTAATGGAACGCAACCAATTTTAGTTAACGTTCGTGTCACGGGTGGCGCTGCCTCGCTTCCCGCTTTTGTGTCTGTCATGTTATTCTGTACTCACTCGCTGTTTAATAAAAGTTGTATCAGATATATATTCTATTAATTTCTACAATCACGCAAATTCCTACAAAGAGGTTGTGGATTAAAATCAGGCAAGTACCACTGTGACTTTTTCGATTCATATGTACTTTCTGAGTATATCTTGGACTTTACCGACATCTGAAATCGCCAGCCCGTCATGAGCAAGCGTGGTGATCAATGCTCGTGCCTTCTCTGCATGAGAAGAGGCCTTTGCCTGCAGCGGGACAATATTAGGCTGGCAGTATAATTATGTAGATACCTAAACATGATGCAGTTGTCCAGGCCCTAAAAACTGAATAAAATCTGCAAGCAAACAGCGTTACATTATTTAATCAAAACTGATCGCGAATACGTTATTTCCTGACAAACATTATCTAAATTCGGAGACCCTAGGACAGATATTTATAGTAATTCCAAAACATAAACAAGCCCATTTTCTGGCTGTAAAACACTTTCGTGTGACACTAGAGCTACTATTCGTTTCGCGTTATCTCACTCGTCGAGATTTATAAGCCACAGTGCGTATTCCTCTTTTTTTCTTTTTTCCCTTTTTCCCGCCACAAATATCCGTGAAAGTACCACAATTGTGTCGCGACCATACACAGCTGTTTTCGTTTATTGGTTTATTGTGCTTGTTGGGCCACTTGGAGCGTATTAGTCTTCTTCAAACATACAGGCCTAGGCTTAGTTTAGACTCCAGATCTCCCACAAATGAAAAAATGTTGTCGAAGTACCTGTCAACTATGTAGAAGAATGTAATTTGTAGTTATAAATTAAGCATTATTTATTTATTTTATCAACGGTTTGTATTAAGAAAGTACCGAAGTAAGTCTTGTATAATTTTCGTCATATTCGAATTCTAATATAAAACAAAAACCAACCAGAAATCATATCATATCATATCAGTAGGCCAATTCTCGTACTTAAAAAACGTTCAAATTCAAGTCGCAATCTCATCTCAGCGACAATCAGTGTCAAAAACCTGTCAAAAATGTATATAAATTGATTGTAATTTTGACAGATTGAGACTGAGATTAGAATGCGAACGGTCTTAAAAATACGGGAATTGCCTCTCAGATAATTTTATTTAAAAACAAGCTAACTTAAATTTTCGTGCTTTAATAAAACTGTTGAGACATTATCTGACCGTATACAAAATATTTTTGCAGAAAAATAAGTATAACTACAATTATTTAGCGTGTGAGGGAAAAACACGGTTTTTTATGTTATAAATGCGTGCTCACGCCTCGCTTTTAAATGTAAATATTAATACTGGCCAGTAAATAATTTCAGTACACTAACCGATTTATCGTTCGCTTCCACCCCTACTTTTCCCTCATATGTTTGACTGGGTTAACCGATATCAAAAGCTTATAAATAAGTGTTATTTTGTGTCTCTTATAGGGAATTGTTTGACTTATAGTGGAGAGAGTCGAGAGTAATATACCTTAGAGGAGTCTACTTCATTTTACAAATCACTCAAATGTCAGGAATCTTAAATAGCTGTAGAATCAATTTCACAAATCTATGGAGCGAGATAAATCTCTAAGGGATCCTGTTACTTGTCTTGTAAATATTCCATCACTATTGTCTGACGTAAATCGACAGAGAGAGAGGAAAAACATAATAGGGTCAACTTTTTTATTAGTAAGAATGATCATTATGACAAAGTTCTTATGTTTAGGAGTCGGTCGGATTGAAACGAGGAAAACTGTACCTTCTTCCAAAATAAATACAACTTAATTTACACCCACTTACAATGTTAGACTGGATGCTAAACATGGCCGCGTAGTTTTAAACTTAAATTTGCTCTATTGTGTCCGAACTCACCAAACATTTCCTTAGGTTGCTGAAATAGCTAGAGCATAGTTAAAGACCAGATAATATAACAAATATTATCGTCGCATGGTAAGATCATTATTTTCCCAACAAAATTATTGCGTATTTACCTTCCAGTAATGGCAGTATCTATCGGCCTTGTCTGCGTTAGAAGTTGGAGAGCACTATGTTATATTGATATCGATTCTCGTACTATCTGCTGTAACGAAGATAATATAATATTTCTCTCTTGAATAACTTTGTATGTTTGTCTGTATTCACGATCCAATGAACTGTGATATAATAAAGTAGTGCTTTTAACTGCTCGTCTGTTTCATGTGTAATCTTGTTAAAATTCGTCACGTTACGAGTACATTGCAGCCAAGTGGCTTCAAATTTTCACTTTCCATCAATGATTTATTTATTTATTTAACCATTTATGTTTATACATAGAAGAAGAAAAGAACAGACAATAGCGACAACAAAGGCGATGCTTATTTCTAACGAAATCTACTCCAGCATACCTGCGATAGGATATGAAATTTAGAGATTTAAACAGCGTGTGTAAGAGTAAAAGTGAAAATAAAATACTTAAAATCGAAAACAATTCACTTAATAAAATAAAACAAATAATATGAGAATATAGATGCATACATACAAAAATACAAACATACCTACTTCTAGAATATTAATGATCTACTTATTTATTAAGTACCCAGATAGGTATATGTTTAAAGTTCTCTAAAATATGACCGCTGCAAATCATTTACTATTCATGTCTTCACCTAAATTCTTGTACGATACCGGATATAAAAAAAAAAAATGGTGTCTTGTAATATGATTTGATATGACCTACATAAGGTGGCCAAAACGAATCAATAATACTTATTAGACATAATTAGCTCACTGAACTGTTTGTTATATTTTCTGAATCTGCTGATCACAATGATGGTCAGTCAGACCTTAATTAACCGCAGTCGTTCACCCGTTACTGAATTCAATTAGTTAGATAATCTTGTTAACCCGCTAATAAATCTCCCGCGCTGATCACTTTCAACAATTTAAACGGATAAAACTGCTATGTTGGAGGTTATTGCATTTGTGAGAATTAAAGTCTGCTCACTTTTGTACCAGAGAGAAATGGTAAAGAACACATAGGAAACATAATTATAGCTTTAGCAGCTATTTATGTGATGTTTGAGCCTCGGTCTGATATGAACGTTCATTCACACGCTTGGTAGTAGACGAATAACGTTCCGAATCAGCTATTTACATATTACATTAATAGTATATTAGCCCTAATCTTCCGTAGACTAAAATAAATAAGGTCTACAACATATAAAAATATCTCTGGTAATCCTACTTGAGAAATATATAGTATATGTTTTTAACGGCCATTATTTCTTCTGTAATCACTTGGAAGGTTACCGATTAATTACCGGACACGCTGTATGTGATGTGTGAGTATCAGTTTGATATGAATATTCATCTGCACGCTTCAAAGTCGTCGAATTGCGTTCAGAAAATAATACCCATCTCTATGTAACATAAACTCAAATCTTCCGTAGATTAAAATTAATAACACTGAAAACGAATAAACAATTAATAAACCTGTAATTCGCCGTTTGATCAAACATTTGCGTCTTTTAAATATGTATCACGAAGTTTGGAAAGAAGGACAGAACCTCTATAAGCTTCGTAAAGAAAACATTTGAACATTAAGAAAATTAATAATTATCTTTGTTGAGTTTTCAATCAACATTTTTTTTTTGTTATTGTTAAAACTGCGGAAGCCATTCTATTAATTATCGTTTTTAAATTGAAAATAAAAGAAGAAGTGTGTCGAATAAATTTTATTCCTTTATTTTAGTCCGATTTACGTATCTTTTGGAATGGGAAGGACTTACGAAGACAGTGGGGGCACACAAAAACCTTCCAAAGGGCTTAAAATTATCCTTGAGTGTTACATTTCCCTTTGTACTCTTTATAATCGTGTCTATAGGAGTTTTGCCATGGTAGAATCTACAAAGATTTCTGAAGATGTCATTTGTTTAAAATATCTGTGAAGAAACTCACTGTGAGTTTCTTATTACTATAACTAAATAGCAAATAGACTTTTACTTTACCTAATATTCATTGACATCTATTCAACTTCTATACAATATGTCACATAATTAATGCAAGACCTCATAGACCCCAATTAGAGTATTAACTTAAAAGTATTAACTTAACTATGACCAAACATTTTTTTTTAAAGCTAACTATTATTATTAAGAAAATCGTGTTGACCTAGCATCAAATAATGCGTTTAAAATTGAGTCTTTATCGCCTTGAAATAAGATAACATTTTCTTTAGCTCAATCGGCGGTCAGTATTGCAAAATAGATATTTTTTGAAAAGAATACCTATTAAAATAGTTACTGAAATGGATTCAGTAGTCAATTGTGAGCAAACTAATTTCAGAACTTCTGTTTATTCTGTTACACTGTAGATACCTAGTCGCTTACCGTGTCTCTGGGTGACCGCGTTTCTCATTTATAGGTACGCAACGGATTTTCACCATAATTTCGAAAATTTATTCCGTAAGGTTTATTTGTATAAAACTGACTTATAAGGAAGAAATCTCAATGTTTTGTTAAGCAGCTGACAACAGCTAGAGCGCGGTCACTGTCGCATTGCATAGAAAAGAAAGAGAAGCGCGATGACACAAAGCTGGTAATTTATTGCAAAATATGAAGCAATTCTCTATATACAAAAAATCTATTGATTGGACTAAAAAATTAAAACACTATCACGTTAATATCTTGCTTGAAGAACAATCTGAAAAAAAAATCTGAATGATTGCATGTATATTAGTATAGTTTTTAATCGTTAAAATAAATTTTAGAGGTATCTTCGTGACGTTTTTCTATCGTACCAAATTAGTTGTATTATGTTTTCAACACACTTTCTGACTAGCATATATCCTGAAGAATATCATATATTTCTCTGATTTTGTTTACTGCAGTGGATCTTATACTTTTAGGCATTACAAAAACTTGCGTTTAGGTCATGTTGTCCCCTTAAGTCATAAAAACCGTCCGAAGAAAGGGCGTGTCGCTGGTATTTTATAAAATATCGAAGCATTGTTGATCATAACAATATTTATTAATTCTTTCGCTAGTTTTCACGGGTTATCGCGTCGTAACATTTGTTCGTACAATTCAACGAGACCATAACATTACATTACATCTACACCGCAGTCTAAAGTCTTGCTAATATTGCTCGAAGCACGAGCAGCAATAAGCTTCTGAACATTACGTTCATAACAATGAAGTTCAATGTGACAGCTTGCTAGTTCTATTTCGTTCTAGAACGAGCTTCAAGCTTCCCTTCGAGATTCTACAGGCTGCTAAGGACGATAAGGAGAATGACCTATGTTTTTCTTTAATTTAAAGCGTAGTTGTAAGTTACAAAGCAGGGCTTTGCCAGCTGAACTTATACTAATCCTGCACGTTTTTATTCCTTACGCGAGTAAGCTTCAAGGCAATTTGAGACAGCGAAATGGCTAGGATTAGGTATAAAAGTGAAATTCAGGAAAATTTTCAATAAGACGTTTGTATTATGAGCCTTGCGCTTATGAGGTGCATGAAAACATAGCTACTTGCTTCAGTAAATTTTTGGTTACGTTTTCAGTTAGAAAAACATAAAAAAAGTGTGTCATTCCAAAGCATGAAAATTAACTTTTATGAACGAGCACAATAAAATTGAGATCATTAAACTATTTTACGAGATACGAACGTTTTAATATTTCAAGGGTACTTAACTGAAAACAACCAAAAAACATCACAACAAGACCATTCGCGGCTATTTTATTTTAACTTCGTCTATTAGTATTTTTACCATTTGGCAACAGTGTAAAAGTGCATTCAGCTGGCAAATTATACGGAGGCGGCGTAACTGAGCGGCGAATTGTTTCCAACAAGAACAAACCTATAAATATTATTCAGACAAACCTTTTTGTTCTGAGTTTCGGTCTATTGGAGGCCCTTATCTCAAACAAAACGATATAATTAAGAGTGTAGGTACCTACGTTGGTATAAAAACAATATGCACAACATTTGGCTCCAACCCGGTCGAATGCTTTTATTTCAACAAAAAATAAACACCCGAGTTCACAGGAAATCTGGGAGTGATTTTTATGGTTTATTTCCGTGGCATTTCCTTGGGGTTTTGGCCCGAAAGTTTAACGTTGATAAATAGACAATACCTACATCGGTGAGGCAGGCGGTTGTTTTAGCAGATCAATAGAGATAACATAAGACCTAATCTGATCATAGAGCAAGGGCACAGAAGATAACAAACAGGAGGAAAGGGTTTAGAAAATGAATGAAAGAAAATACAGCCTACCTATTTCATGGCGTTATTTTTTTCTATGGAGCTACGATACCTAAAACAATTTTACAATAGTGACTTTGATGTGTCTTCAAACTCATAGGACCAATAGAAACACAAGCCAAGATAGCTTTTATATCGCATACTGACTGACAATCAAACGGTTCACACAAACAAACCTACCCCACGTTTGAAGGAGCTTTTATGGAGAATCGAAAGCCGCATAGATAAATCACTATCAATATTCCCTAGACATGTATATGTTCCTAGAGCTCACCAAGACCTAGTTCAGATGGTGTGACTTCTGCGAAAACTTGTCACTAACATGCAGCTTGAGCTGGCACACGTTGCTAACTAGGACTTCCACGAGTTTTCTAGGCAATCGATGAAATTTCCATAAATACATAGGTAATATGGAAGATCGCTGGAAACTTTGCCTTTTTTTTTTGTGGGTGGGAAATCATCAAATAACTTCTCCCGCTCTGGGCAGAGCAGGAGGGCGTGGCAGACTCTTACTGACTAAAATCCACCCGTGTTCCTTCAGTTGCCTGTGCCAGGGGCCACGGTGACCCTCTCGGACTTTTCCGCAACCCTAGCAGGCATCGGTCCTAGCAAACCTGGAAACTTTGCCTGCTCTACTTATTTATGATAAAAAACCATCTTCAAAGTGTAATAGTGTTCGCCGATCTTGTTTTACTTTACCTCTAAGATCGGTCTTAGATTTTAAAGGCAAAGAAAACTCTAACCTTAGGAGGGCTACAAGCTACAATCAATCGGCCTAGCCTTTTCCCAACTATATTGGGTCAGCTTCCAGTCCAACCAAATGCCGTTGAATAAAATTACGTGGAGCGACTGCCTATCTGACCTCCACAACCCAGTAACTGGTTAGCACGATGTCCCTTGGTAAAACTGGTGGTCAGACTTTTGTGCTTCTACACTACCTGCAACGACTGTCAAAAATCTGCGAATAACAGCCGGGACCAACGGCTTAATGTGCTTTCCGAAGCATGGAGGGTCTCGATGTGTAATGGATGGTCTCCCATCCACGAGCCGACCGTGGCAAGCGTAGCTTAACGTAGCTTAGCGTAGCGGTCGACCCGTGTGGCTGTACGGTACGTGATTGGGCAATTCACTTACCTACTTCAAAGACTTCCATTAACGTTTCGTTGGCTACTACTCAAAACATTGTTCCAATAACATTTACTACCACCTAGTTCAACATTCTTGTTTTGTCCTTCAAATAATATGTTCTAGTTTTTTAAATTACTGTCATTTCCTAACAACGCTCCCGGATCTCTTACATTAATACCGTCTTCTCCACAAAACAACAAAATAACGGGTGATACATTTCTCACGTTACCCCGAACACAGTTCATAAATCATTATTGTTATGATTACCTATTTCGTGTCGCTACTTTCGTATCATACTTACGGTTCGTTCCTACACAGTTAATCTTAGGTGAGTAGGTGGTGGGTAGGTAATGAATGGCTGGTCGCTTCGTCGCCTTCCTTCGTTATTTTATTAACGATCTTCCAAATTGCGATTATTATTTTATTAGCTTGTCGTTTATTTTAACCAGCTGATAAAATGTTTTGTTTTATTGTTGCCATCATCGTCCATCCATCTTACCATTTATTTGGCGAGGTCGCAGCATGGCTTTTTCGTCCATATCTGTCTCCATCTGAGTTTGTTTTCACTTCCTACTTTGCTATATATCATTTTTCACTGAATTTTTTTATAATGCGAATTCAAATATGGTTCGCAGTGAATTTTTCATTATTTCTTTCTTTGAATGGCTTTGGTGCAGCAGCTTGGTATGATCATCATTACAGCCAATATCAACCATAGCAAGCTCTTATACCTTGTCCGAACAAACCAAACCGATCATTTAAAGACCATGATGAAATAGTAAACAATCAACAAGTCCTATTAAATGTCAATTAAATGTCAAACCATCAAAAGTTATAAGAAAATAAAAGTCCGCTAAATTAGTTTACCAACCCATTATGTCTCAACTTATATCATTAGCCATTATTTTAGAGCCTCTAATAAATTCTAAAAGGCATTAAACACTTTCAAATTCCAGAAATTACTAGCTCTTTGTTATGGCTACACACTTACTCATCATAAAATACGAGAATTTCGGAATATTTAGTTTTACTTCAATTAACTTTAGATAAATTCAGATGAAAATGAGACTGGTATTTCTTGAATTCATTGTTAGAGCTGTAATTGTAATAGACACATGTTTATTTTGTACCCTGAAAGCGAAAAATAACGGTGTATTTCATATATGAATAAAAATTATTCATGTCAATGATTGAATCGTTTATGCACCATAAACCGTTATCTAAATAAAGCTCACAATAGCTCGCTAGTGAACACATTAATAGTCCTACACACATTAATGGTGACATTAATACAATAATTAAACCAAATTAGCAACCAACACAGAAATTGAATACAATTGTGACACCGAAACTGTAATTAGAAACAACACACGGACTAAACACGGTGATTGTGTGTATTTCATATTTACAACACTAAATGTAAATATCATGAAACGAAATAAGTATTTAAGCCTATAATGTACCACCAAAACATGCTGTGTTTCTGTTAAATACAACTTCATACGGTGAGATTCAAAGTAAATTAACAGCATTAATCAAATAGTCGGTGCAGTAATTAATGTACATTTCGTATTCAGCAGAGTAATGAAAACTTTCCATGGGTTTAATTTACTGTAGGTACATAATGAACCGGTCAACAACAGCAAAACAAAAGAATCAACAGAAGTTGGTACTAATCCTTGAAAGGTTTCCCCAAGGAGATATTCTAGGACCCGTTATATTTAACGATCCGTACAATTTGTTCAATGTGTTCAGCACCAATACACAATTTTTATGCTTAACTTCTTCAATGCAGACCACTGTGTGCAGTAAGTCGGTTCGCTGCCTCTCGAGAATTTGGGCATGTCGTTAGTATAAGTATCCTATTATCGAAGACATACTGTACTTGTATGAATTTATCGGACCCCGAATGCCTCCATTTACTATAATGGATACTTTAAAAAACTGTAGTATTGTAAATGCTAAATGGCCAATACTGGCGCTTTACTCAAAAATTTATAAAAATGACTAAATAATATTTTCAATTAGTCAAACTCACTAGCAATTTTTATACGTCTGCAAGGTTCATTTATTTTTATTTCTGTACCAAAAGCTGCCTTTGTCTTGAAACTCTTTAAGCATATCATAATTTGATTGTGATCCTTTTATGTGTCGCCTTGACGGCCCTTATTTGTAACGTTATGAAGTCAGTACTACAAAATAAGACGTAATAAGGACCTACTAGCACAGTTTGAATAAATTTTCTTTGAAAGCAAAGTTTGGAATTGCTTGAACAGTTGACATATCGACCAGTCATGGTCACAACTTTGAGCGTCTACTTGAAACTGTCTTCGTAACTAGTTGTAAGGGTCCGGGTGTTGCAGAGCAATTAGATTGTGCACGGCTGTTGAACACAGTGCAGCGTCGTGTGATGTTGTTGTACTAAAACTATCACTTAGGTAATGAGACAAATCATATTTTTAGGATTTGCAATCCTTTTGTAATGACAGTAAAGGGAACTATGGATAACGGAACTGACTATGTAAAGCATGTACCTACATTATGAACATTACACTGTCTAAAAAAGCCACAAATCATGAGTGACACGAATGAGAACTGGTTCTTGCCAAAGGAGAAGCCTGAACAAAATAATAATGTAGTCTACGTACTTTTACGGACTTAAAAACGGATCAACGTTGTCACATGCCTTCCCCCCGAAAGGTCGAACTTGAAATTAAATAGAGTCCCCACTCCTAGTAAATCTTATTACCGTTAGGGTAGAGAGGCATCCTTTCAAAATAAACAACGTCAATAAAAGAGGGTTACTTTGTAAAAAGTTTTTTGTTGACGATCAATTTGATCTCGTAATAAAATCAAGTTGGGATATCGTGGAGAGTTTTATTGATGTCATTTCAACTGGCCCGAGAGTGCCCGAGAGAAGAAGATAAATAAACAAAACTTACGGTTTTAGTTAGAGCGGAAAACTATTGTTTTATTTTTGTAACAAGTATCGTTACAATGGAGGTTAGGAACAAAAGGTGTCATTTACGTATTTGGCCATTCTTGTTATTTTTTTTTAATCCGGCTCAAAAGGTTGATTTTTATCCGAATCTGCAATGATAAAGATCAAAAAGAGCACGTTTTTCATAGAAAAATCAATCCGAAAAGCTTCTTCCGGAACAAAAAGTAACATTTTTATTCAACCACGGTAGGACTTAAGAGTTCAATATCAAAAAGTGTCATTTTTCTTAGTAATACGTCCGATGGCATTAGGTCGGATCTAAACGTATACATTTTACTAAAAAAATCTCATTTCAATTGTTTTATGACGATTACATCGCTAATAGTATCGGCAAGTTAAACAATTTGAATTATGGTAAAATATGGCAAGTACAGTGTAAATGTAAGATTGTAAGATTTCCACACAAGTGTGTCAACTTATCTGCTATAGAGAAATCATGTTTCCATGACCAATCAATGTGTCAACCGTGGTTATTATGGCAATTTTGTCTTTGACCGTAATTACAGTGTTATGTCAATTTCGAGAGGCTCTCTCCTAAACTAATAGTGAACATTGGACAGCTGATGATGATGATATTTTGTGTACATAAAGGTGACCTCGTAATTTCTTTTCCGCTTTTCACAACAACTCCATAAAATTAAAACATCAATAAGGTTGAAACGTTCTAACTGTCACATACACAAATATCCTAGCCTTGCCGTTTTATGACGTGCAAGTGACAAACGTTATGTTACCCCAATGAAGTGGAAAACACATATTTTCTAGCTCCAGTTTGGAAGAACTCTATTTACCTACATTTAAGCAGATCACAACATTTCGCCACGAGCTGCTTGTTCAGCGAAACACCGTTTATTCAGTTCACGTAACATGAATTACGTGAACAAAAATAAAGGAGCCGCCATTTATTTATTTACTCATGCGCGGAGGAAACGTTACGAAGCCGACCACTCAATTAATGTGTGATACCCATGAAATAATACGAATTAAGTAGTATGTGGTCAGGTCACCGCAGGTTATCGCTGCGATACATAACATCACGCCTGTCTTTCTCGAAGGGTTGGGCAGAGGTGAAACCTACAGTACACCCACATTTTGCCAGATATGTTTAAGTCCCATATAATAGGGGGCCAGCCTATTGCCATCAACCGGGCACAACTCCAGACTCCAGGCTGCTCCTGAGAAATTCCTGATGGAAAAACCCAGTAACGATTTTCCCTACCCGGGAATCGTACCCAGTACCTCATGCCCAGCAGTATCGCACGAGCCACTAACGAATATTATGAAATGCTGATTTTCTTCTATATTCTTTTGCCGGCACTACCAATTTCTATGTTTTGAAAGATGTGATAGAGACGAAACTTTAACTGAGAATCTGTCACTATTGATTCCGTTCACAGCAGAATTTGGAATGTTTGAAAAAATGCAATATCTTTCTTTTTTTTTAATGGGTTTGCTCTTGTCTCTAGTCTAGGACAGTGGTGACAGAGACAGAGTCGACGATGGAGTGAGCTTACCCAGAAAAAACCTGTTCACTCTCACTTTGAAGAGGTTAGGGTTGTAAGCGTTCGGAAACACAGACGCAGGTGGAGACTGCCACTCTTTTGCTGTGCGCATAACAAAAGACATTTGGAAACGCTTACTGCGAATGGGTGGAATAGCAACTAGGTAAGGATGGTAATTTGCAGTGCATCTAGATGAGCGATGGAAGAAGGAGGCCGGTGGAATATCTGAGTCTTCTGTTTTGTGATACACGAGCTTTACGCGCATGGACGTGTTGTTTTCAGTCTGTCCGGACCGCACTCGCCGTACATATTCTACTCAAATTTCTCACTGACATCTTTGTCATCATTGGCGCTGTTCCACCCACTGCTAAGTATAGGCCTCTTCCCTTTTATGTCATGGTTCCCTGGTCTGTGCCAGTCTCATCCAGGTATTCCCCGCGATCTTCTGGAAGTCGTTTATCCAGCTAGCCATTGGTTTGCCAACATGACCTATGCATCAGCAATTACCTATAATAGGATTGTCAGAACATATGAAGAACTATGGTTATCCCTTACTACAAACTAACTAGAGTAACAAATACCTAGGTAACTAAGCGGAAAACCAATCCAATCCAATTACTGATTCGGGACTTACTTCCCCATATACATATTTGACCTTTTTATTCGAACAACATAATATGAATTTCGGTATAAAGGGGCGCGTGGCGTGGCCGTGGGTGGCGAACTATGACATCTAAAGCAAACTTTTTGGTTAAACCTCTTTGTATAATCGAATTTCGGTTTTTGATCTTTATTTTATTACACGTGTGCTGTGATTGGGTCTCTGGTACTTTTCAATAAACGTTACGTCAATTTTTTTTTATTGTATCAGAAACCCAATCAGAAGTTCATTGTTCTAGGAAATAAAAAGCTATTTCAATAAAAACTGATGGAAATAAACGTAAGTAGGTAGGTACTCGTACATATTTTAAGTTGATGTTTCCTAGAAAACTATCACAAAATACCTTTATAGCAACAAAAGTAAATGGAATTTACCGACGTTGTTAGAGGACTGCATTAGTATCGGAAAATTCAGTTCTAATTCAAACTCGCACACGGGAACGTCAAAGGAGAATTGATGAATCCGAACAGTTCATCATTTCATGCCTCTGTGAAATGAAACACAGGTAGGTACGGGTCATTGTTTTGCTAATTGCATTTTGCTGAATACCTACTCGATTTTCAAGAAGAGTTATTTTGAAAAAAATTGCCATCGTAGACATACAATCACGAAGGGGATAAAGGTTTTGTTTTCAATAGGTAAATGGCATTTCAAGTAGGTGTTTTGTAGTTGTCTAAACAATCTACGCTTTGGAATGGGCAACTAGCGCTTCATATTTCTGACTGACCGACCACTTGACAATTCAAAAGTGCCTGCAAATGGTTTAATTGAAATAAATGCTTTGAGTTTTTGAGTTTGAATCATCCACGTATATCTACATTATGCATAAACAGCCTATAATGTTCCCAATGCTAGGACCTGGGACACAGGCCTCCTCTCGGTGAGAGGGAGTGGGCCGTAATCCACCACGCGGGCCCAGTGCGGGTTGGTAGATGTCAAATGTCTTCGATATTTTATTTGGTTCTAGTACATGCCGGTTTCCTCGCAATATGTTTTGCTTCACCGTTTTGAGAGCAGTGGTGATGAAATAATTTACACAAAGTAACGTGCTTGTCTGGGTTCGAACCTACGGCTTACAACTCGTAAGTCGCGGCGGTAACCACTGGGCCACCACTGCTCTCATCTAATCGCTCTAATCTACGTTATAATTTATAACAATTCAGAACTTACCTAAACATAATTAACAATATTTAATAAGTAACACACAAAATGAAGGTGTCCGCTTTTAAAGCGCAGTTTATTCATCATCCGCTGAAATCAGCGCCACAATGTTCCAAAAATTAATGTTTGAAAGCGTCGTCGTCGGTTTGATTTACAGCGGACGGTGAACTATGGTTACAATTTGAGATTGACAACGTTATGTCGTAGCAGCAAGGGCAGTTTTCGTAGTTCAAGTGTTGTTGTGGTTCACCTACAACAGATGCGGTGCGTTCACTTGGATGCACCATCCACTCCATATAATTAAACGGTGAAGGATCTAGCTTCCTTTGCTTGACGATACGATCTACTGCACCGTTTCTAATCAAAGAATGTCGTACTGTTATTCTCTGGTAAACAAGCTTTATGTTTTTAGCACAGATCAGGTAATCAGCTCACCATCCAGCAGCGTCTAGAAATGACAATACTGATAAAATTGATTGCACCGAAAGTGGGTTGAGCGCACAGCTTCTGTCACGGATTGCCTTTGAAGCCATCAGTTTATATACGTCATTAGTGTCGCAGTGCGAGTAAACGGTGACACGATTGGTTTGTATGGAAAGTATTGACAATGCCGCCCCTGACGTGCTCGGTGGTTTATAGGGACTTGCTAGGAAGTTTAAAAGCGCAGTTTGGTGACAATGTTCCGGTAAATATTGTTTGATGCTTATTTTTTAATTTTTTTTAAAAACGTTGTCCTACAATAGGAATTTCTCCTGTATCGCTTAGCATCTTTTACTAAGCGGTCAAATCTAGATATACAGGGTCAAGTTAAATTAGCTAGCGAAACTCCGCCGACGTAATGGGTAGCGATATCTTACCCGATAAAACAGAATTTTATTCTTCGTTTTTTTTTTTATAAAACGTTGCCCCACATTAGGAATTTTTGGGTGTATTGTGGGTGCGTTTACAAAGATTTAAACTTACATACACAAACAGCCAGACCCAGAACAACTACATGTAGGTCATACAAATATTTGTTCTGTGCGAGAATCGAACCCGCGACACCCAGCGCAGCAGTCAATCACTTAACCACTGCGCCAACCGTGTCGTCAATCATTGATCATATAATAAAAAAACTGAATCAATATTGCTATGCTTTACACAATTTAAACAAGGTGGTCCATCGCAGCACCGTTCTTACCGCATACCTCGCATACGTCTCCACACTCTCCACCACACTGCAGTAAGGCGTAATATTCTGGGGTAATTGGATTTAAAGCCCAAAAAAGTGTTTTCGTGATGCATGATCCAAAACACTGACAGTTGCAAATCTTTTTATGAATTTTAAATTATTAACGCTTCCGTCCCTATGCACTTATGAAATTGCCACGTTAATCAAAAATAACCATAACCAATTTGAAACCCTATCCACTAAACGCATAACTAAGTCAAAAATCCATCAAACCGCCCTATTCTCAAATTTTTTTCTAGGAATGGCTCCAAAAATATTCAACAAACTACCCAAATCGATAAAAGCTTGAAAAGACTTAAATACTTTCAAAAACACACTCCATAGGTTTTTGATACAGAAAGCATATTACACTATAAATGAATATAAAAGAAGAAAAATAAAATCCGTAATAAGTATCTACCTTTTTATCAGATTTATTTATTACCAACTTACTTTAGTTATAAAGTATAGTTAATAAATTTTTGTTACCTTAATTTGTACTATGTTCTTTATTTTTATGTTTATTGTATCACTAAAGATTTAAGACGGTTACTTAGTATTATTTTATATAGGTTATACTACCTGTAAACATATTACTAACAGTGTAAGCAATATTTGTACGCCTTGCAAGGCAGCACGTAGTGACCCAATATTTTTGATTTTATACCATCAGGTATCACTACATTATACCTTTGTGTACAAATAAATAAATTTGGATTTGAATATTTTGATACTCAGAAACAAATCAAAACCTATAGGGTCTTCCCGTTGACCTAGAACCATGAAATTGGCAAGAAGCAAGGTCTCACAGCTTAGGTAAGGGAAAAAGTCCAAAGCGTTAATTTGTAGTTTTGTTAATTGTTTTTATTGCGATTACAAACTTAAAATTGCAGTTGGAGAATTGACCGTGACGTATATCGATGTATGGGAGAACATGTTTATGAACTACAATGTTAAGTTTTCTGGGATAAATTCATCCTAACTACGGAACCCTTCATTGTGCGTGGTCCGACACGCACTTGGTCGGTTTTTTAGGTAAATACATTTGCTTGATAAAAAACCGCCACTCTGGATGTTCCTCTGGGTAAACAAAACTTGGAATTGCAGCAAATTAAAGTTTGTTTTTCAAGGAACATGCTCGTGGAGTTAGCAATAGCAGTGTTAGCAAATAGCGACAGACTGCCAGCGTGTTGCACTGGTCTCTGTTGATTTCTTGCGCACTGAAAGCTGAAAAGTTTTCCTTGTAGGTGCCTAATAATGTGTAGGTACCGAAAAGATAAACAAGCATGAGATAAAATTTCACACAGAAAAATCGTTTTTCTTTTGTGCGGTCAGTAAAATTACTCTCACTTTTTTAATAACTACAATTAATACACTCTCACCGCCATGTGGTCTGCTGGCCGCCCACAAAAATGTCAGTGCAGCAAGCCACTATAGATTTGTACATCTTTACCAGCAGGCCATGTGGTCCGCGGTGATCCCACAAATTCATTTATTTCTATAGAGCTTGGCTTGCTAGATAATAATTTAATAACGTATCTTGCCGGCCGTCCACATGGCATGCTGCAATAGTAACACAAAACCTAGCGTGGCGTGGTGTAAAAGACATTGCATGGCCCGCGCGCCGCCCACATGGCCTGAAGTTCTAGAAAAACCTTAAATGTGTATGGCGGTGAGATACAAAGTCAAAGCATTTATTTCAAATAGGCACATAAAAGGCGTTAACTATTTCTATTTAAACGTCAACATTTACAATTAAATAGAATTGAATCTAGTCGCCCCTTCCAAAAGGTAGTTTTTATCACAAAAATGCGGAAACAAAACCTACGTAGTACTGTACGTACTGTATATATTTTTTGTGACTAGCAATTATCTGAGTAAATAAATAAATTATTATTCACTTTCACTCAAATTCTTTGCGAATCACGTATCATAACACATGCATAATCTCCGTGAAAAAATAGATTCTCTTTCTCCGAAATATACCTTTATTTTTTTTACTTTTCAGCTATATATGCTGTACGTCCCTACTGCTTACCTACATACGTGGCTATAAGGTAACAGACTTTAGTAAGCTTTAAAGAAATATTTTGCTACCAATTTATTTTCTTGTATTCGCTCGTTTCATTCGAATAATTCTCCTTTTTGAATCGGAATGCTGTTCGTAATTGCTATCGTCGTTCCCATTCGATGCGGGTCTTTAGTCAGGTAAGTTTCAGAGATACTTGAGATTTCTCGATGAAAGTTTTGAAGTTACCTTGAAACTGAATTTCTACAGCATGTTTCAGAAAAGAGTGGTCAAATTTGGGTGTGTTACAGACCATCAAACCGGCCACTTCTCCATGGGACCAATATCGTAATCGCAAAAATATAATCAGCTGTCCTGTACATTTGGGTTGAGTAGGTATTGAAATTCTGTATGTGACAGTTGATAATTTTATAATGACAGTTCATATACTTAAGGAGATGTCCCAAATTGTAAGGACAAAAAACCCAGAATCTACAAGAATGAAATGTTTACCAATGGGTTAACTATAATAAGCATTTGACGTCACCAAAGGGGCAACCCATAGATCAGTATATCATAGGAGCTATGAGCCAACAAAAATGTGGATACGAAAATCGTAGATAAGTTGTTTCTTTTCATGTTGTTGTTATTGTTGGTTATTCTGTTGTTTTCGTTGTCTATTATGGATTTTATAAAAATAAAATCAAGTTAAACGTTAAAATATATGTTATTTACATGTTATCAATTATTTTCTATGTCTAAGCATACGTTCTGGTCTAAAAATCCCGCAGGCTGTATCAATATCACCTTCATATCTGGTCCAAGGAAGATATATATTATTATACTAATAATATGGGCACGACTACGTAATCTGCGGCGACCATGACCATGCAGCTATAGCAATACTCTGAGACCGCGTGTCGATTGTAAAGTATATAGCAGTATGTAGCAGTGTTTATGTGGTTGACCTGACGTATCTGGATTTTATTCGGCACCTTATTAATAGATTCCCTTCCTCGTCATTAAGAGCGTTTATACCTTATGAGTGGCAACGTCGCAATTTAGTGTCATATTTCGTGGTTTTAAATTTTTATCATTTAATCGAAGCTATATTTTAAAAATCTGTTTAATTAACTTTTTAGAATTATGTGAAAACTGTGTAAAAGGTAAGAAATCGTTGAGTTTACAGTTCTATTTATATGCAAATAATACATTGGAAACTTGCAGGGCGTTATTTTCATTGTAAAATAACTGTAAGCATTACGGTTACTTACTTTTTAAACACTTTCACGTAATTCTAAAAAGTTAATTAAACAGATTTTTAAAATATAGCTCCGATTAAATGATAAAAATTTAAAACCACGAAATATGACACTAAATTGCGACGTTGCCACTCATAAGGTATAAACGCTCTTAAGTGTCACTCTCTCGGGATGTTTATAGATTTCTGATGAATAAACGCCGGTTTTACTATTGTTTCATGTTTAGCAATAACTATCAACGATACTCCTACTTTATCTTCGTCAAACTATTCATGGAACACTGTTTACGGAGTATTATTTAGTACTAAAAATCCGAACTTTGAATCCCCAAATATAAATAATATGTGATGGTTTATCGATTTAACGATTACATATTATTTATGTTCAATATTAAGCCTTAACAACCCGCAGTAGCAGAAGATGATAGATATTATTAGGTCCTTACATATGAAACTGGCGTTTTGTCAAACTGGCCACTTTGATCTCAAATATCTGGCGTAATAAAATACAATAAATATCGATAAATATATACCGCATGAATTGAGTGAAGCAAACCAACAAACACTGGATTTTGATCCTATTGTTACTAGTGATGAAAAATGGATCCTGTACGATAATCGGAATTGCTCATCACAATGGTTGACCCAGAAGAACCGGTCAAGTCCTGCCCCAAGCGAAAGCTGACTCAGAAAAAGGTACTGGTAAGTGTCTGGTGAACCAGTGCTGATGTCATCCACTACAGATTCCTAAGATCTGGCCAGACGATTACGGCAGATCAGTATTGTCAACAATAATTGTAAAAGCTAGCCGTTACCCAAGTTCACAGCCGTTAAACAACCAAGATTGATCAATTGCTCTAGCCCGCGGCTGCTTCAGGACAACGCTAGACCACACACAGCACACTGCACAACAGATGGTCGCTAAAATAGAGGAGCTGCGATTGGAACGTCTCCGACATCCACCAGTCTCCCCGGATCACTGCTCCAACAGATAACCACTTTTTCCAGATTTTGGACAACTTGTTGCAATTCAATTCCGATGAGGCTGTCAAAACTGCCTTGAAAGATTTTATTGATTCTCGCTCCCACAATTTTTTCAGCAAAGGAATCAATGAACTACCGATAAAATGCCGAATGTGCATAGATAACAGTGGTACCTACTTTGATTAATTAATTAAAATAATTTCATTAAAAAAAATAGTTTTGCTTTTCCATACAAAACGCCAATTTCATTTATAAGGACCTTATATCTATCATCTTCTGCTACATGCTGTATAATTTGGTACTGGCTGCAATTATCTGCCGTGCATTATCGCTTTTCGGAACATATATGCTGTCATGATAAGGCCAACATATCAGTAAAAAAATATAAAGGCACAAACTATACAAGCTATTGTGGTGTACGAATGATTTATGCGTCATTACAAGATTGACTGAAAAATAAATCAGTTTGTATAAACTCCTTGCTTGAGTTGAATCTTTTGAACCTTATAATTCAGTTCTATTCTGTTTGTAGATAAAGTTACAATTCAGCACTGTAGTTACAGTTTAAGTTTGAACTGTAAACTAGACTGAATTAACGTTTAATATGGACCTAAGCCTAAGGACAGTGGTGGCCCAGTGGTAACGGCCGCGATTTACGAGTTGTAGGTCGTAGGTTCTTGATAATTCAAAAGTGCCTGTAAATGGTTTAATTGAAATAAATGCTTTGAGTTCGAGTTCGAACCCGGTCAGGCGCTTTACTTTGTGTAAATTATTTCATCACCACTGCTCTTAAAACGGTGAAGGAAAACATTGTGAGATAACCAACATGCCCATGTCCTAGAACCATAAATTCCAAGACATGTGACATCTACCGACCCGCACAGGGCCTGCGTGGTGGATTTTACGGCCCACTCCCTCTCACCGAGAGGAGGCCTGTGTCCAAGCAGTGGGAACAACATTATTATAGGCTGATTATGTATGTAGGTGGGTCACACTGAAAGTTTTTAGAAACTAAAAAACGGAATGATGTAGAAGCCTGTTAATAATTTTATTGCTTTTTGAAGTAGTCTCCGTTCCTTTCTAAGCACCATCGCATGCGATGGAACCATTGACTAAAGCAGTGGGCCCACTCTTCTTTAGGGATTTCTTTCACGCCTTTTTCAAACGCAGCATCTTCAGGGTTCATAAAACGAATTCCTCTAAGTTTATCTGTTATTTTTGGAAATAAATAAAAGTCACAATGTGCCAGGTCAGGACTGTAAGGAGGATGACTTACTAACTCCACAGTTTCGATAGACAAATATTCGATAGTCCGTCTGGCGGAGTGAGCTGGAGCGTTGTTGTGGTGGAGAATCCTGCTTGCTGGGCGCTGCTGTCTAACATTTTCCAAGACAACTGGTAAAAAATGATTGACATACCAATCTGCAGTAACAGTATTTTTATCTTTTAGGACAATTGTTGCGAAATTACCCGTCCGTCCCAAAAATGAGGCAATCATCTTTTTCCCTTGACTTCTGCCCTTCTTTACTTTTGTCGGCAAATCTTCGAATGGAATCATCCATTGCTCAGATTGTCTTTTGGTTTCGAGTTCGTAACAATATATCCAGCTTCCATCACCTGTGACGATGTCATGCAGCATTCGAGTCACCTTCGTCATACTTTTCAAGCATTGAGCGGTACCAATCCAAACGACCTTCCGTCCGACGATCTTCCGTCAAATTATGAGGTATCCATCATAGCTTTCTGACGCCTAAATGTTCATGTAATTATCGGACGCTTTTAAAGATTTACCTTTGACAATGTTTAAAAAAAAAAGTTAGCGCAATAGTTAAAAGAAAAATCCTTTTATAATCGTAATGAATACATGTCAGATCGCGGAAAAGGGAACTTAAATAAATAATATTGGTAATGGTCTAATTGGAATGGTAATATATATAATAATTAATCCTATAATAATTTATTAATGTTAAAATTGTAATAATAATATATTAACACTTGGACAATACTTATGGCATTATCAATTACAATTTACAATTATACTTATATATAAAATTTTTAGAATAGGCCACTATTCTAAAAATTTTCAGTGTGACGCCCCTATGTGGCATGAGCAGTGGTGGCCCAGTGGTATCAGCCGAGACTTACGAGTTGTAGGTCGTGAGTTCGTGCAACTTTACTACGTGTATTTAATTTCATCGCCACTGCTCTCAAAACGGTGAAGGAAAACATCATGAGGAAACCGGCATGTCTTCGAACCAAAAATTCGAAACATCTACCAATCCGCACTGGGACTGCGTGGTAGATTACGGCCCACTCCCTTTCATAGAGAGGTGACCTGTTTCCCAGCAGTGGGAATATTATAGGCTTGTTAGATATTATATATGAGCATAATTACGTTGCATATCACAACAATGCTCATCACTCAACTCATCAGAAAACAATTGCCGTTTAAAAAAAATACGTTAGTTATCATACGTCATCATCATTATCATACGTTAGTTATCATACGTAAGTTATCAAAATTTTAGGAACCTACCGAAGTGAAATAGACTTATTAACCCTTTTACAGTCCTCGAACGACAAATGTCAACAACGGTAATGATGTAAATACAAGCTCAGGTTAAAAAGTGTACACTTTTAATTATGCGCCGCCTTGGAGAACTTTTCAAAAAAGCTTGAAGACGAGCTCTTTCATTTGAAGATAATTAGAGAAAACGTGCAAAACAAGTAGGTACCGATTTTCATTCTATCATACCGTTTGAATCCTTTTACTGTAGGTACTTTTCTATTTATTTGTCAGGAACACAAATTGCTGGGACTTCTTGAACCGAGATAGTACTCCGTTTTGTTTGATAAAACTAAAGCAGCTCCTAGTAATTGAGTGTAAACGTTTTTAGAAACCTGTATGCTTCGTTTAGTTTATGCAGGTTAAATGTATCATTCGCGAACAAACAATATTATCTATATTACAAGTTTTCGCATCTAAATTCCTGTATACAAACTAAGGCCGAGATCTATAAACATCACTTCGGCTTAGCGTTATTCCTGTCACTGTCGCACAACTGTAAAACTACAAGTGCAAGATAGAGACAAAAACGTGTCTAAGTTAACGCACGAGCTAAAGTATCGTTTATCGCGGCCTAACTATTTTTCCCGGTTTGAATAACTTGGTCGTAGTAAGCTACTATGATGTTCCATTGTTTTATATTAAGTGTCTGCTACACGGTTGCCAACCGCGTCCCTGACAGAGGTGACCTTGGTTGGCGACCGGCAGAACCGTTTCAACTACGAGTACATGCATGGTCGCTAACATGCCATTATGTCGTGATATTCGAGCAGTAAAAACGTCTTGGCGAATTTATCAAATTCAGAAAGAGTAGGTAGCAGTGGCTTTGGCAATTTTGTGCACGAGCAAAGAAACGAAAAATTTAAGTTTGGATTAATAAAATTGTTTTTCATTTAGAAACCAAAATCTCCCAGGCTAGGAGATTTTGAGCAGCATTTTTTTTATGTGAAGTGAACACACATTTTCTAGTATAAACATTTCTGTATTTCAATTCTTGCACACATACAAACCTGGTATATAGCAATATTGTACTCAACATAATATCAAGAATAATAATAATATAATTCTTGAAGACAACCTTTTGATTTCGAAGCTCGAAGAGAACTAACTTAGAAAACTAGGCCATGCTCCAATCATCATATTTCCATTGCGTTTCGTTGTAAAACCAGTATTTTTTCGGTAACTGTCAAATGAGATACTTTTAAACTTCATGACTGGTATAAAAATCATTTGAGGCAAATCACATACTTTTCATTACTCATACTCGGAAAGTAGATCTGAAGTTGCCTGAGGAGCGGGTTGAAAGTAATACTTTTCAGCGTTAGGGAGAATCGCTTTCAACTGACACTCAATTAAAGCGCGATGTAAAATTGAAATAACATAAAGTTAATAATTAAAGTATATTTTTTTTAAATGACTATTATAATTTACTTTCGACTATTTCTTTAAAATAACATAGATTTGGGCAAAATATTTACCATTTTTTCAATGATGGAAATGAAAAAGAATAGCTGAATAGCTGGCCACAGAAAAAAAATTTTTTTTCGAGTTGTTGAGTTTTGTTTATACTCCCATAAAGCAGAGATTTGTATTGGACTCAATGAGTTCATCTAATTCAGATATGGATATAACCACTGAGCACTGCTCCGTGGATATAACGCCTGATTTCATAAGAGAAGAGGCTCGTTTTTCTTTAGCTAATTCATGTTTTTATTTTTACTTTCCTTGTATTCGTAATGAAAAGCACAGTGTTTACCTCGGGTTAAAGACTTATTTAGTCCCTCGAGCTATTAGCGTCCTCGCTATGCTCGGGCGCCAAACCCCGTCTCGGGACTAAATAAGTTACTTTCACCCCTAGGGTAACAATGTACTATTAAATTTTATATTTAGTATTTAAAATCATGACATAAGTAAATGTTGTGCAGTTACTACCAAGTATTTCAAAACTGCCAAATGTCGAACGTTGCATGCAGATTCCAGTTGCAACTGAAACTTTAGTTTGTATTAAAGTGATAACGTTGGAACATAAAACGTCGGTTACAAACAGAACATGTATCCTTTAGCATACCATAGACAATTGCTAACTACTCGAGGTAATTTGCATTCGCATTCAATGTGTCTGTCTGTCTATCAAGCTTCGGTCCTAACGTCTACTACGTAAGTCAGAGGTACAAAGGAACATTACAGTAATGTACAGAGTGCATTGTGCACTATGGGCAACTTGGGCGGGGAAATACCTAATGCATATAAGACTAAACCTAAAACAATGAAATGTTACACTCTCTATTCTAAATCTTTCTGAGCCCTTTAATTTGGTTTACTTAGTTCTACAACGAGGAAAATCTCACGTTAACTTTTTCTGATAAAAGTAAAACAAAATATATAATAAATAATTATTTATTTTATTTATTTTCTCATCACAAATGTTGCAGGTAGGTACATAAAGTGCTTATCTAGTATAAAAATAAAATATAATATTACGGATAGACCTCTTTTCGCGCAATAGTATGCTATTTTTAATGCCACAAAATTAAAACTTTAAAAACAATAGCTAGTGATGTGCATCGTCTCGTCTTTTCAACAGAATGTCGGTTTGCCGAACAACCCCGAGGGCTTTGCGACGATACTCTCATTAAGTTTCTCTTTTTCAATTTACTTGCTTCTTATTTTGTTGATAAAAAAAGGGTTCAAGAAATAATTCGCCATTTTGGAATATAACTTTCGTTAATCCCAACTAAATTAATTAACCGACTTAACATTCCGCATCTCAAACACACGACGATATGAGACTTATTTATGAGAGATAACTCTTTATTGCCTAAGTAAACTGCCCATATAAATATAATGTAAGCAATAAAAATCCTCAAAGGTCCCGTTTTCGGGGTTTTAAAGATCTGAACAGAGCTGTTTTATTAGTTAGAAGCCGAGTTAGCACCCCAGCCGGCTGTTAAAACACAGATCCTCAAGTACTTGCAGACATTACTTCAGAAACAACTTGGTCGTGGCTTATTATACAATGGATTTGAATTTCCTTGGATTGTCATAGAAGGAACGGTCGACAACTTTCGAGATTATACAAAATGTTCACCTACATCTTGCATTTTTCTGGCTTATTTCCGTACTTACCTAGTTTGTTTTGGTTACTCGATCGGTAAAGCAGTTTTCCGTCAACCGTAGAACTAGATTACTTGGAATTATCTTGTCAACATTTACGTATTTCTTCTTCACTTCTTCATTGGAAGCAACGTTGATTAATTTTAAGGTACCTACCTATATTAAAATTAATATCGACAGTCAACGTGTCTCTTTCCTAGCCGTAACAAAAATTGTGTTAATTATCCCCTAATGATGGATAGCACCAGTAATTAGGAATCTCCACATCTTTGCACATAGCTTCAAACTATAAAGACAGACATGCCGCTCACACGTGAAACTGCATGTGATTTCAACTGACATTAAATCAATATGGACTACATGACCTAAACGCAAGTTTTTTAATGCCCAAATGTATTATGATTATGATGCACTGCAGTAAACCAAATCAAAAAAAATATATAATATTCTTTTCTTCGGGATATATGCTAGTTAGATAGTGTGTTGAAAACATAATACAAGTACATAAATTGGTACGATAGTAAAAAGTCACGAAGATACGTCTAAAAATTTATTTTAACGATTAAAAACCATACTGATATAAATGCAATCATTATGTTTTCTTTTTTCTGATTGTTCTTCAAGCAACATATTAACGTGATAGTGTTTTAATTTTTTAGTTCAATCAATAGATTTTTTGTAAATAGAGAATTGCTTCATATTTTACAATAAATTATTACCAGTTTTGTGTCATCTCGCTTCTCTTTCTTTTCTATGTAGTCCGACAGTGACCGCGGTTTAGCTGTTGTCAGCCCCTTAACAGTCTATCACAGCCGAGCTCAAAACTCAAACCCAAATACCTGCAAAATCTGTAAAATAGTAGGAAAATGTCATAAATCCCATCACTTTTCAACGCGAGAAAACCCGCTCGCTTAAACATAAAAACGTAAAAGAATCCAAGGCATGTGGAATTTATCCGGCCAGCGAATGCAAGCATGTTGCCTTTACATTCCAAGAAAGGAAACTTTTCCTTTTAGCAAGATATTTGAAACTGCTTATGTTACGCTCACGGATGCTCGTTCCTTATTACGAGTAGTTAACCAAACTGCGAGTTAATAATTATGTAGAAATTGTTTCATAATCTTGATTACTTAATTTTGTTGTGAACTTTTACGCTGTATTAATGAAAGTAAGTATATGGTTTAGTAAAGTAACGTGTAACGCAACCGTTTGGGCGATTTAAATTAAAAAGTGTGGTTACTTGAATATTTTCTTTCCAAATACGTAGGTACTAAAACCGATATAGGTACATGTATGTCCCCTAGCCACTCCGAGGATGTCATTGGTGTCACGAACAAAACATGAAACAATGGGCGTGCAATAAATTTTCCAAACTTTATGATTTACGAACAGTACTAGCTGTAAACAACACAAATATTTTTTATATCTTTACAGGGGTCGTTATAAATGAACATTAACCAAATTGCGTTTCGTTGCGGTCTTCGTCTTCCATATTACGGAAACCCGCCTATAGAATACTTATTTATCATATGTAGTTTATTCTTCGACGTGTACCTACGAAGTAGTACTTTAGAGTTTAACGAAATTTCACTTATCAGATTTTTTTTCACATCAAGGTAGTTTGCCATGACATAAAGAAAAATTTAAAACGCGTTTATTTGCGGTAAACATGACGCAAAATATAACATAAACACAAAAGAAAAAGTTGCAGGAAGCATGTGTCACATCCACGCAAGACGGCTATCGCTCAGCATTATGCTGCGACCCTATGCAAGACAGAGCCCCAGCGCTGGTTTTCGGCGACAGCCGGCGCTGACGTAATGACGTCGTCCGGTGAAGCAAACAATTGTTAGGACGCTGTACCAGTACAGCGTACTTACGAACGTCGCACTTAAATAAAAATAATATAACTTAATTTAAATGTGATAGAATATACTAAACATTAATATAAAAGGAAATAGACATACATGCTACGAAAATATTATCCTCAATAAACGTTTTACGCTTTATGGCAACATTTCGAAGCGTCTCATTTGACGTACATGATTTAACATAACAAAGAGAACTTCATGTTTTGTAATCTTCCGAATAATTGCTACCAAATACCCGAAAGTTCACCATGGATTCGTCACTCAGTGACATTTCAAAGAGGTTCTTAGTAGGAATACAAGTAAACACAAGTGGGGAGGAGACACTTCACACGAAAACAGTCCCCATACCTACGAGTAAATACGACACATCCAACTTTAGAAGAAGACTTTCACTAGAGTCCGACCAAAAAGGACTTTTTGTCGGCCGAACACGAAACGAAATCCGGCGTGATTTGCCTTTTCGGCAGAAAACAATTACGAAAAAAATGCAGAAAAGTAAAAGAAATTAATATTGTAAATCTTTTAATCGTGATATATTTAACCGTTTAACCATGAATCACACGAAACTTTATACTTACTTCTAGTTTTTTAAATTGCCGTTAACGAAAATTGTCTGAAATGGATACATCGACCGAAAATTGCCGCTAACCGAAAACGAAATTCGGTTGAACTATAATTTTTATACACATGTAGGTACATACATGATTATTTAAATTTAAAGGTTGTCTGTAAAAGATCGCTTTTAGCGATAAGACTGCCCATTATGTCACCCTATGTAAAATTTCTACATTTATATCTGTAATTTTTTGGTGTACCTACATACTAAAGAGTACTATTTTTATTCTATTCTATTTAAATTTTTACATATCTCGGGACTTTGGAAGGCGTACGAGGGGCCGAAGCCAACTCGCAGAGGCCCCTTAAACAATTTTAATGAAATTCAGCACCAACCGACGCTTATCCCTGTATGCACTATGCAAGTGCACCCAAGGACAACCCCCGGTTGGTGCAGAACTAATGCAGGACACGGAAAAAAAATGGACTATGGGTTTGGGTGGCTAAAGTGGACTGGTTACAAAGAACTATGGAAGGAATAAATGGCAGGGCGTGACTTGCACACTCAATAATGGGCCTCCGGGAACTGTCACTAGCACATAGTGACGTAGCGACAATGGAGCAACATCTCCTAAAGTGCTTGAGGAGTGGAGAGGTATTCCACGGCTGTCAGAACAATCCCAGAGCCCGGAAGATGGTCAAGATCACTACCAGCACTTACTGGAATACTTCCTTTCTGAGAGCACGTTTGCTACTACGAATCTCCACTCAAGCCGTCCAATAAAGGCAAGAAAGAGGTGGGAGCTCTATACCTCGTTAGTGTTCACTCCAGCCGGATAATAAACGCAAGCAAGAGGTGCGGAACAAGACTTATCTCGGGAGATAGGGTCAGTGGGGTCACTACTGCCCAACAGCTCGCCACATGCTGCCCTGCGGGTTTCTGTATCTCTCTTGGTCTGGCTCCTCACCATAGACCTGTTCCGGCAAAGTAAGCTCTACCGGCACCGACCTAGACTTCGGAGCGCGCAAGCCCCACCACGACGTCAACATAAAGATACGGCGGTGGGGATATTATTATTATTATTTAAATTCTGTTCGATAAATAAAAATACAAAGTTTAAAAAAAAATATATAAGAGTAAGAGTATACAACTCTAATGACTGTCACATAGCTATGAGTGTCAAAGACGGCGCTCTGCAAAGCCGAACTTTTTGAGAACCCAATGTGTCATGTTTACGGTCGGGTAGGTACTGTTGTAACTTGGTGAACTCAATTAAGTTTATGTATCGTTGGCGGCCTCGCGTGAAGAATGCTAAGCGTGCTTGGTGCCAAGTTGTTCGCGACACGCGTTTTTAAGTCGCGCCTAAAGGACACGCTACGGTTGGCTTGACACTTTGTTTCAAAGTTTCTTGCGAAGTGTTTTGGGTGTTGGAGTTAATTCCGGAATTAGATGTAGGTACGTAGGTGGTTTTATCAGCTTTATTTTAAGTAGGTATATTAGGTAGGTACTCTTCTCATTTGGTTCATGAAAATATTCAAATGAGACGACAGATTTCTCGAAAAAAAAACTATGAAATAAGAGAAAAATCCAAGCCTTAAAACGTTCATTTAATTTTAAGGTTGTTAACATACTATGTATGTTTTAAACAAACTTGTAGACCATCTAGGTAGCTATGATATTATTACAGAATAGGTACTCGTACGGTCCACACATATTTTCCGAGCGCACGATATTCGGAATGTCAGACATTTCACATTGCAGACTGCGCTCAATGTCAACACTTTGTGCTCGAAATGATTAAATACCTAAAATGACAAATGGTGCAAGCCTTCGCACATATTAAAAATGTTATTTGAATGATATTATATTACATAATGCAATACAATTTTTCATCATTATTAAGTTCGGATTTCGTATCTATTTTAGACATGAAAATAATAATACTGTCACCATATATATAGCTTTAAGAACAGAGGGAGACCACATTTTCAAAAGATCTAAATAATGGTATAACACGTATGAGTTTGTACTCAAAGTCTTAATACCCTATTGTTCCCCACTGTGCTAAAAGTAGTCACAGTTTCCTTTGTCTAACAAATTGAGTTCCATCCTAACAGCTATCTGAACTTTACTCATTGTGTTTCTTAGGTGGTTTGTCGAAATAAATCTCTACCAGAAATCGATTGAGTTTCCGAAGTAATAAACTACCAAGAACCAATTAAAAATATCGAGAGGAAGCGAGGAATGAGATGTTAAAAGAGCAAAAGTATCGGCTGTTGTTCACTGCTGCAGTTTGTCGAATGTCTTGACTGTCAACTAGGGAACCGATGCCAATTGAACAGTATTGCCCCGGGATCTGTTGCTTTCGCACCACCCGATACATTGACTATACGAACTAGTAATTGGCTATCGACTACCCACAAACCCGCTCTTTCAAATCTAAATAGGATTTTTCTTGCAAAGATATTTTCGTTTTAAACAAAACCCAATGGGGAGTTAATACGTTTTCCATAAAAGTAATTACGTGTGCAAATGAACGGTCAGTACTTTTATAAAGCAATTAGTAAAAAGATTAATTGAATTGTAACGGTCATTTGATGCTAATAATTTTTCATGTGAACTCCCCACTGTTATTGCAAACTAATTGAATGGATGTCACATATTAGTAAAAGGGACCATTCACAAGAATATAATGTAGCTTTTACGTAATTAATGGAATCGTCAACTAAACTCGAGTCTACTTAGGTACTTATCATCATTCATGAAAAGTTTGTCATAATAATGTACCTACATAAAGAAACTGTTAGCTAAGCATGTGGTTCAGAAGAACTAATAAATCCCAATTCGACACTCCTGAAGAATTAATTTCCTGTCGAAATGAAAGAAGATTTTTCCAGAATACGATAATGAATGCCTGAATTATTCATACACCTTTACCACCGAGGGAATCAGATACGGTTGCCTCGAAATTTCGTATAAGTAAATTGGCGATTAGGTTTAATTATCAGCTGAGATCACGCGATGTTCCGACACCTCCAGCTCGTTTACACCCCATTGTGAATACAGCCTCCCCCTTTCATTGCCTATCTGTTCCCTTTATACGCACCACCCGATCTTTATAACGTCGCCTAGTTACTGATAGACCCAAATATTTTATGTCTCTATTTTACTACTCTCTACGTCATATTTTATCAGTATATTTATCCCATGAAGTGATTCTCCTAAGCTCGTCCCTGGTCATATTAAACTTTCACAAACAATATTTTGCAGTTGCCGAGCACTGCCACGTCGTAACATACTTAACAATATAACTCAAATAATAATAGTTGCTCACTTGGCCGCCGGCAAAATAAAGTTTGTGGAACAGTTGCAGTGTAAAATTTATGACCGACCCTTCCCTGTAGCCTCAAGGAGTGAACCTTCCTGTTTTCTTTGATTTCGTGCTTTGGCATTAGTCTCTTCGGCGAACATTTTTCTCCATTTGATTTCTCTATAAACTAAAAATCTCCGATTATAAAAACTGATGATAATCCTCTTACAAAACCGCGAAGATTATTACATAAAATTAGCGAACGAAACAACAAATTTTATTTCAAATCTTAAATCGTTTATTGCAATCGTAAATTTCTTGCCTGCGACCGTTCTATTTACTCTACGCAATGGAATTTTCTCCATGTTAAGAACAATTTAAAGAAGTTTTATTGTTATATCGGTACAAACAAGTACAGAGTTCATTGTATTTTATACTGTTTGGGGCAACATAGAGTCGGCAACTCAGCACATGGACTTCCAAAAATGGCGCGCGTTGTCTTTGGTATCTATGTTACTTAGTTAACCCAATTTGTGTTTTATCTGTTTGTTCCACTTCTGGACCACAAAACTAATCAAATTAAACCTCCTACTGTCATCATTTTCATATCCGGGTGTATTCGCATGGTAGAATGGTAGGAATATTTTACCCTAACTGTTAGAAGATAGAAAGTTAAAGGAGTATAGGGTTCTATAACAGAGCACACCAACATGCATCACACACTACATAAATTAACAAATGCTTACCACACCAACATTTTTTTATTATAAATTTGTCTTTTCCGAAATCTATATTTTTAGATTAAAAGTTTTTTTTTTGTTTATTAGCACTTATTTGTCACTCATTCTGTAGCTTGCTGTAATCATTACTACCTATATACATATTTAATACAAGCATTTATAAGTCAATCATTTATGACGGGGATCGGAACTGTTTCTCCAAAACACAGGTTATTTTGTAACTTATCTAGGAGAACAGTACGGTACCCAGTACCCACTAACTAGACTAAGAAACTTTATGCTTGTGCTTTATATTTTACCTTGCCATGTAATTTAATCCTAGTTGAACAATAAATCTTATAAAATCACAGTAGATTCTTACACGTTCTTTCAACATAATTGCTTTTTATAAGTAAATAATAAGTCCGTTTAAAAATTGCTTAGCTATCCAATTAATTTGCAGAAGAGCAAAAAAGCGCACACAAAAGGCGTAACAGATTGCCATGCTGTCCCAGCGCAGCGTCACAAGACTAGAATAACCTACTTTCTTTAGACTGTAACCTTGCTGAAAGTCTTTATATTTTTTTATCGTACCTACCTAAGTTTTTGCTTAGATCTGGTTTTTCACACAATCAACATCTGCTTAGACTTTTCCAATATATTTTGGGGTCGGCTTCCAGTCTAGCCTGATGCATCTGAATATACAGTATATTTCAATCAATCATTCAACTCAGCCTATCGCAGTCCACTGCTAGACATAGGCCTCCCCCAGGCTGCGCCACAACACCCTGTCCTCCGCCTTCCGCTTCCAGTCTGGTCCAGCTACTCTCTTGAAGTCGTCGGTCCATTTTGCTGGGGGGCGTCCCACGCTACGCTTGCCGATACGCGGTCTCTACTCCAGGACTCGTCTGCTCCACTGGCCATCGGTCCTTCGACAAACATGGCCAGCCCACTGCCACTTCAGTATTTCGGTAACTCCGGTTCTTTTCCGGACAATTTCATTTCTGATTTTATCCTTCAAAGAATCTCCGAGCGGGCTATCCGCTCCATATATATCACAGTATATCTGGTTTTTCTCAAAAACTAACTAAAACATGTTATTAATATTCGGCGAATAAACGGCCCGCTTTTTTTTCACAGTAGATTTTATCTTTTTGAACAGTTTAATTATTATCTGTTAATTTAACTTCGTTAAGTACCGTGCGTGACCCAAATAAATCAGTTTCGTCCTTTCTTTATGTCCTTCCCTTTTCGTTCTTTTAAACCCTCGACGCCGAAAGGGGAGTGTGATAATTTACACCGTGGGTCTTGGCTTAATGCGACGCGCGTGAGTCTTACAACCCCGTGTGAAAAGCCGTGGTTTTATGATGTAGTATAATTGGATCTTCGCTATTATTGTTAACTTTACGTCTATATAATATGTATATGTCACAGCGTCAGCACTGATCCGCTATCCTTATTTTAATTATTATAATGGCATCTAAATTATTACTAAACAGAAACGTCAAGTAGTGCACTTGGGTGAGATCGAATTAGAGGAAGTGACAACACGGAAGTGACGGCTGTCGCTTGTCGGATGACATTTGATATTTTTGAAGTTTTGGAAAACGTTAATGTCAGACGTGGGGGCTGACCAATGACTAAAGAATTATAAGTGCTCTGTGGAGCCGACTTTCTGTGGAAACGCACTGGCCAAGCGCTGGCCTGCCATCCTATATCGAATTCGCCGCTTTTCTATGTTGTAATCTGATTGCATCTGTCCAATCAAGGGATATCTTTGTCATTTGTGAACCCTATGGCATTAATAGACGTAGTGTTTATAGACTATTATTTCGGTTACGCATTATGTCCGACCAGCCTGAAAACGAAGAAATCCAAATGCCTTCGTTATGTATTTATATTATAATATATTTCAGCAACATGCATGCATAGCAAACTACATTCTCTTACGAGCTGGCACTTGTATAACACAACGTTTTCAATTGATATTTTTAACAAAAGAAAATAAATAGACTCAGACTCTGATACTGTTACATCAATTACGCAACCTACCTTTTAGTCGATGCTAGAATAAAAAGAGAGAGAACAACAGATTGTAATGGCCTTCTGTGTTTTCGCCAAATGCTCCCCATTAAGTAGGTACATAAAAAATCTACAAACATAAAAAGTTCATGTCCACTCTACTTTCAACTGGAATGCAAAATTCTGAAATATAATTATACTTTGTTAAATAAAATAAAACACAAAACTAGTTTCAATTTTAACAATTGTTTGCTCAAAATAGTTACGCGGAATTTAAAGACCGTATAAACGGGCATTTTTTGGCAGCCTCTTGGACGGGGAGCATATGCAGGGCGAAACGTTGATAGCTGAGTTGGTGCGGCATGAGGAGGGAGAACACCGACAATATATGTGAAAAGTTTCAAAAAGAAGGCGGTTGTCAATTCGTGTGCGTGAATTTTCAAATCCGAAACTATAAATTCAAATAGTAATCGAAGCTATTCCGGTAATTTTCTGACTAAATGAAAATTCGCCATATTTGCCAAGAAGCTCCATGAATCCGTCAGATATTTATATATTCACTATCAGGACATGTAACACTATTGCACAGAATAACTCTCATTCACCCTGAATATGCTTTTAAAAAGGTCCAAATTTGAGGTTTTTTTTTTTTATATGAGACAACATCCACACTAGGTCTTCAGGTCCCGAACTAGGCAGAGCCTGTACTACGGTAACCTGATGACTGATATACATACTTATATACACACCCAGACACAGGTCAAACAGACATGTTCATGCACACAAATGTTTGACTTGTCCGGGGATCGAACCCGGGACCAGCGGCTCAGAAGGCAGGGTCGCTACCAACTGCGCCAACCGGTCAGTCAAAGTCGTCAGATTTAGGGAGAGCCCCCAATTTCTCCATCAGATTTGCCTATTTAAGTCATTAAGGGTTAGGTCGCACACGATCATATGACAATCAAAGGCTCTGCAGATCACTTTATGTTTGGTCCTTTTTCGAAATCTGAAAGTAGACTCCTAACCACGGGGCTCCTATCTGAAACTTTTGTTGTTTAACAATAAAAGAACGCCTAGAGTCACCCTGAAAACTTTTGTTTCGAAACGTGCCGACTCATCTTCTGAAAGCCAAAAATAGTTCCACATAACTATAATTACCAATAACTATGTATTCACTTTCCATGTCATTATTCTTATACCTTCAGGTAATAATCTACTTTAATTTTCGCCAATACATTGCCAGTGTCTCCCTAGGTATTCGAAACATTCTTTACAACATAAACATTTTCTTGTAAGTCACAGCAGAAGTGACTTGCGTATATCTACATGTATATTTGCGACAGGCTGTATTCAGGTAGCGCCATTTATGCCTACCTTAATCTAACCATGAGCGAAGCAAGAGGCACCTGTCGCTTTCCTCGCATATTACAGTTAATTACGAACATGTGTTTATTGTGTATCTTCTTATATTTTCTCTGATGTTCATAAAGTTGTTAATTTATGCCGCTGCGAATAATTTTGAGCTGTTTCAGTGAAGTTGTTCTGATTTGTGAATCCGCCAAGCAATTTGTTTTAATGCCGATGTACATTGGCGATGGAAATAAATCATTTTTATTGTAATCTGCAATTCAGTGGTTTGTGTCAGTTTCATATAAATATCAGCCTTAATGAAAATATGAACTAGGTATTGAGCCGAAGAAAAGTAAGCATTGTCCACAGGAAAAAAAAAACTAGTTTTATCGTTTTCTGTACCACGATGTATACGTTTAAAGCCATACAAACTGTTGACTGATTGATCAATTATTTAATTAACATCGTTCGCTATTTGTAGAAAGAAATAAATTGTATAATTCATATTTCAATGTGGTAATACATGTTACTAAATAATGTTTCCCAGATTTATTGTTTCGGGAAAACGTACAACAACATGATGTGTTCTCATCATAACTGTAATGAATTCACTGTAACTGTTGTGTGATGTTCGGAATTTCAGTAATTATTACTTGCAGTAATCATTAACAAGCTTCAGCATAAATCATCATATACTATTTTAAATATCCACAAGATTTGCATAATTTGTAAAGGAAATTTGTGCACAAGTTTTAATTAATGTATAATTTTAAATCTTGTAGCAATGACCATTTCGTTTTCGCTCGGCCTATCTTTTATTTATGGGTGCCAGGTTGTGCTAACTGTAGTCTGTAAGTGAGATATGATTTGGCATTCTACCTCCAGTACCTACGTCGGGCCTAATCACGAATTATAGGCTTTTTCTCGTACAGTGCAGATCATAACGCTTGCTCACTGAGTGTTAACAACTTCAAACCATTAAGCTTAAGTTTTTCCACGATGTTTTTCTTTACCTCATTTCAGTATTTCAAAGCCAGAAGCTGTTAATCTTTTTAAAACATAAGGCGTCGTGGTCCACACGATATATTATGTTGTCAACAGAGATGAATGAGATAGGGACAGACAAACATTAGTGAATGCTCGCGACGCTGCCCGACTTTATTTTGATTTCTCTTGAGGTTCCGTATTTTTGGGAATGATTAACTATGAGATCACCTGTAAGTCTAGAGCGTGTAGAGAAAAAAAAGTTGTATTTATTAAATATTGTATGATGTAGATAGGTACGAGAGTTCCTACATCCATGAACCAATATATTTCAGATAGAATAATTAATTATTAGAGGATCGTTTTACGTTAACACATTTTTTTTTCATCTCGTGACTTGGCTAGTCATTCTTGACAGCCAAATCTGACGCTTACTAGTTTTTTTTTTTCGATCGTGAACTTAATCCACTGACCTCTATTTTAATAGAGGTCAGTGACTTAATCTCAATATTAGTTTTCTCTGTCTACGATCTCAATGCTTGTCTTTTATTTCTTCTATTAACGTTTACCGGACTCACAGAGGTTGCATGTAAGCACCAAATAGGCCCTCTACAGTACATGTATTCAAATATTTTCAGTAGTCAAAGTGGCAATGGTAATTTTTTATGGAGCTTTGGTTCTAAGTACAGAACTGATAGCTTATGTGCTCACAAGCGACAAATCAAATCAAAATATTTTATTACACACAAACCTTATGAAAAGTCTGAAGCTAGGTGCACTGTTCCAATTGGTCGTTTCCTATGGAGAAGATCCAGCAAGAAACTCCACGGTGACTCTTTTAAAAATAATTGGCTTTTACAATGTTTTAAATAACAGTGTTTATAGGTATGGGAGGACAGTTTAAGCCTGTCAACAGGTACTTGGTGGTAAATAACAAGATAGAAAATGGTCTACAAATCTTAAGTTTACAAGTTAGGCCTACAATGCATCCACATTCACAAAATACAAAGACACTATCTTATAAAATAATAAAAAATAAAATTAATTAATAAGTAATGAAAAGTTTATTTCGGAACAATAACACAAGATTAAGTACAACAAGTAAAACGATGATAGCTGCAAAAGTATAAACTGTAGCGCAGCTACTCGTAACAACGCCCTTCTCCCGATACAAAATGGAATGATGTTCCATGCTAAAAGTGCTTAATAGGTAATTAAGTTATTTATTTTTTTTTTTTTTTTTTTTATTTAACCATTTATGTACACACTTATATAAACAGACAAGAAGAAAAAAAACAGAAAAATAGGTACAAAGGTGATGCTTATTTCTAATGAAATCTCTTCCAGCTAAAGCTTAAGTTAGTGCTTACTTAATATGTAAGTTAGTTAATTTAGTTTAGTTTTGTTTATTTAGAGCTGATTTTTCAATAGTCAGATAACTTTTATCTAAATAATAAATCTGACAGTTTGACATATTTTCTATACAAAAGCTGTCAAACCACAATAATTATTTATTCCTCAGATAAAAGTTATCAGTCTATTGAAAAATCAGCCCTTAGTTAATAAAAGCCTATTTAAACCAAATGACGTGACAAAAAATGTCAATAACAAAAGTAAAGCATTTTTGGGAACCAATATCTGCTCTTAAACTACCTTATGCAGTATGCTCTATCACGCCTACTACCTCCTATTTAGAACTGCTCTAAGACAAAAACATAACATAGCCTCACGCCTGTATTACCTGAAGGGTCAGGCAGAGGTGTTCCTATAGTTTACCCACATTTCGCCAGTTATGTATAAGTCCCATATAATAGAGGGCGCGCCTTATGCCATCAACCAGGCACAAATCCAGACTGGGCTGTTACTGAGAAATTCCTGTCGGAAAAACCCAATGACACTTTGCCCGACCCGGGAATCGAAACCGATACCTCATGTTAATTAGTAGCGCTTACAATACAACCACTAGTCCAAAAAGGACAATATTCAACTATAGTCAGGTCGTTTCGAACTGAGTCTTCGGGCCATAAATGTTTTTCAATCTGTCTCTGTCAATACAGCGCGCTAGTGACGCGGGTATAGTAGCGATTGTTTTGTTACTGACGTTTAAGATCCCAGGACTCAGTTCAAAACGGCCTAACTATGCGGCGTCGCCAGCAGTCTGCTGCTATGAAGAATTATGTGCACTGTGCTTTATAGTAAGCGTGCATTAGTTTAGTTATAGTACAGGGTGGCTTTTTAATAATTTTACATACACTCATTGCAGTTTAATGTTAGACAAAAGTTAAATTTCTTTAGTGTCATGTAATTTTGGGAGCACCATGTGCGTTTCAATTGTACCTAAACTGAAACCTTGACCGGCCTTGTACAGTCGCCAGCACAACGGGCTATATGAAACTGTCAAATTTCTCCAAACGATTTTAAACCTTAAAGAGTTGAAGGTTAAGTTCAAAATCGAATGAGAAAATGTTACTTTGTTTGACGTTTGTTTTGTTGACTTGACCTGCTGCTGTGTGTACATCAACCCACTCGGAGAAAAGTTACATCCAGAAGTATCTCCAGATTAACCACACACATTTCGAGATTTCAATTTGGCATAACTTTACTCCGCGTTTGTTAATTAGAGGGCAACTGGCCTGCAAATAATTATTGAGAGCGGCCCCTACTCGGAAAGAGTTTAATTAAATACCTTCCTATTCTAAAAGCAATATCTGTAAAACAATAATATATGTACAAAACAATTCAAGTCACAAACGTACTCTTCTTTGTACGTGTGTCTCAATAAATATCATACGACGTTGAATGCGATGCGCCTGCGACCGCTGAAAACCACGCCCCTTTTTTCATTAATTTATCCGTCGCGTCATCGCACGGGATATTTTTTAACGAATCTCTATGAGTTACGAATACCATTTTGATCACAGAGGATTTTGAGACACTTTTTTTTCCAATGGTATCTAAAGGAACCTTCAATCTTTAAAACTAAAGCCAAGCACACATTACAGCCGCAACGGGCCGCAGCGCATCGCATTTCAGTGCAAAAAGTGCAGTTTGGCTTGCCTGTAGTGTGCGATATTTCATACAACATGTAGGCTACGGAGGATGATTTTTACAATGCGTAGCGGCCTGCCTAAATCGGCGTCAGCCTTATAAGGTAAATACATGCCTGTATTATTTAGTTCACCCTGTATTTGCTCGTGGGCGGTCTCGCCACAAGCCAGCAAATTGGCCGCCTACTGCGATACATTAGTTCTGTTTTATCTAGCTACGGCTAAAATATCTGCTTATCTAACACCAAGTGTGTACTTCCCTTACTTAGAACTAGCTAAGAGTCGGCACATACTGGAAACGCCACAAAAAAACAATGTTAATTTTACGGATAGCAACAGAATTTAATTAATTAACTAATAATTAGTCACATTTTACAAACTTTCGTCGGCTAATATGATTGATACATTTTAATTTGAACATTTCCTACACTACACGTTCCGAGATCATCGACGTCCTAAAACTAATCGCTTTTAAGTTCTACTACCTATATAATATTTCAGCACCAGGATAAAATGGATTACTTTTAAAGTTAAATAGTGAAATAGTGAACTACTAGTCTACCGGAAAGACTACAAAACGTTCCAGGATCGCCCCTTGAATCGCTAGAATGAACTGAGTCGTAGTAAACTATTTGTGGCGAGACCACACAACGCGGAATTACTCTGAGTGCACTACGAACTATTGAGTAAAGAACACACTTGAGCACGCTTAGAAAGTAACCACCGGTGTGGTCACCTGCACTGAATAGCCCGATTTTATTCACGCCTTTTCCCTAGAGGGGGAGGCAGAAATTACAGGACGCCAGAGGTTAAGGTGTGCCCTAAACGGTCAATATATTGCATAATATCACGAATTGCGCATTATTTTGACCGTTTAGGGTTAATATTGAACATTGAGCAATGATCGAATAACAGTTTGAGACAGTTTAATTTTTATTGCACCATGTTTTAATTGTGCAGGTCTTACTCACGCGAAAATTCACATTGAAGCCAAAATAATGGATCGTTTGAGTGCGCGGACTGTGGTTATTGTACGTGTAGGGGCCGCCTCAGATTCCGACGTAGGTCCTTCCTTCTTAATTCTCCTTTTTCCTCGTCCACGTTCGATAATATTATTCAATTTTAACTTTTGAATAACTTTTCTTCTTAAAAAAACTGGGCTGTAAAAAATTCATGACAAAACTCCTGTTTCAGGGACTTTTTAAACTTAAATTCAATAGAATCGTAAAATGGAATTTACATTTTTATCGGAAGCACTCTTTACGCTTTTAAGGCGCTGAAACCTCGTCCATATTTTGAATACATTTTAATCCGCACTTACTTGAATGTAATATACTTCCCACGAAGATGTGATTTTCTCGATATTATAGTTTGCCCTAACCTGGATTTGAATAACTTTAATTCGTAACATGTTTTGAATTAATAATACAATGACTGACCAGTTGGTGCAGTTGGTAGCGACCCTGCCTTTTGAGTCGCTGGTCCCGGGTTCGATCCCCGGACAAGTCAAACATTTGTGTGCATGAACATGTTGTCTATTTGACCTGTGGCTGGGTATAAGTATGTATATCAGTCATCAGGGTTACCGTAGTACAGGCTCTACCTAGTTCGGGACCTGAAGACCTTGCGTGGATGTTGTCTCATATTTAAAAAAAAAAACTATAATTCCGGTTCACGTTACCTTTTATCCGGACAGAGTCTGCAAGAACTACTTTAAATATGGAGGCTTGGAATCAAGTATGTATACTTAACATATTTAAAATAAAAACGGTCATCACATGAAAGTAGAAATTCCATATACCTCATTAATTAAAGTCTAATGTTCACTTGAATAATTTACATTGGCGAGTAACAACGTAAAACAAACATCAAACAAAAGTCCATTCCCCACCTACAGAGTCCCTTTCAGGTTTTAAATGGTGTCAACGTACTGTAAAAAGGGTTACAATTTGTCTCTGAACAGCTGACCGCACATTCTGTTGAAGTTATATCTTGCTTCGTAGGTATGTGGGTAGGTACGGTCTACCGTTCAGCTTATGTACAAGTTATGTATAAGTAAGTACGTGGGTGCTAGTTATTCAATATATGCTAGCTTTTTCTCATTAATTAAGACTAGCTTTTGCCCACGGCTCCGCCCGCGTTGATGTCGGAAAGTAGCCCTTGGGAACGTACTACCGACGTTAAAAGTACATACATAATGTTCCCACTGCTGGGACACAGGCCTCACTATCTGTGAGAGGGATTGAGACACAAAGTATAGTGTCTTCTTGGGATCGAACCCATGATCTAAAACTAGTAAGTCGCGGCTGTTACCACTGGGCCACCACTGCTCCCACTGGGCTATTAATGTTCAATTAAAAGAACCCGATGTGTTAATCCAGGTTATAAATTATCTATGTGCCAAATTTTATCCAAATCCGTTCAGCCGTTTTTGCGTGATTGAGTGACAAATATCCAAATGTTCAAGTTTTAATTAATTTAGTTTTAAATTGATTGAATTGAAAATAGAGTGACAGAAACTGTTTTAAGTGTTGAACTGTTTACCTAAACCATAATTTAAAAAATATTTTACACTAAAGTACACAGCTACCTATTTTTTTTTTCCAGCAACCCTTTTTTAATAAATCGAGAGAAAAACTGCAAGGAAGGTATTCAACTCCCCTTGCTTCATCTGACAAAAGCTTCTTTGACAAATAGGCGCCGAATCAACCGAACAATTGGAGCTCATCATTACAATGACGAATAAAATATTAGACAATTTGGTGGGGACCATCTTGCGGATTAAACCAGGACTGGCTACTTAAACGACAATGTTGCCGTGAAAGGAAAATCTCTGACCATTCAGAAGTAAATGAAATATGACATGAAGTTTGTGACGAGAAAGTTTGATTATTTCCTCTCGGGAGTGCTCTATATAAATATCAATTTTTTTCTTGTATTTGAGTATGTGACTCGTCAAACACTCAAATACAAGAAAAATTGTGATAGACCTCTTAAGATGACGATGAAAAGAACAACAACATTATTGTAAATATATATTTATAATATACAACATTGTAAATGTATATTATTGTGTATATATATATATAAGTATGTATATCAGTCATCAGGTTACCGTAGTACAGGCTCTGCCTAGTTCGGGACCTGAAGACCTTGTGTGGATGTTGTCTCATATATTATATTATTATATATATATATTATTGTGACACTGCTCTAACAATTAAATTATGCCCCGCACTGCACCATCTCCTAAACACAACAAGGTATCCGGACCACACATAACACAGCCGTGCGAGACACTTAAACCCCGTTCCGGTACGTTACGTGTTAAAACGAGGGTCGTCACTCGCACAGGATTTAATTAATCTCATTGTGGATTACTCCATGTCCCAATAACCCAGTGAACAGCATCTCTGTGATTAAATCCAGGACCTTTATGGCCTACAACTCGCTAATCCCTCGTAACACCTGTTCCACCTGCTACGGAAAAACAAAATGGAGTGGAACTCGAAATACTAATATCAATAAATATTTCCCTTAACTTTACTCTTTTTGGGAACTTTTCGTGGAAATGTTCAAGGGTGACATTTTTAATACCGTTACTTATTATAGCTAGCTTTTGCAGCTTGCTTGGGCCACGTGGTATAAAATTTTATGTTGTCTCCTCAAGTTGCCTTTTTGCCTAAATGAGATTAACAACTCTAAAAGGAATCAAAACCCAATTGTTGTCTTTCGTGAGACAGATAGACCATTTACGTGCAATGTCAAACTCTCTACGTATTTTTTAGCTTGCTAAATTAAAATTACTTTGCAAAGTAGATTACAATCCAGACACAATGGCAACACACGGCCACAAACCATATATACAATGCACAAAACGCATACATTTAGATAGCAGAGCAAAACTTTTCAATAACATCACAGCATTTGGAATGTTCACTGTAAAAGCTTTCTCTAGCTAAATTATTATCTATTCACCATACACACCCGGATCTTGTACCGTCGGCAATGCACTAAGCTATCAAAACCCCGATTCTACATAGGTACGTATTATATTATTAATCTAGATTTATGGTTTCTACAATGAAAATAAAGTGAAGGAAGATCACGCGGATTGGTCGTTAAGCTCTAATAAAAATATTTCTATGTAACTAATTAATTCGTATGCCAAGGGAAATGGACGTTACACTATGCTAGGAATATCCGTTTTGTAACGATTTTTGGACATGTCCTGTGTTGAGCGTTTATCAGTTATAACAAAGCGAAAAAGTCTAAGTCCAACGACATTCCGTCGGAGATGTATCTGGGAAATGAAACAGCATCTACTGGTGATGGAGTATGCAACCTTTTTGCTAAGCATTTCTCCTCTAACTTTACTCCTTCGATTGGTTCACCTGCTGTAGCTCATATAGGACCCAAGTACCATCAGCATGCATTAGGTAAATTAGCATATACGGAAAGAGATGTCCGAAAAGCGCTGAACAAACTCAACATCTGCAAAGGGCCAGGGCCAGATTGTTTACCGCCAGTATTTGTAAAGAAGTGTGCTCCTAGTCTGTCTTTGCCGCTTAAAATAATATTCAACCATTCGATTGCATCATCAAAGTTTCCGACGGTATGGAAAATGGCTAACATAGTACCGATTTTCAAAAAAGGAGATTCTAGTGACGTGCTGAACTACCGTCCTATTTCACTTCTTTCAGTATTCGCAAAACTTTTCGAATCCCTGCTATGTCCTTTACTTACATCACACATCAATCCTCAGTTGGTACCTGAACAACATGGTTTCTGTGTTCGTAAATCTACGACTACTAATTTGGTCCACTACGTCAATGAGGTAAGTAAATTGATGGACTCTCGTGCCCAAGTCGACTCGGTTTACACTGATTTCAGCAGTGCATTTGACAGGGTGGACCACACGATCCTCTTAAAGAAGCTGGAAAGTTTCGGAATATTTGGTCGGTTACTGCTTTGGTTTAAATCATATCTCACAGAAAGAATACAAAAAGTGGTTGTAAAGGGATATGAATCACCAGTTTATTTCTCTTCATCTGGAGTCCCCCAGGGATCGCATCTAGGCCTAATTCTCTTTCTAATGTTCGTCAATGACATAGTTCTCTCAGTAAATTACAGCAATTGCTCTATCTTCGCTGATGATTTAAAAATCTATAAAGAGATAAACTCATCCGCCGACGTCCATTTACTTCAGGCAGATCTCGACGCAGTACACGATTGGTGCCTAGAAAACCGCATGTCTCTCAATGTGAAAAAGTGCTACCACATAACATTCACAAAAAAAAGGAAACCTATTCCTACGTCTTACGCAATCAATGGGGTAACACTTCAAAAAGTGAACACGATTCGTGACCTGGGAGTCCACCTCGACTCTAAACTCACATTCGTCAGCCACATTGACAATATCACTGCCAAAGCTGCAAAAATGTCTGGCTTTATAAAAAGAATATGTCGAGATTTCCAGTCGATCTCTACGCTTAAGGTGCTCTTCAATACTCTGGTGAGAAGTATATTGGACTATGCATCGCCAGTTTGGAACCCTACTTACCGCGTTCACATTAACAGGATTGAACGTATCCAAAGAAGTTACACTAGATACCTTCGTTTTAGAAGCCCTAGCTGTCCACGGGAGACTTCTTATGATCAAAGACTCACTCATTTTAAAATGTGTTCACTTGAACAGCGAAGAGACGTGACGGACCAAATCCTTCTCTATAAAGTCTTACACGGTTTACTAAATGTTCCCGATCTTTTGGCTGAATTAAGTATAGCTGTACCGCGACAGAATACCATTAGATCTAGTCGCGAAACCGTTACCTTTGCCATAACTGCAAGTCGTACTAACCTTGGTAGCACCGCACCCATGAACCGTCTAATGGGAAAGTACAATAAAATCGCTGCACGAACCAATAGCATCGACATCTACTCTAACCCTTTGCGACAATTCCGATCGAAACTTCTAACCAGCTCGGAGTCTCGAGTAACGAGCTCTGAGTCTCGAGTCGTCTGTGCGACACGTGCCACCCTTCAGTAATTGTATTTAAGTACTTCCTTTCCCTCCTTTACCAGCCTTCTTTTTGTTGTTTCTTGTTATTATTATTGTATTTTCGATCGTATTTGTGAGCATTGCTCATTTGAATTCTAATTTTACCTTAGTTTATAACTTTTAAGTAATTCAACTAGCGATGTCTTGTATGTACTATTAATTTCTGTGCTAGTGCTGTGCACTTCTGTAAGTGACGAATTCACAATTCCTAAAACTGTGTGTTTTTAGTTTATGTATGTCCTAGTGAATAAGTCGTTGAAGTGCCTTATAAATAAATAAATAAATAAATAAATAAATAAATAACAATTACACATTCCAATGAGAAACATTTCAATTGCGACGCAAAAGTTGCATAAGGCCTCAGTGGTTCCGATATTCGGGATGTCCGTCGACTACGTTTCCACGATCAGCGATTGACTCCGAGCGACGACATATTAGTCACTGTAACTTTATTTACTTTCAATTAAATTTAAAGAACAAGAAATAACTTACTAGTTTCCGACTTTGAGAGGAAAACCGGGAAAGCAGTATGCAAACAACGCCAAATGTATTTGTATTTTTCTTTAATGATTTCTAGTACGTACCTACCTAATGTGGGTTTTTCATTACCAACTAGTATTCCTGCTAACCTCAGTAACGAAGCTAAATATACTTGTACTAATTGAAACAAACTTATATTTTATTCCCTCTACGCAAATTGCTAAAAGGACGGACGGATGACGTAGGCATCAGAACTAACTAGCATATTTTGCACAAAACCACACCTACATGACACACGCCAAATGAGGGACTAGCGCAAAAAGTTTCGTAACAACATTAGTACAATACATACTCGGTTACGGCTTAAATTGTGTTGCCGTCTGTACAGAGATCTAACTCCCACATGCGAGACGAGAGCAAATTGACAACGAACGCAAATCTGTCATCCCTCAACTAGAATAGGGGAACTTTATAGCCGGGACACATTTAAAATTTCAAGGGATATATTTTGAGTCGCTGGCAGTGCTTCAACATTACTAGTGCTTGTGTTTGTCACTCCTTTGCCTTTGCAAAGTGCTTTTTGAAATATCAACACGGGCTTTTGACTCTCTATCAAGTGGAATAGACATGTTCTGGCGTCAAACTAGTACATCACTTCACCATCTACATTCTATTAACTCACAAATCCACTAGTAATCTTCTCCGATTGCTCACATAAAAAAGTTTGAGGAGTACGTTCACCATCAAATGAATATCGATGACTAGCAAAAAGCTCGCAGTATTATTGAATTATTCATCGATTCTCGTTTGCATTCTGATCGCAGGCGTCCTCCATAAGTCGGAACTAACACGTCTGGGTACTGGAAGCACCACAAATCCTTGTGACATGTAAACAGATACCATTGAAGTACTGTTCCGTACATATTCGGAGCAGATAATCTGATTATGTGCTGCACAGCACTAGTGGTTGCTACTGTCCGCGTACACTCATGGTTTATGGAACATCGAAAGTGGCCGACGGCGCCCGAAGGCACCCGAAGATACGAGACTTGAGCTCTAACTACACTCGTGTTAGAAACTTTTATAGTTTGTAGAAACAACACGCGTTTCAAGCCACAAGTTAGATTAGTTTTTATATTATGTAGGCTTCACAGAAATGTACCGGCGAACACCGGGATAGTACTTTATATAGTATCAGCTTTCTTGACTTTTATAACAGATAGAATAGAGATTCTTTGTTATAGATGAATAGATAGATATACCAAATCTTGATAATACTTGGAGGAGTATTTGTGTATGATCAATATTCAATGTTGATACATATTCCATCCCTCATCATAAAAATGCTTTCTTTGCAAAAATATTAAACATGTATTTACTTAAGTCTATTTTCAGCCAGAAATTTTTCTGGACGAATTCGTTTTTGCTACAAACGGTAGATAGGTACAGAGTAGCCAACTTGGTGTATTCTGTTATTAAAATATCTTTACATAGCAATTTCGCTATCTCTTGTCGCTTTTATAACATGAAAATAAATTACTCGCTTCATATTTTCAGCGTTTCAGTGAAAATGTTTGCAGTGAGTAATGGCATGGCAACATGACACTATTAGATGAATTCGTCCACGTCCATTTAGAGACAACGACACGACTACGATACGAGATCTATCGAATTAATTAATAGTAAGCAGTGGAATTGCTGCCGCTGCTGAAAAAGGGGAAAACATAAAATAAATGAACGTAGGTACTTTTCGAAATGTAAATTCCATGATTTGTAGGGTTCACCAACAGCTGTTCCGACAGTCAAACGAAATAAAGTTGTTGCCCAAACGGGATTCCGAAACGCGCTTTTAGATCAAGTAATAACGAACATATCTACATTATTTTACGGAACAGTTCTGCGCTAAAACTCGAACGCTCAACGTCGCGTACCCGCGTCGTGCCCACATTCACCTACCTATAGCTTATAATTAAATTCTCCTATAGGAGCAGTGACGTCACAGATCGCTAGGTGTAAGCTATTAGCTCTCAAGGCCTAAGCCTCACCCTTTATGTAATGAAGGCAGAGCGACATGCGAACCTTCCCAATTAGTCATCACTATAAAAATGTTTGTGCAAGTCCCACTTACTGGAAACTGTCCTACCTACAATTTTTGCGAACTCATGATGTAATTAAGACTCTGTTAATATTTAACTCGTTAGCATTTTAATTAGACAATTAACGTATCTACTCAGTTTTATGAAAGAACCCTGAAGTAATGTAGGTATCTATAGCAAAGACATTGTCATCAAACTCAAACCATTTATTTAAAATAAACCAATTACAGGCACTTTTAAATTTTCAAGGGGTTGGTCAGTCAGAAAGATGAAGCCCATTCCAAAGCGTAGTAGGTATCTATGGAGAAAAACGGGCAATAAACTCCACGGACACTCTTTTAAATCAAAATATTATCAAAGAGTTGGTTTAATCATTCATGTTGAAATTATACATGTGAGAACGATGTAGAAGGACGTGCACGTTAAAAGCGACCGTATTATAGAAGATAATAACAATTCAGGAATTAAAATAAGCCGTGGCAGCTAACATATGACCAGAGCCTACTGACGGCGAGCGGCGTCCGTTCACGAACATGACCATTCAGCTGTTGAGTTGCATTTTGAAGGGCACCTAATGATCCAGTACACACACCAGCGACACATTTGAGTAAGCATGACATACTCTCAGCCGTTAGGGCACATTCAAATCAATAAAAGACGAACCGAGTAAGCTTTATGTTAGATACATAGTGCTCACACATGTGCTGTGCAACCCAACCAAAATAATCAACCCAACCCAAGAGTATCAGAAGCAGCTTTACAACACATCAAGGGACAGCTGATGCCAGATATATGATATAGCTATACTGAAGTCGATAAAACCCTAACTTTACCCTTCGAGGAAAACAGGCGTGACATTATAAGAAAGAAGAAAAGAAAGAAAGAAAATACGTTTATTTGCTTTTTTATTATTATGTTCTGCTTTGTTTAAAGAACTGTTAAAGTCAAAGTCAAAGCATTTATTTCAAGTAGGCACATAAAAGGCAGTTTTGTACAATTGATTCTAGTCGCCCCTTCCAAAATGTAGTGTCGTATGGAGAAGAATGGGCAAGAAACTCCACCGTTACTCTTTTAAAATGTGTTACAATATTTTGTGTACATTAATTATATAATTATATGTGAAGACGATGCACCTATAATAAAAATTACCCTACCAAAATAGGTAAAAATTATTTAATAAACGTAGCAATGATAATAAGTTAATTAAGTGATAGATACATGGTGTTCACATATTTACAAACATTTTAAAAGTATACGATTTCCCAAATTATGTAAGCAAGTAATATGTCAGTGTGTGTATCGGAACTCATCAGCGTAGTTCAGTTTGTTCAGATCAAAATCTGAGTTTTTATTTTCTCGCTTACTCTAGAATTTAGGATCGAGATCAATCATAAGTGAAAAAGTTGAAACGGGATGGCAATTGGCCTGAAGGCATAAAGCAAAATAGGTACATTCAACCTTTGTGTGGTGTGGGTACAAATATTCGAGGAGGCTCGAAAACAACGCAGTAACAAGACCAACCCTTTACGTGAGTAGAATCGAATTAGCATGAAGTTAATTAAACCC